>JACEFO010002196.1:0-600000 GCA_015342445.1 Digitaria exilis
TATGACGTTTTCATTAAAAGAATAGAAGTACACTAACACATTTTCAGAGAGTCCCAGATTTGCAGAGTTTAGAAGAATGACCACATAAAGAAAAATAACACGAAATCACACAAATTGCACAAAACAAACCACAAGGCACCCTCCGACTGAATCGGAACCATGGAGCTGGATTCTCAGGCAAGAAGCGATGCCGACACCACAATCATCCACTCTTACCAGCAAGAAGTGTGTCCAAGTTTCTCAAATTGCCAAAGCCAGCTTGAAGATCGTTGAACCGTTACGGTGGCAAAGCATTGACCCAAACAGAGGATCACGTCGGCAAAGCATTCACCCAAACATCAGCATGACCATGGCGGCAAAGCATCCGCCTAGAAGGGGTTAAGCGACCAAACAGTAGCAGCAAATTATCCGTCATAGCATGATCATGAACCGCCACGAAATATCCACTAGGGAAAAAGTAAGAATGACGGTAAAGTATCGTGTAAGAGAAGAAAGGACATACAAACATCCACTAGACGACGACAATACTAAGAGCCAGGTGAGTGGGGACAAAATGAAGCAAAGTTTAAGGCAGGATGGTGAAGCATCCACCGACCAGCTCAACATGGTGAGAAAGCAACTGCCCAAAGGAACAACAACCAACGATGGCGGAAAAGTATCCACTAGAGTGAGAAGTAAAGAACAGGTGTAGTTATCCGCTGATCAAGAAGCAAGGATGGCGGCAAAGCATCCGCCAGACAATGATGACCAAAGCACGGGGCGAGCGTGGATGAAATGACCTAGCAAACTTTCCGCTAAGGCCCCAAAACCAGATTCCTAGAGCTGACCTCCAAGACTAGCATCAAAGACAAAATGATGGGAAGAGAACATTAAACCCATGGCGACAAACGCAGGGGGACATCCATATGTTAGCAACCACCCAACATGAGATGACTCACATACGTCCATCAGTGACCGCAATGACCAAATTTAAAAGACGACCTCGGAGGAGGCTGAAGCCCCATTTCCACCCAACAACCTCAACAATGGCAAGTGGACCACGAACATTGGCGAGTGGGACCACGAACATTGGCGTACAACCAAAACAGAGAGGAATCCCAAAAAGCGATGACCAGGCTGACATTGGGAAGCGAGGAAAGGGGATGAAACAATGGAGATGGCCTCTGCTGACCTCAGGGGGCAGGGTTGGCGGGTGGCGCAGGGAAAAACGAGGGACAAAACAACCGAGTGCAAGATACGGTGACAAGAGATGATGTCAAAAAGCTGCAATAACCAGAGAAGTAGACCATGTGTAGGAGGCGACACCGGCATTCTCAGCAGGGGAGCATGAAGTAGATCTACCCGAAAGAGCTCCTCGCCATGGGCCACCACAACAATGGTAATGAGATGCACGAACTCCATCCCATAAATGTCGCAGAGGAACCATGTACCCTAGCCACTAGCCAACTATCAGACCATAGCCGCCATTGCCACCCGAATATCAATGCAATGGACCACTACTGGCACTCCATAATCTCTTTGAACTGCTTCGCAAGCGCAGTATAGAGACCGATATAGCTTTTAAGATGGGACTAATAACTAGGATATCGAACCACTCAATCGTATACACCAGGATGGAAGAGGTACAATGGGTAGAGGGCATAGGCTTTAGGTAGATAACTAGCTACTCACTTACTTGATCTTCTTCGGCGGCTAGAAGGGGAAGAGCCTCAAAAATGGGTGAGAGGGGACCAACGACAACCTGCTAATAGAGCTATGAAAACACCAGAACGTGGTGGATTCCAAGGGATGGATAGGGTATCACCACCATCTGCCTACCATGCTATTCTATGGGTGGAACACAATCCATGAAACTATCTAGACTAGGCATCATGCCTTCGCTATCAAGCACTGACTATCCACCTCACATTGGGCTAGAAGAAACCCCATATGAGCAAGCTTGCTAATGTCGAGTTAATACCAGGGCTACATAATAGTGTGGGTTAGGTACAATAAGCCACATATATCACCGGTAGTCAAAAGCCTAATCTTGTGAAGAATCAACGCCTCACGCGACCACTGGGAGGGGCCTCCATCTTACTTGACTTCGCCAGTTCTCAGGGTTGAACAAAGCTTCTGCCTCGCTCAAACCCTAGTTTAGGGTTCAGCAAACTATTCGGCAAGTGGCTAGAAGTCAACACTCTGAATTCCAAGTAGGGAGTAGGAGCGACCCGACACGATGGATCATAAATGCCCACTACATGTCCAGCGACAGGCATGAAATCGCCATCCTTGCACGTCACCAACCAACATCGGCGGTACATGGCTACAAGAGCCATATGGGGGTGTTACATCTCCATGTCCTCTTATGTCATCAACAAGAAACCTAAAAACCTCTTCCCTCTCTCTCCCATTTGTAACCCCTACTGCAAAGCCACCCTAAGTAACAAGAGCAGCACGAACCAGATGTAGGGTTTCTACCCAACCAATATATCCCTTGTGTCCTAATTGTGAAACCATCCAGCCTAAATGTGCAAATCACTAAAACTACCAACCGGTGATTTTAAACACCAACACTAACTCACACAAACAAGGGGATGCATAGATGAAAGGAAGCAAATAAACAAACTACTAGAAGTAAATAGGCAAACTAGTAAGACAATGAACAGACATGGGGAAACTTACTCAAAAGAAGCTTTATTTCTCCAAGGTGGCTACAAAGTTAGAGTCAAATTAAGGAACCTTACTCTCCTCCTACCTTGGCTCTCACCTCAGATTCTCCCCATCTACAAGGTAGAGCAACAAAATATTTGAAACTCTCTTCTTTCCAAGGATGTGTATTTTGAGAGGATGTGAAAGGCTACTTTTCATAGTTCTTCAAGGTTGGTTAGCCGCTTGCCCTATGGAAAGAGTAGAACTTGGATCAACCACCATGTAAAAAACGGTAGCGTAAACTTCAAAGTTGTAGACCGACAAGCATCGTCTTGGTCGGCTGGACTTGGATTTCCACTATTTGGTACCGTCCTTCTCATGGAAACTCTTGATTTCCTCTAGTAGTGTTATAGAGTTTGTCCAAAACAAAGCAGTTAGAAACCGATCGGCCTAGCCAAGGCCTCTCTGCCTGGCTCTAGCTCGGCTCGACCCTCCATTGCACTGACTTGTCCATCAATGCGTGAATGTTCTTATGTGTTTTTGAGTCAAAAGCATGGAGTTGTCCATGCACATGAGTCCATCAATCCGTGGGCTAGGCCTTTCGACAATAGAATAATCAACTATTAGGATTTGTTGGACTAGAATTTCTCTACATGTAGGTGATGTTTGGGCTCAAAAGGCCTTAGTGCTAGGCTGGTCCAACCAGGGTAGCCGTTCGGCCTAGGATTTCTTCTAATTCAGCCAATTTTGATTCAAGGAGTTCATGGATCAAATAAACATAAAACTTATCGAACTCATCAATGGAAATGATTTTGGCATGATTTAAGTCCATAAAAGTATGAAATCCAGAAACATGTTGGTGGTAGAAATCATGGAAATTGACAGCTAACAAGCACCACATAGGTTGTTATTGCATCAGCATATCCAACATGAGCATGAGGCGTAGGCCTTTGAGGTGACCTAAAAGAGCATCTAGGCCCCTTAATTGGTTTTGGTGATTAATGACGACATAATCATTGCGACTTTCATGGTATTCTTGGGCCCCATCATGAAGGCATGATTGTATCGGTGTAAAGGTTATGCTCAAAGATTAAGGATACGCTAGTTATAAGTGCTATTGGATGATGAAAGCGACTTAAAGTAGTTTAGGTCTTTGTTTTTTCCGTAAGCCCTACTAAAAGGGGGCTAAGGGTTTGTAGCTTTGACCTAGGTGAGACTAAAGCAGGTGTGGTGCACACTTGTTAAATCTAGTGCTAGGTAGTGCAAATGAAACCCTAGTGATGGTTGGAAACTCAAAGAAGTTGAATTAGACCATTTCGGACTTAAGAAGTTTTGAATTCAGGGAAGTTTAGTTGTGACTGACTAATTTTGGTGCTCACATGGTGCAGTGGTCCAAAATCAGTCGGTGCCTTCTTTCCTTTGTGAAGTAAACAATGGGCGCTTAACTCATTTGGTCCCTGTCAAGCAGGGCCACCAAACCAGTCGGTGCCCCCAGAGCAATGTTCTGGCCTAAGTCTTCAGAAAGGGACCAACTAGTTTGGTGGTCATGTGTGACCCCACTGAATCAGTCGATCAATATGGCTAGAAATGCCTATTCAGCTACTGTGTGATTTTGGGTCAGGCTGACTGATTTGGTGCACCCAATCAATGCCCGACGGAATGAGTCGGTGGCCCCCAAGGATCCACTTCAAGGCTAGAGTCCAGAGGGGACCAACTATTTCGATGGGCCAGCACCGAATTCAGTTGTCATTATGGCTAGAAGTTGCCAGGTATGGAACTGTGTAATTTGGGTAGACCGATTGATTCGGTGCTGTGCCAAAATGGGCACCCAAATCAGTAGGATGATCCAAGGCTAGCCATTGGATTTTCAAAAACAAAGGAGTCAACGACTGATTTGGTGGCCACCTTTCGAGGGCACCAAATCAGTCGGGCCCTCTGCGTCAGGAGCAACGGCTAAGTGGTTTTGAGTGGGCTATTTATAGCCTTTCTCTCTTCTCCCACATTGAAGGCCTCTTGCCATATGAAATTCACCATACTGCTAGCTGAGATTTGAGAAGCATTGAAGGCACGAGAAGCACTTGGTTTGATTGGAGTACATGTTTTGAGAGGATTAAGGACTCCCTTTAGTGCTTGAGAGTAGCAAGTATAGGTCAAATGAAGATCTATGGCTTGTTACTCTTAGTGAATCGGCATCACCTAGATGGCTTGGGTGGTGGTGATACTGGTGAGCTCACAATGAGATTCTATGGAAGCCCCAAGAAGGTGTACACAATATTAGAACTCACCGTCCCGGAGTGGGGAATGGATATCCGCTATGAGACCAGATGATCCTTGTGCTCATCAAATGGGAGCTATACCCTTGCGCGGGTGCTCCAACGAGGACTAGGGGCGGACTTGCTGACTTCTGGATACCTCGGGAAAAAATCAGCTTCCTATCATTCTCTTTACTTTTGTGCAAGTTTATTTTTCGCATTCAATTCGTCGACTTTGCAGATGTTAGATTAGGATTGAAACTAGGTTGCATAACTCTCTTATTAACTAGATAGTCACACAAGCTTTGCTAGGCACCATGGGGTGATAGGCTTGTTGCATAGGTTTGTTTATTGCTTTAAAATTTGTAGAAGCTAATTCACCCCTCTCTTAGGCATCTTGATCTTTCACGACCTTCGGAGTGTTGACATGTACAAGCCAAGCCAAGGTAAGGCAAACATCGGCTTGGAATTTTGAGGGGAGCAGCACAACAGCAGTGGCAACTTCAATGTGGACCAGAGTGAACGTCAGAAAGGGGCTACCTTTGACTGATGCAGAGAGGGCCAAGATCTGATTGATCCCACCCGAAACACCTGATACAAGGAGATGCCACGACAGGGGTGTGAGGGAGAGTGGGAGGCCACTGACCAGGGGAGGCGAGGCCGTTCAGAATAGGGCCTCCAAGTGCAAGACAACCTTGTACATTTGCTAAGAAGTAGGACCTTCTCACACATGTTGAGAGACTTGTGAAACCCTACCCCTAACCTTAACACACTAGAACCATAGCTCCGTGTGAGATGACCAACGGCCTGTGGTGACTTAGACATTTTTTGCTTTGGCATGGTACAAACATGTGGATGTTTTTTTAACTTGGACTGAATTCAATACCACGGGGGAGTCGAATCCTGAATTTTTAAGTGCTATTGGAGGACTATCAACTTAGATAGACGCCCCATTGTTATTCATCTCTGGGTCAACTGGTGAGTCCATGATCTTTGACAAGGCCTACAGCATCACTTGGTTGTCATCCAGATCCCCTCATCCTGCTCAGGCTATAGTAAATTATCGCCTAACGAGTGATCCTCATGTATCTGATCTAGGTTATTGCAGAGGGTCATCCTCTTTAAGGGATATAAATACCTCCACATGAACATGCTCATTTAGATCTAGGCAGGACTTGATTGTTATTAATCCTCATCAGAAAATTTGAAATGGCATCAATGACAATTCAACATTATATTCCCCAATGTTTCATCAACCTGCATGGGCATAACCAAAACTGGATTTTCATCCAAGGGCCCCTAAATCATCGAGGTTTAGAGGGGCAGTGAGGTCAAGCTCACCACATCTCCTTGCATCAAATCATTCATTCAAGCTCAGCCACATCTCCTTGCATCATTCATTCAATTCAAACCATTACATAACACCAGGTTGATTGGGTTGATTTTCTGGTTATTATTCTGCTTAGGACAAATACCCATCTTTCAGCATCAGGGCCCGCCTCAGATTAGGGTTGGACCCAAACTGGCGGACCCTGCCAGGCTATCCAACCTAGAAATCATAGAGGTTTGGATTAATGTCATCTGGATACTTGTGTGCCTCACGTTCATCTACAGGTGGTGCCTCAAGCATTGTTGTTTGCAAATTTCACACTGGGTAGCCCATGTATGTCCCCTCAAAATCTTCATTTTCAGAACAGGGGATGTCATCAAGAGCTACTACTTTAGCCTTAACCAGGATTCCAGCCAAACAGATAGGGGTCTTCTTCCCAAATAACTAAACTACTCCAATCAAACAGAGCCTTATCCACCATACAATTATTCAAATGGTCCACATTAAATTCTAAAAAACATCATCTAGTCTTCATGATTCCAACCCTTATCATGCTCCACAAAACAGATTCTAACATTAAGAAGTTCATGTGGGATATCATGTATCAGTATATCTGTATCATGATAGAAAAATCAAAACACAGGTAGGGCTTGTCCAAAGGGACACGACTGGATGCACCTAAAGCCAACTTGTATATGCTGCCTTAGGAAATCATCAAGAACATTCCTAATTCCAGTAAAGGATACCTGGTGATTGGGGATAGCGTCGATGGTGATGATTGCAAGATCACTATTCAAACACGCTTGCCTCCCATGATGGACCTTGAAACTGGATGATGACCTTTAACCATCAGCCTGGTGAAGCCTCTGGGGGTGGCAAGTGGTAGGGGAAAACCCCAATTGAGCTCTAGTGCACCAATTGCTGGCGGCTGGGGTATATGTAGGCTAGGGTTAGGCGTTTGGGCGTGCGTGTGGTGGTAGGTAGGGGCTGAAACATGATGGACGATGGCGGCGAACAGTGGAATCTGGCGGGGACACGTGACGAGCATTCAAGGCCTCCTGCCCATGGATTGAGGGCCCCGCCACGATGGGGCGAGCTTCTTGACTGCCAAGCAAAGCTGGTCAAGGCTTGGTTACGAGGAGGTGGTTTGGTCGCTGGGGAAAGCAGCGAGGGTAAGTATGGCGTGTCGCGGTTGGCTGAGGAAGAAGAAAGCTGATGCGCGGGCCCCAGCAGTCAGAGAGAGCAAGAATGGCATCGGGGCGGACGCTGGCTAGTGAGGCCCACATGTCAACGCTGGTTTTAGAGAGAGCGCGGGAGAGAGAGAGGGAGAGAGAGAGACCACGGCATTGTTGGGCCTGGTGGGCCGCGCGCACAAGTGAGGGAAAGAGAGAAAGAGAGGGATAGCGGGCCGGGCCGGTTTCGAGTGCAGGTTGAGTTAGATAGGTTATAGCCTAAGTTAGATTTAGATTTTAGTATTTGAATACAATTCAAATTCAAACCCACACAAATAAATCCAAATGAAATCCAAAGAAAATCCAAAAGCCACTCTAGTATTTAATTAGACCTTAAGCAATAAATTATCTTTTTCTAGGAATTTTTTGGGAAGGGAAGAGATGACTTCCTTGCCAAGAGCAAGATTTTTCATTTGCAACAAAAGTTTTCAAAAATCCCCTTTTAAAATAGTGGTTTGTTACAATTAGATATTGGAATGACCAAGGAAACGGTACTCATCCTTGGGCAGCCTTTCCTTAGCACTGCTGGAGCCACTATAGACATTGAAGCTGGGGAAATTCATTTTAATATCAATGGCAAGGAAGAAAGGTTTCCATTTCAAGGTAAGCGGGAACACTGTTCTTCAGTTCAAGCCTACTAAAGCAAGGCGACTATAAATAAAACTCCAGTCCAGGAGGAAGATAGTCTTAAGAACCATATGCAGCAGGAATCATTGAAAAATAAACTGCCAAAATACTTGAAGAGTCCACCAAGGCCTAACAAGATATGGAAGTTGAAAAGTCCTCGGCCATCAAATTCAGGCACTCCATTGATATAATTAATCTCAGCTGGAGGAAAGTCCCGCTCGTTGGACTCATAAATGGTGAGCCCTTCCCGAAGGTAAATCGGTATGTATCCTTAACTTATTTTTTATATTTTATTTTAGTTTTCCAATGGTATCAATTGTCTTACATCATTTTATTGAATATACATTTAATAATAATAAAAATAATAAATAAAATAATAAATAAACTTAGAAAAATGTTTTAGGGTGATAAAAATATCCCCAATGGTCATTGCACGCGGGCCCGACCCCAACCAACCATTGGAGCTCAACGGCTAGAAAGTCATTGGCGGGCGGTGTTGTCGGGGGTCCGAGCGGACGCACCGCAACAGCTCCCAGCCGCGGCCGGCCGGCTGAGGCTACCCCCAATACGCCACAAGGCCATGGCCAGTGCAAGGCCTATATAAGAGACCGAGAGGGGGAGGGGGAGCTCACATCCCATTCTCATCCTCTTCTCTCCAATTTTCTTCTCTTGAATTTTTGGTGCACCTTGTTTTGCAGCAGTGACAAGTTCCTTACTCCCATACCTCGATAAAAAACTACGCAAGATGAAGATGAAACTATTGTAGGGAAATGGGTAGGCTACGCTAGCTAAAACAATTTTCATCTACCACGTAAACACAGGAAGCGTGTCGATGTGGCCGACAGTGCAATTGCTAATGTCCGTCTGGTCCGGCTTGTCCGTGTGCTCCATTCGCAGCATCTCCGAGGTATCCACACATACAGGGAGGATGCGTCACAATCCGGACTGCTAGGTCCGTGAAGGAGATGGGAGCCGCGGGCGCGTGGAGAGGGGTGGTCCGCAGCGGCGGCAGTATGTCTTCTCAGGCTGCCACCCCTACCCCCTCCCATATATATATAGATAAGCTAATGGGCTTCTATCTCATAGGCTCATTAGAAACCCTAATCCCTTATGGATTAATTTCCCTTTTGGGCCTTTAATGGATCCAATTCAATTGGCTTTATGGCATTACTCCAACAGCATCGCATCCACTAGCTTTGCTTGTTGTGTTTGGGATGGATATGGATAAAACGACTTGGGAGGGAATATGCTCTTGTTTGGAAGATGATTATTGGAGGTAATTCAACTCGATATTTCGTTTTAAAGTTATTGACTTCTCCTCGATTGCTCCCTTTTTCTCCTTTTCATTTGTTGTTATTCTGCCTTCCACGAATGGAATCCAAGATTCCAAGCTCACTCACATCGGCTTGCTTCCATGTTCACTCATCCAAGAAACGTCATTCGCATCCTAGTGGGAATTCGCTTTTGGTGCGTTAGCCAGCGCTTTCGTTGCACTTGCTGTCAAGAGCCATGACGTGGGCTACAGTAACGCCACGTTTTGTGTCTCGTTGCTTAAACAAATTAACCAGAGTGCATTATCATCCGCCTCCTCCTCCTGACAAAAAAAAGATCCTCCTTTTGTTCCGTGTCCATATTTTTATCTTTCTCCCGCACGTTATTGATCTAGGGTGTTCCCGTTCGCCAGTTCCAGAATTGTTGGAGCATATGCAAGCGGAGGCATGTCAGGGTCACAGTACAATGCCCATGTTTCGCCAGTAGTGAGCATGCGTGCCACATATATGGCCATGGGGCGCAGGAATTCGCGTGTGTAAAACAGGACCAGTAAAATAGCGCTGGAGCTTCATTGTGGGGCAACGGTGGTGCTCAATGAACTTTGTTATGGAGTTGCACGGTAAAGTGATCAAAGTGAGATAGCCTAGGCCCTAGGCTAGCTTGGCTTCACTGCCCTTGATGGCTCTTGACGATTCTATTTTTCACATATAGCTTGTTAGTAATTAAAAAATTCTGAAAAATATCGAAAATAATCCATCATTAGATATTGCCGTGCTACAGTAAACCATCATTAAATATGTGCTAATGATGGTAATGAATACAACTGTCTGTCTGAAAGGCTTGAATGTCGCTAATGAATACAAAGCTGCAGAAATTAAGCTTCGCCGGAAAAGATTGTTGAGAGATTGTGTACCAACCATGGCTGTCTGAACGGCCATGACCACAGGCACCTGCATGCACATCGCTCCATCAAGAATTCAAGATAGCAGCTGCATCGATGTAAAGTGTCACGTTATTTTCTAAATGGAACTGAAATGTGGAGGAGATTAATCCCCATGCAATGAAGTATCTTTTTTTTTCCACGGAGCGCCAAAAGGAACAGGGACGTCTTGTATGCACATACCATGCTTTCGCATCTGGTTTTCGTCCTCAACTCAACCGTGATTCACGCCTCTCTGTCTCTTTCGTGTCCAGGACGAATTGACTGCACACCATGTCGTGTGACAGACCTCATCTCACGTGGGGACAGCACGCTTGTCCTCGATATATACTACGACATTCCTTAGCATATACCACATAATAGTAGCCAGTAACACACACTAACAAACAAGCAAAAACAAAATCAGATGGCTGCTGTATCAGAGCTGCAGGCGCAGCCAACCTACGTGCACCCCACGGCGGCGAGCTCCGGCGTGCAGTCCATGGAGGAGAGACGGTGGCTGTGCCGTGTGCAGGAGACTCTTGAGCAGGCGTCGGCCGAGGCCCTGGGTGCACCACCAAAGGTGTTCGACGTCCCACGCACCCTCCGCGACACCAAGCCCGACGCCTACGCGCCACGGCACTTCGCCCTCGGCCCCTACCACTACGGCCGCCCCGAGCTCAAGGACATGGAGCGCTACAAGCTCGCCGCCGCAAAGCGCTCCGAGGCACGCTTCGCCGGTGGCCGCAAGATCGGCCACCTCGCAGCGCGCTTCCATGGCCTCCAGGGCGAGATACGTGGACCCTACCATAGGGTCCTTGAGCTCAGCGACGAGACGCTGGCGTGGATGATGGCCATCGACACGTGCTTCCTCCTCGACTTCCTCTTGGGCTACTACCACTACTACCATCGTGGCGAGGGTGAGGATGACACGGTGGTGTCGACGGCGCCCAGCTGGATCAGCGCCACGGTGCGCGACGCCATGATGCTCGAGAACCAGCTCCCGCTCGTCCTCTTCGTGAGGAACCTCGAGCTCCGCCATGCCTCCGAGCTGGCCGCCACCGACGTGCTCCACGCCGTGCTCGACCGCTTCATCAAGGACGTGTGCCCCATCAAGATTTGTGCCGAGATGCCCATCGCCGAGTTCACGAAGCAGGCGCATCTGCTCGAGCTCCTCTACCACTTCCTCGTCCCGAACGTGTCCGTCTTCGAAGAGAACAGTGAGGGTGCTACTGGTAGTGACCATCCTCCACCTCATGCAGACCAAGAAGAAGACGAGGAGGATCCAGAGAAGCAGATCGAAAAGGTGAAGCAGGCGTGCTTGCAGGTGTCCCAGCTGAGGATCGTCAAGGACCACCTCATTTCCCGGCCCAAGAACCTCATCGAGGACTCCATCCGCAAGGTGCCGGCGCTGGCCGGTTTGGTGCCGGTGATCGACAAGATGGTGACCTCCATGGATGTGGAGGCGAAGCTCAAGAGCGTGAACCTAGGGAACCTCGTTTCCTCCCCACTAGCAAACGACATGAAGATCCCGTCGGCGTCAGAGCTTGCCCGATGCGGCGTCCGGTTCGCTCCGGCACCGGAAGGGATCGCCGGGATCGCCTTCGACGAGAAGACGGCGACGCTGAGCCTCCCCGTCGTTACGCTGGACTGCAACACGGAGACAATCCTGCGTAATATTGTGGCGTACGAGGCCGTGGCCGTGCGTGGGGTGCCAGTGGTGGCGCGGTACACGGAGGTGATGAGCGGCATCATAGCCGGTGGCACGGGGAAGAAGGACGTGAAGTTCCTGGAGCGGAGCGGCGTGCTGGTGAACAGGATGAAGAGCCAGGCGGAGGCGGCGGGGATGTGGAGCGGGATGTGCGTGGCGACGACGAGGGTGAGCGAGGTGCCGAGGCTGGACGCCGTGATACGGGCCGTGAACGCGCACCGGGACAGGACGGCGTCGGTGAGGGCGAGGAAACTGTTCAAGAAGTATGTGTTTGGGTCGTGGAAGATACTCACGCTGCTCGCCTCCGCCTCGTTGCTGCTTATGACGGCGTTGCAGACTTTTTGCTCCACGTATCCGTGCCAGAGCACCTGGTTTGGGCGCGCACTGCAGCTGCCATAGCCTCCCTTGTTGAAAACTCAATTCCAGAAATCATAAGTGTTTAATATTAAGGTAGTAGAAAAAAACCAATTGCATGATTTCAAATCTCACATAGAAGTAACATATATGTGCAAACATGTTTGATACTGATGACGTGCTTAGGCACTGTTTTAATTCAGGGGAGAGGCAGTTTTCTCATTCATCATTATTGTGGTCGGTGTTTGCGCGAGTGTGGGGACATACTAGGCTTGGCAGATCTAGATGTTTCGAGATAGAAATAACACGATTTTCCCCTCTATCGTGAGAAGAAATAATAAAATACGAGGGTGCTAGTGTACTATTAAATATAGAAAAAAGAAAAGATTAGGAACACATATTTTATTTATATTCCGGAAAATACAAATACATGGTTCCTTTACAACGTATGCGCTCCATGGCCTACCGTAGGGCAGATCTGACATAGGCGTTGTGGTATTTTAGTTCCTGGGGCCTCGGAAGGCTCCCGGTTATTACCTCTGCAAGACTACCTTGCTGGAGCACCTCCAATTAAACTGCTATGGTCATCTTCAATCTTCGCTTCACGTTCTCCATGCATGCATTGGCGACGTAGATGTGGATGTGGATGTGGATGTGGGCGTCGCCGTGATCCATAGCCTCGTCGGTATCCATGGGCCGAAATGTCAGCAGCCTGGCCACGTCGTCCGGCCTCGTCGGTCTCGAACGACGTGAAGTCGTGGTAGTAGTCGTAGTAGATGCATGGTCACGCTTGGCTCGTGACTGAGTTGACGGCATATCAGCTTGTCGTCGAGGTGCTAATCAGTGGTGTAGTCGAAGTAGAGACAATCTTCAAATGAAAATGCATCCATCAGGGGGCGTTGCTGCTCCCTTGATGTGCACAGGACCTTGCACATAGGTGAATGATCATGCAAGCATGTACGCTTGCTTGCATGTCACCGTGCGCCATCTATTGCTGACTGCACATACGTCTTCGGCTCCGGGCCATCTCACGAGGATGGGTCATGCGTAGGCACGACGACACTTCCTCTCAATAGCACCGGGTCTCGCCGCCATCTCGGTCATCATCGCCTCGCCGCACCGCCGAAGGTGAACAACAGGGCCATGGCGGTCTGTCGTTGCTCACCGAGCTTGCCGGCTTCAACTCCGGCACGACCGGATACTTGACGTTGTAGACGAGGACACCGAGCTCCCGGCGGCCAAGATCATGATTCCTGGCGGGCGAGGTGACGATGCTCAAAGCTTCTAGGCGAAGAGCAATTGGAAACCCAATCGTATCTGCTGCAGCTGTGGCTGGACAAATTGCTCGATAGCTCGCTCGGCTCGCAACCGGCTTGGCTCGGCTCGTTACGAAAACAAGTCGAGCCGAGCAGCAGTTTTGGCTCGTGAAAATTAACGAGCGAGCCAAGCTGGCTCACGAGCTGCTCATGAGCGTAACGAGCCAACATTGCAGCCGGCCCAGAACAGCCCATATAGCCGACTTCGAACCCCACCCACTAATCCCTAGACCTCATTAGTGCTCAGTCGCGCAGCCCACCCGACCGACACTCAACGTCCACACACCGTTAGCGACGGCCGCGCGACCTCCGCCTTCCATCGTGCGCCCATGCCTCCCCTGGTTGCTCCGCCCGCGCCGTCCTCCTTCCTGGGCCAAGTCTAAGTCGCCAGATCTCGCGCGCCCCTCCCTTCCCCGCTTCTTCCCTAGCGTATGCTGCACCATCCGTCGTAGACCAGGTAACTTCTTGCCCGCAAACAAATCTGCTCTCTCCATTGGCTGGTGGCTGCGCAAGAGCTTCGAGTTTGGAGCACAAGATGGCCTGGCGGTTGCAAGGGGCGGCAGGAAGGTAGGTCCGTGGGGAAAATTTCTTCACGACGGCTGAAATTGGTTCTTTTTCCTTGTTTTTTTACCGGCAAGATTGATTAAAGGATTTTGTTGTGAGATTCAAGTTCCTCATCTAAACTTTCGCTAGTAATTTCTCCTCTGAGTGAGCGATTTGTGCTCAAAGTTGTGCTTTTGTTACGCCGCTCGCTCGATCGCGCCATGAGATGTGATGTTGGGTACTGGTTTGCGAGCCGCTCGAGCCAGCGCACGAGCTGGACCGAGCCGAGCCGAGCCAAGCTGGCTTTTCTGCTCGTTTTCTTAACGAGCCGAGCTGAGCTGGCTCGTTAAAAAGACGAGCCAGACCGGCTCGGCTCGCTCTTTATCCACCTCAAGCTGCAGCCTCTCCACCGTTACAAAACTCTGAACCCTTGCACGTAGGTCAGCGGGGGTTTATATAGGCAGCTAACAGGGTACCTGGTGCTGGGTGATGCAGCAGATGGCTCAAGTTTGTTGAGAAAATCACGTAGGTTGTTGCATCTTTAACCTTGTGCCACTACTACAAATAGGATTTTAGGCTGTAGTTTTATTTTAAGAGACGAACACAAAATCTGTGCGCCTCCGTTAATCATAGCCATTCACGGAGCGGACACCTTTTATTTTAGGAGATGTTTATGTATGACCACCTCCAAAAATCGATTTACGCAGACGGACATTTTAAAACAACCGCCTCCAAAAATAGTCTATTTTTTGAGGTGGTCATATTAAGATGCGCGACTCCATAAATCGAGTTTTGAAAGCACACAATCTAGGTAGCCCGTCTCTGACAAAAGCGAGATCCAAAAGGCCCAACTCAGCCCGACCCACCACACATACTATATATTCCTAACCCTAGAGTTTCCCCATCCTCTGTTCCTCTCCCTCCTCCGTACACGCCCCTCCACCGCGCCTCCACGTCAAGTGCCGCCGTCTCCTCTCTTCCTCTCCCTCCTCCATGCGCGCCCCTCCACAGTGCCTCCACGATGCAGAAACCGAGGTGGTAGCAGTGCGAGGAAGAGGAAGGAAGTGGGCGTGGTGCAGTGCTGGGCAAGGAGGACGTGCGCCACCGAGGCGGTGCGGCCAGATATGCGGCGCGGCAGCTGAGGCGACGGTGGGCTCAGATCCAAGGGCAACTCAACCTACGGTGGATCCAATGGTGGCAGATCCGGTAGCAACACGTGGAGTAGTGGCGTATCCAGCACTAGCACGGTGTGCTGCGGTGGATCCGGTGCTGACGTGTGGAGTGAGCCTGCGCGACGGTGCTGAGGCGCAGGCGTGGGATGCGGATCCCAGGCGGAGTGGGGCGGATCCGGTGCGGCGGCGGTGCCGATGGGCTTGGAGGGCCCATGATGGGCTTAGTGGTGATGGGAACCCGCTAGGGTTTGCGCCCGATCTTTCGATGAGAGACGTGGGGATAACTCGATTGGATAATAGTGGCGTCGCTCACGGTTTGACTACAGCCTTCTAAGGCTGCACCTTAGCAACCGATAGTCCGCCTCCAACGGCTGCCACGATCTTGTGGTGCGCGTCACCCGGCCACTAGGGCGTCGTTCCTGCAAGCAACCAAAGAACTAATAAGAACAAGTACTACAAGTGCTGAATCACGAAGTAAAGATAAAAGTTTTCAAAATCAATCTTGACAATGGTGGGGTTCCGATTACAACAAGACGGGTGGCTGGATCAGCACACGCGCTTGAAGGCAAGTAGCAAAGGCTAAAATTGATCTAAACAAAACCCAAACTGTTCTTGGCGGCGGCCAAGGGATATTAGTATGTGGGAAGGCGACCAGAGAGGTGCTGGAGTCGTCCTCCAACCCTAGGATGTGTCCGTAATGGACTCAACTAGATACATGGCCCATGGGCCAAAATAGCGGCGACGCAGCACCGTGGGCTGAAAAGGCTGAAAAGGACTCGGTGGTATTTTGACGATTACGGCTGACTCCGAGCAGATATGGACTTGAGATTGGATCCATTAGAAAGTAGACTTGATAAGATTTCTATGAAGTACTTAAACGCCCAAAACGGTGTCCGTATGAAGTCGTGGCGGTCGTCACAAGTTGGTGCTGTTCTGCAGTCTAAATCCAGCGCGTACAATGCCCTCTCCGTGTTATCCACGCCATCATTCCTGAGTACAACAAGAGTGCATGCGTCTCTATTGTCTAAACATAAATAAGAGCTTAAGAATGAACTTACTTGATCTTGAAGTTGACGAGCACAAGCACGAGTAATAGGACCGGTGGTGTTGGCGGAGATAGGGATGTATCGACGGTGTTGATGTCCTCATCATCCCCCTTTTCTTGCATTTGAGTCGTCCTCGACTCAAGTTCATCTTCCTCTCCCAAATATGGTCTCAAATCTGGAACATTAAAAGTGGGACTAACCCCAAAATTTGCTGGCAAATCCAGCTTATATGCATTATCATTAATCTTCTCTAACACTTTAAAATAACACTTTAAAAGGACCATCCGCCCGTGGCAGCAATTTAGATTTGCGCAATTCAGGAAACCTTTCTTTTCGCAAATGCAGCCAAACTAAATCTCCAGGTGCAAATTGTATTTCCTTCCTACCTTTGTCACCAACAGTCTTATACTTAGCATTCATGCGCTCTATGTGTTCTTTAGTGGTTTCATGCAATTTTAACATCAACTCAGCACGTTTACTAACATCAAAATTGATCTTTTCAGAAGTTGGCAAGGGCATTAAATCTATAGGAGCACAAGGCAAGAAACCATAAACAATCTGTGCAAAAGGTGCACTTGTCGAGGTTACCGAATAAACATGCATCACGTAAGGCAGAAAAAACAGCACGTAAATGAGCAATATGTTCATCCATGGATTTGTTGTAAATCAATATATCATCAAAATAGACCACAATAAATTTCCCAATGAAAGCACACAAAACCTTGTTCATTAATCTCATGAAAGTGCTAGGTGCATTAGTTAACCCAAAAGGCATGACTAACCACTCATATAAACCGAACTTAGTTTTGAAAGCAGTTTTCCATTCATCACCCAATTTCATACGGATCTGGTGGTAACCGCTACGCAAATCAATTTTTGAGAACACAACAGCCCGACTCAATTCATCTAACATGTCATCTAAGCGTGGAATGGGGTGACGATATCGAATGGTGATATTATTGATAGCTCGACAATCAACACATATACGCCATGTTCCATCTTTCTTAGGCACTAAAATAACTGGAACAGCGCAAGGACTTAGAGACTCACGAACATAACCTTTGTCGAGTAGTTCTTGCACTTGGTGCTGAATTTCCTTCGTTTCTTCTGGATTGGTGCAATACGGCGCACGGTTCGGCAATGATGCACCCATAATTAAATCAATTTGATGCTCAATCCTACGAATTGGTGGTAGCCCCACAGGAATCTCACTACGAAAAACATCCGAATATTCCTGCAAAATGTTAGCAACAACAGGGGGCAACGAATGTTGCGCGCCATGAAGTGAAAGTAAAGCATCCCTGCACACCAAAGCATATGCACCCGAAGTGGAGGCAATCAGCTCATTAATATCACATTAATAGCAAGCAAGCATTGTCCTTTTAATCTAATCTCAATTGTAGGTGCTGAAACAGATTTTTCATGTTTAGGACCAGCAACAATAGTTTTTGCAGCTTTAGCAACATCATCACGCAAAATAGCATCAGGAGACATGGGCAGCAACACAATTCTCTTATCATGGTGCAGCAAAGAATACTTATTTGATCTACCATGATGCATATAATCAGTATCAAATTGCCACGGCCTACCAAGCAGAATATTACAAGCTTCCATAGGCACAACATCACACTCAACAACATCACGATACGACCCAATCGCAAAAGTAATGTGCACCAGTCGATTTACCTTTACCTTACCTGTGTCGTTCAACCATCGAATGTAATATGGATGTGGATGTGGTTTGGTGGTAAGCGCAAGTTTCTCCACCATGTCACTGCTAGCCAAGTTGTTGCAGCTGCCTCCATCAATAACCATACGACAAGATCGCTCCTTAATGACACACTTTGTTTGAAACAATTTATATCGCTGATTCTCGACCTTCTCCATTTGTGCACTAAGGACACGCTGCACAATAAGGCTCTCATAATGGTCCGCATCATCTGCCCCAATGTGCTCTTCTAGGGGATCCTCATGACCTGCACTGTTAGCATCAAGCAAAGCAAGTGTATCGTCATCAAAATCGCTAGCAGAATAATACCCACCATCATCCTTTATCACCAAAACTCGCTTGCTGGAGCAGTCACGCTGCACGTGCCCATAGCCCTTGCAACGATGGCACTGCACATCTCTTGTTCTCCCCGTGGATGCAACCGAAGAAGTACTTGAACACCCAAAACGGAGTCCGTATGAAGTCGTAGCAGTCATCACAATTTGGTGCTATCCTGCAGTCCGAATCCACCGCGTACAATGCCCCTCTCCGTGTTATCCACGCCATCGTTCCTGAGTACGACAAGAGTGCACGTGTCTCCATTGTCTAAACATAAATAAGAGCTTAAGAATGAACTTACTTGATCTTGAAGTTGACGAGCACGAGCACGAGTAATAGGACCAAGTGGTGTTGGCGGAGATAGGGATGTATCGACGGTATTGATGTCCTCATCAAGTGGGTTTTTTCTTTTTTTATTCTTTTTTTGATTAACGGAGGCGGGCACCAAACCGCCTCCATTAATCTCTGATTAGCAGAAGCCTCACCCCTGAGGCAGTCAGGATATCCGCCTCCGAAAATCGAAAATAACCGCCTCTGAAAATCTATTTTGTAGTAGTGTGCTTGATCTTTATCCGAGGCCCTGACTTATCTCGTTGGCCAGCGGATATCTCTTCGGCACTTCTAATCCTTCTAGAAACTCCTAGAATGCATCGGTTGTCATGTGGCCCTGGCCATGCTGTGCACGACGTGTCGTAGAGGGTCGAGTATATGTGTACATGTACACCTAAGCCCAGCCAGTAGACATCCATACATGGGCGAGCTGTGTCGTTACTAGGCCCCAATAATCTCGTGCACGCACAAGCTAGCTAACCTGAAGCCATGAACTCCATGCAAATGACGTGAAACGCATGAACACGGGTCCCATGCAAATGATGTGAAGCCTATGCAAAACGTGATTCACTAGCGTTTTTGACTCTAGGATCTAGGTAATTCACTCATTAAGCGAACCCAGGCGCGTGTAGATATCTCGCTCAGATATGGCCGGCAAGAGTTTGAGGTCCAGTATTTCACCCTGTTTCACGTATTCGGACGTCGTACGTGGCGGTCGTCTTGTTGTGCACTGGGACTCTATTTCATGCACTTGATAATAACGATCAAAGCGTATGAACTAAGTATCTTATTTTACTCCATAGTTTATATACAAATCATGAAGTATGGATATTTGAACCAAAATATCGTCAAAAAAATGCCCCCCACTGAATTGAGTTTGAATGTGAAGCAAATTCAAACTTAACTTGGTGATTAGACATATGACAATTTTTCAGGCGCAAAACGTATTGCAGCCAAAGGACTCTTAGATATATTACCAGTCAATCTTTTAAACTCAATCCTAGGGAGGAGAGTCCTTTTTATATTACATATGTCTGAATCTCGTACTCAAATCGTGTCATAGAAGGCAAAGACTGCGCGGCCATCCTCCCATATAAATATGAGGCCACATGCTAATCAATCAACCACCTTGCAATTGCAACTTGCCTGTTTTCCTCTACATCACTACATCTACAAGTATGTTTCCATCCACCACTTTAGAAGTTAAAGGACTTCAAGTTGCTGCAAGGGAAGCTAGCATACATCCGACGCTTCATCTCCAACCTCTCCAGGCACATCCAACCTTTCTCCAAGCTCATGACGAAAGGTGCATTGTTCATGTGGGACGAGGAGTGTCAAAGAGGATTTGATGAAATCAAGAGGTATCTTCTTAACCCTCTTGTCCAGGCAGCTCCTATTAAGGGGCACCCTCTCATCCTTTACATTGCAACGCAGCCATCTTCACTAGACGCCTTGCTCGCTCAACACAATGACGAAGGCAAGGAGGTAGCGTGCTATTACTTAACCCGTACCATGGTGGGCGTCGAACACAACTACTCTCCCATTGAGAAGTTGTGCCTAGCATTGATCTTTGCTTTGAAGAAACTAGGGCACTACATGTTGGCACATGAGGTGCAGCTTGTCGCGAGGGCAAATCCTATAAGGTATGTGCTAAGTTAGCCTGTACTTAATGGGTGACTTGGAAAGTGGGAGCCGCTCATGATGGAGTTTGACATTACCTTTGTCCCGCAGAAAGCAATAAAAGGGTAGGCCTTGGCAGGGTTCCTAGCGGCGCATACAGTGTCCAATGACTCGCCACTCATCACCGACTTGACAGATGAAGGAGTCTTCTTCACCGATCTTGAGGCCCCATGGGATCTATACTTCGATGGTGCATCATGCACGGACACCAACCCCGACGGCACCCCAAAGCGGAGAGCGGGGGCAGGATTGGTGTTCAAGACACCACAAGGCGGAGTGATGTATCACTCATTCTCCCTCTTGAAATAAGAGTGCTCCAACAACGAGGCAGAGTACGAAGCTCTCATCTTTGGACTCCTCCTAGCCATGTCCATGGAGGTACGTTCCTTAAAATCTATTGGGGATTCCCAACTCATTGTTCGTCAGATCATTGAGATTTATGAAGTCCGTAAACCTGATCTAGTGCCATATTATCAAGCGGCAGAGAAACTCATGGAGAAATTCATGCATATTGAAGTGGTTCATGTTCCACAAAGAAGGAACGCACCAGCAGACGCCCTGGCCAAGCTTGCAGCGGCGCTTGTCCTCGCCGAGGGCAAGCCTATGTATGTTGCAGTTGAGGAGAGATGGCTACTTCCAGACGTCTTGGAACTTGTCCCCGAAGATCACAAAGTCAATGTCGTCCAAGAAGATGACTGGCTCCAGCCTTTCATTTACTATTTCAAGTACGACAGCCTACCCGATGACCCAGTTAAGAGGCGCCAGCTACAACGACGGCTCCCCTCCTACGTCTTCAAGGCAGGTGTTCTTTATAGGTGAGCTTACGACGAGGATATCCTCCTTCGGTGTGTCAACAGACAGGAGGCCGAACAAGTTTTGAAGGAGGTGCACCACAGAGTTTGCGGTGGACATCAAAGCCGGCCGAAGATGTATCTCAACATCCGCCTGGCTAGATACTATTAGCCAGGCATCATGGTCGACTACCTGAAAGTCGCCAGGACTTGCCACAGTTGCCAAGTTCATGGTAACTTCAAGCATCTACCGCTAGTGGCCCTACATCTGATGGTCCCCATGGTTGTTCGATGCTTGGGGAATGGACGTCATTGGGCCTATTGACCCTCCTTCATCATCGGGCCACTGCTTCATTCTCGCTGCAACTGACTACTTCTCCAAATGGGCAAAAGTTGTAGCATTGCGCGAGGTGAGGAGTGATAACGCCATCAACATTCTGGAGTGGCACATCATATACCGCTTCGGTATTCCTCACCGCATCACTTCTAACAACGCCAAAGCTTTCAAGTCAACCAAGACGAATAGGTTCATGTAGAAGTACAAGATCAAGTGGAATCACTCCACTGGCTATTACCGTCAAGTGAATGGGGCGATCAAGGCGTTAAACAAGATGCTCGGCAAGATCTTAAAGAAGACAGTGCATTGGCACCAAAGAGATTGGCACGACCGTCTCTTTGAAGCTCTATGGGCAAACCGCGTCACAGTGTGTACCCCGACTCTAGCTACCTCATACTCCCTCGTGTATGGGTGCGAGGTTGTCTTACCATTGGAGATCCAGTTACCATCATTGTGTGTCGCCATTCTTGATGGCCTTACTCAAGACAAACAAGTTCACCTTCGGTTCTAGGAGTTAGATGCCTTGGAAGAGGAGCGCCTCCACACTGTGCAAAATGTGGAGTTGTACCGCCAGAATATGTCGAGGGCCTACAACAAAATTGTCAAGCATCGGGTCATCAGGAAGGGCGAGTTGGTGCTTGTCCTACGACAACCCATCGTCGTCAGACACAAGACGAAGGGCAAATTTAAACCAAAGTGGGAAGGGCCATACGTCATTCAACAAGCATACGACAGAGGCACCTACCAACTCATCGACCAAAATGGGGTGTGGCCAATGACCCTAATCAACGGTAGGATTCTCAAAAAATATTTTGCATAAAACCGTTTTGACTTGCCTCTCAGGAAGCCAATATGCACATATCATTGCACTACGAGGCTTCTATTTTACTTTTTTCTATGGACCACATGCGTCCAACAAAAAAAAACATGGCTTCTCCTATGAAACGTTCAACTGCAGCAGGAGGAAGGACTGCCTCAAGACTCTAGGTTGAAGGATGTGGGGCAATGATGAGGACATCCGCAATGAACAACCTTATGCTAAACAAGATAGTAACATCAACAAAGGACCAATGACTCTGGCGAGAATGCAATGGCTGCAACATGAGGTGAACTCGTTTCTTGTTGATTATGATAATGCAACTACTAGGAATTATTTACTACCTAATAGTAGTGCATCACTTGTTCTCAAGTTTGAAGAAGACGCAAGGTATGAGTAGGCTCCTCAACACTCAGAGAAGAGCAACTTGAAGACGGTGTATTGTTGTCCATATTTTGACTTGCAAGTTTATGGTGAATTCTGTACTAATCCGTGAAGATTCACCAAGGGTGTGCTACACCGTTGGAAGCGTCTTGAAGTCCATTTTCCAACGCTACTGACGGGTCGTCTTTTGGAGTTTTGTAGCAAGAGCTATGGCTAATTTAGTAAAGGTTATTCTAGGAGTGCAGTTCGGACTAGGTAACTGGTAACAATTAATGTGCAGATCCTCCAGTCTGAATTGATGAACTGAGTGACGGGTTACAAGTAACGTGCAGATCCTACAGGTTCGAACTGATCAACTAAAGTAACATGTAGATCTGAGTAACGGGTAACAAGTAACATGCAGATCCTCCAGTTCCGAACTGATCAACTGAGTAACATGCAGATCTGAGTAACGGGTCGCGAGCAGATCCTTCTGGTCCGAACTGGACAAGTCGTAAATTCACCCAAAGACCTATTACTTCAAACTGGGCTTGTGTGTAAGGTCTCCAACTCAACTAGGAGGGTTATTCCTAGTATAAATAGCACTTGTATGCCTGGTGGAAACTCTAACCACGAATTTGAGATAAGAAAATGGAGAAGTACAGTGCTCTTGTCCTTAGGATTGTGCCATTGTTGCCCCCTTGAGGATTGGGAGTGTTCTCTACAATTTTTTCTTTTGTTTCCTTGGAATATGCAAGAGCATCACCTCTAAGTTTGTGTGGTTCAGGTAAGGCAATGACCAAAGAGTGTGATTGGGCGAAATCCTTGTCACAGGTGTATGTTTCTATAGTTGTTGGTGTCATAGATGCGTCAGGTTACACGGGTTAAGTTATTCCAATGATCCTACTAGAGAAGATTAGGCTAGCCCCCACATCATCTTGGTATTCAGAGCTACAGTTTACTCGGTAGGATGTTTACCCTTGTTTGCCCCTTTAGTTTGTTACCCAAAACTGAAAAGACCAAAACTTCCACTACCATAACCCGATCTAAAATTTCAGTGAGTTTGTTTAAGTCTTAGTCCAATAGATCGAGTTTGGTTGCTGAATCCTTGTGTTCCTTGGTGTGTCTTCTTGTATTCAGCTTATGATTTGTGTTTCCACCTGTTTCCCCATCCATATTTGTTTTTTCCCATTCGTTCTTGTATTCTTGGTCTGGTTTTCTTTCATCCTGAATCCATTTCGCGGCCAGATCTGAAGTTTGAACACAGTACAACAAGCATAACTTTTACATCTGAAATCCATTTTAAGTGTTCTTGCACTCGTGGGAAAGCTTATTTCGAGACACATCTTCTATCTGTAGACTTGATTTCACAAATCAGTCATCTTGATACAGTTTCAGATTCGTGAATGTTTTAGATCTAGATGAACAGAGTTTTTTTTAGCTGAAAGAACGAATAGATACTTATTGTTGCTCATAAACTTTGTACTTTGCTAAATCTGAGAATAACTTTGCAAAAGAAATACTTTGTGTGCAAGTTAGTGTGCTGAACTTAGTAGCAAAAAGAAAGAAAGAAGAAAAAAGAAAGAACAAGTGCTGAGTTCACCACATTAATTGTTGGAAGTAGCTTGATATCTTGGAGCAATTGTCTAGCATACATTCTTAACTTGTGCAGCATTAAGCTTAGTTGTTGACTCATATTTTCACCCTAGCTCTATCCTTTTTGCTGCAATAAGTTTCTTATCCTTGTGCATGAGTTGGTAAACGTAATCTACCACTTCTCTACTTTCATTTCAGCAACTAGAATTTGCTCTTGGTTGGATTTATACTTAACTTTACAATAGCTTGAAGTTTCAGATTGTACCACCAGTTTATCACATATATGACCCTCCTAGCTCTACATATAAGTCTATGTTTAGGAAGCACCTTGACTTTGATTTCACTTGATCTATCGTCTATGGCATGCCTACTACTTTGATTCAGCAAGGAGACATAAGAGCTTTGGTGGTAAGAGAAGGTGAGATTGAGTGATTTCCACCAAGCCACATATCTTGAATTATTGTCTTGTTCTTCCACTAACCATGACAGATGATGAAAATGAAGATGAGCCACAATATGTCACACAAGAGCAGCTGCAAAAATTGATGCATGACTTCAATGAACAACTTAATGCAAACATGAAAACATTCCAAGGCAATGTGGTTGCCCAAGTTGTTAAAGATTTGAAGCCAACAACTGGTGATAGAAGTGTGCATGAGGAAGAGCTAGATGAAACCGATGAAGATTATGCAGCTCGGTTGCAAAAGGAAGAGCAAGGAAGAAAGAATGCCCAAGGGCATGGGCGTGGAGAAGGAAGAGGTGATACTGCATTTGGCCGAGCAAGATGCCATGGGTGTGCAGCAGGTGCTGCACATGAAACTGAATATGAAGAAACATTTCAGTTGTACTGCAATGATAATTTTCAACACCGTCCCCGCAATGTACATGATCAACCCAATGAAGAGAAATTTGGAAAGCTGAAATTCAGCATGCCTAAATTTGAAGGGACCTCTGACCCTGATGTGTATCTCACATGGGAGCTGAAAGTTGAGAAGATATTCCGTGTGCACAATTATTCAGAGGAAAAGAAAGTGCCCATGGCTGCACTTGACTTTGATGGGTATGCTCTCATTTTGTGGGAACAAATTTAGAATCAAAGAAAACAGAATGGTGAACTTCCCGTGGCAACATGGGCTGAAATGAAGAGGGAAATAAGAGCCAGATTTGTCCCAAAGCATTACAAACATGACCTCTTTGACAAGCTGCAGCATTTCAAGTAAAGAAGAACATATGTGGAAGAATACTACAAGGAAATGGAACAAGCCATGATTAGAGCACGTGTGTAGGAGGATGAAGAGTAGCCCATGGCATGTTTCCTCTCCCGTATAAACAAGCTGTTGGCACCAGATTTTGACAGGTCACATCAGTGCCAAAGTAAAGCAGAGGTGCAGAATCGGAATAGAAGGGGGGGGGGGAAGGAATATGTTGAATCGGAATCAGAGTTCGGGAGGATGGACAATTTGAATAAGAATCGGAGTCCGACGAGAACCAGGATCTTGAATCGGAATTGGAGTACGGACAGTTTGAATAAGAATCAGAGTCCAAGGAGAACCAGGATCGGAGAAGAGGCTGATGACGTGGTGGAATCCTGGAGGATTGCCAGGCTAAGCTCATAGAAGGATCGAAATAAAGAGTCGGTTATTTTTATATAGTTTGAGTCGTAGACGGTTATAAAAGGGGTCTTTTCTTTTACGTCAAGTAAGTTTGTCGTAAACATTTAGGAGTTGTGATTGTCAGAGTATAAATATCGACCCTGTGTTTCATTATTGTCAGAGTATACAAAATCGGCTGGGTTTCATTATTGTAGATCGGAATCTATTGCAGATTTTGTATTCATCGCTAAATCGGAAACCCAGCCGATTTCGCTGTGATACTAACGTTCGATTTTCCTTGTCAATCAACAGGTCAGATTGACTGGCACGCCCTGCATCATCGGTCACAGCTGATTTCGTGTGCTAGTACGTGAAGGTCTTTCCCGATTTTTGCGTCAACACATTTTTGGCACGCCCGGTGGGACAAGACAACTTCAACCATGTCAAAGAAGGATGGTGGCCGTTTTGATATTGGGAATCAGAATATCATTGATACTACTAAAGAAGATCTCAGTGATGAACAGAAAGCTGATGTGGCTAGAGCAGTTGAAGAGTTTTAACTTTTATGCTTAAAGTCATTCAGTACTACCAAACGAGGCCAAGCTATCAAGAAAACTGATTTTCTATTGCCTCGTGAAGTAAAAATAGCTGAAACACCTGGAAAGTTGCATGAGATGATCAATGAAGTAGTCCATCATGCTTTTGCAAATCAAGGTAAAGTTTTGGGTAATGAGTTACATAACCAAGTGGTTCGCTCATTGCGTGATGGTGATCTTCAATTTAAGGGCCCAACATATCAACAGATTCCTCCGTTTGAAGTTGATACTTCAGCAAAGGATGCTCTGGCAAGGGCTGCAAAAACTGTATTTTCTTAGGTGTTCAATGGTACATCGGCCGATCAGCAGATCGGACAGATGCAATCGGCATCAAGGCCGATTATGCAAGGAGGTTTTACTAAACAACGTCATTTGCCATGCCTCAAATTCAGACCCCACCAAACAGCTCAGCAGTCTTAATCCCATCATCGCCGATAGCATCAGCGTCAAAGGGAACAAATTTTTTCAAAGGATATGATCCCAATACTGGATTAGGGATGCCTCCTGAATATTTCGTGACATTTCCTAAGTCAAATCAGAAGACTCAACCTGAGGAGCCAAAGATGGTTTGGGTACCGCATGCTGATGGGATTAATTGGGTTTTGATCGATGAGAAAGGAATTGTACGTCAGGTATGGACTCCAAGACTAGAATCGGCAAAAATGCCTAACATGCATATGCCGAATCAGTCAGAGACACATGGCAATACTGCGTCAGCTATGGAGGTTTATCGTAATGTCCAACATCAAGGTCAGGGTCAGATAACCAATCAAAATATGTCTTCAGGGCATATCTATGAGATCGGTCAGCCAGAACGATCTAGGCAGAATGAATCGGCACCAAAGGGATATGTAAGGCCGATTCAGCCAAGTCAAGAGGTAGAAAGAGTGCATCAGCCAGTACAAGAAATAGCACAGGGAGCAAATCAAGTGGATTGGGCAGCTCAAATTGCTGAAATTATGCAAAATCTATTTGGATTAAAACCCAAGACTCAACATGTGATGTACAGAACCCCCTATCCACCTACTTATGATTCGCTACCTTATCCTCATCGCTACAAGATTCCTGATTTCACCAAGTTTTCTGGCAATGATGATATCTCCACCATTGAGCATGTCAATAGATTCCTGGTGCAATGTGGAGAGGCTGCAGCTACCGATGCATTGAGGGTCCGATTTTTTTCAAGTTCTTTATCTGGACTAGCTTTTTCATGGTTTATGACATTACCAGCAAATTCAATTATTTACTGGTCTGACCTAGAGAAGCAATTTCATCAGTATTTCTTTACTTGTGTTTAAGAGAAGACTATTACTGATTTAACAAGCTTGAAGCAAAGGAATTTTGAGTCGGTAGCAAACTTCATTTAGAGAATCACGGAGACAAAAAATAGATGCTAAAATAAAGAAATCGGATTGGCAGAATGGGTTAAAAATAAGAAGCACGATGGTTTACTTCCCTATGGGTTGAACTTGACAGACATCCAACTGGCACAGCTAGCATTCGATGGTTTACTTCCCTATTTCAAAGAGAACTATGATTCTCAAGAGTTTGAAAGCTTGAGCCATATTGTACAAAGGATGTCGAGGCACGAGAATCGGATTTATGAACTATGCCTTCAGCATACTTCATAGTGGTATATGTTGTATTGACCGGAATAAAATACGCAGTCTTTGTGAGGCGGTCCACAATTACCCAAATGGAGCTATGCCCCTTAGGGGTTTTGGGAAATCCAACAATGAAATCCATACTTATATCTTCCCACTTCCATCAGGGGATAGGTAGAGGTTGAAGAGTACCTGCTACCTTCAAGTGGCTAGCCTTGACCCGCTGACACATGTCACATTCCGACACATATTTGGAAATATCCCTCTTCATCCTAGTCCACCAAAAGTTTTGTTTAAGGTCTTGGTACATTTTGGTGCTACCGGGATGGATGGAAAATTTGGAAAAGATGAGCTTCATCCATGATTTTCCTTCGGAATTCGGCGTTCTTGGGCACCACTATCCAATGTCCAAACCACATTACTCCCTGCCCATCTAGCCAAAAGCACTTATATTTTGCCTTTCCCTTTGCCAATTTTCTTTAGAGGATTTTAATGCTTGCATCATTTAGTTGGGCCACAACAATTTGATCGTGCAAGGTTGGTTCAACAGAGATATGGTTGAAGTACCCATGGGGAGCAATCTCCAAGTTGAGCTTCGCCATTTCAGGGCACAAGGTGTCAGCATAGGACTCCACGGAAAGGCAGTGGCAGCGAGCCTTGCGGCTTAGAGCATCCGCAACCACATTAGCCTTCCCGGGGTGATAATGCACACTAAGATCATAGTCCTTAGCCAACTCCAACCACCTTCGTTGCCTCATATTCAAATGTGCCTAAGTAAAGACATTGTCACGTTCTATCTTGTCATTGATTTATGCAAACTTATGAATTGTGGCTAATACAAGTACCTACTGCAGATGGCTATCACTCGCAGCGGTCATGATGCTACTAAGCAAGTTTAAAAATGGCATCTTTCGAAGCCTTGTATGGTAGAAGATGTCGGACACCATTGTGTTGGTCTCAGGCAGGCGAGAGATACACATACGACGCTGACCTTGTAAAAGAAGCAGAGGAAAAGGTTAGGATCATCCGTGAAAACTTAACAACCGCACAATCTCGGCAGAAGAGTTACTTTGATCAAAGACGGAAGCCCCTTCTGTTCGAAGTCGGCGATCATGTGTATCTCAAGGTCTCCCCGATCAAGGGTGTACAAAGGTTCGGGTTGAAAGGAAAACTTGCACCTCGCTATATTGGTCCATATGAAATCACTCAGCAATGTGGGCCGGTTGCGTACCGTGTGAGGCTTCTCGAGAAGCTCTCAGCCATGCACAACATTTTCCATGTATCCCAACTCAAAAAGTGTCTTTGTGTTCTGACCGAGGTTGTTGAGCAAGAAGAACTCTCGGTTGAGCCGGATCTTCCATATGATGAGCATCCTATCCAGATCCTCGATGAGAAGGAGAGAAAGACCCGAAGAAGAGAAGTTAAAATGTACAAAATTCAGTGGAGCCATCACTCCGAGGATGAAGCCATATGGGAAACCGAAGAGTATCTTAAAAAGAACTTTCCCGACATCCTTCCTAAGACCAAGGTATCTTTTCCCTACCATGTCCTTAAGCACAATAGAATCTCGGGGCGAGATTCCTTTTAAGGGGGGTAGGCTATGACATCCCTGATGTTTAAAACTTTAAAAATAAACTAAAAACAGGGGAAAAAGCAGCAAGGATGGAAACACACTTAATTTGGCTTTCAAATTTAAAGTTTAAAATTCAATAGGGCTAATTTGACACCCAACTGAGATCTCAAACATTTCTTACTAAACTGGAAAATCTCCAAACATAAAAGTCGTTTGTCATCACAAATGAAGCCTAGTTACTGTTGAGAACTTTTTCAAATTTTGCAGTTAAGCCCCTCAAAAACCCTAAAAACCATGCAGAACACCTTTTCAAACATGGCTTGTTTGAGCTTGAAAAACTCGTAATTTCAGGTTCACCCCAAACAGAAAGTCGTGTCCCACCTTTCACACTCCAACTTTAGTGTTTGCACTTTTGAATGTTTAGTTCAAATTTTTGGAGTTTTGCACAATTGAACCAGGGAGCTCCACAGGCGCCCGACAGCCGGCTCGGCCAGCCTCTGCCCGAGGCCGCCAGCGGTCGCCATGTGGCCGGCGGGCGGCGGCGACCCAGTCAGGCCGGCCAAAGGCACGGCAGCCGCGCCTCTCCTCCCCGCGCACACACCAGCGCCCCCATCCGGTCAGATCAAGCCCTGCTGTGCCCAGGCGAGCCTTGCCACACGGGCTGCCATCATGGCGAGCCGAGCTCCGCCATTGGCCGCAGCTCGCGCACGCCGGGCAAGACTCCTTGCAGCCCGGCTTTGCCCTCGCTTCGCGCCAGCAGCATCGCCAGAGGATCTCCCATCGCCCACGCCATGATCTTTGACTGCCAACCCGTAGCCGCGCCCTGCCCGAACTCGCCAAGCCATCAATGGCATTGTCCCGTCACCCATCCACCGCACGCGTTCCCAAGCCGCCCAGCCAGCTCTAGCTTGCCCAAAGTCTCCAACAAGCGACTTCGCATTCCCTTCTTAGCTGCTGGCACCCACTTCCCCTCTCCTCCGCGCGCCTGAGCCCTTCTTCCACCTCCGAATGCGTGGAAGCTGAACTTGGACGCTCGCGGCCGCCAGCCAAATCAACCGCCTTCCCCTCCATGGCTCTCCAATCCACTACACCCGTAGCTCGCCACTCTCTTAGCTAGCCCCTCGAGCAACCCCAAGCGAGAGTCGTGAAGCCCTCGCCACCGAGCACCACCTCAACGTCGAGCCCTATCTTTCGGCCATCCCCGTCTCTGCCAAGACCCTCGACGAGCTCCACCTCATCCCGGTGAAGCTCTCAAGCCACGCCGCATCTCGCCTCGACCCCAGCAACCGGCTGCCGACGTCGCCGGAGCAAGCCGCTCCACTGCACACCGTCGACAAGACGCGCCGCTCCACCTCCGTCCACGAGACCGCTCCCAACCGACTCGCGGTGAGCTCCTTTCCGCGTTCCCCCTCCTTCCGCACGCCGGTTCGCCGCCTCCTCGCCGGAATCCGGTTGCCGGCAAAGCTTGGACCCCGTCGAATTCCCCTTTTTAGTTCTAGGCTCCTCTGTGTAAAGTTCAAGGCCGTTTTAAAAGATCTAGGGTTCCCGGCGTAAAAACATTCTTTAGATCTAGTTCTATTTATGAGATCTTGTAAAATCCGTTAAACATCGTAACAAAATCAGAAAAATGCACAAAAATACTCCATGGACTCGTGAGATTGTAAACTCCAATCTCATGTTTGCATGTATACACTTTTGATGAATGGGTTTTTAATTAAAATTCAAACTCACTTTTTAGAGTTTTGTGCACCATTTCAAATCCTGAGCTCCTTTGTAGCTGAACTTTGGATATGTTGCTTGTGTGGTCAGTAGAAGCCTTTTGTCCAAAGGAGACCTAAAAATATGGCTTGTAACTTAAGTTATGAATTATTTAGTGATTTCTGTTCTGGCTCAGTTCTACATTTATTAAAATATTTAATGCAGTAAAAAATCACCAGCTTTCACCAGAGGTCTAGAAACTTGTTAGCACATGTTAGAAAAATGCTAAACATAATTTTAGACCCTGTTTAGGCTAGCAAATAAATAGGTGTTGGTTTCCAGGGAGAAAACTATTGGGGGCTGTCCAAGTGATATTTTTAGCTACCACTTGGCCAAAGCCTTTCTTTTACTCATGATTAGCTTTGGTAGAGAAATAGTCTGTTTTGGAAGTAATTTTAATTTTATATGAAATAATCTTGATTCTTTGTGCAGCAACTTGTACTAATTTTAATAAATTTTGTACAGCTCGGTTTTACATAAATTTTGGGGTGAGCTTAGCTCTTATACTCGTGTAGTTGTCATAAAGTTTGTAGATAAAAAGGATGAACAGAAACAGATAAACAAAAAGGAGAAGGAACTAGAGTAAATGGGTTTTCATAAAAAGATGTAGATTAATTTTGGTAATTAAGCTAATATGGTGCATGTGAAGCTAAATTTCCAAAACGAAACCTTTGCATGAGAAATAATAGTTAAATTTGTTTTATATGTGTACACAATAACCATCAAGTAAAATTCTAAACCTAGCATCCCTTTTTCTATTCTTGTGAAGAAAAGAATGGTATACTTTGGTGTCTAGGTGAATATGGCCTTCAAGTGCCTTAACTTTTAGACCTAAAAATAGCAGCAACCCTTAAACTTGTGCATCTCATGTAGAAGGCGCTCTCACTGACGGCACGTACAATCTCATCCCCGCCAACGAAGAAGAAACTCCCGAAGGTGGTGCCAACATCATCGTGATTGACCTGGAGTCTAACACCGGCTTAGCTCAAGAAGGCAAGCCTCGAAGCATAACCTAACTTTTAAATTGTGCAACTATGAATTATTTATGCTTGTGCATTTACGTTTCAAGGAGTTGTTTGAACACCCTAGTTGCATGATTCTAGTACCTATGTCTTGAAATACTAGTGTGATAGGGTCGGTAGAGCAATGCCTTAGGACCGTTACAAGTCGAGTGATTTCCTGTCACTTGCGAGATATAGGAGTTGGTTGCCTTTACTTATGTTGGAATCATAAGGATGGACGGGCGGAATGGTATGTGCAGATCTCACGTCCGTGTATGATAATTGGATTAAGGTCGTAACGTGTGGTATCTGTGTGTCAAGTTTTTTAACGTACCACGCACATGCTGACCTATGGGAACCGGTAAGCCCGGTACCCTATTGATGCAGCTAGGACCGATAGCCATTTCTCCTTAGAAATGTTTTTCCCTTGTAGTACACAAGTGGTTACATGCGTGAGATCGGCCGGCGTAAGTCCGTGAGAATCTGATAACCTTGTATCCTAAGGGAATGGACCCGGCGCCGAACTGTGGATTGAAGGGAAAGGTTGGATAGTGTTTGTGCCTTTTATAGCAGGCATTATCCGTGTGTGTTGGGTTTTCCTTAGCCAGGTAGTGAAATTTGGTTCGAACTGTCTGCTTCTCGCGGTTAATGAGACTGCTTGACCGCTGTGCTGCATTGAGTAACAAGTGGAACTATAAGGATGATGCACTTGTTGTTTGTACTAAATTGTATCGCACCACTTGTATGCTTAGAAAGATTGCTAATCTAGAATGGTTAACATTATTAGAAATTGATGCTAAAATCATTAAAATAAGGATCCACTCTTAGTCGCTTTCTGGCAAAACAATCCCACCAGCCAAAAGCCTCTCATGTCTAGGAGTCGGTGATGTAGTTTTCAATCGACGTGTAAGCCTTGCTGAGTATTAGTATACTCAGTCTTACTTGTGGCTATTCATTTCAGGTACAACTTTGGATGAGACGGTGAATGCTGTCTCTTTGCCTGCCCAGGTTCCTCCTGGCTGGCACGTCGAGTGGGTTCCGTCCTCTTCCAAGGAGCGGGTGGAGTAGCACCATGGACGGCTTCATTATGGTGTTGCTATGTATCGTCGTTAGTTTATTTTCCGCTGCATTGAACTCTCATACTTCCATTTGAAATTCAGACTTGGTTTGTAATAACTTGATGAGACTATTTATGTTTAGTTGAACTTGTGGAATGTTGTAATTTCTGGGACTCACCTTCGTGTGGGCGTGCGTGTTGTTTCGATCGTGAAAGTACGTGGTTAATCGGGTATAATCCGATGGTGCTCTAGCTTATTCCGGATTAAGTGTCTGACTACTAGGTTAGTGGTCCGTGGGTACTTAACTTAGAATAATTTCAGAGTGGTCCGCCACATAATGGTGACAGGATGGTCGCACCGGGAGGGCACGAGGCCAATGGGGATGGGCTGCCAGCAGCTCCTCCCATGGACCCGTTTGTGAGGGAGTTGTTGGAAAGGTCGGAGTGGAACCGAGAGACCCAAAACCAAATCCTCCAAGCCCTCATGAACAACATGAATCAACAAGGGGGTGGCGGCGGTGGCGGTAATCAATGCCCGGGATACTCCGCTTTCCTTGCCACCAACCCGCCCACCTTCAAGGGGTCCAAGGAACCATTGGATGCTGACTTTTGGCTCAATACTATAAATGACAAACTGACACTCATACAAGCTAATGATGAAGAAAAAGTTGCCTTTTCCGCCCATCAACTACAAGATAGTGCGGGGGTATGGTGGAGGAACTATAAGAAGCAAGTGCAACCAGGGCACCAAGTAACTTGGGGTGAGTTCGAAGCAGCCTTCCGAGGTCACCATATCCCTGCAGGCTTGCTTGCGCTTAAGAGGGAAGAATTCCTCAAGCTCACTCAAGGCAATAAATCAGTCCAAGATAATGTGCATGCCTTCAATTATCTTTCTCAGTATGCACCGGACGAAGTGAGCACTGATGCTAAGAAGCAATATCACTTTAAGAAGGGTCTCACTCCAAAGCTCTATAGCCAACTTGATGCTCATGACTTCCCAAATTTCAATACCTTCGTGAGCAAGACTATCTCCCAAGAGGTAAGCAACAAGGTGTGTGAGTTGGATGAGCGCAAGAGGGCAGCCCCTACTCCTAGGGCAAGTAGCTCCAATCAAAGAGCTCGCACGGGACCACCTCCCCCTCCACCCCGAATTCCTGGATATGGGGTTCCTCAACCTATGTGGATGGACCGCCGCCCTCCGGCTTCCCAACCACAAGCTTCATGTCAAGTGGGGCAGCCGGGAGGTGGTGGTGGAGGAAATGCATCCCGTGGCTGATGCTACAGTTGTGGTGGGCAGGGACATCTCAGCCGGGAGTGCCCCTCTCCAAGGAAAGGTGGAGTATCTAATACTCCAAATCAAGCCAATGCTCCACAAGCCGACTGCCAAGAAGTCAAGAATACTCACACTCCCAAGAAGAGCTGGCTGAACTATATTTCGGCCGAGGAAGCTCATGAAGATGAGCAAGTGCTTGTCGGTATGGTCTCCATCAACTCAATTAATGCCTGAACTTTATTTGATTCTGGTGCATCTCATTCATTCATAAGTAGAAGACAAGCCTTAGAGCACAACTTCCCTATTGAGCAAGTATCCACCAACTTTCATATTGATGCACCAGGGGCCACACTTGTGACCAATGAGGTAGTCAAACAAGCTCACCTAGAAGTTATGGGACTCACTTTCACCGTAACATTCCTAGTTATTGACTTGGAAGATTTGGATGTCATAATTGGAATGAATTGGTTATCAAAAAATCATGGGGTCATTAGATGCAACCCCTGCTCCATTGAACTCATCCACCCTACCGAAGCTCGGGTAGCACTCTATCTACACAAACAAGGTGGTCCAAAACTTCATGCACACAATGCTATTGTCATGCCGGGGTTAGAGGCAATTCCGGTTGTCTGTGAATTTCCGGATGTCTTTCCTGAAGAATTACCGGGGATGCCTCCCGACTGGGATATTGAGTTTGTCATTGAATTACTCTCCGGGACGGCCCCGATTTTTAAGAGGTCATATAAAATGGCCCCGGATGAATTGGTGGAATTAAAGAAGCAACTCCAAGAATTACTTGATGAGGGTTTCATTCGACCGAGCTCCTCTTTTTGGGGATGACCGGCATTGTTTGTGACCAAGAAGGATCATAGCTTAAGAATGGTGGTGGATTACCGCCCATTGAATGAAGTCACGGTGAAGAACAAATATCCTCTTCCAAGAATTGATATCCTTTTTGATCAACTAGTGGGTGCTAAATTCTTTTCTAAGATTGATCTTTGTTTGGGATATCATCAAATCAAAATCCACAAAGATGATATTCCTAAAACAGCTTTCTCCACTAGATATGGGCTTTATGAGTACACTGTGATGTCGTTTGGGTTAACCAATGCCCCGGCTCACTTCATGTACTTGATGAATTCTATATTATTTGATGAGCTTGATGTCTTTTCGATTGTATTCATTGATGACATTCTCATATTCTCAAAGACCAAAGAAGAGCATGTCGAGCATATCCGTATTGTTCTTCAAAAAGTCCGGGATCATCGTCTTTATGCCAAATTCAGCAATTGTCAATTTTGGCTAAAGAAAGTAGCATTTCTTGGGCACATAATCTCTGAGAATAGAGTTGAAGTCGATCCTAGCAAAGTACAAGATATGCTCAATTGTGAACGACCAAAAACCTTGAAGCAAGTGAGAGGTTTTTCGGGACTTGCGGGATATTACCGGAGGTTCATTAAAAATTTCTCTAGAATTGCCAAGCCAAGGACGGAGTTGACCAAGAAAGATGTCCCTCTCAAGTGGACCGAAGATTGTGAAAAGGCATTTCAAACTCTCAAAACCAAGCTCATAACCGCTCCCATCCTTGCTCAACTAGATATCACCAAAAGCTTTGATATATATTGTGATGCCTCAAGGATTGGTCTGGGATGTGTTCTCATGCAAGAAAGCTGGGTCATTGCTTATGCTTCTGGGCAATTGAAGCGGCATGAGGAGAATTATCCCACTCATGATCTTGAACTTGCCGTGGTGGTACATGCTCTCAATATATGGCGCCACTAAATCTTTGGCAAACCATGCCATATCTATACTGACCACCAAAGGCTCAAGTACATTTCCACCCAATCTGAAATTAATTTGAGACAAAGGAGGTGGCTTGATTTGATTAAAGACTACAAGCTTGACATCCATTATCACCCCGACAAGGCTAACGTCGTTGCCGATGCCTTGAGTAGAAAGGCTCAATGTCATTGCTTGAGTGTTTTCCCAAGATCAACACGCTCTGTGAAGATCTTCGGAGGATCAATGTTGCCACGGTGGAGCAGGGGACACTCACTACTCTTTTGGTTAACTCCAATGTGATAGAAGAAATCAGAGAATTACAAAAGGGAGCCAAAGATATTGAAAAATGGAAGGAAAGTCTAGAAAAAGGGAGAAACAAACGGCTTAGAATTGATAATTATGGGATCTTGTGGTTTGGGAAAAGACTAGTTGTTCCCAAAATTCTTGCTCTTAGGAAAAAGATCCTTGATGAGGATCATGAATCCCAATTTTCCATACATCCAGGAAGCAGCAAGATGTACCGAGATCTGAAACAAAGATTTTGGTGGTATCGCATGAAGAAAGAGGTGGCTCGCTATGTTTCCCAAGGTGATGTGTACCGGCGGGTGAAGGCCGAACATCTCAAACCGGCCAGAACTCTTCAACCCCTCCCTATCCCATCATGGAAATGGGAGGATATCTCTATGGAATTCATCACGGGTTTACTCTGCACTGTACAAGGCTATGACTCTATTTGGGTAATTGTGGACCGACTTACCAAGTCCGCACATTTTTTGCCAGTAAATACATCCTATGACATCATTAAATATGCCGAGTTCTACCTAACAAAAATTGTTAGCCTTCATGGGGTCCCCAAGACTATTGTGTCGGATAGAGGCCCGCAATTTACCGCACGCTTTTGGGTAAGTCTTCACAAGGCTCTGGGCACCGAACTCACCTTCAACACTGCTTATCACCCCCAAACCGGTAGGCAAACCGAGCGGGTGAATCAAATTCTTGAGGACATGTTAAGAGCTTGTGCACTAGTTTTTGAGAAAAAGTGGGACACATGCTTACCCTTTGCTGAATTCTCCAACAATAATAGCTTTCAAGTAAGCATTGGGATGTAACCTTTTGAAGCTCTCTATGCAAGGAGTTGTAGGACTCCATTGAATTGGTCCGAACCCGGAGAAAGAAGGCTCTTTGGACCGGACCTTGTTGTGGAGGCCGAGGAGAAGGTAAAATCATTCAAGAAAGATTAAAGACTGCCCAATCCCGCCAAAAGCAATATGCTGACTATCGACGAAGAGATTTATCTTTTCAAGTGGGTGACCATGTGTATATCAAGGTTACACCCTTCAAGGGCACCCAAAGGTTCCAAGAAAAGGGCAAATTAGCTCCTCGCTACGTTGGTCCATTCCAAATTTCGGCGAAAAGAGGCAAAGTGGCATATCAATTGGATCTTCCTTCATCTCTGTCTTCCATCCACAATGTGTTTCATGTCTCTCAATTGAAGAAATGCCTGAGAGTACCCGAAGAGGCCGCTATGGTGGAAGACATTGAGGTTCACCCAAAACCTCTCCTATAAGGAACACCCCATAAAAATTCTTGACCACGCAGAGAGGAAGACCAGAAACTCAGTCACCAAGATGGTGAAGGTACAATGGAGTCGCCACACCGAACGTGAGGCAACATGGGAGTTGGAAGACCAACTTCGCCAATCCTATCCATCCCTCTTCACAAATGAGTAAGTGTCGTCTAAACCCACCTTTGATTTTCATGCTTAAGTTCATACATACCATGTACCTTGTGGCCAAGAAGAATAATTTCTTTTCATGAAAAGAAACTTGTTGTTTCCTGCCTTTTCGTGATCGGCGGACTGTCCGCCACTACTGGCCGGACAGTCCGCCGTTCACCACAGTCGACCAGCAGAGCAACCTGCTCTCTGGTGGCTTTCCCCCTCACCGGCGGACGGTCTGCCCGAGTGGGCCGGACAGTCCACCATTCACCACTTTTTCCACCAGAGCGCTCGCATGCACTGTCCAAACAAAAGTTGCACGGCGGACAGTCCGCCACTACCAACCGGACCGTCCACCCCACTCAAACACTTAACCAAATCTCGGGACGAGATTTTTTCTAAGGGGGGAAGAATTTTTTAACGACCCAAAAATATAACTAAGGTTAAGCATGTCATCATGAGCATCATTAGCATATAATTAAGTTTAATACTTATTTAGAGATATATTTAGCACTTGGATAAGAAGTGCTTTTTCCTAGTCAATGGCGGACGGTCCGCCCGACAGGGGCGGACGGTCCACCCTTGCGCGGCACCTACGTGGCAGCGGCCGTATCCCCGGCCGGCCCGACCTATTAGGACACCCGCCTACACGAGCTGAACTCCCCCTCAGCTCTCTCCCCACCCTCTCTTTCCCCTCCACACTCTTTGTAACACCCCGATTTCTAAGAAATCCGAATGCTTCCATATGTGTGCCTAGGATCACAGAACACATATAGATTACAAATATTGAATCACAGAGACACAATGCTTGAAATAAAATAGTTTACATCAAAGTTTAACACAAGACATAGTCTTAAACAAATAACACAACAGAAGTCTTATTAAAAGCAAACGTTTCATAACTAGTAGAGCCTCAAAAGCCACACGGACACCGACTGGTTGAACACAGTCAGAAGTATGGTAGATCCTCCGGAAACTCAACAAGCGACTGATCATTCAATGCTCCAACTGTTACCCATCCGGGATTTTGTTGAATATTTGCAAGTGTAAGTAAACCAACTTACTTAACTAGTATAACACGGGTTATGCAAGAACATAAGGCTTGACACGGTTAAACTGCATTAACACTTTTAGTTGTTTCATTTTAATATCAACCAAATTACTACAAGTGAGTAGAAACCCAAGTATAAACCCATTAATAGTAATGTATAAATAATTATAGCATATACCAACATCAACCTCAACATCATCTTCTAATAAAAAAGGATCCAGGCCACTCGTAACCATTAGCACGGCTATCATGATAGATCAACACTCTGCAGAGGTTTCTCCCTTTACCCGCTGGTCACATAAATCCAAAAGAACTTATGCTACGAGGACTTTCACAAAACACCCTAACAAGCACAGTAGCCGTTTTGGTTCAACATAGGCAGCATAATCCAAGGCATCGAGATTGATGTTCGCTCAGGGCACAACATGAGGGGGTCAATGGCGTCCAGAGCGAGAGCACAATCATCGCAACGTGTGAAGCTGCCGTACATCGAGTGCTTACATCACGGGACTTTGGCCAACGAGACATAGCCAACGGATAAACCCATCCTTGATGGATCAAACTATACTCTCACCCATGCTCCCCACATACGCCTTTCGGTAACCACTGGCGAGCTAGAGACGTACAAGCTAGTTATCAAGACCAGAGCCATTATAGTTCCAACGGCGGCGAACAAGTTCCTGGGTTGCCGCTTTAAGAACCGGACCTTACGGAGAGACATTAGAACAAAGCACGAAGAACATGCTCTAATTCCCTAGACCAAACCTTATGGAGACACTAGAATAAAGCACGAAGCACATGCTCTAGTTCCACGAACCATGTTGCTAAAAAGCATATTTTAACCATCATTGAAGTGAACCATTAATTCAGTGTTAACATTTAAATAAATGTTGTTTGCAGCGCGTAGCAAGTACTAACCATAATGCATATCACCTGGGTAAACAAGGAGTAAGGTAAAGACTAGGAACATCCTTAGTGTATAACAATATTAGACACATGCATATGAACATATGATCAAAAGGGTGTATAGGTAACAAGGATTGTTCGTGTTATACTTTCCTTCCCCAGCAGACTGCTGCTGAACCTGCTCTTCGGGAACGGGATCATCGGCGAACTCGAACGGCTCATCAACTACTCACATCGATCACCACACAAGCATCCACACATACATGCAAACAAGGCATTTAATTAGAACAGTACACCAAACATAAACAAATGATGAAAAGAAGGCTTTAGAACTACTGTACGCTTCAGTACGTGTAACACCCAGAGTTTCAAGAAATCCGAATGCTTCCATATCTATGCCCAGGATGTTTACAGAACACATATAGATTACAAATATTGAATCACAAAGAACACAATGCTGGAATAAAATAGTTTACATCAGAGTTTAAGACAAGACATAGTCTTAAACGAATAACACAGTGGAAGTCTTAATATTATTAAACGTCGTAACTAAGTAGAGCCTCAAAAGCCACAGGGACACGGACTGGTTGAACACAGCTAGAAGTACGGCAGATCCTCTGGAAACTCAGCAAGCGACTGATCATTCAATGCTCCATCTGTTACCCATCCGGGATTGTGTTGAATAGTTGCAAGTGTAAGTAAACCATCTTACTTAACAAGTATAACACGTGTTATGCAAGAACAAAAGGCTTGACATGTTAAACTGCATTAGCACTTTTAGTAGTTTCATTTTATTATCATCCAAATTACTACAAGCGAGTAGAAACCCAAGTATAAACCCATTAATAATAATGTACAAGTAATCATAGAATAATCCAACATCAACCACCAACATCATCTTCTAATAAAAAGGATCCAGGCCGCTCGTAAACGTGAGCACGGCTATCATGATAGATTTAACACTCTGCAGAGGTTTCGCCCTTTACCCGCCGGTCACATAAATCCAAAAGAACTTATGCTACGAGGACTTTCACAAAACACCCTAACAAGCACAGTAGCCGTTTTGGTTCAACATAGGCAGCATAACCCAAGACATCTAGATTGACATACGCTCAAGGCGCAACGTGAGGGGGTCAATGGCGTCCAGAGCGAGAGCGCAATCATCGCAACGTGTAAAGCTGCCGTATATAGGGCACTAACACCACGGGACTTTGCCTAACGAGACATAGCCAACGGATAAATCCATCCTCGATGGATCAAACTATACTCTCACGAATGTTCCCCACATACGCCTTTCGGTAACCACTGGCGAGCTAGAGACATACAAGCTAATTATCCAAGACCAGAGCTATTATAGTTCCAACTGCGGCGAACAAGTTCCCGGGTTGCCGCTTTAAGAACCGGACCTTACGGAGAGACATTAGAACAAAGCACGAAGCACATGCTCTAATTCCCTAGACCAAACCTTATGGAGACACTAGTACAAAGCACGAAGCACATGCTCTAGTTCTCCGAACCATGTTGCTAGAAAGCATCTTTTAATCATCATTGAAGTGAACCATCAATTCAATATTGACATTTAAATAAATGTTGTTCGTAGCGCATAGCAAATACTAACCATAATGCATATAACCCAGGTAAACAAGGAATAAGGTAAAGACTAGGAACATCCTTAGTGTATAACAAAATTAGACACATGCATATAAACATATGATTAAATGGTGTATAGGTAATCAAGGATTGTTCGTGTTATACTTGCCTTCCTCAGTGAACTGCTGCTGCACCTGCTCTTCGGGAATGGGGTCGTCAGCGAACTCGAACGGCTCGTCAACTACTCACAACGATCACCACACAAGCATCCACACATACATGCAAACAAGACATTTAATTAGAACAGTACACCAAACATAAACAAATGATGAAAATAAGGCTTTAGAGTTACTGTACGCTTCACTACGAACACATGAGCACGAAAATTACTCAAATCGGAGTTAAAACGAAGAAACTACGCTTAAAACAGGCTCTAGAGGCTTGCTGGTGAGAATTTTAGGCTTCCAGGGGTGTTTTTGAAAGAAACAAGGGACCTAAAACATAATTTCATATAAAAACCCAAGGGCTAATGAGTAAAATAGCCATCTAGGACGGCGGGCACTATTTTTCAAAAGCGCAGGGGCTAAACCGAAAGAAAAAGGACTAAACTGTAATTATTTTTAAACTGCGCTGGACTGCGGGTTGATTTCCAAAAACCAAAGGGGCTCTTTTGCAAAAATGCCATAGCGGCCGATTTGACCTAGGCTGGCTCGATTCGGGTTTGATCTGGGCCGTTGGATCCAGATCTGACGGCTCTGGGCGTTTGGAGGCACTTGGTCGCCGGAGCACGGCGGCTCGCGGCGGTGCAGAGGCGGCGACTCGCCGGAGTTAGGCTTTCCCGGCGCTACAGGGCAACAAATCTCACCGGGATGGGCCTGGGAGAGAGAGGAGACAACGACGAACCCGTTTTGGGGGTTGTGCTCGAGGCTCAGGTGACGGTGGCGGCTGGCGACGCGCGGCGGCGGACGAGGGTCGTCGGTGAGCGATTCCGGTCGCTACAAAGCAGGAGAGGAAGGGAGGGATAGCTCGGCGCGTTCCTCTGTACCTAGCGAAACTCCGAGGCGAGGTATTGGCGGCAATGACGCGATGGAACGGCGGCTGCGTGAGCTAGGGCTTTGCGGCGACGGCGGACCGTGGCGGCTAGGGTTTGAGGGGTTCGAGGGGAGGGCTGTGGCGGCGGTTATATAGGGCGGCAGGGAATCCTTGGCGTGCGCGCCAAGGCCGGACGGAAGGCGGCGCGGGGTCGTGAACGACCCGGACTCGAGCTCGGGTTCGAGCTTGTGTCAGGCTGGGCTGCGCTGAGAGGTAGGGGATGACACGCGGGACCGGGGTGTCAGCGGCTCAGGAGGGAGACGGGCTGACCGGTGGGGCCCGGCTGTCAGCGACGCAAATGGAAGCGGCTACGGTGGCGACTGCTGGGCCTAACTGGCCGCGCGGGGGAGGCTCGGCTGGGCTGGGAAAAAGGGAAAGGGTTGGGCTGCTGGGCTGAATTGGGGAAAAGAAATGAAATTGATTTTTCTTTTATTTAAACACTCATTTGAATTCAAATTCAAATTCAAATTTGAATTCAACAATAAAAAATAAATGCACCAACATGAATGCAACAATAATGTTTCAATTACCTATATTTGCTTTTAATTATTCAAAATTTTATTTCCCCTACATTTTTCATGAGCATTAAATATAAAAATCTATTTAATTACTAAATTATAATTAGGACAAATTTTAGGGTGTTACACTACAAACACATGAGCGCGAAAATCACTCAAATCGGAGTTAAAACAAAGAAACTACGCTTAAAACAGGCTCTAGGGGCTTGCTGGTGAGAGTTTTAGGCTTTCCGGAGGTGTTTCTGAAAGAAACCAGGGACCTAAAACATAAAACCAGGGACCTAAAACATAATTTCCTATAAAAACCCGAGGGCTAAAGAGTAAAACAACCATCTAGGGCAGTGGGTTCAATTTTATAAAAGCGCAGGGGCTAAACCGAAAGAAAAAAGACTAAACTGTAATTATTATTGAACTGGCTGGGACTGCGGGTTGACTCCCGAAAAACTGAGGGGCTCTTTTGCAAAATTTCCACGGCGCCCGGTTTGACCTGGGCTGACTCAGATCAGATCTAACGCGGGCCGTTGGATCGAGATCGGATGGTGCTGGTCAAAAGGGCTCAGGAGGGTCGCCAGAGACGCGGGGGACGGCGGCGCGCGACCTAGAGTTCACCGGCGTCGAGCCAATCCGGTGCTACCGGGCACCAAACCTCGCCGCGATTGGTTATGGAGAGAAAGCGGACGATGGGAATCTCGTTTTGGGGGTCATGCTCGAAGCTCGGGTGGCGTAGGCGGCTGACGACGTGCGGCGACGGCTGCAGAGCTCCGACGAGCTCGCATGGGCGGATACGAGGGAGAGAGCAGGCAAGGACTAGCCGTGGAGCTCCCTCACCTCCGTGCAAAACTCCGGGGTGGGCTCTGGTCGACGGCGAGACGGTGGAGCAGCGGGTTGGAGGCGGCGCGCGGAGCTACGGTTGTGACGCGGTTAGGTAGCTTTGCGGCGCTAGGGTTAGGGGAATGGGGTCGAGGAGGGTTGCGGCGGCGCTTAAGTAGACTCCCAGGCCGGGGGTCTTGGCGTGCGCGCCAAGAAGAGCAGAGGCGGCGCGGGGTCGGCATGTGTTGGTGGTCCAAAACAAGCCCAACTTTAAGAAGAAGGGCAATTGGAAGAAGAAGGAAAAGGTTGCAGATGCGATCTCCAAGCCAATCCCAGCTCCCAAACCTGGACCACCGCTAGACAAGCCGTGCTTCCATTGTAATGAACTAGGTCACTAGAAGAGAAACTGTAAGTTGTACTTGGCTTCTTTGAAGAAGGAAAGTAATAGTACTTCTGGATTAGGTAGATTGCATGTTTAAATTACATATATTTTTCTCACTGCTTCTTATATCAGTTCTTGGGTATTTGATACCGGATCGGTTGCTCATATTTGCAATTCGATGTAGGGAATGATAAGAGGTAGAAGAGTGGTACGAGGAGAGGTTGATTTCCGTGTGGGAAATAATGCAAGAGTTGCTGCGTTAGCATCAAAACAATGCAACTTACGTACCGTCAGGATTTTGGGGTCGAATAGTTGTTATTTTGTTCCTAGTTTGAGTCGAAACATTGTGTCTCCTTCATGTTTGATGAAGGATGATTATTCATTTGCGTGTGAAGACAATGTTGTGTGATCTCTAAAAATGACATGTTTGTGGCTTTTGCATCCATTGTGAGTGGGTTATTTACTATAAATCTTGATGATGCGTCTATCTGTAATGTAAGTGACTGCAGGCCTCATCCTAATGATTTAAGTCTTACCTATATGTGGCATTGTTGTTTGGGTCATATAAGTGAGAAACACATGTAGAAGCTTGTTTGTTAGGCAAGATAACCAAGGCGCATGACACAGGTTTATATGAGAGAGCATTAGACTTGTTGGAACTCATACATATAGTGTGTGCGGACCAAAGAGCATGACAACTCGAGGTGGATTCCAATACTTCATAACTTTCACAGATGATTTTAGTAGATATGGCTATGTCTACTTAATGAAGCATCGTGGAGGCAAGTAAATGAAGGAGTTCCAGAATGAAAATTAAGGCCCCATGATCTGATCGTGGAGGCGAGTATTTGAGTCAGGAGTTTAGCAGTCATCTAAAGAGTTGTGTAATTGTTGCACATTTTACGCCGCATGTAACGTCATAGAGAAATGGTGTGTATGAGTGATGTAATCAAACCTTGTAAGACATGGTTAGATCAATGATAACCTAGTCGCACCTGCGATTATTGTTTTGGGGATACGCAGCAGCGTTTACACTTAACAGGCTACCATCTAAGTCCAAAGTTAAGAGACCATATGAGACGTGGACTAACAATACTCCTAGTTTGTCTTTTCTGAAAATTTGGGATTGTGATGCTTATGTCAAACAACTTGAGTCAGATAAGTTAACACCCAAATCGGGCAAGTGCATTTCCGTGGGATACCCGAAGGAAACTTTGGGGTATTATTTCTACAACCAAGAAGAGGGCAAAGTGTTTACCGGTCAAAATAGTGTTTTCTTAGAGAAAGAGTTTCTCAAAAGCAAGAAATGTAGACAAAATGTGTATCTTGAAGAAGTTTGAGATGAGTCAATGGGACAAGAATTAACAAGTGATGCTAATGTAGCAGAGCGAGTTGATGTGCCCATGGCAAGCCTAGTTACGTCGGAGCACGACATATTCTTGTTAGACAACAATGAGCCTACAACCAATATGGAAGCAATGATGGACCTGGATTCTGAGAAATGGCAAAGTGCCATAAGATCTGAGATAGATTCCGTGGGGGACAATAAAGTTTGGACCTTGGTTGACCCACCTTAGGGTGTCAAACCCATAGAGTGCAAATGGATCTATAAGAAGACGAAAAATATGGACGAAAATGTTCATGTCTATAAAGCTCGACTTGTTGCAAAGAGTTTTCGACAAGTTCAAGGAGTTGACTACGATGAAACATTCTCACTGGTAGCGATGCTTAAATCTATTCAGATCATTCTAGCAATAGATGCGTATTTCTATTATGAAATATGACAGATGGATGTCAAAATAGTTTTTCTTAATGGGAATTTGGAATAGGACGTGTATATGATACAACATGTGGGTTTTGTCGATACGTCCAATGCTGGAAAGATATACAAACTTCAAAAAAATCATTTATGGGTTGAAGTAAACATCTTGGAGTTCGAATATTCGTTTGGATGAAGTTGTCAAAGGGTTTGGCTTTCGTCAGAACGAAGAAGAACCTTGTTTTTTACAAGAAGAAAAGTGTGAGCGTTGTTGCTTTCCTGATCTTATATGTGGATGACATATTATTGATTGGGAATGATATTCCGATGCTAGAGTCCATAAAGAGCTCACTGAAAAATAGTTTTTGTATGAAGGACTTAGAGGAAGCAGCATACATTCTGGGCATTAGGAACTATAGAGATAGGTCAAAGAGGCTTATGGGATTAAACCAACATACTTATATTGACACTGTGCTGAAGCGATTCAGTATGGAATAGTCAAAGAATGTGTTCTTGCCTATGTCACACGATATACATCTCATCAAGACTCAGTGTCCTTCGACGACTGATGAGCAACATCGCATGAGTAAGGTCACATATGCTTTGGCAATTGGATCTATCATGTATGACATGATAAGTACTCGTCCAGATGTCTCGTTTGCTCTAAGTACTGCGAGCAGGTACCAGGATGATTCAGGTGAGAGTCACTGGACACATGTAAAGGACATTCTTAAATACTTTCGAATGACGAAAGACGTGTTGCTAGTCTATGGAGGTGAGGAACAATTCATTGTAAAAAGTTATATCGATGCTAGTTTCCAAACTGATCCAGACGACTCAAATTCTTAGGGCACCCACAATGCACTCAAAAAGTTAGCATTAAGCAATAAATGCTGCTTATTTCTTGGCAATAGCCATTGTGGAGCTGCACCATAAGATGGAAAACCTTAAGGTCAGCTCTAAGCTTAAGTGTGACCATAAGCAATAAAAAACAATTTCTCGCCGGAGCTCGCCGGACGTTGCTACTCTAACCATCAGAGAAGAGGAGGACGTCAAGACCGCCACCACCAGGATGGAAGCCGCGAAGATGTTGGAGCTGCAAAGAAGGAGAGAGGAGCACTTCCCTTCGATTCCAGTGAGGGCGAACTCCATATGGTCGCTAGTGGGTGATGGAGGGCCTTTCCCTTCGATTCCGGCAAGGGATACCTCGAAGGAGCTGTTGGTTGGTGAAGACGATGCATATCTGTTGATTGGTGAAGAGGATGCAGCGCTCGTGAAGAACTAGATCCAGCTTCAACTTGGGTTTCCAAGCTAGCAGATCTGGATTCAGTCACTGTTTTTTAGGAAGGGAAGGAGGAATTTTGTGGCCCGGTGGTGGGAGGCCAGCGACCCAGCGTCGAGCTTGGGCAGAAGGAGTGAGGAGGTCTGTGGGAAGAAGGGCAAAAGGTGGCGTTGGGGGCAGCTGGATATGGATTGATTTTTTTATTCGAAAAGCACCTGCACTTGAGGTCGCCCATTGTGTGAAGAGCAACAACCATATGCCTACTAACATGATGTTAGGGCTTAAGGTGAATTCGGCAACACCGCATTGACATTTCCCTTAGTAGGTTATGTATACACATTGTACGGTGGTGCTATCAGCTGAAAGAGTTCTAAGTAGGAGACTGTGACTGATTCTACAACAGAAGCCGAGTACATTGTTTCTTCTAAAGTGCTTGGATGAGAAAGTTCCTCAGTTAGCTTGGTGTATTCCGTAGTGCGTCTGGACTGCAAGAGTGGTATTGTGACAACAGCAGGGCAATTGGGCAGGCAAAGGAGCCAAGGAATCACCAGAAGAACAAATATGTACTGCAGAAGTTTCACCATATTCGAGAGTTCGTTAATATGGGTGAGACTAAGATATGAAAAATACATAAGATTTGAATATCGTTGATCCTTTGACAAAGGCTCTCCCACGGCCTAAACATAAGGCGCACACAACTATGGGTATTAGATATCTTCTAGAATAGCTTTAATGCAAGTGGTAGACTATTAGAAATATGCCCTAGAGGTTATCATAAGATGATGATATTTCATTGAATCCATGGTATGTTGATTATTTGATGAATATCCAAGAAAGACAACTTTTATTGATTGATAATTATGTGAATTATTTGTGGAACTCTTACATGTATGGTTATTCTAAAGTTATCCCCAGTCATAGTTGATGACTGGCACATTTATTGGTTGATGACCATGTTTCACAAGTCATTGACATGAAGATGTTAAACATATAGTGTGGGCGAATGTATGACACGTGGTTGGATTGACCCAACATGAGACTTTGTAAATATTGTTCTCTCTACTCAATTTGTATACGTTGTCCTTAGACTTGGGAGGATTGTCGCATGTTCTCAAGATGTGAATCGACTTACTTAGGGGCTATCAAACCCTATGCCATAACTGGGTAGTTATAAAGGTAGTTTTTGAGTTTGTTGTGAACCTTGCTGTGAGGCATGTTCAGTCAAGGTGCAACATGCCCCTCTCTATAAGAGAGATATCTTTGGGCCCCTCGAGTGATCGGATCAAGAAATGCATGACCATGCTAAGGTTAAGAGTAATGAAACAATTGATCCGAATCACGGCATCGAGAAAGAGAGGTCAGCTTGGAGCCAGACCAAATATGTGAGGCAATAGGAAGAGCCTGTACATAACATTGTGATGGTTTGTCCGATACGATCTTTACATGCTGTTGGCATTTCTTAACATCAATACTATGAGTAGACATAAATCTATTCCTAACATCAATATTAGAAATATTTTATAAATAAATGAATACCAAAATTTTTAAATAAAGATTTTGCAAGTGCACATATATTCACCATTATAGCATTTCAACTTAGAGTAAACCAGATTATCGTAATTATTTATACAAAAGTAAACAAGTTACTTTATTGTGGCATTCTTTTGTGTACAACAAAAGTACTTGAAATTTATCTGCTGTGATGTTTGTTGATGGGACATATTTACTGAATAGCGGAACCTTTGGCAGGTAACATAACAAATTTCAACGTTGGCCCATTAGTTGATTTGGATGTCCCTCGGAGCTTTTGGAGTCAGGTTTCAGGGAATATGGGAACATTTTCTTCTGGAAAGAAAAAGGTGAATTCTAAGGTTTTGACCTATTAGTTATTATCATGATAAATTCACGTGGCATTGGAGCACTTATTCCTTGCATGGTTGATAGTCCCATCTCAACAATTGATAGAATACATTTTAAATGTGACACCATAGTTTGTGAAGTCTTTTGAATCTTTGTCATGGGGACAATTTATACCTTGTGCGTCCCACTGAAACCTAAATTTCGAATAGTCATAGATGCATGTTGAAGAAAATGGAAGTCATCAAGTTGGAACACTAGTGAGGATATATCACACGGGGCTAACAATGAAACAGAGCTAGGAACTCATTGACCTTGGCGATATATGCCAATGGTACCTATGGTAGAACAACTGCCCACCATATTGCGGTTTCCTGAGTTGATAAAGTTTTTGGTCATTTTTCTATATATATATGTGGTTGTCAAGTATGGATTGATTTGCGAGCAATTTACCGAAGACATCTTTGTTCATCTTCACCGTGATCAGGGAGAGGATGCATCAATTGAAGCTGCTGTAACAGCTATATCACGCTGTCTAAGAGACCCCACTGGGACAAATAACTGTTCCCAGGTACTATAGGAAGGCAAGACGTTATCGCCCAGAGAAGCATGTAAATGTTCACTGATCTCTGAACAAAAGAACACAAAGGTAGTACAAGAATTATGTCGATCTACTCTATTAATCTGATAAGTAACGAGAACCCTTATGGCACGAAGCAGCCGCCACCGAGCCCGCGCCGCCTGAACCACGGCTTACGAAGTGCGGTGGCGGCAGTGAGCCGGTGCTCCGGGTTGGGCTCAAGCAGCCCGCTGAGAACCTCAAACCCAGCTTCCGAGAGCTTCTCCTCTGGGAACATATCCCGCAAGCATCCGGCGTACGAGGCGCAGCCCTTCTCCCGCAGCTCGGCCGCTACATCCCGTCTCGCCAGGAGCTTCAACCCTGGCCACTCGAGTATCCCCTTCGTCCCTACCACACGCAGCACCTTCTTGAACACCGGCTCCGCTTCCACGTCGGCGCTAAAGAAAGGCGCCGTGCCGCCATCGCCTGTGACGAGCTCGGCCATGACGCACCCCAGCGACCACGTGTCGACACGGCCGTCGTAGTCCTCGGAGCCAAGGAAGAGCTCCGGCGCACGGTACGGCTCCGGCGACGCGAGCGCCGCTGATCCATCCTTCTCCGCCCCAACCGCCGGTTCCGACACGCCGAAGCCGGCGATCTTGTACACCATCTTCTCCCCTCTGACGCTCTGCTTGTCGACGATCACGTTCTCCGGCACCATGTCCCTGTGCAGTACACCCTTCTTGTGCACGTGCTTCGCGCCGGACAGCAGCTGGCGCATGGCGTCGCGCACCTCGTGCTCTTGGAACGGACGCCCCTGCTTGGACCGGAGCTTCATGTACTGTCGCAGGTTGAGGGGACCAGCGTACCTCGTGACCACGAAGAAGTCGCCGTCGATGTCGTGGGTCTCGTCGGCGTGCGTGGCGACGAGATTGACGATCGACGGGTGGCCACGGCACGCGGCGAGGGACATGGTTTCGCGGGTGAAGTAGTGGTGGTTCGTGGGGACGAAGCCCGCGTCGGGACGGCCGCGGAGGTGCTTCACGGCGACCAGGCGCTTCCCGACGCGGTCCCAGGCCTTGTACACCTCGCCGAACATGCCGTCGCCTAGCTTGTTGCGAAGCTTGTAGCGTGACGACATGGCTGGCGGCCAGGTGCACGGCAGCTGCTCTTTCTTGGCCTCGGGTGGCTCCTCTTTCTCCTCGGCTGAGATGTGCTCCATGGACGAGACGAGACGAGACGAGACGACGGCAAGAGGAGAGTTATATGGATGGATGGAGCTCGGACTCGGAAGACTCTGACCGACGCGGAAGAGGAGAGTTGGGGAACACGGTTAGAATCCGAGTCCGAGTGCCCGATCGAGTCCTGTGTCGTGTCTGATTATCTAAAGAAGGATTATTTTCATCACTTTTATTTTAATCCAGTTTATTGGTTTATTACGGGACCAAATTTATTATGACCTAATCAAATTCGAAGTTGCATCTCTAATTTGGTCCGATGGTCAACCTCTAGAAGCATAAGCAAATCAAATCGAATTGCCACCATGGACCTAAACGTAATCGTCGACAAGAGCATCACGGCTAGCAGTCTAGCACTGATGAACTCTACACAAAGTCGCACCAAAAAAAATTCATTTCATATGATCAATACAAAATAAATATGATTTGGAAGTCACATTACTGGGATCCACCTATTTCCCTAGGGCCAAAATCCTAGGGAAATGTCCAAAAAACGGTAGGGACAATAGTTTCCTAGCGGTTTTGGTAAGGAAATGTTCCTAGGGATAGGTTCGACAGGAAATAAGGAGTGCTCTAGGGTTTTTCCTAGAAACGCATATTTCCCTAGAGATAATGAAGTCGTAGGAAACCGGTTCATATGCCCTACTGCATCCTACGTGGAAAAGTTTTTCCCTAGGTTCATATTTTTCGAGGGACACTTTTCAAATAAATAAGATTGCTATTCAAATATACCATTTTATTCCACTTTACGTTGATTTAATTTTGCTCGTTTATAAAAGAACTAGCAAAGGTGCCCGTGCGTTGCTACGGGCCTCTACCATAAGTATGTTTATTTAGGGGTTTAATTAATGTCTAGAGTATAACTAAGCGTGCAAGGGGTCATGGAATGGCTAATCGGCGGAGCGCTATATCATACAATTGACTGCCCCTCATGAAACTAATGAACAATCATTTTTAGCTACCCATAAGATGTGACTAATTAGCTGGGATATTTTTATTAAGGACATTAGCTGCTATCTTTCTTAAATGTCCACCTAAATTCAATTATCCTATGCGAGCTCTAGTGATTGGACCTTGAGTGTCTTAAATGTCCAGCAAAGGAGTATTGTGTGCATCCGAAGGAGAGAAGTCCTCATCAGGAAGTTTGACATGGGGCGGAGCCGCTAGCCTAGCCGGGAGTATGCAGAATTCATTCATTATTGTTTCATATTTTTAGAACTTTTTTGACAAATGTTTTATATTTTTTGATTTAAAATAAATCAGTTATAAAAAGGTTTTGAATGTGTGAATTGACCTTGTAATTGTGGGCTTAAAATCAAGTTTTACAACGGATGGAGGGTGTAAAACGGATTTTTTCATGAAAAATGGATGTATCTATGCAAAAATGCTAGTTGTAATTTGTTTCCATGGCCAGTGAGGACGGCAAGTTTGGGGATGAATTGCCTTATGTATCTATGACTAAGGTCAGTTCACACATTGAGACAGCCATTGACTGCATGCCAAGAATATGTAGGCCGAGCCAAAAATAGAAAAAGGTTTTGAATTGCAGTCAAATTTGAACGGAAGTAGTTTAGTAGCAGAAATAACCTTTAGGTGGTAATAGTTAATCACTGCCTTCAGCAAAATTAGATGTGGACGCAGAGAAAAATACATGGCCGTTTAATTTTGTAACTACTAGTGAGGAGGCAGGTTAAATTGGGGTATGAAAGGGCTTCGGGCCGTATTGCATCCGTTTGAAACCGCACCTGCTTCCCACTGTCGCTAACGGAACAATGCATGCAACAAAATAACCAAAGCATCTCCAATTCATCGCGTAACTCCGGCGCCGGCCTACAAATACCCCATCTCTGCTCTCTTCTTGATTGAATTTAGCACCATCCTTTTCATGCTCCTCATCATCCATGGCGGCCGCTCATCTAACCATCCGCGACGTGCTCTACTTTTACTCCGACGCTCGCAACGTCTACGAGCGCTTCATGGCCATGGGCAGCCACCAAGAGCAGGCACGCAACGCCGTGGCCCTCCTCCTCTGGCTTGACCCGACTCATCACCAGGCCATCCGACACCTGCCTAGCCTCAGCCGCGCCGCCGTCGGAATCATCGCCGCAGAGACAAACTCCATCCTCGACTGCCTTCGCCAGGAAGGTCTCGTCCTTCCGCCCATTCCCTTCATCTCCGCGCTCTACCAGGAAGCGGGTATCGAGGTCGACGCCGATTTCTTGGCGTTCAATCAGGACCTCGTAGTGCGTGGTGTCGCAGATATCCTTGATGCTGTCGGCGCCCTCATATTTGGTGATCATATCTACCGCTTGCTGCGGTGCTACCAGACCGGACTTGTCGGCCGCTTGCCGGAGCTGGAGGCACCCTACATGTGCCCGCCGGTTACCGTGCCGGAGGACCGCGGCTCCATGTTCGTCACCTTGTCCAAAGGGTAACCCATCGAGCGCGAAGAGATATTTGACTACTTCAGGCAGTAAGTACTTGAACTATACATGGATACGTATATGTATATACTAATCTCTAGATGACGTAATGTTGCTACATATGTATGCATATGCAGGAAGTGGGGAGACTGCATCGTCCGCGTTTTGATGGAGAAGACGATGAGGGGCAAACCACCCATGTATGGCCGGATCATCTTTAAGAGCGAAGCGTTCGTGAGCCTAGTGCTCAACGGCGAGCCCCTCGTCAAGATTGCCATCGGCTACCGCCAGCTCTCGCTCCGAAAGTACATCCTGCACCCGCACAACATGTGATGTTAGATGCATCATCTTATCTCTCGGCTGCAGCCCTGCCGGCACGTCCAGAGCATATACACAACTCAAGACTACCTATGCCTGATTCTGGTCCTCGATCTGATGCGCTCTGGGCTGCATCTGATATATATGTTCTCTTTTTTTTTCAGTTCTGTAGTGATTAGGTTGGGCTATAGTTAAGTGAAGAAGCCGCATACATATGGTTCTGCACAATTTTGAAATTACCTTATGTTCTGTTGCGAGATCGACGACAGTTTCTTTTAAAAGTGATCGACGACAGTTTCTCTCTCTCTCTCAAGTGATCGACGACAGTTTCTTTTAAAAGAATTTTAAATGTGCCGAACCAATTTCTGCAAAACAATGGCGATGATGCACATTCCATATTTGACACCATGGTTATTTTCTCTGGAATGAGAACATATTAGTAGAATATCTATATTTCATATTCCTCTGCTTTTAGTTTCTTTGTGAAAGAAACATGCCATTAGAAAGTGCTCCAAGCGTAAAATATAAAAAGACGGTTTATTACACTCACAATGAAGGCACAAAACATTTAAGAGTTCACACGTTAACTTAAAAGCGTAAAGTCTTCCATACATCTTCCTCCCCAGGCAACCGACTAGGGGAAACGCTCGCCTAGAAATCATCGAAATCACTGAGGTAGTCATCACCTTCTCCTCTGTTCCAAATTTTAGCAAGTTTGAGTACTCTTATGGTTGGTACTCAGCAAGTGGAGGATAATGCAAGCTTTCAAGGGAGGCTAAGGATTTCGCAGTGGTTAGTATTTTAGTTGGGCAAATTTTATTAGGCAGCATATATATATCCAATGATATAGCCATAGAACCACAATTTATTCTCAACTTTAAGTTCAATTATCATGTGAGGATCCATACCGTTCATGACCATGAACACGGCTGTTATAATTGTTTTACACTCTGTAGAGGTTGTACATTTACACCACAATTCACGTAAAATTTCCGAAGAATTTTAGACCCAACCATGTTGTGCGGCTGCATAGGGATGCTACGTACGGTCAGAATCCGAGTCCGAGTGCCCGACCGAGTCCTGTGTCGTGTACTCGTGTCTGATTATCTAATGTAAGATTATTTTCATCACTTTTATTTTGATCCAGATTATTGGTTTAATATGGGACCAAATTAATTATGACCTAAACAAATTCGAAGTTGCATCTCTAATTTGGTCCGATGGTCAACCTCTCGAAGCGTAAGCAAATCAAATCGATTTGCCACCGTGGACCTAAACGTAATCGTCGACCAGAGCATCACGGCTAGCATCGATGGACTCTGCACAAATTCTGGCTATCTGATAATGGTTTTTTTTATCGGATGGTCGGTTGCAATATTAGAAAGTAACTACTGCAAGATCAGAAAATATCTCATGCAACATTAAAAAACATGTATAAAAAATAACCCATCCATCACTTAAGGATAGGAAAATTTCCACCACAACATGCGTGTTCTATGCAACATGTATACTGTGAAACATGCAGAGACAATAATTACAACATTGACACATCTTTTGCAACATGTCTTGACCGTTTGAATTTTTTACTTATTAAAGAACGTCTATCCTTAGCATTTCCAAAAAAAAAAAATCCTAATAGCCGCATCAAAGGACCTGTATGCTATGCCGTGGCTGAAACTGGTTTGCACATATGCCTCCACTGCCAACTGCTCAAATCGTTTGGGAACTGATTTTGGTATGGGAGCAGGTCACGTTGCATTCTCATCTACAACCACAAATATTTCTACTTCTCGATCATTGTTATCCTAATTCCTGCTAAGAGACTGCAGCTACAGAATCAGAGGAAACGTGATGCTTATTGTGCCAAGGCGTGGACCTAACATGTGGGACCCACATGTTAGGTCCATCTCTCTCTATATACCAGTACCGCCTCCCTTCCCTCGCCACCGCACAACACCCATTCTCCACCGATGAGGACTCAAGCTCGAGCTCGAGCCCAAGCTCTAGGACCTCCGTCTGTTGCCGCCTAGGGCCGAGGGAGAGAGCCCCAATCGGTCGCCGTTGTACCAGAGCTCTAGCTTAGAAGCTTTTATCCACCTGGGCCCAAGCTCAAGTGTCCCTACCCACTGTCAAAGGTCGAGCGCTTCCCGCTAGGGTTAGCTTTGCTAGAGGCCGCGTTGCCCCAAGCCTCTCCTCCACACCATAGGGTGTGAGAGAGACGTGCCTAATGTGTTGGCCCCACATGTTTGGTTCACATCAATCCACGATCGACATCCACACAAGCAATTTGATGCAGATTATGGATATTGGAGCTCTCATCTATTGATTACCATGTCTAGGGACTTCAGTGTGCATTTTACGACTTTGAGGACCGAGATGACAACCCCTGATAAGTTTGAGGATTGTGCATATGCTTTTGTGGAACATTTGGAAGGAGCGAAATAGCGGTATCTTCCGGCAAGACATGCATTTTACCGGCTATTGGAGTTTCCTTGGGAACAAAAGAACATAATAGTATTAATAGTATTATGCAAAGAAAACATGCCATGCTGTTAGCGTAATCCTCCTCCAACTTTTCATATGTATTTGGTAGCATTAGCTGTTCTTGGGGGTTTTGTCGGTGATGTGGAACCGCGAGGCTGCGCTCCGCTCTGACTCGGACGGTCGGCCGCCAGCGGGCGGTTAGTCGGTCGATTTCCGACACAGAAGACGACAAAAAAGAAATCACGTCATCCTCGCCGCTTCTTCTTCCTCGTGGTGTTCTTCATGCCGTCGCCGCCCCTGCCCACCTCCCCCACCCACCTCCCGCCCTCCGCCCGCGACCCCACCCTTCCGAACTACTCTGGTGATCGCCCCCGCCGCCGGCCCTTCCCAACCACCGTCCTCCACCGCCCGGCCGGCGGCGCCATCGCCGCCCCCGCGCTCGCCACCACCGCCGGGTCTGCTGCCGCCCTAACCATCCCTCTAGAGCCGGGGTCCTCTTCTCCCCCAACTCCGGCAGCCCCCAATCCCGAACCCAAAACCCTAACCACCTAACGGCGCGACGACGGAGGAGGAGACCAGCGGTGGCGATGGAAGAGAAGGGAGGCACGAGGAAGAAGAAGACGGGGTGAAGTCGTCCGCGTGCGGGAGCTGTGGGGAAGAGATAAGGTTGTGGGGTGGGTGTGGGGCCCGCCACGTGCACTGCTGCCCATCGCCCGTTGGGCTGGTCTCCACGCGGACGACGCGGAAGAGGAGAGTCGTCGGGGAACGACTAGAATCCGAGTCCCACAGTCCTGTCTCATGTGTCTGGTTATCTGATGTAAGATTATTTTCATCACTTTTCTAGTTTTTAATCCAGATTGGTTTATTTCGGGGACCAAATCAATTATGATCTAATAAACAAATTCGATGCCACCTCGGTAAAAGAATCACCGCTAGCATGCATGACATGTCACCAATCTACTCGGTTACTACCCTTTTTTTTCTTCTTCACAAAAATCTACTCTGTTTACAGACGGGTTCCAGGTGCAACTGCAAGTCTGCAACAGCGGCCCAGATCGATCTGCTATATATAATAAGGCATACGGTTCATAATACATGCTAGGTTAGTACGTGCAACTCAGAGCTACGAGGAACAGACCCTCTTGATGTCTCGAGCAGCAATATAATGTGCATACATGATACATTGTACACTTTGTACTAGACAGACCAACATGTGTTACCCGTCATTCCGTACAGGCATTTCCAATTTTGATTACAAAATAAGGAGGACAGAGTATGGTGACAGGCTGACATCTGCCTATGCTGCAGGTTATCAGGTTCCAATGGCGGCAGCTGCCCATTAACAAAAGTTTCAAACATGAGGGTTGTCGCGTATAATACTGTATCCTACATAACCCAGAAGCAGTGGCGAATCTAGCAAAAATATGTAGGGGGGCTGAACTATAAGAGCAAAAATCCAAGTTCACTAGAAATGGCAGTGCGTGGCGTTGCGCACCATGCCAAGTCCAGTGGTAATTTTGTGAGATACAAAAGCTTCACATTTTGCTGGCCAATAGTAATTTTGTAAAGTTCAAAGTTGATGATGGAGAAATAGTATACACATACATGTTTTTGTTGTGCGATGGCTAGAGCCTGGCTGCATATACCGTATGAACTGAGTAAACTATGCCCGACTTCTTTGCAACCATTATATGTTTGCATTTTTGTAAAATATAGAAGTGCTAGTCCGATGGCAATTGGCATGATCTGACAACGTAAATATACATGTAAGTGTACTCATCTAAATTATATTACACCCACGAGATTTACTCATAGACATGAGGCTAAATACGAAGTAGATCTGCCATTTACTGATGAAATACAAGATTAACTCATAGACATTGGATATTTGAATCAGACCATACAAATTCAAATAGCCAAGCTAGAATTTTTTCCATTACCTTATTTACCTAGGCTCTATTTGATTTCATGAATTCAGATACGCAGCAGCGTTTTAGCGCCTGCTCTGCTGCTCCCCTGTTCCTGCTCGGCCTCCTGGCTGCCTGTTGCGCCGCGTCCGCACAGCCACCCTCGGCGGGCCCGCCCGCCTGCCGGTGGCCGCCCTGCCGCGATGCCACCTGCGCGTTTGAGCAGGACCACCGTTGCCAGCCGCCCAGGCCCACCAGCTGCGGCGCTGACCCTCCTCCCCGCAGAGAAGCCGACCGCCGATGTGATTCGCCGGCCGAGGTGCCGAGCCGGCGGCGGCTGGCGGCTGCCAGGCCAGGCGTTCGCTTCGCGTCTTCGCGGGGAGGTTGGGAGGAGAGGCCGAGATAAGGGGAAAAGGCCGGCTCGGTCGATTGTGGGCCGCTAGGCTGGTATTGGGCTTTTACATATGGGCCTTGGCAGGGCTAATAAAATTGGGTAAGTAGCCGGAAAGGCCAGCCGAATAGCCCATTGCACCGGCCGGATGACATGACCTGTTCATCTTCAACCTTCAGACGCCTTCTCAACCCCTCCTTCCTCTCTCCCATGGCAGAAAAAAATTTGGGGGGGGAGGGGGGGGCTCCGGCGGTAGGGGGGCTCTAGCCCCGGCTGACCCACCGGTTGATCCGCCACTGCCCAAAAGCACCCTAAAGAGAATGCTACACGTAAAATGACGACATGGCTGAAAGGATCAAGATGCGTAGGGAGAGAGTGAACAGGCATCAACAAAATTTAATTGCAAAATAACAAGCCTACTAACAAGCCAATTCACCCAATAAAACAAGGTTGAGTGTGACTGTCTAGTCGTGAAAAGAGTTTTGCAGTCTAGGTTCACCATTATAGTAGAATGCTATGTCGAAGAGAATAAATGTTGGAAATTAAACTTGCGAAATGTAAACAAATTGATTTAGAAATCAATTTTTTGAGGTATCAAAAGAGTTGGCACTCTCCTCTGGCCATCCTTGTTGGAGCACCCGCGCAATGTGGAGTTCAGATGGCTAAGAAGTTGGGGGCGGTCAAAATTCGAGTTCGACTGAGCTGCTCTTGTGTGTTCCGAAAAGCCTCCTCACAATGCTGCGACACCGAGTCTGACCTTATCGCACCGGTGGTGGTTGAGGCCACAAGATAGGGGTGATGTGACTTATATGGAGCAAAGAGAGTCGTGTCCACGACTGGGTTGGGACCATAGCCAGTCTGGAACACTACTAAAAAAAATTATTTTTAGAAATGGTCAAAATTGATTTATGGAGGCGGTTTTCATCTGCCTCTGAACTAAGGCTTTTCTTAATGAGACATTATCATAAGTGGCTTTATGTACGTCTGGGTTAATAGAATAATTTTTTTTAAAAAAATCAAAACCCTAGGTTGGGCCCACTAAGCCCATCCAGGGGCACACCGCCGCCCGCCGCTCCGCGTCTCCTCACCGGTAGCCCTGTTTACGGGTTGGTGCCAACCCATACAAACTGGTGAACCAGACCGTTGAAACCCAGCTATCCGGTTTCTACTGGGTTGGTCTAACCCACGGTCTAGACCAGCTAACCTGCTTAGCTTGTTGAACTCGTCATCGAACAAGCCAGCAATGGCGCCGCCCCGCAGCTCAGGCCAACAACGGGTGCTTCTCCCACCTCGAATCTCCAATCTGTAGCGAAACACACAAGGTTGGCTCTCCATCTCATCTTGTAAATCAAATCAGTGCATACTTCTTCTTCCATTGGTGCCTTTGCAAATCGCCAAACAAGCATGCAAGCAAAACTGGGAGGCCATGAGCTCACGAATGCTGCCGCGGTGAGCCTGTTGATGCCCGTTGCAGCAGTTGTTGGCAACAAAGGCGAGGAATTTGCGATCTCGAGCACCCGTCGCCGGCGGCGGTGTTGATCTATCGACCTCCGGTTCGAAACCTTCTAACCTGTCAAACCAACCCACCTAGCCCGTAATCACGCGGTTTGGTTTCGGAAACCAGCGTAGCCCGTGTTAACCCGCCGTTGAATAGGCCTACTCACCGGCGTGACCATCAGAGCCACTCCACCGGATCCACGCCGCCATCGTTGCCTTGGCTCCCGTGGTGGCTAAAGGATCTAGGCCCCTAACATTGTGCTATGATGAGTTTTGGTGATTAATGACAACCAGATGTGCGGGACTAACTATTTCTATGAGGCTGTGTGGTAGGTTCAGTTCCGACATCAAGATGAAAATGTTGATACTTTATTGGTTGAGGATTAATAATTTGAGGATGTGAATGAAATGAAATCATGAGTTGGGGATTAACAGCCATGGATGAACAATGTATTGAATTGGTGATCAACAATCATGATGACCAAAATGAGAAAGGAATATATTGATGATATGTGGTAGAAACGGATACGGCATAGATATTGAATGCCCGGATTCGAAATCGGATGTGGACGGATAATATCCGCTTGCACCCCTACGCTAGCCTAGCCGGTAGCATGCAGAATTCATTATTGTTTCATATTTTTTGAGTTTTTTGACAAATGTTTTATATTTTTTGATTTAAATAAATCAGTTATGATTTTTTTAAGTTTAAACAACATTCTTTATATTTCTACAAAATGCTATATCATCTTTGAAATTATCCAACAGGTCAAATTTATTCGGTTTTGATACTTGGGGATGGGTCGGTTTTGTAATTGTTGGCTTAAAATCAAGTTTTACAGATGGAGGGTGTAAAACGGATTTTCCCTGAAAAATGGATGTATGTATGGAAAAATGCTAGTTATAATTTGTTGCCATGACCAGTGAGGACGGCAAGTTTGGGGCTGGATTGCCTTATATATCTATGACTAAGCTAAGTTTACATATTGAGATTGCCATTGATTGCATGCCAAGAATATGTAGACCGAGCCAAAATTTTTTTGAAATACAGTCAAATTCAAACCAGAAGTAACCATCCTCGTCATCCTCCTCATCATCATCCATGGCGGCCGCTCATCTCACTGTCCGCGAAGTGCTCTACTTTTACTCCGACGCTCGCAACGTCTACGAGCGCTTCATGGCCATGGGCAGCCACCAAGAGCAGGCACGCAACGCCGTGGCCCTCCTCCTCTGGCTTGAACCAGCCCACCACCAAGCCATCCACCATCTGCCTACCCTAAGCCCCGCCGCGATCGGCATGGTCACCGCAGAGGCCAACTCTATCCTCGACTGCCTTCGCCAGGAAGGTCTTGTCCTCCCGCCCATTCCCTTCATCTCTGCGCTCTTCCAAGAGGGAGGCATCGAGGTTGACGCCGCCTTCTTGGCATTCAACCAGGACCTCGTCATGCGTGGTGTCGCAGATATCCTTGACGCAGTCGGTGCCCTAATCTTCGATGATCACCTCTACCGCTTGCTGCGGCGCTACCAGACTGGCCTTGTCGGCCGTTTGCTGGAGCTGGAGGCATCCTACACGTGCCAGCCGGTCACTGTGCCTGAGGACTGCCGCTCCATGTTCGTCACCTTCTCCAAAGGGCAACCCATCGAGCGCGAAGAGATATTTGACTACTTCAGGCAGTAAGTAGTTAAGTACTCAGTAAATAACTAAATATACATGTATAGATATATGTATACATAATCTCTGGATGTTTTTTAGATAATGTTAATCTCTAGATGAAGTAATGTTACTATATATGTATGTATATGCAGGAAGTGGGGCGACTGAATCGTCCGCGTTTTGATGGAGAAGACGACGAGGGGCAAACCACCCATGTATGGCCGGATCATCTTCAAGAGCGAAGCGTTCATGAGCCTAGTGCTCAATGGAAAGCCCCTCGTCAAGATCGCCATCGGTTACCACCAGATCTGGCTCCGCAAGTACACCCCGCACCCGCACAACATGTGACGATAGATGTATCATCTGGTCTCTCAGGCTGTAGGCGCGTCTGAAGAAGATACAGAACACATGCCTGATTTGGTCTGTTGGTCCTCTGATGTGCTCTGGGCTGCACCTGACATGCGCTTTTTCTTTTTGTTTTCAGCTCTGTAGTAATCAGCTAGGCCTATAACTAAGTGAAGAAGCCGTATGCTTATGCTTCAACTGCAGAATTTTGAAAGTACCTTATGTCCTTGTTGGAGAAAAGTTTCAATAAGCATTTTTTTTTGTCAAGTGATCGACCATAGTTTCTTTTAAAAGAATTTGGGAAAAAGTGTAGATTACACCCCCAAACTTTCATAGAAGTGTAGATTACCCCCTTTACCTTTTAAAGGGTGTGCTATTAATAACATTAATAAACTCTCTAAACCATGTAGATTACACCCCTCTAGATCTTAAGACCAGTTCAATGCTGGTTTTTCGTTTGGGTCGCACTACCAGTATACTGTAGGATCGTACGCTTCTATGTCCTCGCTGTTACTATATCGTAATAATAATGATCCAGTCAATTTAGGAAATCTGTTAGAAGGATTATCTCTTAACCTGCGCTTGTTCATTTGTTTTGCTTCCAATTGCAAGTGAAAAGCGGGTAGGAAGGACAGACTTAGATGACCTTTAGTTGTCCACCAAAATCTAGTTGCCGCGCTCTCCGGAAGCTCCGATTGATAGCGTATGCTGCTGACTCCAGGAACTAGGGTTCGGGCAGTTGTTCTAGAGAGAGGAGGGAGGAAAGTAGGGAGGCAAGTATCACGGGTGATTATTTGATAGGAAAGAATTGATTGGTTATCTCGTAAACAATGCCACATGACTGTATCGGTCTTAAACAGAAAAAAAACAAGGTTAATCAAAGTCTAAACCAGTCTTATGACCTAGAGGGGTTAATGTCCACGGTTTAAACAGTTCCAGGTTAAAAGTACACGATTTAAGATTACAAGGGGGTAATATAAACCCGTGCTGCTTTTCAAAATAAGGAAGAAATGCGTACAGGAAGGAGGGGCTCCGGGTCACTCTCTTCACTGATGCTTCGAAGCTTCCACCTTGAACTCGTCAAAGCAAACCTACTGAATGTTGAATCTCGATCGATGTCAGAAACCAACCGTAGAAAGAGAGGTCGAAGCACCTGATCACTCGTTCAGCTCGTTTTTCGCTCCTGCCTGTATGAATTGCATAAGTAATCCGTTTCCTCCTCGTTATTAGCTGTCAATTTGAACTTTTGGTATTTTATACGTTTCTTTGGATTATGTGTTTATCTATGAAAGTTTTCGGATTTTCGTTCGTTCATAATTGCATAAAAAGAGAGGTTGACAGGTGATGAAAACAAGAGGATGGAATGCTCCCGTGTTTAAAGAATGAAACCGCTTCGGATTTCTTTTGATGAAAACCCTTGTTCCGCTCTCGCTCGCCGCTACTAACGGGGTCTCGGTTGATTTTCCTTCCTTTAGCTACTCAGATGTTTCAGTTCGCTAAGTTTGAAAAGTCCAAAGAGCGCAGACTAGCCACGGAGCTTGGATACGGTTTCCCGATCGGAGATCCATGGATCACAGACGCTCTCTCTCCCCATGGCCTTTCGCCTCTGAAAGCGTCCTTCCTTCTCAATGCCCGGGCATCCATCCAATGCATGATTTTCGATAGCGTCGAACATGAGCGGTAGACTGAACACCCACACAATCTCGATTTGACACAGCAACACTTTCCACCTCTCTTCCTATAACAGTTTAGGGGTGCAATCTACACTTTTTCGAAGAATTTAGGAAAAAGTCTATATCACCCCCCACCTATGGAGGGTGGACAACATAACCCCAACCTATGAAACGGTCTATATCACCCCATGAACTTCTCAAAACCGATCAAATTACCCCTAAACCAATTTTGAAAAATCACAGTAAATAAAAAAATCATAAAATGGAAAATCAAATTGTGTTGGACTCCAAATGAGTAGATATACACATTGAACATATAATATGGTATGCTTTAATATATTTTTGGACAACTATATAGAAAAGCATAGATCTAAACCTATCGTGAAAAAAATATACTAAAGCATACCATATTATATGTTTAATGTGTATGGCTGGACATACGTTGGGGCTGTTTATACAAGAAGGGATTGGGACACCGATCAGATCGGTAGCCCTTCCATGTCCATTGGCACAACAGCCTTGTCCTTGGTAACAGAGAAGCGAGTGATTAAATTATGCCTCTACCAAGTAAGATGCGGTTTTGTATAACTATGAGATGGCTGACCTTCGACGGGGCCGCCGACACTTGAGGTGTTCTTTGTCCTGAAGCTGTAGGTAGGCTATTAAGCATGATGGAGATTCCTGAAGAGCGCTTAAGCTGGCTATGCTTAGGCGCCACCAAAGTGTCAAGGGAGCCTGCCGTCTTGCGTGAGCTCCCAAAAGGTTTGCTGTGGGCAGGTTTGGTTTCTGAATCATCCTTGCTCTGGCGAAGTTGCTTCTCCGTGGGTGGCCCAGAAGGATGTTTAGAAGTGTCGCCGTCAAGAGCGTTATCGTGAGGGGCGATATCATAGGAGTTGTCAGCGGCCTTGAGGCGCTGTTTTGTTGCTAGGGATCCTTTTGGCCAAGACGATATCATCATCAAAGGAAGACTCGCTACTCACAAAGAGTGCTCGCCGGACCGGTTTAATTGTCAAACGCTCAAACGAGCCCTCTCCACCTCGCGTTGCTAGCTTGTTGTCACCTCCCCGGGTGTCATTGTTACGATCGTCGCTCGATATCATGAGCGCGGTGTGGCAATCTCTCCTCCCGAGCAGGTCGACGAGAGTTGTCTGAACGAGGCCTCCGGGGACCCCATCCACCTACATCCTTGTCGCAAGCCATCGAGCCAAAGGAGTAAGTTCCTACAAAAAAACAAGTCTGAAGAGAGTCGATGAAGAAAAAAAAGGAAGAGATAATGATGGCATATAAGACTCGTGCCCCCTACCAAGGTGCCAAAGTCGATGCGACTCAACTTCTCGACGTGGATGGAAACTTGCTTGTAGACGTAGAGGAAAACAGGAGAGATGCAATTGCAAGGTGGTTGATTGATTAGCCCGTGGCATCATATTTATATGGGAGGATGGCCGGGTAGTCTTTGCCTACTACGACACGATTTGAGTACGAGATTCAGAGATATGTAATCTAAGAAGGACTCTTCTCCCAAGGATTGAGTTTAAAAGATTGACAGGTAATATCTCTAAGAGTCCTTCGGCTGCAATAGGTCCTGCGCTAGAAAAATTGTCATATGTCTGATCGCCAAGTTAAGTTTGAATTTGCTTCGGATTCAAACTCAACTCGGTGGGGGCATTTGTTTGACGACATTTTGGCTCAAATATCTATACTTCATGACTTGTATATAAATTATGGAGTAAAATAAGATACTTAACTCATACACTTTGATGGTTATTATCAAGTGCATGAAACAGAGTCCCAATACACAACAAGACGGCCACCACGTACGGCGTCTGAATACATGAAACTAGGTCAAATATAGAAACTCAAACTCTTGTCGGCCATATCCAAGTGAGGTATCTACGCGCACTCGAAAAAGCTAGTGAATTACATTTTGCATAGGCTTCACGTTATTTGCATGGGGCTCATGTTCATGGGTTTCACGTCATTTGCATGGAGTTCATGGCTTCAGTTTAGCTAGCTTGTGCGTGTACGAGATTATTGAGGCGTGGTAACCACACAACACGCCCATGCATGGATGTCTACTGGCCGGGCTTAGGTGTACACGTACACGTATACTCGAGCCTCTATGACACGTTGGGCATGGCGTGGCTGGGGCCAAATGACCGCTGGCGCATTCTAGGAGTTTCTAGAAGGATCAGAAGCGCTGAAGAGATATCCGCTGGCCAACGAGATAAGTCAGGGCCTCGGATAAAGATCAAACACAAGGGTTCAGAGTTTTCCATCGGTGGAGAGGCTGCCGCAGATACGGCTGGGTTTCCAAGTGCTCTTCGCCTGGAGACTTTGAGCATGGTCATCTTGGCCGCCAGGAATCGTGATATCGGCCGCCGCAACATCAAGCAGCCCGTCGTGCCGGAGTTGAAGCCAGCAAGATCGGTGCACTGTCATCTATGTCCACTTTCTCCGTGTGCTTTTCTTTTATAGATTGCATATATGCATTCGCATTCATACATGTTGCATGGAGACGGCCCGACGGCGAGGCGATGATGACCGAGATGGCGGCGAAACCCGATGCTATTGAGAGGAAATTTCATCATGCCCACGCATGACCCATCCTCATGAGATGGCCCGGAGCCGAAGATGTATGTGCAGTCAGCAATAGATGGCACATGGTGACCTGCAAGCAAGAGTACATGCTTGCATGATCATTCACCTACGTGCATGGTCCTGTGCACATCAAGGGAGCAGCAACGCCCCTGATGGATGGATTTTCATTTGAAGATTGTCTCTACTTCGACTACATCGCTTATCAGCACCTCAACGGCAAGCTGATATCCCGTCGACTCAGTCACGAGCCAAGCGTGACCATGCATCTACTACGACTACTACCACGAGTTCACGTCGTTCGAGATCGACGAGGCCAGACGACGTGGCTAGGCTGCTGACATTTCAACCCAGGGATACCGACGAGGCTATGGATCACGCCGACGCCCACATCCACATCTACATCGCCAATACATGCATGGAGAACGTGAAGGGAAGATTGAAGACGACGACCATAGCAGCTTAATCAGAGGTGCTCCAGCAAGCTAGTCTTGCAAAGGTAATTAATTGAGAGCCTTCTAAGGCCCCATGAACTAGAATACCACAACGCCTATGTCAGATCTGTCCTACGGCAGGCCATGGAGCGCATACATTGTAAAGGAACCACGTATCTGTATTTTCCGGAATACGAATAAAATATATGGTCCTAATTTTTTTCTTTTTGTGTATTTAATAATACACTGGTATGCTCGCATTTTATTTTTTCTTCTCACGATACAGGGGAAGGTCGTGCTATTTTTCTCTCGAAACACTAGAAAAAAATACATAGGAGGCTAGGGCTGGTCCAAGTTGTATCCCATAGACCAACATTGCAGTTTTTAAATATTTGACATCACATAATAAGCAAATTATACAATTTAAATCGATACATACCTACCTCTCACTAAAACAAATATTATATTTTATGACAGTGGATCTATTCGTCACTATCACGTTCATATGTATGACGTTGTATATAAGGCATAGTAGTTTAGTGATGAAAGTTGAATGTTCGTCGTTAGCACTAACTAGAAATCGTCGTAAACATATAAAATGTCAAGTGGTGACATATTTTATTTTGCCATTAAAGTCAATAGTTGAATGTCACAAACTTTCAAAAAAAAAGAAAAACAGGCCATGGGTGGCCCAAGTAGACCCCTCTCATGCCTTTTTTCCATATTTTGTTTCCTGCCATTTCAGCCCAATTTGGCCTTACCACACAGAGAGACCCACCTAGCGCGCCCTGCCTGCGTGATGGGAGAGGACACTTCCTCCAACAAGCCCCATCAACAAGTGCTTGACAGTAATCCAAGAATCATGGACACGCCACCATAATCGAGAAGTGTTACCCAAGACAATATCCTTGACCAAATCTTCCTCCGAATGACTCACTTTACATCAGACCCCCACCACCGCCCCTCACTTCCTCTCAAATTCACATGTAATGCGGGCCCTTCCCTTGATGTATAAAAGGGAAGGCCTCCCATTGTACATCAAAAGGGGGCCACAAGAAGAACACCATAATAAAAACACTAGGCAACAGAGAATAGAAACCAGTTTTAGACGCCACAACTAGCTAGAGACGATCAAGATCAGGACGATTACATGGCCAAACAAGCTCCATCGGCTTAGAACACACCACTTCACACTCCTTGCTGGGACTTGGGATCATCTCCTGCTCCCAACCATCTGTAAACCCCTACTGCAAACTTGTGCAAGGAAGGCAAGAACACCACGAACTGGACATAGTAGGGTATTCAGCCCGAACCTATATAAATCATGTCTACCCCTTGCAAACCATCCAAACCAGATGCGCAAATACAATAATTTACTAGCCGGTGATTCCGTACACCGACAATCATAATCTAAGAAACTTGTAAAAGCTCCATACATCAAAAAAACTTGTCAGTACAACAATTTCAGCAATAAAACCTCAAAGTTCACTTGGCAATACAACAGTTTCAGCAATGTCAAAATCTTTGACATATTTTTCATTAAGTTTCACAAGCGTATCCACATTAAATTTGGAGGAGTTTCTTGGGTTAAGACATGTCATGCATAATAATAACCCCAATCTAACTTGACCAAACCAATGACGCAAGTAGCCAGCTTAAGCTAGTAGTTCTATTACCTAGGAATTTTTTCCTATTCTCAATCATTGCTCTATGTCTCTGCATGACTTTGCCTGCACGGGCTCCCACCCACTATGCCATGCCTGTGCTCGGTTGCCGCATGCCATCCACCCAAGTGCCCAACCGCCAACCCCCTCCCCCCTCGGGCACTCCACTCTCACTACTCGGTAGGGCCAAGCACCACCGAGAAGATGAGGTGATTTGTTGGCCATCAACCAAGGTGCCAAGCAGAGCAGCCGTCGCCTGCCTAGGTGGCTAGGTCAACATGCAAGTGAGAGAGGCGGAGAGCGAACACACAGAAAGAGGGAAGAGAGGTCAACTAGGGTAAATAAAAGGCTGGCTCGGTTGGGACGATTTTGCCTTTGGCGGGGGAATGAAATATTGAGTTAAAGCGAGCCAACAACAAACACTCGTCTTCAGACTTCAACCTCTAGACACTCTTAGCCCCCTCCTATCCTATCCTTAATCCCATGGCAGCAAACAAATTATGAGGGGCCAAAGGCGGCTCCAAGGATTCTCCCGTAGTAGGGGAGCTCTACCTGCGGCCGCCCCACCGGTACATCCACCCCTGCCCGCCCAATCTAGGATAATCCAAAACTACACCATTTAATCTTGGGGTCTACATATCTTCTTTTTAAAAGAACATGCTGTCAATATTCGAATGCGGTTATATCTTGTAAAGCATATATTGTTTTGTAAACGGCAAATTTAATGTAAAAAAATTAGTTCCGATATGAAACCTTTAAATATTATGAAATTCAGCAATTCTAATGAGCAATCTCAATAGTTTAAATACAATGTTTCAACATGTTGAACTAGTTTTTGTAAAGTGTTGAACTAGCTAGGTTTCAACATGTTTGAATTTTTCAAAATATTGACCGCACAACTTCAACATTTTTAATATACCAATTTTGATTGTACTACTACAATTTCTATGTACATGATGCAGTTCTTTTGGTCGTCCTCCGTATATACCACCTGGACTATCTAGTATGCCTGGTACGAGCCAAGAGTATACAAGGCATACCGAGAAATTTAGTGAATCTAATGTACAACAAATTTATGACATGCCAATGGTTGTATGGATTTATGCTGTATTATTCATAAATACAACAAATTTTATGAACCGGCACACAGAAGAAGCAAGTTGATTTGGTTATAGTTTGGGGCTACGGAAAGACATGTTTCTAAGGGCATGTTTCTTTTACAAAGCAGAGGAATATGAAAAATAGATATTCTATTGATGTGTTCTCATTCCAAAGAGAATAACCATGGTGTCAAATATGGAATGTGCATCGTCGCCATTGTTTTGCAGAAATTGGTTTGGCATGTCTAAAATTCTTTTAAAAGAGACTGGGCGATCACTTGAGAAAAAAAAATTGCCTATTGAAACTTTTATCACAACAGGACATAAGGTAATTTCAAAATTGTGTAGAAGCATATGTATGTGGCTTCTTCACTCAAATATAGCCCGAGCTGATCACTACATAACTGAAAAAAAAGAGCTCATATCAGGTACAGCCCAGAGCTCATCAGATCGAGGACCAGAATCAAGCATAGGTAGTCTTGAGTCATGTACAGGGGCAGACCTACGTAAGGCCGAGGAGGGCGCAGGCCTCACTCATTTTCCTTATTCAATGAAGTTTGGACTTGTTTCACTGTAACTATGAAAGCCCAACAAATAGCAGGCCGTTACTCAATTTTTGGACCGGGTCCGCCCCTAATTGTGTATCTGCTCTGGACACGCCTGCAGCTGAGAGATGTGATTATGCATCTAAGATCACATGTTGTGTGGGCGCGGGATGTACTTGCGGAGCCAGATCTGGCGGTGGCCGATGGCGATCTTGATGAGGGGCTGGCCGTTGAGCACTAGGCTTACGAACGCTTCGCTCTTGAAGATGATCCGGCCATACATGGGTGGTTTGCCTCTCGTCGTCTTCTCCATCAAAACGCGGACGATGCAGTCGCCCCACTTCCTGCGTACACATACATATATAGCAACATTACATCATCTAGAGATTATATATAATGATATACATATATGCATACATGTATAGCAGTTCAAGTACTTGCTGTCTGAAGTAGTCAAATATCTCTTCACGCTCGATGGGTTGCCCTTTGGAGAAGGTGACGAACATGGAGCGACAGTCCTCCGGCACGGTAACCGGCCGGCACGTGTAGGGCGCCTCCAGCTCCGGCAAGCGGCCGACAAGTCCGGTCTGGTAGCGCCGCAGCAAGCAGTAGAGATGATCATCAAAGATGAGGGCGCCGACAGCATCAAGGATATCTGCGACACCACGCACGACGAGGTCCTGATTGAATGCCAAGAAAGCAGCGTCGACCTCGATACCCCCTTCCTGGCAGAGCGCGGAGACGAAGGGGATGGGAGGGAGAACGAGATTCTCCTGGCGAAGGCAGTCGAGGATGGAGTTGGCCTCGGAGGCAACGATGCTGACTGCGGCGGGGCTGAGGCTAGGCAGGTGGCGGATGGCCTGGTGGTGGGTTGGATCTAGCCAGAGGAGGAGGCCCACGGCGTTGCGTGCCTGCTCTTGGTGGCTGCCCATGGCGATGAAACGCTCATATACATTGCGAGCGTCGGAGTAAAAGTAGAGCACATCGCGGACGGTGAGATGAGCGGCGGCCATGGATGATGATGACGACGACGACGATGACGATGACGATGGTGCTAAATTCGATTGAGAAGAGCCGGCTGGACGGAATGGAAACTAGCGCTGCAGGGAATGGGGTATTTGTAGGCCAGCGCCGGAGTTACGCGATGAACTTGAGATGCTTTGGTTATTTTGTTGCATGCATTGTTCAGTTAGCGACAATTCGCAAGCAAGCAATATAAGGGAGGAAGGAGGGAGGCAGGAAGCAGGTGCGGTTTCAAACAGACGCCACACGGTCGAAAGCCCTTTCATACCCCAATTTAACCTGCCTCCTCGCTATTAGTTAGAAAAATAAACGGCCATGTATTTTCTTTTGCGTCCACATCTAATTTTTCTGGAGGCAGTGATTAACTATTAACACCTAAAGGTTACTTCTGCTACCAAACTACCTCGGTTCAAATTTGATTGCATTTTCAAAACCTCTTTCTATTTTTGGCTTGGCCTACATGGCATGCAGTCAATGGCTGTCTCAATGTGTGAACTGACCTTAGTCATAGATATATAAGGCAATCTGCCTAAAAAAAAGATATATATGGCAATCCAGCCCCAAACTTGCCGTCGTCATGGCCATGGCAATAAATTATAACTAGCTTTTTTGCATATATATACATCCATTTTTCATGGGAAAAATCCGGTTTACACCACCCTCCATCTGTTGTAAAAGTTTGATTTTAAACCCACAACTACAAAACCTGACACCGAGACCTATACAAGTATCAAAACCAGATAAATTTGGCCCCTTGGATAATTTCAAAGATGATATAGCATTTTGTGGAAATATAAAGAATGTGGTATAAACTTCAAAAAATCATAACTAAGTTATTTTAAATCAAAAAATATAAAACATATGTCAAAATATTTCTAAAAAATGAAATAATAATTAATGATTTGTGCATACTACCGACTAGGCTAGCAGCTCCGCCCCATGTCAAGCTTCCTGATGAGGACATCACTCCTTCGGGTGCACACAATACTCCTCTGCTAGACATTTAAGATACTCAAGGTCAAATCACTAGAGCTCGCACAGGATAATTGAATTTAGATTGAGCTTGCTCCTAAGCACTTCTTTTTATAATTTTGCTACATAATCATTGTATTGTGATTAGGAACCCTGGAGGGGACCAGGAGACACGTGGAGAGGAATTTGGTGTCGGGGAAGGCCAACAAGGGAGCAAGAGACATCAAGCCAAGTTGAGGCCCAATACAACTCGACTTTGAGTCCACATCGGAGTCTAGGAGCAATTTATCCTAAATTGGACGTCTAGGCTTCATATGGAGTTTGATTTCAACTATTCATGTATGGTTGAAAACATAATTTTATAGAGCCTCCAATGACACTAGTCTCATATCCAAATGATGTATGAGTCAACGGAAATCATCAAAATAAGTGGATGTCAATAATCTATCTCAGTGATACGGTGTCATACTTCCTAGCCTGAGCTACTCACAAAAGTTTTCAGATAGATTCATCAAGGAACGTGGTACGTTGCTTGTACGTTGTTTTTTGTTGGGAATAGCTTGTACGTTGTTTAAGTATGATTTTAACACCATAAAGACATAAATGTATCCACGACGTTCTTAAAATGAGAAACATGGGAGTATGGCACCGTATCACTTCAACTACTATAAAAAGTATTTTAGGGGACACTTCAAAAAAAGTCTTGGACACAAAATTTTTCTCTGTTAACTCCATGCATTAAGGCCGACACTTTTTATTTAACTATGTGTTTGCTCTTCTCCATCTCGGAAAATCGATTTTCAGAGAAAGACGTTTTAACACAACCACCTCCGAAAATAGTCTATTTTTGCTTTTCAGAGGCTGGCGTTATAAGTTGTCGACCTCCAAAAATCAATTTTTGGAGGTAAACACTTTGTAAGGCCCATCTCCTAAAATCCCACGACCCAAACCAAGCCTAGAAAGCCCGTTAATAATTCCATATATAACCCTAAACCTAGGGTTTCCTTCCTCACCTCTTTCTCTCCCACTTCTCTCTCACTCACCTCTCACAACCACAGACCCAATCCCTCACCTTTCATGCAGCCACCATAACAAGCCACCGCACTCCACCACCAATCCCTTATCCTCCGCAGGTGGCACATCTGACGCCGATGCCAGTGGCTTGCTGGCCCCGTGCCGCCAGGGGAAACCCTAGCTATGTAAGTGCCTCCTCCATGCATCTTTCCATCCCCACCTCCCTATGCCTCCTCCGCCGATCACGCAACCAGCAGCAGTCGTTGCCGCTGGAGCGGCAGGTAGCCAGACAGGACGCTGGCCCTAGGGAAGCGTTGGCGCAAAGGCATGGGAACCAAGGCGAGGAGGCATGGGAGCCAAGGCAATGGCGGTGGCGTGGAAAATTTGGCGCGACAGGTGGATCCGACGACCCCGGCGGCGAGGCGGCACAGCGGACCGCCGGGCACGACCGATGGCGGCGTGCCCTGGATGGGCTCGATGGCCCCGTCCTAGGGTTTTGATTTTTTATTATTTTTTCTATTAACAGAGGCGGATACAAAACTGCCACCAACAATACCTCATTAACACAGGCCTTGGCTTGGAGTCAAATGCAAAAATCACCTTCGAGAATAGATTTTGACTATTTTGAAAAATAGTTTTTTTGTAGTAGTGCTTCCGACTGATTGGCCCAGCCACAGCCACAGCTCTCTTTGCTCCATATAAGTCACAACACCCCATGTCATGCCCTCAACCACCACCAGTGCGAGGAGGGCGGAGTCGGTGCTGCAGCATTGTGAGGAGGTTCTTGGGAACACACAAGAGCAGCTCAGTCGGAGTCGAATTTCAACCAGCCCCAACTTCTTAGCTGTCTGAAACTCCACATTATGCGGGTACTCCCACAAGGACTAAAGGAGAGTATCGACTCTTAGGGCGTGTTTGGGAGAGCTCCACTCCAACTTTTCTAACTCCACTCCACGAACTCGCTGTCAAACACGTCTGGCTCCAGAAACTCCAGATCTGAAAAGTCCACAAAAAAACATGGAGTTTGGGGTCAACCCCACCTTTTTCCTAGAGCACCTCACGGGGTGCTCCAAAAACCCATGTTTCAAACATCCTCATGGAGCTGTAGGGTAATTGCTCACCATGCCACTGGTTACATACATAACAATTCGTTTTTATTTTCTTTTCTTCCCCTCCGACCACTCTGTCTGCGTCCTCTTCCCATGACCCCTCCACTCGCCGCTGATTTCCCATCTCCCTCGCCGGCCGCTCCGTTCGCCTGCCCTGCAGCCCCTACCAGACAGCCCGCCCTTGCCGACGCTGCTCGCCCTGCCGCTACGCTCTCCCCGCGCTAGCTCCGCCCCTCTGCTCTCCTTCTGCTCGCCCTGGCCCCTCCGCTCGGCCTGCCCTTGCCGCTCCCTCACCGGCGCAGCTTGCCACGCTCTTGCCGGCTCCCTCACCGGCCCCTCTCACCATCACCCTCACTGGCGCAACTCCCCATCTTTCTCGCCGGCGTAGCTCTTCATCTCCCTTTCCCTCACCGGCGCAGCTCCCCATCTCCCTCGCTGGCGCCCTCACTGTTGCATCTCCCTGTCGCCCACGTGCTCGCGGGCCCCATCGCCAACGTGCCGCACACTGCCGCTCACCTATAGGCTCACTGGGAGGCGGGGCAGTCGCCCAGGGCCCCCAAATTCCTGGGGCCACCAACATGCATGTACATAGTATAGTATTAAAAGGCCAGCTGTGAACAAATGTAAAATGAACAAACATCAACCCAACAGTGAGCCCATGGCTAATTAGTGTTCAATTTAGTACAATATCGTTCAGTTTGTAATCTCAATACCATGACATGATTTCGTGTCAAGAAGTCTTAGAAGGAAGAGAAAATTCCTTTTTTGACAATAGCAAAGTTCCTAATTTATCCCTTGGCCCTCCAAAATAAAAAAAAAATCCATGTATGGTCTCGCTGTAAGTTTTGGTTCCCAATATGACACTCCCGTGAACCTTAGACATTGACAGTGTTAACTGGCAGATGAAAAGTCTATTTTGTCCCCTAGTGTCCATACAGAGGCATTTTAGGAATCGGCTAACAAAAATTTTCACCTTCTGTGCTGTGGTGATTGGGTAATTGTTACCATCATTGCAAGTTATACTTTTTAAGTGCTGACATGCCACTATATTTATGAATTTTTATAATACATCGAAATCAATTTTGCAACTGATATCAAACTAGCTCGATGTTTATGTATATTAGGGGCCTCCAATTTCGGCTTCGCTCCGGGCCAAAAAAACACAGGACCGGCCCTGGCCGCTCGGCTGGAGGCCTCACTGACACGCGAGCAGGAGGGCCGAGAGAGGAGAGAGAGGAAGGTGAGCTGGTGAGGTGAGGAGCAAATGACATGTGGGTCCGTGCGTGACGGGTAAAATGGACTATTTACACTATGACCTTATGTTTTTGGAGCTGGAGCATCGTAATTTACCAAACATGTACATCAACTCTAAAGTTTTTCCAGAGTTGATGGAGTGGAGTTGCAACATGATGGAGTTAGTGGAGTGGAGCTATTTTTTATGAAGCGGAACTCTGCGAAACACGCCCTTAATTTGATACCTCGAAAAATTCAATGTCTAATCATTCTCTTTACTTGTCGCAAGTTTAGTTTCAAACGTTTCTTCTTTTAGACATGACATGCTAGTATAATGTTGAACCTTGTTTTATTGGGCGAATTAGCTTGTTAGTAGGCTTGTTAATCTTGTTAATTTGCAATTAAATTTGTAGATACCTAATTCACTCTCGGGCATATTGATCCTTTCAGCCATGTCGTCATTTTACAAGTAGCATTCTTTAGGTTGCTTCTGGGTTATGTAGGATACAGAATTATACACGATAATCCTCATGTTTGAAACTTTTCTTAATGGGCAGCTGCCGCCATTGGAACCTGATAACCTGCAGCATAGGCGGATGTCAGCCTGTAACCATACTCTGTCTTCCTTATTTTGTAATCAAAATTGGAAATGCCTGTACGGAATGACAGGCAACAGCTGTTGGTCTCTTTAGCACAAAGTGTACAATGTATGCACATTATATTGCTGCTCGAGACATCAAGAGGTGAACCGTATGCCTTATTATATATTGCAGATCGAACTGGGCCGCTGTTGCAGACTTGCAGTTGCCCCTGGAACCCGTCTGTAAACAGAGTAGATTTTTTTGAAAAAAAAAACGGGTAGTAACCGAGTAGATTGGTGACATGTCAATGTCATGCATGATAGCCGTGATTTTTTTTACCGAGGTGGCTAGATCGAATTTGTTTAGATCATAATTAATTTGGTCCCCGAAATAAACCAATCTGGATTAAAAACTAGAAAAGTAATGAAAATAATCTTACATCAGATAATCGACACGAGACAGGACTCGGTGGGACTCGGTATCTAATCGTTCCCCGAAGACTCTCCTCTTCCGCGCCGGTCGGTCTTCCGAGTCCGAGCGGAGCGCAGCCTCGCCGTTCCACATCACCGATAAAACCCCTGAGAACAGCTAATAATGCTACAACTACAAGTGTCAAATACATATGAAAAGTCGGAGGAGAATTACCCTAATAGCATGGCACGTTTTCTTTTTGCACAATACTACTATATATGTTCTTTTGTTCGCAAGGCAACTCCAATATATAGCAGGTAAAATGTCTCGCCGAAAGATACCACGATTTTGCTCCTTCCAACTGTTCCACAATTCATGATCCTTAAACTTGTCAGGGGTGTCATCCTGGTCTTCAAAGCCATAAAATGCACAGTTCCTTTTTTTAGATAAAGGAAATAGATTCGCGCCTCTGCGGTTCCGCACACAGCGTTTTAAGTTTAAACTTAATACAAATCTTCAACTCCCTGGCTGAAGAACAAAGGAACCAAAAACAACGACAAAGTCTATTATTGAATTACCATCCACTATTTGCGAAGACCTCCATGGCAATAATCCCCATAGTAAGGCTTGCTGAACGGAGCTTCTCCTTTGTCTCATCACGCTGCAACAGAGCCCAAAATCGCAGCCAATATGCCCCTCCCAAAACAGCCTGCACAAAGGAAGTATAGTTGACATTATCAAAAACTACATCATTCTGACAACGCCATATAGCCTAACATAAGGCAGCAGCCCCTACTAAAATAGGTTTTCTTTCATCTAGGTTTATTCCTGTTAACCAATTTCCCAACATATAGGTTACAGAACGAGGACAAGATAGTCCCGTAGCTGCTGTGACAATCCTCCAAATATTTTTCGCATTTTGGCAGTCAAAGAACAAATGTTTGATTGTCTCATTGCAATTGCAGAAACAACACTTTTGGCTTCCACTCCAATTTCGCTTTGCAAGATTATCTTTAGTGAGAATAACACCTTTTGGCATGTACCACAAAAATATTTTGATCTTTAAGGGAATTTTTAATTTTCATATTAACTTATGAGAGAATGGAGTATTAAAATCCATCATGTAGGTATACATGGATCGGACTGTATATTGTCCTCTTTTAGTTAGGCTCCAAATAAAGGTGTCCCTCTCATTATTTAAATTAACATGAGCAATCTTGGCTACTAGATTATGCCAATTTGTGAGATTATCTCCCACCAATGCTCTTCTAAATGAGATGTGTAGGTTTGTAGTCCTCATAACATTACTCACTATAGCATGTGGGTGATTCACAATGTTATATAAGCTAGGACATAGAGTTTTCAATGGTTGAGATGTAGCCCATGTGTCCTCCCAGAATCTAATTTGTGTTCAATCTTTGATGTTGAAGGAACCATACTCTAATACTTGGTTTTTAATTTTCATGAGACCTTTCCAGAAATGTGAATCATTTCTTTTAGTGTCCACTTGGGAGAGCGTTTGAACTCAGATATTTGTTTCTAAGTAGATTTTGCCAGATCCCATCTTATTAAGCAATTTTGAAAATCCATTTGCTAAGAAGACTTTTATTTTTTATCTCAAGGTCTATAATTCCTAGACCTCCTTGATCTTTGGGTCGGCAAAGAATGTTCCATTTGGCAAGTCTATACCTTTTCTTTTCATTACCTCCTTGCTAGTAAAATCTAGACCTATAACAGTCTAATTTTTTTTATGACTTCTTTGGGTATTTCAACGAAGGACATCATGAACGTGGGTAGGCTGCTGAGAACTAAGTTTAAAAAAATCAAACGCCCACCATAAGATACGTGTTTGGCTTTCCAATAAGATAATTTCTTTTCGAACCTTTCTTCTATTATTCTCCAATCACTATTTTGGAGTTTTCTATGATGCATTGGTATTCCCAAATATCTGAATGGGTATTCACTAGAGGTGCATCCGAAAAGTTCATTATATTGGTCCTCATACTCTTTTTCTGCTCCATAGCAAAATATTTCACCTTTATGGAAATTGATTTTTAGACCTAATAGTTACTCAAAAACAGTCAACAATAGTTTCATGTTTTTAGCTTGTTCCATGTTATGATCCAAAAAGAAAATAGTGTCATCTGCATATTGCAAGACAGACAGACCATCCTCCACTAGATGTGGTATGACACCCTGAATTTGTCCATCATCTTTTCCTCTTTTGATCAAAAGAGCAAGCATATCTGCTACAATACTGAACAATATAGGTGACATTGGATCTCCTTGTCGAAGGCCTTTCTTAGTTTGAAAATTATGACCAGTATCATCATTTACTTTTACCCCCACACTACCTCCAGTAACAAAGTTCTCCACCCATGCACACCATTTGGGTGAAAACCCTTTCATTCTTAAGGTTCGTTGTAGGAAAGACCACTTAACTTTATCATAGGCTTTTTTAAAGTCAATTTTGAAAATAACCCCATCAAGCTTCTTTGCATGTAACTCATGGATGGTTTCGTGTAATATTACTACACCTTCCATGATATTCCTTCCGGGCATGAAAGCGGTTTGAGATGGTCTCACCACTTTTCCTGCCACTTTGTTGATTCTTTTTGTGCCGACTTTTGTGAATATTTTAAAGCTAACATTGAGGAGGCATATTGGACGGTATTGTTGAATTTGTTTTGCTTCTTTGACCTTGGGTAATAAAGTAATTACCCCAAAGTTAAGGCTATGAAGTGGAGGACGCTCTTCATAAAAATCTTTGAATAGAGCCATTAAATCTGCCTTTATTATTTCTCAGAAAACTTGATAGAATTCTGAAGGAAATCCGTCTGGACCTGGGGCTTTGTTGTGCTCCATTTGGAATACTGCCTCCTTAACCTCCTCCTCTGTGAATTCAGAGGTTAGGTAATTGTTTTCTTCTTCTGAAAAACCTGGGGAAGATCATCTATACGATTCTCAACCAGGGATATGTCTGTGTTATCTGGGTGGTCCAAAGAGATATTTGTAATAATTTGTGTTATATGATTTTAATTCATGGTCACCAACAATAACTCCATCTTCTTGTTCTAGTTTGAAGATGTGTTGTTTGTGGTGTTTACCATTGGCCACCATATGAAAAAAGCAAGTATTGTCATCCCCCTCTAATAGGCTCTTAATCTTTGTCCTTTCATACCACTTTATTTCCTTTAATAAGAAGACGAGTCTTTCCTTGAGATAATGTTTCATATTTATCTCATTATCAGACAAAGCGATTGTTTCTGTTTTTTTATCAATCTTTTCGATCATGGACATAAGCTTTTTCTTCTCCTTTCTGTATGAGCCAGCTGTATGTTTGGCCCATCCACGGAGGTACCGACGTAGGTGTCGTATTTTATTTTGCCATCTTTCCATTGACATTGTTCCTTTATTTTCTGATTGCCAGAATTTGGCAACCATATCAAAGAACCCATCTCTAAGGAACCAACCTCTCTCAAATTTAAATAAGGGTTGTTTATTAGTATGGGCGGATGCTCCAGTATTGAGCACAAGTGGAGTGTGATCGGGTATACACCTATACCTTGCCTTGACCGTGAATAACGAGAATTTATTTTCCCATTCTGTGCTCACTAACACTCTGTCAAGTTTTTCATATGTAGGGTCATCACCTAGTCCAGCCCAGGTATATTGCCTACCTGACATAACAATCTCTCTTAATTCAAGAGATTCAATGACCGCATTAAATAAACTAGCCCATTTTGTGTCAAAGTTATCCTTATTTTTGTCATTAGGGTGTCCCATTACGTTGAAATCTCCACCTATGATATATGGTAAGGTTTCCCTAGAGCAAGTTTGAGCCATTTCAGATAGAAAAGCTTCTTTATCATGTTGTTGTGTTGGTCCATATACAGCATATAACATAACCTTGAACCCATACGATTTATTTCTAAGGCAAAATTTTACATAAAAATCTCCCTCAGTGATAGATCCGATGTCGAAAATTTACAAATCAACACCCAATAATATGCCTCCTGATCTGCCATGTGGTGCCATGCTATGCCAAATAAAATCACGGCCGCCACAAAAAATTTGAAGGGTCAAATCTGGGAATTCATCCCGACCCGTTTCCATAAGAGCAATAAAATTAATTTGCTCCTCCTTTAACATTTCCGCCAAATATCTGTGTTTAGCCCAAGTCACCAAGACCTCTGCTATTCCAGAGAACTCCTTTCATTGGAGACGGACCTTTGCGGGGTTTTGGATTTCTTAGGAGGCTTTCCAGATTTCAATTGCTTGGCAGAATTAGACTTTTTCTTTCGAGGGACAGCTTTTAGATCAAACAATATATGATCGTGTCCCTGGTCATGCAAATCCTCATTTAAATCCCACTAATGTGGCCGAGAACTGCATCAAGTCTTTCCTCCGCATCCTGATTACTATAATCAGTAATATTAGCATCCTTGTTGTTGTTATTATTTTTATTATTATTATTATTATTATTACTATTATTCTCTAATTTCTTCTTAGTTGGTAAAGAAATCCTGTCAATTTCTATGTTTTGACATGAACCAAATTGCTTGTGCGGATGTGATTGTGGATTGACGTGAACCAAACATGTGGGGCTAACACATGAGGCACGTCTATCTAGATCCCTCTCCCATCGCCGTTCCACATCACCGACAACGCCCTATGGTGTGGCAGAGAGGCTCAACAAATCCGACAAGCTTGGGGCGACGTGGCCTCGAGCAAAGCTAACCCTAGCAGGAAGCGCTCGACCTTCGGCACTGGAAAGGGACACTTCAGCTTGGGCCTAGGCAAAGAAAAACTTCTAAGCTAGAACTCAGGTACAACGGCACCCGATCGGGGCCCCGCTCTCGGCCTCGAGCGGCAACAAACGGAGGTCCCAGAGCTCGTGGGCCCGTGGGGCTACATATGGGGGAACTCTAGCTTGAGTGCTCATCCGTGGAGAATGGGTGATGTGATGTGGCGAGGGAAGGGAGGCGGCACTTGTAGAGAGAGATGGACCTAACATATGGGCCCCACATGTCAGGTTCATGCCATGGCACAATAAGCATCCAATGCAAGCATTTTTACGTAGGTTGTAGATATTTGGACCTCGCATGTATGGATTAACAAATTTAGGAATCTCTATGTTAAGTTTGAGGACCTCGCTATACTATTAAAGAAGCATCTCATTTCCTCCGATTTTGTAGCTGCAGTGGCTTCCCACAAATTAGATAGCGACGATCGAGAAGTAGAAATATCTGTGGATGTAGATGAGAAAGTAACGTGACCGGCTCCCATGCCAAAATCTGTTCCCAAACTATTTGAGCAATGGGCAGTGGAGGCATATGTGCAAACCAGTTTTAGCCATGGCATAGCATACAGGTCCTTTGATGTGGCCTTCTGCTTACGGGCGTCCGATAAAAAAACATTATCGGACGTCCCAGCATTAGTAAATCCAGGTTTTTTTTTCCTTGGATGGTTAGTTGTCGACAAAGAACTTGCATTTCTTTTCTATCTTGACATTCCAAATCATATTTATCTTATATTGATCATATGAAACTTTTTTTTTGTGCAAAGGCCCGATAGACAGAGTTTAATTTGTGTAGAGTCCATCGGTGCTAGCCATGATGCTCTGGTCGACGATCACGTTTAGGTCCACGGTGGCAATTCGATTTGATTTGCTTACGCTTCGAGAGGTTGGCCATCGGACCAAATTTGATTAGGCCATAATAAATTTGGTCCCGTAATAAACCAATAAACTGGATTAAAATACTAGAAAAGTGATGATAATAATCCTACATTAGATCATCAGACACGACACAGGACTCGGTCGGGCACTCGGACTCGGATTCTAACCGTACGTCCCCCGACTCTCCTCTTCCGCGTCGGTCAGAGTCTTCCGAGTCCGAGCTCCATCCATCCATATAACTCGCCACGCCCCCATCTCATGGCTTGAACCACCAGCAAGCAGCTCTTGCCGTCGTCTCGTCTCGTCTCGTCCATGGAGCACATCTCAGCCGAGGAGAAAGAGGAGCCACCCGAGGCCAAGAAAGAGCAGCTGCCGTGCACCTGGCCGCCAGCCATGTCGTCACGCTACAAGCTGTTGGAGATAAAGTTAAGAAGTGGTCAAAAACCTATTAGTGAGGGGTTTAACGGGATTAGCGGGAAAGCCCGTGGGCAACTAGCGCCTTGATCGGAGGCGCAACCAACCCATGGTTGCGGCCCCAGATCGCCCAGCGCAAGATAAAAAGGGACGCCAGGCAAGGTTTTGAGTTATCCCAGTGACACTAAACCCTAAGAGCGTCCCCACAACCGCCACTCCGATCCGGCGGCGCTGGAGCCATCTGAAGGCCGTCGCTACCTCACTGCCGTCCCAGGACAGTGCCGGTGGAGACCAGAAGGACGACGGGATCTCTGACGTCCTACACCAAGCTCGGGAACGACTACACCAAGTCCATCACCGACCACTACAATGGCCGGATCGTCCCCGTGCATCGCTGCTGGTTGTGTTCCTAACTCTTGTGTAGTGTTCATGTTGTAGATGCAAAGATCCTATCATGTTTATGCCTCAGTCATGTTTTAAGTTCCTACATTTGGTATCAGTCGCCATTTGCATCTATTCTTGAATCCTGAGTACACATGGTTAGGTACTGTTTAGTCTCTCAGTAAGTCAAGTGAGTTTTAGATCTAAGCTAGGGTTTTGGATTTCCCCATTTCTACCCATCCGAGCACCACATCGACGCAAAACCCCAAACAAGTCGTCGATTTGTTGCGCAAATTAGACAAATTAGCCCAAACACATAAAGGGAAACACAGATCTAAGACCCTTGTTTGCGGATCCATCATAATAGTAGGCGCATCGACGCAAAACCCCTCAAAAGTCGTCGATTTATGCGCGAATAAGCATTGAGAAGAAATGGAATAGAAATATGCACATCTCTGATCTATTTGCGAACCCATAAGAAATCCCAAAAACCAAACCCTAGCACGCACCTAGCTCTTACCTGACCGCGCGCATGAGTACAAACCGCACGCAGGGATCTACCCCGAGCACTCCTGTCGCACGACGATGCCGACCACCACCATGAGTGCAACCAAGGGGAACCCCTCGACGGAGCCGCGCGCGACTCGGTCGCACGCGCCTCCGGCGAGAGGGACCCCAAGGGCGCAGGCGCCGGCCGCTGGTGTGCAGAGAGGAAAGAAGGTAGAGGAAGGGCACCGGAGAGGAGCCCCCGACAGGGATGCGCGCATCATGGACGCACGCATGCCCGGCGGGAGGTCACACGCCGGCGACGAGCGCTCGTACGCCATGAGCAAAGGGCGGCGACGCATCCTGAGGAGCCGGCGGCGGCTATGGTGTGGAGAAAGAAGGGGAGAAAGAATGGAAACCCTAGGTGCTGGCCGAGATTTGCGATGGACCGTCGGATCTTTAGGGTTTGGATTCGACGGCTGAGATGCAGGCGGGTTTGGGAGATGGCTGCCGCGTGGTGGCCAATTCGGCGGCCCGTCTGTTGGGGTTTTTGGGCCTACGGCCCATGAAGAAATAGACCAACTGGCGGCCCGCGATCGCGATGAGCTGAGCCGCGAGCGCCTTGCTGAGCCGAGTCGCCATGAGCCAAGCTGAGTGATGCGAGCCGCTTGCTGCTGAGCCGCGCTGAGCCGAGCCGCTTCCTACTGAGCCGCGCATGAGCTGAGCCGTTTCATGCCGAGCCGAGCCTGCGCAACGCCGAGCCGCTGAGATGATGGGCTGGCGGTGGGCCGGTTTTAGCGCGGGCCAAAATAGCGCTGTGCTGGGCCGAAGGGGGATAAGTTTAGATTCGGCCCAGAACGAATTTTGGTTGGTATTTTTTTTCTTTATTTCAGTCTATTTCTAAGTATTCTCCATGTATTTAAGTTATGATTGAGTATATTCATGGTTTTTTACTGATTTAATAGAAATTACCTCTGAGTTAAATTTTTTATTTCCGCTGCGCATATGAGTTCCTTATTAAAATTGAACCAACGAGATATTTTAATTGGGAATTCTTTATGCAAATTTAAATTTAAGTTCACAACTATAATTCTGACCAACGTTGATTTATAGTCATGTGGTATAAGTGAGTTCTAAATTCATGATTATTTTACTTCTGCCCAACGGTGATGTAATTTTGTTTAAGTTTTTTTTAATGTTTGCATTTTTGTTTCTGCCCAACGGTGATGCAAATTTGTTTAACACTAAGTATTAAGATTCTTTTGTTTCTGCCCAACGGTGATGCAAAAGTTATTAATGTTATTTAATTTTGTCTCTGCCCAATGGTGATGCAAAATTGTGTTATTCATATATTTGTTGTCATTACTGATTAAATCTATCCTGATGTTGTTTTACTCAGATTCCACTCCCTCCAGCATCATAAGCTACATCCAAGGTGTTGAGAAGCTGGGAGGGAACAACTTCACCACATGGAAGCAAAACATCAGGCTGATATTGGGGATTCAGGATAAGGACCACTCTCTGAGAGAGCCAGCTCCCGTTGCTCCAGTCGCCGAAGGGGATAATGATCCTACCCTTGCGGTGCGCACTGCAACTTATGGGAAAGAGAAGGAGCGTTGGGAGCGCTCTGACAGGGTGGCTCTGATGATTATGGAGATGACCATAACCCCTTCCATGAGGGGAGCACTTCCTAAGGAGCCTACAAGTGCAAAAGCTTTCATGGAGAAGATTGAGGAGTACTTTCAGGGGTCTGACAAGGCCAATGCTAGCATCCATCTCTTTAAGTTAATGAGCACTAAGTATGATGGGAATGGCAGCGTGAGAGAGCACATCATGGGTATGATTAACTCTAGGGATAAGCTTAAGGACCTGGGTTGTCCACTTGATGATATGACTCTGTTGCATTATGTGTTCCTCTCACTTCCTTCTGTTTTTGAGCCATTTAAGATCAACTACCATAGTACTGATGCAAAATGGAACATTGCTACGCTCATTTCTAAGTGTTCTCAGGAGGAGGAAAGGCTGAGGTCACAGACTCCTGACTATGCCAACCTCATTAGGCAAGAGGTACATAAGGGAAAGGCTAAGAAGGTCATGCACTCCAAGCATCCTAAGAAGCCATATCAGAAGCCAAAGAAGAATGATGGCGTTTCTTCCTCTAAGGGTCCTCAATGCTTCCATTGCAGGGACTATGGCCATATCAGGAAGGACTGCCCAAAGTTCAAGCTTTGGCTAGGAAAAAGAGGTAATGATGACATCATTTCATTAGTCGATGAGTCTTATTATGCTTATTTTCCATTAAGTTCATGGTGGATTGACTCTGGTGTCACTGTTCATGTCACAAATTCCTCACAGGGGTTGAGTGGCGCGCGGACTATAAGAAAGGGGGACCGAAGGCTTAAGGTCGCCAACGGAGTTGAAGCTGAAGTCGAGGCCATTGGCACCCTTAGTCTAGAACTTTATACTGGCTTCATGCTTCAATTGAATAATGTCCTTTATGTTCCATCTCTCACGAGAAACTTAATTTCTGTTTCGAAATTAGACAATGATGGTTATGCGTGTCTTTTTCAGAACAACAAGTGTGTAATAAGTTTAGATGGTGATATTATTTGCTATGCACCTTTACATAATCAGCTTTACTAGTTGTCTTTGAATAATGATTGCTCTGTGATGAATGTTGATCATGCCAACAATAAGCGCAAGAGAGGTAATGAGACCTGTCGAAATTGTGGCACTCACGTTTAGGCCACATTTCGAAGGGGAGAATGGAACGTCTCATTAGAGAAGAGATACTTCCTATCTTAGACTTCTCTGATTTAGAACAATGTGTTGATTGCATTAAGGGAAAATTTGCAAAAAGAATTAAAAAGGATGGAGCTAAGCGCAGTTCAGGAATATTAGAATTAATTCACACTGACATATGCAGTCCATTTAATGTAAGATCAGTGGATGGTTTCAGTTCCTTTATCACCTTCACTGATGATTTCTCCTGTTATGGATACATCTACCCTATAAGAGAAAAATCTGAAGCACTTAATAAGTTTAAGATCTTTAAAGCTGAAGTAGAAAATCAGCATAATGTTAAGATCAAAGTGGTAAGATTAGATAGAGGTGGAGAATATTATGGGAGACATGCAACATATGGTCAAATCCCCGGCCCCTTTGCTAAGTTTCTTCAAGAAAATGGAATAGTTGCTCAGTATTCAACTCCTGGTGAACCTCAGCAAAATGGTGTAGCTGAGAGAAGAAATCGTACCCTCATGAACATGGTACAGTCTATGCTAAGTAATTCTACACTACCAGTGAGTTTGTGGATGGAAGCACTAAAGACTGCTGTGCACATCAATAACCGTGTTCCTAGCAAGTCGGTCCCTAAGACACCCTATGAGCTCTGGACTGGCAGGAAACCCAACATAAATTATTTACATGTATGGGGGTGTGCAGCTGAAGCGAAGCTATTCAATCCATTACTTGGAAAATTAGATTCTAAGACAGAAAGCTGCTATTTCATTGGATACCCAGAAAAATCAAAGGGGTATAATTTTTATTGTCCTAAGCATACCACTAAGTTTGTAGAGACAAGGCATGCTGTCTTCCTAGAGGAAAATGGATGCGCTGAGGTTAGAACAATTGATCTTCAGGAAATGCAGACTCATGATTCATTGCCGACAACTCAGGATCAATATGAGACTATCCCTCACATCACAGTTACATCTTGGGTAGCTAATCCTCCAAGAGAAATTAGGGAGGAAACACCTACCATAATTGAGCTTGAAAATGCACCGGTAACTGATGAGCATCAAAATGAGATTGTGGAAGATCCTGTTGAGCAAGCACAGGGTCAAGATGCTGATGGGACACAAGAGATTCAGCAAGAGCAATTAGCTGAACATGTTCCAATAGCAGAACCACAACCCTTTAGAAGATCCACAAGAGAAAGGAAATCTACCGCATCCGATGACTTCGTGTACATAAGTGAAGAAGGTCATGATATTGGAAAGGTAGATGATCCAAAATCCTATAAGGAAGCCATGATAAGTGACAACTCACATAAGTGGTGTGAGGCCATGGAAGAGGAAATGAGATCTATGAGTGCTAATAAGGTATGGGACTTAGTAGAGATTCCCGCAGGAGCTGAAAAGGTAGGCTGCAAATGGGTCTTTAAGACAAAATATGACTCTAAAGGGAAAATCGAAAGGTTCAAGGCAAGACTTGTGGCTAAGGGTTACACGCAAAAGGAAGGAATTAATTACAATGAGACCTTCTCTCCTGTCTCGAAGAAAGATTCATTTAGAATCGTTATGGCATTGGTGGCTTATTATGATCTTGAGCTACATCAGATGGACGTAAAGACTGCGTTCCTTAATGGTGACTTGCATGAGGATATGTACATGGTGCAGCCGAAAGGTTTCATTATGGAGGGCAAGGAACAAATGGGATGCAAGCTAAAGAAATCCATTTATGGGTTGAAACAAGCGTCCAGACAATGGTACCTTAAGTTTGACGGAGTAATTAAGAAATATGGCTTCGTTAGTAATAGAAAGGACAATTGTATATATGTTAAGATCAAGGGGAGCTCTTTTATCATCCTAGTATTTTACGTGGATGACATCCTATTAGCCAGTAGCTACAAAAATTTGTTGCATGAGACAAAGGGTTATCTCTCATCGAATTTTGATATGAAGGACCTAGGTGATGCCTCTTATGTTCTTGGCATTGAGATTCGCCGTGATAGGTCAAAAGGTGCTTTAGGACTCTCTCAAAGAGCTTATATAGAGGAAGTCCTTAAAAGGTTTAATATGCACCAATGTTCAGGCACTGCTGCCCCAGTGGTAAAGGTTTAATATGCACCAATGTTCAGGCACTGCTGCCCCAGTGGCTAAGGGCGATAAGTTTGGAAAATTTCAAAGTCCCAGGAATCAATTAGAAATGGATCAAATGAGGAAGATTCCTTATGCTTCAGTTGTCGGAAGCATTTCGTATGCACAAACGTGTACACGCCCTGACCTAGCATTCATAACCGGGATGCTTGGTAGATATCAGAAAAATCCAGGAATTGAACACTGGAAAGGTGGTAAGAAGGCTATGCGTTACATGCAGAGCACTAAGAACTATATGCTCACATATAAGAGAACTGAGAATCTAGAAGTAATTGGATACTCAGATGCTGATTATGCGGGTTGTGTTGATGATAAGAAGTCGACATCAGGATATATCTTCACACTCGCTAATGGGGCAATATCTTGGAGAAGCTGCAAACAAAAGATTACGGCAGCATCCACGATGCAAGCTGAGTTTATGGCATGTTACGAGGCCGTGGGGCAAGCTTTATGGCTTAAAGAATTCATCCCGGGACTAAGAGTGGTAGACAGCATAAGTAAGCCGCTAAAACTATATTGCGACAATAAGTCTGTTGTCCTCTATGCTAATAACAACAAGTCAAGTAACGCTACCAAATTCATTGAGCTTAAGTATCTTGTTGTGAACGATAGAGTCGAAGATCACACTATTGAGTTAGAGCATATAAGCACTAAGAACATGCTCGCGGATCCATTGATGAAAGGCTTACCTCCCAATATATTTAAAGAACATGTTGCCAGCATGGGATTATTGGAAAGCCTGTGATCTTTGAGAATAGGGTCATAAGTCAACCACTCCCATTATGATAAGTGGTTTTAAACATTGTGGGTATTTGTGTTGCATTGGATCTTTATCGCCATTGTAACATATTACCTCTTTGAATAATTCTACTTTAAGAAAATGGCATAAGTTATAGGCCTTTAGACCAAAGGGGAGAATGTTGGAGATAAAGTTAAGAAGTGGTCAAAAGCCTATTAGTGAGGGGTTTAACGGGATTAGCGGGAAAGCCCGTGGGCCACTAGCGCCTTGATCGGAGGCGCAACCAACCCATGGTTGCGGCCCCAGATCGCCCAGCGCAAGATAAAAAGGGACGCCAGGCAAGGTTTTGAGTTATCCCAGTGACACTAAACCCTAAGAGCGTCCCCACATCCGCCACTCCGATCCGGCGGCGCTGGAGCCATCTGAAGGCCGTCGCTACCTCACCGCCGTCCTAGGACAGTTGCCGGTGGAGACCGGAAGGACGACGGGATCTCCGACGTCCTACACCAAGCTCGGGAACGACTACACCAAGTCCATCACCGACCACTACAATGGCCGGATTGTCCCCGTGCATCGCTGCTGGTTGTGTTCCTAACTCTTGTATCCTATCATGTTTATGCCTCAGTCATGTTTTAAGTTCCTACACAAGCTTGGCAACAAGCTAGGCGACGGCATGTTCGGCGAGGTGTACAAGGCCTGGGACCGCGTCGGGAGGCGCCTGGTCGCCGTGAAGCACCTCCGCGGCCGCCCCGACGCGGGCTTCGTCCCCACGAACCACCACTACTTCACCCGCGAAGCCACGTCCCTCGCCGCGTGCCGTGGCCACCCGTCGATCGTCAAGCTCGTCGCCACGCACGCCGACGAGACCCACGACATCGACGGCGACTTCTTCGTGGTCACGGGGTACGCTGGTCCCATCAACCTGCGAGCGTACATGAAGCTCCGGTCCAAGCAGGGGCGTCCGTTCCAAGAGCACGAGGTGCGCGACGCCATGCGCCAGCTGCTGTCCGGCGCGAAGCACGTGCACAAGAAGGGTGTACTGCACAGGGACATGGTGCCGGAGAACGTGATCGTCGACAAGCAGAGCGTCAGAGGGGAGAAGATGGTGTACAAGATCGCCGGCTTCGGCGTGTCGGAACCGGCGGTTGGGGCGGAGAAGGATGGATCAGCGGCGCTCGCGTCGCCGGAGCCGTACCGTGCGCCGGAGCTCTTCCTTGGCTCCGAGGACTACGACGGCCGTGTCGACACGTGGTCGCTGGGGTGCGTCATGGCCGAGCTCGTCACAGGCGATGGCGGCACGGCGCCTTTCTTTAGCGCCGACGTGGAAGCGGAGCCGGTGTTCAAGAAGGTGCTGCGTGTGGTAGGGACGAAGGGGATACTCGAGTGGCCAGGGTTGAAGCTCCTGGCGAGACGGGATGTAGCGGCCGAGCTGCGGGAGAAGGGCTGCGCCTCGTACGCCGGATGCTTGCGGGATATGTTCCCAGAGGAGAAGCTCTCGGAAGCTGGGTTTGAGGTTCTCAGCGGGCTGCTTGAGCCCAACCCGGAGCACCGGCTCACTGCCGCCACCGCACTTCGTAAGCCGTGGTTCAGGCGGCGCGGGCTCGGTGGCGGCTGCTTCGTGCCATAAGGGTTCTCGTTACTTAACAGATTAATAGATTGCATAACCAGTATCTGAGTGTATATAGATCGACATAATTCTTGTACAACCTTTGTGTTCTTTTGTTGAGAGATCAGTGAACATTTAGTTCTTTGTTTAGTCACCTTTGTCATGGCTCCATAACTTTTTATTTACAAATAGCTATTTGGCTCATTGGATATAGTGTTCAAACGAATTTACTTGCTTCTCTGGGCGATAACGCCTTGCTTCCTATAGGACCTCCGAACAATTATTTGTCCCAGTGGGGTCTCTTAGGCAGCGTGAGATTGCCGTTACAGCAGCTTCAATTGATGCATCCTCTCCCTGATATCGGTCAAGATGAACAAAGATGTCTTCAGTAAATTGCTCGCAAATCCATACATACTTGGCAACCACATATATATTAGAAAAATGGCCGAAAACTTTATCAACTCAGGAAACCGCAATATGGTGGGCAGTTGTTCTACCATAGGTACCAGTGGCATGAATCGCCAAGGTCAATGACTTCCCAGCTCTATTTCATTGTTAATCACACTTTCCATGTGATGACTTGAAATTAAGTTGTCAGTCTTAGTAGAGTTTACTAAAATGGGATGCACAAGGTATAAATTGTGCCCATGACAAACATTCAAAAGACTTCACAAACTATGGTGTCACATTATGTATTCTATCGATTGTTGAGATGGGACTATCAACGACACAAGGTATAAGAGCTGCAATGCCATGTCAATTTATCATAATAACTAATAGATTAAAATGTTCTCTCATCAATTATTGAAATGATACACGCAATTCTCCTACGTGTTCGAGAAAAAAAATAGGTCAAAACGTTAGAATTCACCTTTTCTTTCCAGTAGAACATGTTCCCAAATTTCCCTGAAACCTGACTCCAAAAGCTCCGAGGGACATCCAAATCAACTAATGGGCCAACATTGAAATTTATTATGTTACCTGCCAAAAGATTCCCAGATTCATTAAATATGTCCCATCAATAAATATCACAGTGAACAAATTTCAATTAGTTTTGTTGTACACATAAGAATGCCACAATGATGAGTGCTGAATTTTAATTTAGTGAGATCTTCAAATAGAGACAGCTATAAGATTGCTACTAGTAACACCACATGCAGTTTGAATTAACCAGTAACAAAATAGTTACAACAATTTGCAAGAAAAAAGATTTTTTTGACAAATGCTGCAAATAAGTATCATACCAAAGGTTGGATCAGCAACAAAAACAATAGTACGCTCATCAACCTGCCAAAAATCTTTGATAGCCAATCCTGAAAACATAGCGCAACAAAGAAAATAAGCAAATGATACAAAATATGATGCCACATGCAGAGTCCTAACAAGGTAGGGATTTGCGTCCTGCTCTCCGATTTCATCATGGACTTATGATCCAATCAAATGCTTTCCAACAGACAGAAAGAAGGGTCATATGGAGTATTATAAACATAACGCAATAGATGTCTGGAATTTTAATTGAAATACAGGGATAAATAATGAGTTGGTTTCATAAACCAAATTTGGAACTTAAAATACACAGAAACAATCTAAAGACAAGAAAAAACAAAATTAGGAGCAGCCTGTATTGTGTTGTAGTTCTCAGGAGTTGGCAATGGTATTACAGAATGTTCTACTGGAACTTTAACTTAGGATGAACAAACATCTGAAAACACATACTAACATGAAACCATCTTCAAAAGGGAATTTTAGCAATTTTTATTGTAGTAAACCGTAGCAAAAACAAAAGATATGAATACTTCATGAAGGTATGAGAAACAAATTTAATCATTTTCACGTGGTTACTCAAGACACTGTAAAAGAAATCAGTGGTTCATGTAGGAAACTGTGACCAACCATACCGTGATTACAAATATTTTTGAATGGAGGCAGTGTTGAAAGAACAGAAAGGAAGCCAAGGATCCTACCATATAACGGGTAAAAAAACTCACCAGGTGTATCAGGATAATTTTGTGCAAGAACTCTCAGTTTGTACCCTGTATCCTTCTCCAGATCTTCTATCTCTTGGCGCAAACGGTTCTCCTAAGAAAGAACAACCCACCTTTATAATTGATGTGCAATTAACAAGAAATTTCAGGTAGACCAAAAAGTACAATGGACAAGTATTCCTCTTAATATCAATATAAGTTGTAACATGACATTTCAGCTAATACATATAGCAAGATTAATTAAACCACCGGATCATAAAGAAATTCAAACAGTAGAATGTAAAGTGCCTCGATCAGAAAATTATACGCAATTGAAGTGTTTAGTTTGCTTTTGTTACTGCGAAAATATGCACGACACTTAGGACATCAAGCCTAGACTAATAAACAGTATTTGGGTCATCAGAATGTGTTAAATTTCGATCAGTCTCATGCTCTCAGATCTAGTTTCCAATATTTAATATCCATATTATTCCTCTGGGGTCTGGACACAGAATTCTGAAGTGCCTATGAAGAAACAATTGAGTGCAGTAAATGGATTGAAATTACCTGGCCTGAGGAGAGAAAACCAGCAACATCAATGACCGTAGTAAATTCTTTAGGAAGCAATTCTGGTTTGTTAACCCCAGTCCTGGCATTGGCCGAATCAACAACTGCAAGTACTATATGTTATCTTTACCTTTGTAGCGAACAAAAGACAAGTTGACTGGAAAAAATGCATATATGCTTCCTTTTCTTACTACATGTGCTAGTAATAAAAAATAAGCACCAAAAAAAAAATGCAGAATTCATAAAAACTGTTACCAGCACTCAATTGCAGCATATATATGGAGTCAACATGAAGCTGGAACTTGACCAGCGTAGCTTACTTGATTTTAAGAGTTTAATCTCACAAATATTTAGGTACTCCGTTACTTTTTTTTTTTTTTGAAGCGAAGGTACTCCGTTACTCTTTTCCACCATCCACCTTAGTTAAGGAATCCCACAAATATTCTTTCAAAATATTGCATTCTTTTTGTAAGTAAAAATGGTATTATGTTACCATGAACAATACATGTGTGGTGTGGATGCCCAGTAAATTACTTGAAAACACAAAATCTGGCACATCCACATCTCTAGTACATCTTATTTCAAGAGCCGCCCCTGTCCGGCTGTCCCCCATCCCAAGATTTTGCCAGCTCAAATTTGTCGAGTAGGCAGGTAAGGTACGACTAAAATGATAAGCAGTAAGGCAGGTAAGGGTAAGGTACAACTAAAATATATAGGCGAAGAGGTGATGGCATCCTTTAGCCACAATACAGGCATACAGCGATTCGGAACCATCAAACTTTGCCCAGGTATGTTACACCACGAATTGCAAACTTAAACGCAAATGATAAGGACAAGCGAGCTTACAGAAATTGAAGCAGACGGCGAGGGCGAGCGCTCCGGAGACCGCCGCCTTCCATGGCACAGCGCCGGCGATTTTGCCGGCAGCCTCCCTAGCAGCGGCGGCGGGGTGCGAGGTCCGACTGGCGCAGCAGCGGACGTGAGGACTTGGAAGGGCCCTTGGCCGTGGGCGGCGAATGGATAATGGCGAGGTTGGTGTGGTTGCTCTCGAGGGCGTTAGGGGGAGAAGACGAAAGGATGGGAGGAGAGGAGCCATGCTTTTTTCTTCCTTTGTTTTGCTTTTGCATTTTCTTTTGAACCCATGAACGAAGTACGTACAGGACGGGGTTTTTTACTTTATAAGAGCATTTTAATTCCTTTTAAAATTATTTTTAGGTTTGTAAAAATAGATAAAACAATTTATTATATGGGCTAAACAAATACAATTGGGGTGCATGTCAGTCCAGTAGTTTGATAAGAGTTTTATGCATATTAAATATAGTGCCAAGTAAGCATATACGATGACATGACGAAGAATTTATGATGATAGAAATGGGAAGAGTTTCATTTGGATTCATTCCACTTGGAAATGATAGATACAACAAGAAATTCATGATAGGTATAATAAAAGACCGGGATTTATTACAGGTTGAGAACTAAATTACTCATGATAGATACAATAAGAGACTGGAAATGATTCATGACCTCTTAACTAGTTTTTAACCCAGAATAAATCTCAGTCTATTATTGTGCCTATCATAAATTTCTTGTTATATCTATCATTTTCGGCCCGGATTGAATCCGATGTAACCGAACAAGCACTAAGGCAATCCCGAGTGGGGTTCCATAAAAGTTTCGTTCGCATTAATTTAGGTGTTACATAGACGATGATGACGACTAATAATAATAATAATAATAATAATAATAATAATAATAATAATAGTTGTACATGGCATGCTAATTAATTTACATGAAACTCCTATGATTTCATCACTGGAAATGGCCTTATAAACAAAATAAACTATACTCCATCTATGAGATAGACAGATATTTATGAAATGATTTTCAAAGTAAACATATTGAGAGGCAATTCTTTGAAGCTCAAATGGCCCTAACATGAAGGTAGTTGATCTATGGCAGTGTTTCTGAGGTACTAAGCAAGGGTGAAGGGCGAGCGACAGCTTGGCCATGAAGAGCCCAACTAGGATGAAGTGACAAGCGAAGTAATTATCACTAAGGTATCAAAGGTCAAATAGGTCTCATATTTGAAAGCCAAATTCAAGTCACTGGCTCAAAGGTTAAGTGCTCAGAATAAAGAAGTTGGTGACATCCCTATGAAGACATATTGATCAAGTATGGCACATATATTGAAGTGAAGCTCAAGTTGATGAAAATATATTTATTCCTGATCTTGAGTATAGGAATGTCGTACTATCAAGAGGATGCATCACAATGTGTCTTGACATAGTCTATGCTCAAAGTAACCTATGTGAGTTTATAAGGGACAAAAAATACACATGTACACTGGGTATGAACTGACTCTGCCCAAAATCGAAAGCTGTGATTTATAGCCGACAAGTTCTAACTGCTAATTTGTTGGAAAAAAATAAAAGTTCCGGTTTTTAGAAAATAGAAGTTTCTGTTTCTAATGTATAGAAAATAGATGTTTCAGTTCCTCCACCTTGTGTGTCTACTGATGTTGCTGGTGCTACTGTTGTGCACCCTGAGCTCCCCAAACTGAAACAAAGCCACTCTACTTCTCGCCAACCTCTCTTTGTGAGGTAGTTTGATTATTGTTTTATCTGATGTTTTGGGCAGTAGAGAGAAACCATGAGCAAGATTTGAAAGAACATAAAATCCTTTTACTGTTCGTCAAAATCAAGTGAAGCATTTGTTACTGTTGGAGGTTTGACCTCCTAGACGGTTAGAGACTGCTCGACGAGCTCTCAATCATGTGGTGAGCCAAGGGAAGTTTGTGCAGGTTTGCTTTGCCGCGCTGAGGAAAGAAGCAAGCTTAGTGGAAGTAGGGATGTGATTGAAAGAGACCCAACTCATTGGAAGAGAGTTGAAAAAGACTTCTATCCTAAAGAGTTTATCCTAAAGAGTTTTTCAATTGGGAGTAGAAGTTACTGAGCTTGTGTAGCACATGCAGTTAATCCAAACTTTGATAAATCGTTGTGTCTTCGTGTGGTTTGGCTAGTCCTTGTATTTATTATCATATTTATGAAATTGGTTGATCAAGTTGAGTGTTAGTGTGTCTGTGTACAAAGACTTTGTGAGCTAAGTTCAAGAGCTACGAGAGCTCAAACCTCGAGATTCATTTGTTCAAGAGCTCGTTTAAAGGGGGTATAGGTAACTACAGTTCTAGCCTCAAACCAGGAAAGTCAAAACCAGTTAGTGCTCTTCTCCCTTCCTTATTGTACAGCCAAAAAAAAATAAGATCATAAACTAATTATGTGTCTCTCATCATCCAAACGTATTCTAACGTTTCTTAGTAGTTAAACATGTTTTGCACCCATATGTAAATACCAATATGATGGGGACTAGGAATTCAATGAAAGACTATCATTACACTAATTAAAGATCGCTACTATAAAACACAAGTTAGTCACAATAAATATATCATCATTAACCACTAAAACCGAATTAGAGGCCTAAATGCCCTTGCAGTGCCTAGTAGTAAAGTTCCACAAGTGTGCACTAGACTATACTCTAGACTCTGTTATATCCAACTACTATTCTTAACACCCTGTTGTACAGACAAAGGCCATGTTCAGTTCGCACCAACACGTGGAAAACAAACAATGAGCGCCAACAATACTATAAAGGCCTATTATTACATTGATTGACGCTAAAAAACACATATGAGTGATAAGAATTATATCATAATTAATTAACAAAACCAAATTGGAGTTCTAGATATTTTTGGCATCTTAAAATGGATGCAAGTAGGAATATTTTTATTAGATGACGCAGAGATTACGTTTGACCTCTATCTTATTCAAGATTTTTGGATAAATATTGAAAACAAACATGTTATGATGAAAGTACTGTTAGTGATAAACAAGTTATAAATAAATAAATAAATAATATTTGTATAACTTTTTAAATAAGACGAATGATCAAATATGATATTAAAAGATAAAAATATCATCTAGTTTCGGACGGGATGGAGGGAGTACACCTTATCCATTTTTACCCTTTGCATCTCCAAATGCAAACTGGTAAGCTAGGATTGTTTAATTCGACGGACCAAGACACCGAGTGTTCTAGCAAGTAGCAAGTTAATTAGGTCGATTTTAACATTGTTATAGGTAAATTTTTGCAATAATTAATTTGAAATTGAGTGTACTTTTTTTTTAGACTGAAAATTGGGCGTACTTGATTACGTCTCTAACTTGAGTAATTATTCTTCATGATAGGCTAAGTATCCATCAACAACGATAAGCCTACAGTGATTCAACTCTCAACCTTCATGAATCACTCAACCTTCGCAGGTTTCATAGATAAAGCACGTGCACAACAGCACATGCACGTATGCCTAAGTATGTAAAAATAACATATGTAAAAGACTACAAATAAAATATTATCTTACTTCATCCAATTTTGCGACAACTTAAAATGTGTAACCTGTCACTCCCATGACTATTCAAACTAATAGCCGGTGAATGTTAATATCCGTGAAGCACACCCAAAAAAAAAAGGTAAAAATATTCAATTTATAACGGAATAGAAACAATATTTCTAAACTATTAAAGCTGGATAGATCCTTTTCATATCAGCAATATTAGAAGTTTAGCCGTTACAAGTAGCCATTGAAATTCAGTGTAAAAGGCACCAACGAATTGTTTTTTATCTGCTAAGACTCCAAACAAGTGGTAGCTAATTAGTTTGTTTACAGCTAGCTAGATTGGCTGACTATTATTCTCTTTGTCCCAAAATCCTATTCGTTTGGGCTTTTCTAGATACATAGCTTTTCATATGCACATCTAGGTGCTTATTAAAAGGTATGTATAGATGAAAGTCAAAATGAATAGTACCTTGGGCGAAAAGAGTATATCATTAACTAACACAACACAGCTAAAACTAGCTACCTATTATCCCATCAGCTAGCACGACCCAACTAAAAGTCAGCTACCAAGGCAACTATTGGTGTGGCAAAATGACCGATAACCCTTGTCCTTTCCATGTTTGACAGCTGCTGTATAACGCCACGGACATTCTAACATTTAACAGTCTCAACTACCTATTAAGCAATCTATGAACTACAAGATCGAAACACTCCAGCTAATAGATATTGTAGATAGCTAGAACTAATAGTAGTTAATGGATGCAAAAGAGCCTCCATAGTAGAAATCGAAGTTAAAAGTTTGCAGGGAGATATAGTTTCTGATAAGCCTAATAGATAAAAGAGAGAATTTTCTGTATAGCAATGTAACTTAGCTTTGGCTAGACTAACACATATGGGCTGATTGTTTTTCGCAGCAACAATAATAATTACAAACCTTACAGGGATAAAATACATGAGCTGCCATCTCGATGGCATCCAATGGACCTAATTGCATGAAGCACCATGCAGAGAATAGGTCGTCGTGCCAAAACTCAGGTTTCCTCTATACCAACACCTAACCAATATCAGCTTCCCAAATGGGAATCAAAATATCAAAATACTATTTGAAAAAAAAACAAATGGCCTGGCATGGCAGGGCTATGGAGCCAAAAAATTAATATTGGGAAGTGCGAGAAAATCAGCAATTCTGTCATCAGGGAAGCTCTTTTTTTACAATCCTGCACAGCAATACCTGCATGGTCGTTGATGTTAGATACTGAATGGCATAATTTCTTAAGTAAATTGTGCATTCAGCATCAATTTGCTACTACATTGGTTTTAAAACACACATTGGGGTTTACACTTCTAGTTATATGTATGGATTTACAAAATTTCTCGAGACATCCACTGAATTTCTCTAGTCCTACATTTGTAGTTATATATTTTCCCAAAAAAAACCAAAAGAATTTTAATATTGGTAATACTTTGTATGACATTTCCTATCGACAAACACATTAAGCCTCCAAGACACTCGGAATAGTAGACAATCTATGTACAAGATTCCCATAGTCAGGTGCTCTAATACATATGTTTTTTTTTGTGGAAATACTATGAAATGGGGCTCCGAGTGATGCAATTAACAGTTAAAAATGCAGATCGAAAAACCTAAGTACTACTTAATCCACTCTGACTTTGAAGACAGCTTCCTGGACCATGTGTGTTTAGCTACTCCACCATTACTAGTGTTCCATGCCCTTCAGATCAAACCCCCACTTACTTATATGGTCATCAATCAACTCAACCAAGAACTATCCACTTCATAATAGCATATATGTAAATCCATTTCCATAGCATCGTGCAGTTGGAACATGCACTTGGACTGATTCAACATGAAAAAACCATTGATATATGGAGAGGGTGCAATACATTGCTGCCACTTTGATATAGCTCAGAATACACACTTTCGCCAGTTTCAAACCAGTTGCCGCTAGATGAGCCAGACTCATAATTTCTTAAATCACCCTATCGAGTCCCAACTATGAAAATCATGATGCAAAAAAAATAATTGACGATATTGACAACACTGACAAGTAAATCCTTAAAATTGTCTAAAAATGCAGAAGGCAACAATCAGAAGGGGTAGCCAAAATATTACCTGCACAAAATCTATGCCAAACATGGCAATGTCTTGGAGCACTTCCCATTAACACATTTTCCACCATTGAACATTTGCAGACATGAGTCAGATCCTAATGTATATAGTCAATCACTCACCAACTTTTGTCCCAAAGTTCTCAGCCAAGAATTCATCAAGAAGACCATAATTTGGAATAGATTCTGCGCTAAAGTTCTCAGCTGGCAACTTCCGGATACATGTAAGAATATGCTGAACATCTCGGCATAGTCTGGGTTGCAATAAACAACACATAGTTTAGAGAGAAAGAGTAGTGAATAATAAATGCTAAAAATGGAATGTATTTGAGTCCCTTCTGTTTTTCCTTGAGAGCTATGATGCGGTGTACCTGTTCTTCGCCTGAGGAGTATTGACTTCCAATTTTCTAAATGCTTCTGTAATATGTGAATGGAATATTTGAACTACTTGCCTGGATTACACAAAAGTAGAAATAAATTAGCAGCCTGAAAATAACCATAATAAATCATTTTACATAATTATATGGAAAGGTATCAAGAAAGACATGTCGTGGATAACAATCTGTAGCCAAGTAATTACTAGGCAGTACAGTACACATAGGTTGGCACACATACAAACGGGAAGGAATATCAGTGCTCAGAAGTGTAACTTTTACCTGAATATTGTTTGCACATCAACCTCAAGCAATATTTGAGAAAGGATACGATACAAATAGGTTACTTCCTGGAAACATAAGCATATAAAATCTCAGCAAATTAACTCCAACAAGAGAAATTTCCAATTGCATGCTATTGTAATACCTTTGTAACTGCTTTAGCAAATTGACTAGGCTGCAAATCATTATCCTCTGGGCCATTCCAGCCTTCAACAATTTGGGGTAGTTTTCTAAGATTTGCAAGCAATCTCTCTCTCATTATCTGGACTAGCTTGCTGTGAATTTCATCTCGATGAACCTTGTAGTCCTGTCATTTTTTATGCACATGTAGAAAGGGCATTCATAAAAGGATAACTAAAAGATAGTTGCACTCAGGACTCATGAGTCACCTTAACACATGAAATGCCAATATAAAAATTAGAATCGCACCTGAGAGACTCTATCCAATTCTGACATTAACAAATGCTTACGTGCTTCAGGTATTTTCAGGAAAAGTACTCGTCTGATATCTGCAGTTTCAAGGAACAAAATGAAACTAGGAAAGCCAAAATACCACACACATGCCGAAATCCCATCATTTGAGTCCGTGTGTCAGCATTAAAAATAAGAATGTTGTTGTTAGCCATTACAATGTTTCCACTAGGTTCACTTCTAGCATGTGATTTAACATGGACACGTGATGCCATTTTTCATTTAAGTTCTTTAGACTAAGTTCTTCCATGCTCTGAGCATATTGCCAGTGATGGTCACTGTGAAACAGAAGCAGGTCAAAATTTTGTGAAAGGGCAATCCAAAAAGAGGATGCCAATAGTCAAGAAAGAAAAAAGAGCATGCCAATATTGAGCACAATTGGTTCCCAGGCTCCCAGCATGACCATTTGGGTTTATACTTTTTGTTGTATGCAACATTTATGGTATCAATTATACATGTGCTAAATTTTAACTGGTGACTTCTATGCAAATATACTTAGTCTTCAGAAATTAAGTCGATAAACATTTTTAAAGCACTTCAAGAAAATGGGAATGATAACCTCTAAAGAAGTTTTGCCTCATGTTTACCTGGAATTAAAGAATGTATAAAACTAATTATTTGACTCGCCAAAGCTAAATGCTTAGATGTAATTGATTTAAGACCAGACACCTGCGAAGCAAAAGGGACAAAAATAAGTCAACACATTAGAATTATAAAGATAACCGTTTCAATAATCTTTTGATATTTATTACCAGTGTAACAAAAACAAATAGATAAGCTTTTGAGACTCATTACAATAACCGTGCAATTTTCTAACCAAAACAGATAGAAACTTATTACAATAGCGTCTATATAGCAACTACCTACTGCAACAAAAAAAAGAAATTGATGTGTACGACATCACATCAGCATGGTCTCCGAAACAATTTTAAATAGTACTTTTAGCTACAGTATTCATAATATGGCAAAGGTGTACTTTTATGGAACTAACTTCAAGAGAAATCAACCATATCATTTGCAGGTAACCAAACGTCCAAACTTATGACACTCAAAGTAATTTGCAAACAAAGTTTGAAATGGTTGACCTGATATAACCGCAAAACAGTCACTTTTGTGGCTGGGGGGAGTATTTTGCAAGTGGTTTTGTCCCCATGCAATGATGCACATGGCTCATTAAGGAATCAGTATACACACCACATATTGTTTAAAAATGCAGACACAGATTACTCACATCAAGGGAACATTGTAGTAAACATCCATACTACAGTACCTGCATGGCGCCTGCACCCAGAACAAGTTGGCAAGTCCTATTGTTGAAAAACTTTAATATTTCCACAACACGTTGGACCACCTCAAAAGATAATGATGACAAACATTTACTGATGTCAACGTATTCTGATAGCATCTTCAACAATATCAAACCACTGCACACACAATGAAGTATTGTTATCAAGAGGTGGAGATTTAGAAAAGAGAAAATATGCTTTGGATTATCTCACTAAATGAGCATCTGTATGAAATATTACTCATCTAATTATTTTTAACAAATTAACGCCCATCGCGCACATTGTATATATTTTTAAACAGGAAAATGAGAAATTTAATTACAGGTTTTGTTTCATTTCAGCAGTCCAAAGTTCATAAGTAGAGACAGAATATTAAATTGAGCAATTAAAAGGCGAATCTAGATGACTAACCAGTTTACCATATGATAACCAACACCTCCATGTACGATAGTTTGCAATGCTGACCTCTGATTCCCAGTAACATTATTTTCAGTCTGAGAAGTGGATTCAACTTTGCTTTCACCTACCGCAGGTATTAATTTGCCATTAGCATCACTGTTTTCAGCTGAATATGTCGGATCTTGACTCGTAGGATCACTGAATTTTGAGTTATCGTCTGCGCTAGGCATATCCATGCCGTTAACAGAAGAATAAGTGGATGAAAATGATTGAACAATTGCTTGGAACTCTTCAGGAACATCAACAGCAACCCACGTCTCTTGATCAAGAACTGCCTTGATTTTTGTCATCTTCAAAAGAGCAGATGGAATGCAATTTAGTTCCGCTAGCTTTAATTGTCAAACTTTTTTAGATAATTCAATACCAACATTATTTGAATGGCTACAGATAATGAACTTCAAGCCTTAGTATCTCTTATTCCACCACCATTTTACTGTCAAAGGTATCTGAATGCAAAATTAACCATTTCTTACAAAATAAAAGCATTACAAAAGAATTTAGTGACTGCTGTTTTTAATTAGATGGACAACAAATCAGCAATAACAGAGGAAGAAAGTCGAGTGTTTATGTTTCTTCCAATAGTGTTGATACATAATGACGTCAATCAAGTCAATATTTATTTAATAAGTTTCTAATCAAATAAATTATAGAGAATAGGGTTTAGACTTCAACGGTCAAAACTTCAATGATCAAATTGCAAAATTGTAATACTGACCCGAACACTATGCTGATAATCAACAAATTGCTTTGACTGTTGCTGTAAGATTCCACGGATGTTGTAACCCAACCTTCCTCCAACCTACAAGAATAACAGGCTAAGATAACGCAGTAACTACATTCTAGGCATTAAACAACAACAGTTTTGTGTGTTTATTTCAAACAGGAAAAGAAATAACCTTTTCAGTAGCAGCTATAAATTCTTCTGTGATATTGTAGATTATCAAGAAGTCCTGAAGCCTTAATCTGGGATGTAGAGCAGCACGGACACCTAGGAGCTTAGCCCATCGACCATGGGCAGCATCGCATGCAGCGAAAACTGCTTCAGTGTTCTCTCTCAATACATCAGCCCTGTGTCAATGTAAATGGTCAATGGGTCATGCACCTTCTTTTGTATGGTATGATATAAATATTTCGCATATACAATGAGCAAAAGCTTGACAGTGACTATGTGTCATTATGTTATGATGAGAACTGACCACAGACGTATCATGACACCACAAATAAACTTAGTTTGCATCTTTGTATGGAATAGACAAGAGGGCACATTGCATGTTAAGCAGAACTTACCGGACATTTTTTATTGAATTTATGATGGACAAATCATTTATTTTTCCTTGGACAAGTGGGATTTTGGAAGTACTCCGTGCAATATTACTAGAGACACGTGAAGAAACACTGTAGTCATTCTCTTGGGAGATATCAGAAACAACTGAACCAACATGTTGTATTGTAGGATTGTTAGCATCAACAATTAAGGTTGCATCAAGGTTTCCCATGATCCACTCAACTATTCTTTTCACTTCGGCTGCTTGCTGTAAATGTACCTGAAATTATAAAGATGTTTGATTCCATAATTATGTTTATATTTCTCTTTACAAACATAAACAACTATATAGCAGGAAGTATGCACTGGATATTGGACATGCCCCCACCCCTTCCTCCTTCATTAATATAATAACTGCCTAGAATATTGCACACGTCATACAAGTAAATAAATAATCAGTACATCAGGCAGAGGACAAAATAAAGATTGTTTTCGTGAACCAAGTAAGCATTGATAAATGCTAAAACGGTGTAAGGCCTATGTTACACCGACTCCGACACGGGTGTCCGATACGATACGTGTCGGACAAGGGGATACACCAATTTTCAAAAAATGGCGACATGTCGACACGGCATATATATATAAATAAATAATACCAATAAGAAGAAACCATTAGTAAAATCAGTAGCCTCCCATCCTCCTCACACTTCTATCAGCATCTATTTTGCTGGAGAAAAACAGCAACATGTGTGGCTGCCTAGATAGGGCAACCATTCCCACAACCAAGCATGTCTTTCTTGGTCTAGGGTGTCTTGGCCGAGTCAGGCAAGTGTCGGAGAGGTGTCGGAAATCAAATGTATTTGTTTTTAATGTTTAATCTGCCGATACTTTCCCAACACGTATCGGAGAAGTGTCAGAAGTATCGGTGTCGGACACGGTGTCCGACACCGACACGCGACTTCCTAGAAGTGTGAGGAGGATGGGAGGCTACTTAATTTACAACCACAAGATGGTAAAGTCAATAAAACTAAATTTTACCTAGAACCTTCTTCCCAAAAATATGAAAATGGAATTCTTATTAAGGATTATTTTACCTGTACTATCCTAAAAATGGCGGACAAAAGTTGAACAAACCCTTCAGATGATAGACTTCGCAACTTATTGGCTAAGGACTGGCCTCCAGCTGCAGTTAAATGTTGATGTCAAAAGGACAAGAAAGTTTTGACATAACAAAAATGGAAAATGATGGAAAGCAAAATCCACAATCAATCATGTCCTTCAAGTCAGACGTTAGAACTCTGAAAAGAGAGAATCAGTGGAAATAATACCCTCAACATCAGCAGCCCTGTCTCCAGTTACTGAATCAGAATCTATTGGTCTGGCAGTTAAAACTGGAAGCAACTCTGCAACTGTGGCTTTGATTGAAGCTTTCATAACAGTAATAAGTGTATCCCGGTAGATTCTGAGAACCGAAGGAAGTTTATCCTGAAAATAAAAATAAAAAAATCATTTTTTCCACATAAACATTGATAATAGCAGTCTTCGTGGCCTTGATAACAGCTCACAGATGTACCAGTAGGTCTAACTTGACATACATTAACAGCAGTTAGATTCAGGGCTTAGCAAGCCAATTTAGCATTTAATACACATTGCAATGCTCGACAGCCTATATAGCCACTTGGCCAGAAAAAAAAATAAGAACTTCATGTGACTTGCATCATAAAACACATTCAGTGATGTATAGTACAACAACACTACAAGGAAAGAGTAACCACGCAATAAACCAATAACTACTTTATGCTAATTGAAATATTGACATGCATAACCTTTTGAAGAGTTTCACTTTATATTCTAGTATTCTTTTAGAGCGTGCATTATTGGGACAACTCCAATTTACATGGAAGGACTTTAGCTTCTCACAAGTTGCAAATAACAAAATAAGGGTTCCGGTTGTCACAGCAGTCTGACAAGCTTCATTAGGCAAGAAACTCTCAACAGTCATGTCAAGTGTTTGGTTCGCTGCACACTTCTTGCACGCTAAACATGTCCTTCACTATGCTCTTGCTGTCAAGTCAATGAATCATTTCCAGGTAAAATTTTGCCAGGGTCATTGCAGGTGTTTGGTCCACCACAAAAATCGTGGTTCCCACAACCAGAAAAAAAAAAAGAATGACAAATTATGATAGTGATCCAAACAGGTTCCAACATTGGTTGGCAAAGTGTGAAATTTGCATATTGTGCTGTAACACCAACACTCTTGCAGTGTTGCGGTAAGCTCCCCAATTGAGGGAGGCACCGGCGAGGGTTCAAATCCTGGTGGCACAAAAAAAAATCTCCTCGCCGGCAATCCAAAAATAGTTGCAGTGGTCAGCAGCCCATTGGGCCATGGTTGGCCCAGGTTACGCTGCGGCTCTATAGGGTGTGTTTCTCAGCCCGCTTGGCTGAGGTTCCTTCTTTGCCGTAATGCTGCAAGGGCAGTTTTTGCCCTGCCAGCTGAGTTTTTGTAGTATTGTGAGCCTATCCTACAACCCAACTTGTTAGATTTTGAAGTATTGAATCAAATGAAGGTACTTTGTTCACACCAAACCTCCAACTGAATCTCTAAATCGATACAGAAGTTTCTCAAAAATGGTAGATTCCAATACTTCCTAAATAAATTTCACAAGATTCATACTTTTTTTCTCAATCCGCAACTTACTTTGTACTGGAATGAACAGTTAAAACATGATTGCAACTGCTTCTACAATGTAACTTACAGAAGTGTTGGCATCACTTTCCTAATCGTAGAATAGATATTCTTTTGTCAAACAACATGTTGATAGCTCTTGGAAAAAGACAAGGAAAGGAAATTCTGTAAACCAGAGTAAATTCCAAAGTAGCAATATGCCATATAACAAGGAAAGGGGTACTGCAGTAGCATAAAAACATTAGACAAAAATTCACTTGCATGTGCAACCAAGACCAGCAGAAGGTTAACTAGTGTAAGATAATGGCAGAACTAACCGTTCTCAGCAGGCAAATAATGAGGGGGAGGAGTCGGTCTCTGAGAGTAAAACTTCCCTCCTCATCTATGTTACCCTGCAGTAAGATGGTAAACATTGAAAGAAGAGAACAAAAGGTGCTGAAAATCTGTTACTTAAATAGTGTGGTAGATTAAACACAACATAACAATTTAAAGTACATAACAGTGCAGTGATGAAGCAACCTAGAACATTATTTTTAATTAAAAACATTATTTAGATTTCACTGCAAATTTGAAAGATCAAAAGTACTTGCGAGAAAAAAAGAAATTTTTGTTCACCTAGTTTCTAATTTGGCAACATCATTGCTGCATTCCATTCAATTTTGGTTAATCCAGTTTCCTTTTTTACATGTCACAGGAAAAGACATCATTGCTGCATTCCATTCAATTTTGGTTAATCCAGTTTCCTTTTTTACATGTCACAGGAAAAGAGTCGACATGAATCCTTTGTTTAAAAAAAATATAAAAGACAACATGAATCTCTTGTATAAAATCACTAAATACAGAAACACTCTTCTTGACCTAAACGACAAATATATTAGCATAAACTTAAGTAGAATTCGACCATAGTGTGAAACAGTCTATGTACAGAATACATAATTACATATGTACATATTAGTGTGGCAAATACAAGATATCAATACATCTGCATTCAACTGAAATCAGGGGGCTATATGCGAATCAAAACTATATACAGCGTCAAGACTCAAAATGCACAAACCTCATGTTCTGTCCCATTCAATGGGCTGAAATCCTTTCTTTTCACATTTGATAAAATTATAGCATCTACCGCTTTTCCATCGGGAACAGCAGCATGCACAAATTCTGCTGAAAGAATGCTACAAGAATGAATATTACCAAGTTAAACAGCAGTGAACTGATAATATTAACAATGCTAGGTTTATTTAATGGTCCAACATATAAGCCCACTCAGATAAATCACAGCAGTAGGAAAGGATGTAATCCATTTTTTCACGACAGCAGTGAACTGATAATATTAGCAATGCTAGGTTTATTTAATGGTCCAACATATAAGCCCACTCAGATAAATCACAGCAATAGGAAAGGATGTAATCCATTTTTTCACGTTGGGGTGAAATGCAAAAAGAAAAACAATCTGTTTATTTTGTAGCTTAGAGATTATTTTTTGACTCCCAAAGCAGAATTCACAAATGTATGTTGAAGGCTCAAAGCACACAAACACATAAGTTTCCATGTCAGGAGTAGCCTGTAAATATTCATGCACTCTGAAGGTCTATTGATCTAGTCTCTATGTCAAAAGTGTGCATCATGTTGGGTGTTTGAATATATGATACTCAACAAAACAAACCTGTTCACTGAATCTAGTGATGTTCCCAGCTGATCTCGAATATGGCGAAAGCAGTAAAGCCCAGCAAGTTCATCAGTATCCTGATTGACAAGATGGAATGTTTATATATTGTCATCGTACAGAAGTGACCTATGCAGCATATTTCTAAGATAGCTGCACTAAAAAAACTAAGTACTGGTATGCATATGGAAACTTTAAATAATCTGGTAGGTTTGCTCCAATGTCCCACTGAAAATTCAGTTGATGTATCAACAGTGCATTGTATTAGATGAAACTAAACAAGTTCAGTAGCATACTAGTAAATTTTGCAAATCATCGATGACATCAAGGGCGCCAGCACAATCTGCTGCTGCAACAAGCTGCAAATGTTCAACAAGATAAATGAATGAAAGCAGAGAAAAAGGCACTACCAAATTGAAAAAATAAGATAGATGAATCGCAGTAGTTGCAAGATTTGGTACAACTTTCCTTCCTGCCACCCAATACTAAACAACTGTGACGAGGAATACTGGAACTGCCAATTTAGAAAAGATATATGATATCTCATATTCATATACACGTGATTTAGCTGACATGGATGAGAATGATGATGTTCAGTTCACTAGCAACAGATAATGCCATTTCCTGCAGTGATGTCCGGAATCCCAAGTGTCAGCCACAATTTTACAGTGCTCCAAAGTGGCCATGCAAAAAGCCTTGACATTTACATGTTTAGCCCCTTCTAATTGACAATTCAAGAACCCCCAGATCATGGGCCTATAACTTACAAGGTACATGCACAGGATCAACTCCCACGAAACAGAACCATCATAACTCTTCAACAAGCAACAATAAAACTGATGGAATTGAACATTCCATTCTTGCGTCAATTGGGAGGTGGTGGAACAGTGCACCTCCATTAATAACAGTTTACTTCATCTCTGCATTTTTCTTATATATAACACTCAAACGGGTTACCATATTGTATCCCATGTCAAGCTACATTTGCCGTTTCACGTTGTAATTGATGCACGAATATAAGATGATCGCTGCCATTTCATACAGCTACATTACTAATCACGAGCGAGATGCACAGGCAAGAAAATATTGTCTGGAAAATGCGCTCACCAACTTGAGCGTGGCAAGCGCCTGGCTGACGTAGAGGATAACAGTAAGCTTCCGCTGCAGCGCCACAAGGTTGCCGCGCATGGCATTGAGCTCCTGCACCTGCCTTGCTGCTCCAACGAGGTCCCCTGTGAGCACCCGGACCACCTCCCTAAGCTCTCGGATCCTCCCTACTGCCGTAACAATCTCCCCGTCCAGCCCCCGCAGCCGACCCTGCGCCTCGTAGAAGGACTCGGACCGCAGCGCGATCTCCCGCACAAGGTGCGCCTCCACGACGTCAAGGTGCTGCCCGAGGCGCTCCTGCAGCCCGTCGTCGTTGAGCGGGCAGGCAGCCTGGAACGTGGGCCCTTCCTCGAGCGCGAAGTCCTCCTTGAAGAAGAGCGCGGGCACCTCACGCAGGCAGGCAGCGAGGCCGGAGGAGGCAGCAGGGGCGCCCTCGGCGTCCGAGGCGGCGAGCTCGGCAGTGGCGTGGAGCCGGATGTCGGCGAAGCGAGTGTAGGGGTCGGAAACTGCGGAGAGGTAGGGCGCGAAGTCGGCGCGGGTGACCTCGCAGGGGTGCGATGGCGGCGTGGGAGCCGCTTCGGGGAGCGCGATGGTGGGGGGCGGCCATGGCAGCCAGGAGTAGGAGGAGGCGGCGGCGGAGGGGAGCGGGTTGTTGAGGAGCGCGGTGATGGACTGCGGGACGCCGCCGGGTGGCCCAGCGGAGGTGGGGGAGTCGGTGGAGGAGGAGACGGAGGCGACGGAGGCGGTGCGGAGGGGCGGGCGCGACGCCATCGCGGCGCCGGTGGCGGTGGCGGTGGCGTCAGCGGCTGGGAGGAGTCATGGGGAGATCGGGATCTGGAGGCGCGGCAGCGATGGCGAGCTCGGTGGGATGTCAGATCTGGTGGTGCCACGAGCCCACGACGAAGGGGAGAAGAGAGGGAGCCAGCAAGTGTCCATGATTTTGTCTCCCGGGTTTTTCTTTCTACCCTGGTTTGTTCTTCGTCCTTCCTTGTTTGACAAATTTTAGCAATTTGATCAATTTATTTTGGTTGTTGAAATGTTTGAAGTGCCTTGAGACCTCTGTTAATTTAACTTCATAGAAATATTGCTTAGAATTAAAATTAAATTATATATGAAATTAAAACTACATGTCAGTTTTGTTGCATTTTTTAGTGTGAGTTTAGTTCACCCAACTTCTCAAAAAAAACACTATTCATCTAATTTTTCCCTATTCATCCCATCTCTCCCACTCACAAAACACGCTTCCCAACACGATCTACGGTGTTTTTCTGGATCTATAGTGTTTTTTCTCCTAATCTAAACGCACCCTTATTCTGATTAGACAAATCATTTTTTATCATTTTTAAAGAACATTTTTTCGGGGTATCATTTTTAAAGAACATTAGGATGTGTTTCTTCTCTTCTCGTATGTTTTTTATTGTGAGTATAAAACTAGCCGAGAAAATAAAATTAAAACCGATAAGTTTTTTATCTTTTTAAAGTAATAGAATATTACATTTTTATTTGTTAAATTTGGCGACAAAGATTAAGAGACAGTTTAGATTCTAGCAAATATATGCTAAAAAGTTAGAAATTGTTTCAATTTTAGTTCAAAGTAAACGTATAGTGTTTCTTTATCCTCTTTTCCTAATCTTGTGCAACAAGATCTCCCACTAGATGATACAACTCTCCAACTTGGCATCCACATAAAAAAAATTTCTAGAACAAAATATATGATATAAGAAACATAAATGTTCATTTTTTTACTTCTCCCTCCGTTAAGTGGGTGCCTTAGATAGAAAATGTGAACTCCTAGTAGGATGACTTTTATCTGTTGGTGGTAGATTTCACAAACTTTCACTGCCAACATTTTCTAGGATTTCACAGGATCAACATTAAAATCATAATAGAATTGGTTGGTTCTAACAAATTGCACAAGTTTTCCATGAGTTGTGAGTGCAGGGATGAACAGGTGCAAAAAGGGGAGAATTGGAGCAGAACCCCGGTCGGCTGGCTATGGCCAGGCTGGCAAGCTAGCCCCTGGCCGCCCGGCCTTCCTCAGGCTGGCCGGCCACCCCCGAAGCCTATCATAGGACTTTTGTTCCACGGCGCACTTGACACGTTCACAAGTCCAGAAAGGCCAAGAAATATGAGACAGTGCATGCAACTAACTCAAGTGGCCAAGCTCATGTATGAACTCCTTCACATGCAAGCCAAGTTCGGACACACGTTGTGGGAAACCACCATCGAGAAAACATGTGTAACACCATGAAATTCATCATAAGTTTTAAATAGAAACCTTTTAATTTTTTTTAAAATTTATTTGAAATTCAAATTTGATTTGTAGGAATAATGATTTTAATATGTATTTAAAACCTTTTATGAACAAAATCTAAAATTAATTATAGGAACACTTTTGTTTAACGCATTTCATGCTGGTGCATCTCAATTTTTGGGTGTTGAATTCGAATTTGCTTGAGTTCAAATGTGTTCGTTGATATGAAAAACCTTTCTTTTTCTTTCCCTTTGGGCCGAAAACTCTTCCCTACGGTAGCCCAACTCACCCAACGGCCCAGCTTCCTCTCTCCCTTCTCTATTGCAGCCTAGCTCGGCCCATCCTGTGATGCGGCCCGTTCTCTCCAATCGGCCCAACTCTGCCTCCACCCTTTCTCTCTCTCTCCTCTCCTACGAAGCCCAGCCCAGCAGCTCTCCCCCTCTCTCACTGACGCCTCGGTCCCACCTGTCATCCCTCTCTTTCCTCTCCCTCGCGCCTGAGTCCGACTGCGCCCGAACAAGGCTCGAGCCCGAGCGCACTGTGTCGTTGCCCCTTCTCTTGGCCCGCACGCCAAGGCTCCTCCTCGACATATTTAATGTGCCACCACCGCCACCCCCTCTTGAACCCCTTCGCCCTGCCACACAAACCCTAGCCACGGAGCTCCCTCACGCTGCCGCCATCGAGCTCCGGGTCGTCGTCGTTGGTCTCGTTGGTCGCCATCTCTTCGTCGCCAAGAGCCTGACCCGAAGCTCCGTGTGAAGGTGAGGAACTCACCGAGCCCGATTCCCCTCCATCTCTCGTTCATTCGCGCACGCGCCACCTCACCGTCGCCACCGAGCTGCCAAGGCTCATTGCCAGTCTCCTCTGCCAGCCAAACCTCGGTGAGAACCCCCTAAATGAGATCCCCATGTCCTAGGCTACGTCCCGGGCTTTGAATCGCACGAAACCGTGGCTCATAGCCTCGAAATCGTGCGACTCTGGCGAGCCACCATCACGCGCCGCCATCGTCTCTGGCTAGCCTGTCGCCCCGATCATCTCCAGCCGCCCCGATCGAGATCCAATGGCTCAGATCCGTTTGAATCCAATTCAAAGCCAGCCAACCAGTTGGACTTAGCTCTTTTGCAGAAACACCCTTGGAGTTTTATCAAATAAACCCTCGGTCCAAACCTAGTCAAAAGTAATACGATTTAGTACTTTACTTCATGTTTAAGCCCCTGATCTTTTCCTTTATCCAACCCGTCGTCCATTGCTGGCAGTCTTGCTAGTTAGCATTTCTGTTTCTTTCCATAATTATGCCTAAGCCCCTGGTTTCTCTCTGTTTAAGCCCCTGGAAACTTAGTTTCTTCACAGTTAAGCCCTAGAGCCTTGTTTGACTTCTAGATTCCACATTTAAGCTCCGTTTAACCCCGTTTTTGTTGTGTTAATCTTCTGAAAGTGCAAAGTTTATTTCAACAGTGCTACATATCAAGTTTCATGTTTTGAAATAAATAAATATTAATTTTTATAATTCTAATTTAACTAGCTTTTTAAATTAAAAGCGAATTAGAGTTCTACATTCATGTTTTATAATAAAAGTTTATTTGATTAATCATTATTGAACTAAGACTTTTTTAATTAAAATATGGTTAGAGTTATATCTTGTCTTTTCATAAACAAAGATTTTAATTTGGTTAATGTTTATTTCATATGCTTTTCCAAATAAAACCTAATTAGCTTATATAGTGGTTTTATAAACTAATACTTAACTTGCTTAATGCTCATTGTTTAATATAGTTTTATGAATAAAACATGATTGTGTTTATATATCAGTTTTTGTGAATAAATGTTAACTTGATTAATACTTATTTAACTAGTTTTCCAATTAAAAGCTATGTATGGATATACCTTGGTTTTCATCAAATAATTTGGTTAATGAATATTCAATTTATTCTATGAATAAAAGTTACATCCAGTTTTCATAGATATATGTTAACCTGACTAATATCAGAGACACACAAGAGAAGGTCGGTGACACGCGGCCACCATCTACGGCCGGCCGACCTATGCATGGTCGGCTGACATGGCTGCGTCACTTCAATGCCTCATTTCCGCGTGGTAGTCACTTCTACCTACATGGCATCCAAATAAAGGTGGATTGCCACCTTGGAGGGCATAAAAGGGAACCTCCACCCCCATTTGAAGACACACCATTTTGGAGAGAAGAAGCTTAGTGTTAGAAGCTCTATTTCTTTAGTAGAGTTGGGAGAGTGTGCACTGAGAGCATGAGTGAAAGCCAAGCTTGAAAGGAGAGGATTCAGGGATTGTATCAAGTTCTTCTCCGACTTTGTATCCACTCCGGAGGAAATAAAGTTGAGTTCATATCTTAAGTAAGTTTTCCTATCTTCCTTCAGAACCTCGCTAGTTCTATTCATACTCTCAACATTGATTTATTTATTATCTTTGACCTGTGGGATCCCTTATCTGCGTGAGCACTATACTGCTCATTTGGGGTTTCCTCATAAGCTATTCGCATTACGTGGAGGTTAGTAGCTGATAGCTTAGGCGTGATGCCTATGCTTGATAGCTACCTTGGGTTGTGTTGCACCCCATGATACCATTGTGGTAAGCGACAGGTGGTGGCAACCCTGTCCGTCCTCCATAGTCCACCACGTTCGGGTGTTTTCATAACAGTAGCTTGCTAAGCCTAGGGGACCCCCTTTCTCATCCCAGTCTGGGTCCTCCTGCTCTAGCCATCGAAGCAGGTCAAGATAGTAGATAGGTAGTGTTTAGAGTCGAGAGTAGTCTACCTGAAGTTTAGACCCTTTATCTCTTCTCTTCCTTCTGAGGTCTAGTTAGAGAGTTCTAGGTTTAGTCGCGTCTACCATTCCGTGGATTTGAAACCCAGGTTCTACTCCCTTGGTGAAACTCTACAATGGTCTCTGTGCGCTTGCGGAGTAATTCGTATAGGCTAAGGACCACCAATAGAGTCCCTTTTGAGGGAATGCCCTCAGAAGGGCCAAGCTCCTAGTCAATAACTAGGTAGACAATCATGGAACTTTCCAACACATGTAGGCATCCGCGCTCATCTCTCCCGGATGCTCTGGTCTTCTTCACGGTAGAGTTTCGGTAAATTGTCGAGTTCTCTCTTTGCTCTCACAATAACTGGTGCCCCCTCCACAAACATGTTTAGGGCATCTTGAAAAACTTACAAGCCTCATATAAAAGACTCTTGGTGCGCAAAAGCACTAGTAACAAGAGGGTGAAGACCTTGCCTAAACTCTAGGCTAAACACTTGAAGCAATACTCTAGGTAGCCTAAATGAACACTGATCAAAACCTAAGCTTTGAGCTAATTATGCTAAATATGCTTTTTAAGCATTTTGGTTGATATAGTATTTCAATGTGTGTAACACAAGGCAATTGCTTCCTCAAGCGCCCTTGAAATGGTCGGGTATTGGAGTATTTATAGCCCCAACAAAAGAAGTTTGCCATTGCAATTTTCTATGTAGCACCAACTAATATGGTGCTCACATTGAAGAGATGCGGATCCAGCGGTCGTTGTACAATTTCTAGCTTTCTAGGTCAGTTTAGGGTTAGGAAGTGGTGGGGTCCTTCTCTTCAGTGTCTTTGCTGAATGGGGTCTTTTGTCTCACTATCAGATCCCGCACGAGGGCTTGGATTCGGCAGCGGCATGGCAAGGTGATTTGCTGGCGAACGAATGGGGAGCTTCATCGACCTTGCTGGTGATGTCAGAGTGAGCTCTTTTCTCCTTTTCCTCTGTATGAGGGTAGGATCCCTGTGGGTGCGTGGCTTGTCTGGGTCGCTGAGTTTATCGGCGACGACAGACTCTTCTTCATATCACTGGTCGTTAGGGCGACGGTGGCAGATCTCTTGTTCAATTCCTCTTCCATCAAGTCAAGGTGATGGCCGATACTCGTTCAACAGAATCGATGTGCTTGGTGGAGTATTAGGCGCTAGATCTTGCGGCTTTACCAATGTTTGGAGTCCCTTGGCGTGATGGGAGGTGGATTTGGAAGGTGCGGGTGGAGAAGACGAACGGGAGCCCAGAGAAGCTGTGGAAGACGAACAATAGTGTTCATGATCTTGTTTGTAAAAAAGGGGATGTACTATGCTGATGCTCAATATATCTTCCCTTTCACAAAATATATATAGAGAGAGACAGGTAGCACTATCAGGGTGTGCCATCTCAACTAGTCATTGTGTTGCTGGCTTCTAGGTCCCCACTTTAATCACCGACTAATACGGTGCACTCTTACTTGTATAACTGAATGGATTAGTGCAATCTGGAGCCACCTTCTTCTTTGGTTTCGAACACCGACTAATACAATTATATTGCAACCATCAAATTGATAGGTGATTACTCAGAGAGGTTTTCTTCTCAACCCTCTTAGCATTAGCTAACACGGTGCATCACCGATACATTTTCCCAATGCATCAGGGGTCCTTTGGTCTTCTCCAACTCACGACTTATACAATTATGTTGCAACCAACAAATTGATAGGTGATTACCCGGAGAGGTTTTCTTCTCTATCCTCTCAGCATTGGCTATAACGGTGCATCACCGATACATTTTCCTAATGCATCGGGGTCCTTCGGTCTTCTCCAACTAACTTCTGCAGGCAACAACTAATGTGATGGTATGCCTCAGTGGCATCAACTAATATGGTGTAAAGCATCAGTGCTTATATCTTGACTGTTATGTGAAAGTGCATTTGGCCCCCTAGTGGTTTTAGTGGTGATAACAACCATAATTTGGAGGTTTCATACTTTTATAAAGATATGTGCAGGTGCTAAATGAAATAAGAAAAAGAATATATACAAAGGAGGTCCCCAAATTCAAATTATATTGTGTGAAGCTCATATGAAGGATTTAAATTGAATTTATTCTTTGAATTTGAGTATAGGAAACACCGTACTATCAAGGGGGGCGTGTCTGATGAATCAAGGTTGCTAAAGTGCTATATTGAGATGAAAACTAACCTTGAGAGAACAAAACAGGCAAAACTTAGTTTTTCAAGGGAAACCGGAAGATCCGGTTCTGTTCCCGGAACTTCCGGTTCGGTTCTGCGTAAAACCGGAAGTTCTGGTTTTCTTCATCGGAAGATCCGAAATGGTAGTGAGTAGAAAATGGCAAAACCGGAAGATCCGATTTTGTAAATCGGAAGATCCGAAAAGGTACTTAATAAAATTTGGCAAAATCGGAAGTTCCGATTTTGTGAATCGGAAGTTCCGGTTTGGCAGTACACGTATGATTTTTTACAGCTAACCTAAGCCTATCCGGAAGATCCGAGTAGTACTCGGAAGTTCCAGTTTGCCCGATTCAGAACATAACGGTTAGATTTTGGGGATGGGTATAAATACCCCCTCTCTTACCCCTTCAACCCTAGCTCGCACAACTAAACAGAAAACACTCTTCTAGCTCTCACTTGCTCTCTCCACTCCCCTCCAAACCTTGCCCTAGCCAAGATTCATTTGGGATTGGTTGAGAGAAGAGATTTGAGGTTTGTGGGTTGACTTTGAGTGAGGAGAAGCATTTGTTCATCTCAAGAAGCACTTGAAGCATCCTTGGCTTGTGGTTCGCGTTTTTTACTCTTGGAGCTTGCTCCTAGACGGTTAAATGTTACCAAGTGCAGCACCTAGCTTGTGGGAGCGCCTTGGAGTATTGTATCACCCATTCCTTATGTGGAATCATCTAGTAAGTGACTCAATCTTGATCTTTGTGGTCGATTGAGGGAGGAAACGAGTTGAAAGTATAGTTGGCCATGCAGCCCGAGGCCCGCCGGCCCGGCCCACGGCACGGGGTTTTGGCCCGGCCCATGGCACAGCACGGCACGGCGGCAGCGGGCCCGGGCCGGTCCGGCACGAGCCGTCGTGCGCGCCATGGGCCGCCACCTCGGCCCGTGGCACGGCACGGGCACGACCCGGTAAAATGGCTGGCCCGGTGCCGGCCCGGTACCTCCCAACGTGATTATGTGAATATCAGAATATGTGATACTATGAATGTCTGAATGTGAATATGTGATTCTAAAATCTTACATTCTTGCTTGAAATCTTGAATGTTGAATACTTGAATGGAACTTTTATGTGATTGTGTAGTTGTAATTTGTGAATCTTTGAAAGTTTGAATGTTGATGGGTCATGGGCCGGCACGGCACGAGAAAAGCCCGCCGTGCCAACGGGCGGCACGACACGGTCAATCGGCCCATGGGCCGGGCCGTGGGCCGAGGCCGCGGCACGAGGCACGGTGGTGGCACGGCCAGGCACGGCGGGCTGCGGCCCGGCCCGGCACGGTGGGCCGTCGTGCCGGGCCGGCACGGCCCGTTGGACATGTATAGTTGAAAGAGACTCTACCCTTTGTGGGTACCTCAACGGAGACGTAGCTCCTTTGGGAGTGAACTCCAGGAACAAATCTCGTGTCTCTTTGTGTGGCTTACTTCATTTGTTCATATATTCTCATATTTGCTATATATTTCCCGATCTATCTCTATAAAGGTTTCCCCTGTATTTGATCATCATATATAGCTCTTAGAGTACCTCTGTGAACTTTCTATTCAAGTGGAATTGCAAATAACCTGTTAGATTTTGAATCTCGAGCAAAGGTTATTTTCACATCGGAACTTTCTAGTAAGTCTCGGAAGATCCGGTCATCGGATCTTCCTAGTGGTACTCGGAAGATCCGGTTTCACTGACAACTTGTGAAGAAAGAATTTCAGGTTTTATTAGGTACGCCTATTCACCCCCTCTAGGCATCTACAAGATCCTCTCATTATGTAGATTTTTTTGCAAGATTTCGTTATAATCTTAAACATCTATAAAGATATATCTTAACAATTATGTTAGCCCCAATAGCACTATGTTGTCATTCACAAAAATCACAAATAATAGCTTGCTTAAACCAAGTGCCTTGGGATTAACGTGGAAGCTGACTCATTGTCTCACTAATAATCCAACGAGGTTAATCTCTTGTAGCAGAAATGACCCTGTGTAAAAAGACTAATTCTACAAAGGAATATGCATTCACAACACGAAACTGAACATTTTTAACTAAATTTGGAGCATTTGAATGTGGTTATGTGGACTTATAACTTGTATCGACGAGCAAGGATGTTTCAACCAAATCTATATGATGCAAAAGAAAAGCATAGTACCTTATCATGTTCGATACTTGGGTTATTAGTTATGTGGAATGTACAATCCTAACTAATCTAAGGGACACCGAGTTGACGAGTTGTGCATCAAGAGGAGAAATGTATAATTAGCAAACTTTGAATTCAAGTGAGCTTGCAATTTTCCTAGATTTCATTTTTTGGTAACCGAGTTTTTTTTTATTAAAAACAGTTCTGTCATCCTTACATAAGCACATGCCTGAAAAAAGTGAACACCATTAAATAAATGTAATTAAACTGTTGAATGATACCAGGTGTCAACTATGGTAAAGTTTCCAGTCTGATAGAAATGTATGCACATCAAACTAATCTCATGGAAAGGTTAACACCTATCTACATACAACGTGTGCCTACTTGGCTTTGCTCCTCATCTTCCATATACAACACCAAATAGGAACTGCAAAATCTTCTCCTTAGCCACAGATTCTTCAGATAGGTCAGAATACTCCGAATAGTGTTGCTGCAGCAAAGAGCAAAAATAATACTCCTCCAAGCACGCCAACCTGGAAAAAAAACCACGAGCCATAATATTTTGATGAATTCTCAAGGATACACAAACAAGCTGACAACAATAAGGTAAAGCATTCATAATTAAACCAGACTAAGTGACCAAAAGAAGTGGAATGTTTTCCAGCACAAGCATCTGTGACAGAGCTCTAGGTCCAACCGTCCAAGAATTATTGGGGGTAAGTAGGGTGCACTGGGAGTGTTTGTGTGAGATCCTTATTCCTATGTTATACTAAAACTATATCCTTAAACCACTTTAATAGATCACAAGCTCTAGTAAAAGAATATTCCTTTTCCTCAAACACACTAATGCAACTGTGCAACAATCCATGAGCTGGAGCTCCTTCAACGGCCCTCAACTAACTGCGCTTTGAAATCCAAATATGTTCTTTGTACTGTCTAATGAAACGGTTTGGCAGATCTGGAGCATAATGGCCACATATAACAACAAATTTTCCTCAGCTGCTTTCTTTTATAGATAGCCTCATGTCCACACATAAAACACACTACAGGCTAAAACTATTGTTCATATTAAATTTTGTGTGATAATAAACCTTTTCTCCCACAATAATTTCAAGTTACTAACTTTTTTTAATTTAATATTTCTGTCGGCCTGCAACTTATAATGCACTTTACTTCATGAGAATGCCTACCCCCCAAATACTTAGATGCTGTTGTTTGAGTTTATGAGCAATGTGGATTTTACATAGTACATACATGCTGACAAATTACTGATAGTTGAACATACCTGTTATCGACAGCTTCGTGGGCCGCACGTACTATAGGAAGAGAAAGAAGGAGGCGGCGGCAGGCTCTCGTTGATGACAATGTTACGATAGATTTTTGTTAGTTTGTTCAGTTTGTTCCTTATTTTCAGGATTAGTTGGTTGGCTGCCTGAGTATAAAGGTGGCCACAAATAAACATTGTAATCATCGAAGAATAATCAATCTACCCTAGTGGCGGGATTGGTCTTCGACACGGCGGCTGAGGATCTTCCTCGGTCCGCCGGCAAGAGCAATCCTTTGCCGGTTCATTCACAATATCCTCTCCGTTCTTATTCGCAGTCTCATCTACTCCTCTCCCCTGCGTACTCCCCGTAGACCACGACGTAACAATACCATATATAACAAAACAACTTTTAGTTGTCTTACCAGTTTCTCGGAGAGGTACTTGGCCAGGAATGCACCCCCGAGAATGGCAAGGGCAGTTGCAATCAAGTGTCCGGCTATGGCTCCGCTAGTAACGCCCAAAGGAGACTACAAAAAAAACATCTTGGTCAATGCTTATACCATCTAAACCAAATAATTTACAAGTGAATACTGTAAACACATCTCTCAAACAGACCTGTGCAGCACCCAAAGCCATTGTAGCCAGCATAGAGCGGTCTCCCCACTCCTACAGGCGCAGAATATTTAGGAAGCTTTAAGACGGTTGTTTGACAAGATCTAAGGACAAATCGCCCAATTATTCTTGACAAACAATTTCAGTCCATGAGAAACGACTTACTGCAAAGAAAACAAGACTGAAGGACTTCCAAAGGACCTCAAGAGGACTAGTGAGCTTCTTAGAAACCTGTAACAAAGTAGAAGAATTTTCAGTAAGGGCTAGAGAAAAGGCTGGAAACTTCTTTCAGTACTTCAGTTCTGTCAGGAATACAATTCAACAAACTCTGAAAATCGCTGTATGCCACTGCAATATGCAAACTTGCACAGCTTTCAGGTAAAGAAAAAAACCCGTAAAAGCAAATAATTTATAAGAATTCTGAACAGAAATGGATAAGGACAACCTTTTCCTTGACAAGCTCCTCAGCCTCAGCCAGTTCCCCACTCTCAGAGTTTCCCTCAAGGTTTCCATTGGCACTATCAGGAAGTGCCAATGCATCTTTTATCGACTTAAAACCAAAGAATGCCAGCAGAGCAACTGCAGCATACTCTCCTATGGGTAATGCTGAAAGAAAACCATGGTTTCACAATTGTAAGCATAATGAGGCAAACATACCAAACTAAATACAATTGGAGGAAGAATAAGAATTGAACATCACAAATCACAGTACATATGTAACATAAATGCACAAACGTTTCTTTCAAAAACATGATGGATTATTTACTAAAGTAGTAGTTACACTAACTTGTTTGAAACTGTGCCGGTACAGACTGGAAAATCCGTCCAATTACAACACTTATAATAGTCATCAGGGAAAGAGCAGCTACTGACCCGAGTAAAACCTGCTCATAAAATTCAGAGAATGATAAAAATGCTCAAACATTTGCTGAAAAACTACATATTGTTCTGTAGAAAGAAAAGTAAGTCAATGTGATCTATACAAGAATATTTTAAAACACATTACTCCAGAACCATGCTAAACAAAATGGCACTGAAAAACTAAAATCATGAAACCACAACTACAAAAAAAACTTCCGTATATATGCTGGTAAGAATTTTGAAGCGCTAAATTATGAAAATGATGTCTATTATCATAAGTCTAGTAACGGCTTTTGCTTAAAACTAATATGTATTGCAAATTCCAGACCACATATATTCATTTGTACTGGCACCCTGTTGAACCTACATCCCTCGCCAACTGGCTACGTCCGCCTGATCTCAGGCTGCTCCATGCCATCACTGGCCATGTTTAGGCACAAGCCATGCTACAAAGATGGTGCAAGGATCTTTACTCTAACAAACCAAACATGTGAGTGACATTGCATCTAACAGGATTGCAACACATTCACGGTATGTCAAGATCACTTAGTTCTTTTTTCTTATAGTGCAGGAAAATGGAACGGTTTGACAATGCTTGAATTTTAGTTGAAACTAGTCTTTGGCTCTTTGGATTCCGGAAGGATCTAGGATGTGTTTTTCATTTACATGAAGATCTTTGCACAACTGATGAAACAGTTAGCCTTGCTAATCTTACAATACTTATGGCCTCTGGGCACTAGTCCATCAAAATATTCCAATAAAGGGATGAAAAAGTCTTTTGCCAACATGTACATAAAATGGAAAGATGGAGTATATGCATGAGCCGCTGCTTAAGGTTAAGACTGCAATTTTTTTATTAAATGGCAGTCACTTAGTGATATAGATACATGTTTCCAGATCAAAGGTCAGGCCACAGAAACGTGATATCTAAAGATGACGAAAGAGGAAAAATCAAATAGTTAGGCAACAAAGTGAGAAAGATACGTTCACATCTTACCAATGCCTTTTGATATTGCATCGCGAGTAGTGCAGCAATGAAAAATGTCTGCGATGACATAAATGTCAACCAAGTAAAATTCCTTGATCTACTTAAAATTTCTTTAAATAAATAGCATGATATTCAGATGAAAGAGAATGAAACATATTGTATCAGTTGAGCTTACAAAAGAGAGCATTGCAGAACTGAACAAAAAATAGCTAGAACTGATAGCAATAAAAAGACAAAACAAGAACCCAAATAAATGTAAGGTTGAAACTACATTATAGTAACTAGTAAGTAATCCAATACTGAGATAATCGCAAATCCAATCTAGCTGAGTCAACAATTAAGTCCTCAATGTTCAAATATATTTAGTTATGATCAAAACTGTTTGCTAAGCTTAATCCAAAATTAAAAACTCAAAGTATGTTGTGAGTGTTTCAATTACACTATAAAGAAGTTTTGCAAAATGGCGCAATATGTATTATGTTACTGTAAAGAAGGTGAAGAGTGTAAGATTGTGTAGGATGCGTATAATGTGGTTGATGTATTGCATTGAGCCTTTAGGGGCGAATATATATGAGTACAGAGTCTTAGAGGGCAAGACACCTCCATGGATACATATGTCAGTCCGGGATTCTATCCTAACCTACCATCTATACTCTAATAAAGAGACATAACGCAATATTTGGAAGCTCAAGATGAGAGAGCAAAAAAGGTCATGTGAAATGAATTGTATACCTTATCTCCAATTTCGGATACAAAAATCAGTGTAAATGCTGCAGTGAAACCTGATTTTGCCAGCATAGATACAACTGCAGATGGTTCTCCTTTAAAGAATACAAAAAAAATAGCTGCCAGGGCACAGAGAAGTATTGCAGCACCAATAAATTGTAGGTAACTAGATCCTGAAAGTGGTTTTGTTCTGTGATGCATTATGAAGGATAGAAGTTCAGTATAAAAGATGCTAGCATGAATATCATGAGAAAAGATGGGGAGGATTAGTACTCACGGTTTGTTGGAATCTGTGGTAGCAGAATTATCTAAATGTCCATCTCCTCCATAACTCCCAGCACCAACATTTACATTGGACATTTGCACCCTAATATCATGTCTTGTTGACTTCATCCATGATAATAACCTATATTTTACTGTTAATAATAAAAAATAAGTACTCAAAATCATATGTCAATGCATGTGCAAGGTTGAAGAAGATACCTAAAAAAAGGGGAAGCCTATGTGTCGATGTAGGACAAGTTAGGTAGTGTTATGGATCTAATGGTCAATTTGCGGTTGCTATGCTGTTTTCTGGAACTTATTTTTGTAAATCCTGAGTCAATTAAGTAGAATTTACCCTTGTGGCTCCAAAAAAGGACACTTTCACTAACTACTATATCAAAAAGCAGGAAAGAAGGATTTGCTTTCTAAGAGGTCCCCGTCATGACAAACTGAGACTGAAACTCCTACAGCACTGATACAATTTTGATGTGCATGGCATGTGAAGTTGGGTTTCATAAAGCAACTAAGAAAGGCATGATCAACTTCATAAACCGTTTCACAAAAGGACCATGTAAGTAGTAATTGTTTTGCCAAAAAATGGACATCATGCAATCTAATCTGTGCTAGTGCTACTGATACGCAAAGCAGTGAAAACAGCCTAACAGGTTTGGTTAGATAAGTAGGATAGCTAATTTTTTGCATTCATCTCGTCAAACTATTGTAAAGCTGTATTCAAACAAGGCACTCGACAACTAACGAATCAGCAACACTAGAGTTCAATATCCATCAGTTGCTGCCACTAATCCGCACGATATGACTCGAACTTTTCACTTCAAGTCCGCCTCAAATTGGTCTTTTCCGATGCAAATTTGAATATCTTAAGGTCGTCCCAGGCCAAAATGGAAGGTCCGTAGACATAAACCTATCTCACCCACGAAGGGAGAGTCACTGATCCAGGCTAGAGGTCAAATGGACCGAATCGAGACATACAGAAAGGTCGCAATAGGTAATTCTTGGTCTCCAAGGGCGCGTACCAAACCTGGGCGCGGCCGCCTTCTGCTGGGGCTCGGCGGCGACTCGGCACGGACCCTTCCTCGCCACCGGCGGGCGCGCTCGGGCGGCCGTGCCTCCGCCGGGCCACCGCGCGGCGGTAGCCACCACCACCATCCCCGTAGATGCTTGCCCCCGCTGAGCTGCTGTCCGCCGGCGTAGCCGGAGGTGGGGCGGGACGGGGAGAGTCGGGGATGGGAGGAGCGACCGAGGGAGGAGCAGACCACTGATGAAGGTCTGAAGTGAGGATAGCAGAGCAGCCGTGGCAGCTTCCTACTATATTTTTTCTTCTTTTTCCCGTTTCGTGTGCTTTCTCGTCGACACGATCATGAGAAGGTCCAGCTGGGCTCTAATTTGCGAGCTACGGAGTACAATCTTTAGTGGAGGCCCAAAGCTTCGTTGTTTTTTCTTTGGCGTTGTCAAATGGCGAATGATGCTTTCTGTACGTGCGTCACTCCAAACCTGGCCATGGGCCTCAACCAAATCGACTAATTAACCATTGATGTCACCTATCAGATCAAGTAGTTATAAAAAAAAACTTATCAGATTAAGTCTTATCTACAAAAAATATCAAGTCAACAAGTCAACTAAACTTGTTCTAAAAAAAAACAATGCAACTAAACTCCCAAAAGTGGAGTGGGCGGCGTGCGTAGTGCCCATGTTCCGTGCACGTTAATTATTTTTCTTACAAGGTTGGTTACACTTTTCACGCACCATTGAGGCATTGACACTAGCTGTTACCCTAAACTTCCTGCTTTGCTTGGTTCATTTTAACTGCGACCGTGGTGGGATGGCTGAACTGAATGAAAGTTCCACGTATTGCCGTTGCAGACGTGTACTCCGACGACTAACTTGACTATTGCATCAAAGAATGGCGTAAAGTGACCTTTTCTTCTTCATATATTCTTTGTTTACGTCCTCGTCTGGACCAGCCGTGCCCTTTTACTTTTTTGTTGTTGTTGTTGTTGAACGTCATTACTTCTTTTGTCTGAGATTGCCTTTCTCGCTGAAGATATGCATACACCTGTGCTTCCTTAACACCTAGGTAGTACCTCGCAGCTTCCTCAGACTTACCATACCTTGATTAGTATGGCCCCGACGACATTTCTGTCACAAAGAGTCATATATGACAAAAAAAACCGGCCGTCCATTGACAATATGGTTCATCGATCATAGGAAGTTCAGATTCTTTTTTAATCGCAAATTTGTCTCTAGGACTTCGAAAGAGTATGGTTTGGTCTTGTAACACACGGGTCATGGCACTTACCCCCCTATATCATGGACACTGATTTTGTGGTCTACTTCACTCTTGTGTTTTTCCTTACATTTGAAATAATATTTCTCAACTTTTAAAAATAAAATACTAATTACCTATCGGTACTAAATTGCATCAATTGGTACCGCAAACTGGTACTAACCGTCCAGACATATAAATGGCTCTTTTTCCTCGCAGTCCGAGCCAAGAACAGACCGACTGAGGTCTTGTTCATGGCCTGAGGTGCTACCCCTTTTTATGATATTAACAAGTTTGAATATGTACTTTAAGATTCAATAATTTTTTACTTAAGATATGCCGAGGGCTGAGGGCCAGTAGCCATTAGGCATTTTCTATGCAGTTGGTTCGAGAAGATCACCTGGCCTTTTTAACCGATTCGGGTCTCGTGTAGCTAAATACTGTTCTGTTCTTATTCCACACGGTCGCATTCATATAAACTTTCATGGTCTGGTTAGCTGTTTGTTTAAACAATATAATGATGCCAAAGACTAACAATACAGCTATGATATGTACTTCTTTGATTCTGTATAATCATTGCAGAAAATATCACCTGCGTACGGTACAAGGATCAGACGCATCATCGATTCTATTAATCATAGCATATATAATCCTAGGAATCGGTCCCTTAGGAATATCCTCGTTCCCCCCAAATCAAATGAGACGAGGTACGTTGTTAAAGTAGAACCCTTGAACCGGACTTTAAGATATAGAGGAAAAATAATGCGTTCGTTCCTCAAAGTTGTCTTCAATGAATTAAATGGTATTTGTAAGTTATTACTAGCTACTAGATGGCAAGACTCCAATACTCCAGGCCTATCAGGCGCTCCTATGGAGAGATCTCAGTATCCCGGACCTATCAGCTACTGCGATGGGACAGATTGCATATGTCGGCTGCAATACGGACAATACAGATGCACCTGCTTCATTCTTCTCTAATAAAAAAAATATCATTATAATTTGTCTTTCTTGCTTCTCGGAAAACAAATTTAACCAAATATAAAAAATATATTATAATTATAGTACAAATTAAATACTGTTACATAGATATTTGAATTTAATTTTTTAGGGAATTTATTTAGATATCTAAATATTAAACGTATTTTATACAAATCTAATAAAACCTGCTACACAAACACGCAAAATGACATTTATTTACGGTCCGTGGGAGTATGTTGAACTACTACCAAGCACGGAGCTAAATGACAAAAGTACATCAGCTAGAAATAATACATGTACGAACTGAGTTCTAGCTCAGCTGGTAAGGTTTCTTGTGGTGGAACCAGTTCACCAGGGTTCGAGTCCTCAACTCGGCACTGGTGCTCGCATTTTTCTAGATTTATTCCAGGATTTAACCAGTGCTATTCTTTCAGTGGTAGGCGACGTGCCCATCGATAGCGAGGCGTCTATGGTGTTCGTCAATTTGGAGGATTTATGTCAGCCCAGTCTTTCGGAGGTGCTCATAGGGGTAGGGTTGCGTGCATATGTTTGTAGGGGAAAGTGTGCGTGCGTGTTTGTGAGCATCTGCGTTTGTACTGTATGATTCGCGAAAAAAAGAAATAATACATGTATTCGGCCTTTTGTTGTTTCATCCTATTCCTACGTGCTGGGTGCACCCAATCTGCTCTCTATATCAATATACATACGGTATCTTGCACATAGAAATGCATGAGGAATGAGGATTGTATTTGTTAGTAGACAATAAACATGATAAATTTTGGTTTAATAACACAAACTAAATGGACCATGATTCTCAGTTTATTTTTTATAACTTCAGAATGTAGACTGTTGTACTAGTCTGCCAGTAGACTAGGTGAACGGATCGGATCAGCATGGATACCAATTCTGCTCGTAGTTCTCCATAAATTGATTTTAAATTCTTTCTGGTCATGTCGTGCTGAGCTTAAGAACATTGTTGTATATAGGAACATTGCTGTATATAGCCATTAGGAACATTGCTGTATATAGCCATTAAGAAGACTTAAATCATGGCTTTGTTTAATTAGCTGTTTGGCTGTTTGTTTAAGTTTAAATCATGTTGCCGTCCCATCGTTGTTCTATTTCAAAGTCCAGTCGAACTGTCGAAGGGTTCTTACGTTTACTGTTATGATCCCGGATCCCATACTTATTAGATACGGAAGTCTGAAATTTTCCACTTAATGAATCGAGAATTGAAGTTTAAATGGAAATTTGAACCCCTAAGCTTGGTTTCAAATTGGCTGTGTGAACTTTCTAGATTTAAAAATACCACAAGCTTATTTCATCTAAAAAAACCAACACGACACGAAGACCCTCAACATACTTCCTTTGTTTTAAATTATAGGTCGTTTGACTTCACTTGTCTTGTTTAAAAATTATGCAAAATATTATATTTGTTTTGTTATGGCTTGCTTTATATTAATTAATGTTCGTGAAGAATGACTTAAATTTGAATAAAATTAGTGGTCAAAGTTAGGGTCAAAAAAGTCAAATGAACTAAATTTAGAACGAAGGTATTATATCACACATTCACACTAGATGCTTGGGAAACAAGCAAATGCCATGATTCTTCAAACCATATAAGAAAATTACATTTTTTTTATATATAGGGTCAAGGTCAAGAATAAAGTGCCAGACTAGTTAATCATATAGTACCACGAATCAGGGAGCGCCTCACAAATAATATAATCCTCCTTTCTAGACTTGAGTACTAGTGTCATCCCATGAGAGGTTAATCATCACACATCATGATCACCAGAAATAAATGATGTTTGCATACTTGACGTCTAACTACGGTTTAAACCAGCTCTAAGAAAATAATCTGAACTATATATGATTTCAAAATTGTCCTTTGGAAAACACCATATCATGATTTTGTTTGATTAGTATTAAGCTCAAAGTTTACTACTACACAAGTCTTTTGTAATAACACTGCCCATTTTCTAAGGGGCACACCAAAAAATGTTATTGCAGTGCGTCGTTGGTGATGTCATCATCGGTGGAAGCATTATTGTTGTGACCACTCCAATAACGAGCACCAATGACATCATCAAAATTAGTGTTATTAGAAATGGAGGTGGCACAATAGTAACAAACAACGCTGATATATCATCCATGGCCGTTATTAGAAATAGCATCTTTAATAATAGGTGTCTGCTGATGTCATTGTCATACGTTGTTAAAAGTAGCTTCTTTAATAACGACAACTGCTGATGTCATCGTATACATGCCGTTGTTAAAAATAGCGACCAGGGCTAACAATGAGGGGTGATGTCATCTGCCCGTTACTAAAAAAGCACCAAGGGAAGTCGATGTCAGCATCAGTTATTGCAAACCATTTGAAATTTGGATTTTCCAAACGATCTCGGATGCAGAAACTACATACCTTAATGAAAGTTGTAGTTGAAAACTTTTTAATTTGAGATATTATTGTCAATGAAAAACTAATTTTAAGTTTCTCAATTTTGAAATTCAAATTTTGTAAATGACAAGAAACTACCTCAATGAAAGTTGTAGATCTTGAAAAGTTAAGAAACTTTGTTGCTGATAAATTTTTTTATTTGAATTCATTTAGGACCTAAATGGACAATCATGTAGTACTAGTTGGAATAACGAGTACTAAACACCAGCCGATAATAAACGGCATCGCTATGCCCCTCATGGGGGCCTGCCATTAGTGTTTGGGTATTTGTGTACATATTCGTTTCTACGTGTACTATTATATATTCTCGTTTTCATACCTATTTGTGTATTCGTGTATCAATATTTATTAAATATATACATAGACACACGCCTACATATTTTTCTACATATAACATACATTTCAAATGTCACTAGAAAAGCACTAGAAAAGCTCGCGGTGTTGCCTCGGTGGCAAGTGGATGTGCCTATGGTCGTATAAATATTTTTAAATGAATTGTCAAAGCAAGTTGAATGTAAAAAATTGCTATGTGGAAAGTTTTATTTTTTAATGCGGATTACGTTTTCTTTTCTTTTGAAGCTTGTCTTCTGTTGAAAGTTAAAATTTGTACAAGAGAATTAGAAAGAAGATTTGAATTTTAGAATTGTATATGTATAAAAGGCTTATGAATTTGGAGCAACATATATGTTGAAGAATTTTCAATTTGAAGGTGTTTTAGTGTTTAGAATTTAGGTTTAACGGACGAATTAGAAAAGTGATTTGGATTTTAAGGCCTGCTTTGTAGCAAATTTGTTATTTTGAAATTTTGAGCTACTATAATATTCAAAATTTTAAATTTGAAGATTTCTTAGTGTCCGAATCGTGGAGGCAAACATTATGCGAAGAAATTATGAAAAGTCATTGAATTTGAAATTTTGTTGTACAGCAAAACTTTTGGTTTTCAAATTTGAGTAGGTTTTGTATTGAATACTTAGAAGATGTTATTGTGCTGAATCGTAGGTACGACAAAGTTTTGTATATGAATTGTGGAAGCACTTTGAATTTAAAAGTACGCTTTATAATAAAGTAGTAGATTTTGAAATTTGAAGCAAATTTGATATTGGACACCTTTTAATAAAGTTATGGATTTTGGAATGTTGTAGGTACATTGCTTACACCATCACCCAAAATGTTTAGCATATGCTATACCAAAAACAAAAGATAAACTAGATTAGAAATAATTATATTAGATCATTCAAAATTATGTTTATTTAAAGAAACCAATTGAAAAATACTTCAAATAAAATAATATGATGCTATATTTAATAAACAAAATAAGAACTACTATAACATAACACGTTGCAAAAACTTTTTAAAAATTTTCAAAAAAAAAACTCTATGGATCCCACATATAATGGATTCAATGGAGCCCATAGACAGTGGGACCCACATTGCTCGTGCTACGAGTCCCATGGTGGGGCCCACTTGTGGGATCCACATCAGCAGGTCCCACATGTGTGGTCACATGCTCTAGAGTTGCTCCAAGGCCAATATTGACCGTCAGCATGGCAGTTCCAATGGTCGAGAGATTACAGGTGATGTGGCGTGATGCGGTTGCATGATTTGAGTACGATGTTATATTGAAAGAAACAAAATAAGATTTACTATTACATAACATGTTGAAAAATCAGTTTTAATTTTTTCAAAAAAGCTACTAGGGGTCCCACAAATAATGGATTGAATGGGGCCCACTTGTGGTACCCACGTCGCCCGGTCCCATGGGTCCCGCATGTGAGGTAACACAAAATGCACAACACAAAGGTATGTTCCATGTTATCTCTGTATAACGAAATCTGCACCATCCTCCTCGGCCTCACATCACGCCACGTCATCACGAAAAAGTCGGGTGCATGATGTAAGAAACACTATAATATACTTTTTCCTTAGGTTTGGATCAGATTGACAGTAGTAAAAAAACTCCAGTATATATGACACATAATAGTTATCATCCTTCATCATGATAACTATTATGTAATACTAGCTTTATTTTTTTACTGCTTGTGAACACACATTATAAACTGAATAATGGAATTTGTTTTATGTTTCCTTCATGTTTTTTATCGTCTAGGTTTACAATAAATGACAATCTATATGCATGTGTTGAAAATTATAAAAGATAGCATTGAGGAGAGGAGTTAACACACAGAGGCAAATCTATACTATAAAGGATCAAACAAATTGAGGACACTTCTCACCTACAAACACACCCCTTTACACCTCACAGCGGACCCACCTACCAGGGCTGAACGGTGGGCCTAGGACGACCAAAGGGGGGGAGATTGATTTGGTCGTCCTCACCACATTGAAATTAGCCTACCCCACCCCACCCCACCTGTTTTTTTGTCACCAATTTGCCTACTCCTACCCACCGGTCCCACCACTCTTCCTCAATCAATCAAGGGGCATTAATCTTGCATGACGTTTCAATTGTTGCCTTCCTTTCTTTTTTTGAATGAATTGTTGCCTTCCTTTTTGTGAATGAATTGTTTCCTTCCTTTTCTGATTCTTTCCTTCCATGATTCTAGAATGATGTGATTGTTTCCTTTCCTAATTTATATGCACAATTTTTTTCGTTTCTTAATTATGCACATTCAAACAAAGGCACCAAATCACACCATCACCATAATACATCCGTGCCAGAAATCCCTCTCCATCCATCCTTGTAAAGTACCCGCCCCATCGATGCTCGATCTTTCCATTCTAAAACCGTCGCCGCTGGACTCCATTGTCCATTCCACCATCCGGGCACGCCGCAGCCGACCGGCTGATCTTCGTCTACCCACTTCCCTCCTCCTCAGCCAGCCATGGATCCACCACCGGCCCTCAATGCGCACCCGTGGCAGACACCTCCGACGGGCCTCTTAGCCTTCCTCAACCACGACGTCATCATGCCTACGCGCAATGACGAGATCTTCCTCCTGCACCTCGCCCTCACGATCATCCTCATTGAGGCAACCTCTAGGAGATCAACGTGCAGAAGCTTGCTCCGCAGGAGCGCACGCGTTGTTGCGGCGCCTCGCCTGGGTTGGCGGCGACTACTAGCTCTTCCTCTCCAAGTTCAAGGGCCACGTTGACCAGTGAGATGCCATGCCATTGCCGTTCCACCATCTTCTTCCTCCTCTTCTCTTCCTGCAGCGCCAGCTCCCCACGGCCACCATGCGTCGATGTGGAATTTGATAGATTAGTCAAAATAAAATAGGGCCTGATAGTTTGTATAAACTCTCTCTTTCTTTGAATATTTAATTTAAGTAAATTGACTGGAATTTTGGATGAGATGCGATGTTCTACTCTGTTTCTTTTGTTGTCTGGTGCAGAGTGGGGATTGAATTGCCGAAGATCAAGGTGCTAACTATGGTGTCGACATCAACATTGGTAGAATTGTTGATTCTCTTGCTAACTTTGTGTGGGGAACCTGCCTGTTGTCAAGTATATGTGCTTTATCTTTTACATCCTTTTTTCACATTCTAATTCTTACATGGTGTCATCAAAATATTTTCCAGATCAATGCTTTTTTTAACATTGTGTGGGAAACTACTTGTCTTATTCTCAGCGTGGATGAGATTGTTATAAACCCAAAGGTAAGGAAATCTACCGTATGTATGATATTGGGTTTACTAAAACACATGTACTTCCTAATCTTTGAGTTACCTGTTTCTGCGAAGCTTGGCAGTCTTTGTAACTACGCTTTAGTACTCTACTGGAATGGGTAAATAGCTTGCAGTAAGTAGGAAAAATATTATAGAAGTAATTACTCTACTGCATTATTTATGGATCACCCATAGGAGTGGCATGAATAGGTGAAGGTAGGCTAAATAATTGATGTTTCTTGAATCAGGCTCGTGCAAGTTTATTTGCATGTCTCTGTCACACAAATGTTTTCTATATAGTGATTGTATCCTGATATTTCTTTTCTTTGGCAGCGCAAAAAGCCTTGATATGACGACTGCTATGAAGTATGATTGCAATGACCGATATGATCACTATGTGGGTCAGATTTCTCCACATACCCAGATACATCATCTTGAGGACCTTTTCAGCAAATATGCCCAGGTGCAAATTAGTTTGGAACTTTGACATTTCCATATTTGTGTTGGGACTATCTGATTTATGCATTTAGCAATATCTAGAACTATTACTTTTGTGATAAATTAAGGAACACGTTAACAAATATAACCTGTATTATTGATACCTTTATTATGATTCACCCCAAGTTGTATTAACTGCATCTAGGTTTTTCCTGTACAATGCAGGATGGGAAAATCCCATTCATATATGCAGCAGTTCATGGACAACGGGAACTTGTGGATTCTGTTTTGTGAGTCAAGACCAATTCCATCTATACCAGACCGGAGTTTTAATGGGAAAATTAGAAGTATGAAACATCTGCATTTTGAGGCTTAGGTATGCAATTAAGTACTTTCTATGTTCAGTGCTCACTCAGCCAAGAATCCAGTAGCCCAATTTGAATATAACATTTATGATAGTGGACGGAACGTTGGGCCTAGGATGACCAGGGGGAGATTGATTTGGTCGTCCTCACCATGTTAAAAAACTCTCCTCCCACCTCATCATCCCCAAAATTTTCTCACCAACAAATACACCCAACAACAGAAGTAAAATAGGAAACATTTCTCCCTGCTCTCACTACATCCCATCCTAACGGCAAGAAAAATGGAAAGCCCCTTATATCAGTGTGGAAATAAAGTAAATTAAAGGAGGTGCCTTTAAAAGGAAATAAAAGGTATGCTATTAAAAGGAAAAAAAAGGTGTGCTATTAAATGAAAATAAAAGGTGTGTTATTAAATGGCAATAAAGGTGTGCTATTAAATCTAAACTATAAAGGATTGAACAAATTGAGAACAATTCTCACCCATAAACACACTCTTTTACCCCTCACAGTGGACCCACCTACTAGGACTGAACGGTGGGCCTAGGACGACCAAAGGGGGGGGAGATTGATTTGGTCGTCCTCAACATGTTAAAAAAACTCCCCTCCCACCTCCTCATCCCCAAATTTTTCTCACCAACAAATACAACCAACAGTGGAAGTAAAATAGAAAACATTCCTCCCTACTCTCACTACATCCTATCCCAACGGCAAAAAAAATGGAAAGCCCCTTATATCAATGCGAAAAATAAAGGAAATAAAAGGAGGTGCCTTTAAAAGGAAATAAAAGGTGTGCTATTAAAAGGAAATAAAAGGTGTGCTATTAAATGGAAATAAAAGGTGTGCTATTGAAAGGCAATAAAGGTGTGCTATTAAAAGAAAATAAAATGCACCTTTCCATGGCCGCCGCTTTCTCTCTCTGCGTTCCAATGGTAAGAAAAATGGAAAGTCCTCGATCTTCTCTCTAACGCAAGAAATAAATCTCTCCATGGCCACAATAAAGGAATTTATCCACGATGCGGTTTATGGACGGACGACACGGATGAGGATGCACATGCCCTCCATATCTCAATCGCCGCTCCAAGTAATCACCGCAGTCGCAGTCACGGCAGGCCTAGGCGACGTTGCAGGGGGGCGGGTTCCCCGCCGCGGTCAACGAAAGAGGAGATGTCGTGGGTGTTTTTTCTGGTTGTCCTCATGCTTCTTCCATATGATCTTTTATTTGGTTGACGTTGTGGCAGAACCGCCCAATTTAAACTCGCTCAAGTGCGCCATAATGACCTTTACGGTCATTGGACGCACTTCAAATAGTTTAAACTAGTGATCTGTCGAGTGTCTCTAGGACTCCTCGATAAACCACGTTAACTTTTATCTTTACCATACGACAGGATCGTTTTCGGTAAGGAGAACACAACGAGCATTACCATTTTTACATAACATACCACGGTTCTTACTTATTACAAGCCAAGTTTTGAAGAGAACTTAAATGCAAAGTCAAGCCATTACTAGGAGTTTAATACAAACCAGTCTAGGTAGTTCTATACCACAAATTTCTACAACCTCCGGCTCAATTCTAGAATCATCGGGACCACGATGATCTAGGCCTTCAGGAACTACTTTGCGCCCTCTTCAGGAGCTGCTTCTGAAAAACAACAAGAAAGATCCCCTGAGTACGAAAGGTACTCAGCAAGACTTACCCGCCTTACCAAAGAAAAGACTCCCAAGGAATATGATTGGACTTTATGTGGATTTGGCTGACTCGACTCTTTTGCCAAAAAGCGTTACTAAATCTTGATCCTTATATTTTCTGAATTTTAGATCAGTTGAGTTGTTACTTATCCATCTAGGTTATAAAATATTTTGCATACAGGTGGTACTAAGCTCAACCAGCATTTATGAATCAAACTGATCTTGTTCAACTTGTTTCCTCTACGATGTTTAACACCTGATCAAGTGCACTCATAACCAAGAGTTGTGTCGATCTGGATCAATATACATCCTGCAGGAGATACCTAGCCCCCAGTCACGCACAGTCGATCATACTGTACGCAACAACCTTTCAATCAGCTGGCCAACAACCGGAAATATCCTTACTCGAACCCGGGAACGCACCCCCACGTGGGCCCCACGTCTGGCGACCACCCTGTGAGGTACAGGCTACGGCCCCGCCTTTCTCCGACCCAGCAAGCACGGGTAAGCGATATTTCCAATCACTGAACCAACTAATCTAATTGGCTTTACTGGTCCCATAACCCAGTAAGAAACCAGGTAGAATCACTTGATCAATCAATTAAACAACGGATCAGTCCTTAGTCACTTAAGCAAGTAGGCAGAACTAAGGATCGAGCTTACCTCAATCCCTCCTACCAACTTCTGCCCACTATCTTTCAACATCAAGCCTTTCATGATTCATATAAGACTGGTGATAGCTTAGATCATCATCTTTTAACTTAACCTTACTAAGCATAGCCAAAGTAGATATTGCTAATCCAGTTTCTTAACTAGACAAGGGTAGTTCTGCCAAGGATTATGTTATGCATCAAAGGTTTCAATCAATTCCTAACTTAATGCAACATAAAATCATAAGATTTGGACTCATGCATATTATGAAATAAATAGGTGATTCAAAGATGCTCCGGGGCTTGCCTGGAATCTCAAGCAAGTTAGATCCTTCTGCGAGTTGAGATTCTGAAGCGACGACGATCACTTCCTTGAATTGCTGCTGCTCCTCCGAGAGTTCCACGAGCGCATACTCTGGAACTTGAGATGCTAAAGCGTAATGCAAGTTAGTGAGATATGATATGCCACGATTTTCAAAGAAACTATGCAACTTTCCCTTCTCGATAAAGTTGCAAGCCAACACAAGCTACCCCAAGATTTTTAAAAGATAAGCCTATATTTTTCCTTTAATAAAACTTGCCCTAAATCATTTTTAGTTGATTTTTAATGATTTAAATTTCTTTTCTAAATGGATAAAGCATTTAAATAAATAAAGAAACCAATTTTATAAATCATTTCTAATTATTAAAAGATTATTCAGAATTTAGCATTTTTAGTCATTATTAAGCATTTATTTACTAAATCTAAACAAAGGAATTAAATTAATTGTCTATACTTGATTACTTAGCATTTTTAATGGATGACAAACTTTAAAACAAGATTAACTAAATTGGTTTCAGCATTTTTGGACTTTCCTATGATTTTCTATGAATTAAAAGGTGAAAAACCAAAAAATAAATCTATTTTCAAAACCTAAAAGGAAATTTTGCAGAAACCCCCCCAAGATTTCCTTTCTTCCTCCCCGTGGTCCTTCCCTCTGTTTAAAACAGAGGGGCCGCGCTGACCGACGCCCGCCGGCCTTGACCGGCGAAGGCTCGCCGGCGGCGAGGCTCCCCGGCGCAGGACACGCCACCTACGGCTACCCCACGACCTACCGCACCTTCACCCCCTCTCTTCCCTTCCGATTGCTGCTCGGAAGCTGGCCAGCGACAACACAGGCGGCGGCGCGAGGGCGGCGCTCACCGGACGGCCAAACCTCGGCACCAAACGCCCCGCGAGCAAGCCTACGAGCACCAGCGACTGAAGACGGACCTAGCGCACCGACTAGCGTGAGCTGCGATACCCCCAGATGCCCTGCTCACGTGCGCCTACCATGGCGGGAACGCGCATGGCGGCGAACGCGGCGGCGATGACGCGTCTACGCCGAACCAAACCCCCAAAACGCCTAGCAACCAACTCTACCCACGCCACAGCCCACGCTCGAGCTCACCGCACCTAGCAAACCCCTCCAAAACCACCCTAGAACCCACATGGGCAGCGGCGGCGCTTACCACCGGAGTTCGACGACGGCGATGGGGAAGACCGGCTCGGGAAAGCTCAAAAGAGGATGAAACTCAAAGGTGATTGGTCGAGGAGGTCAAGGCGCAGCTGTGAGCGAGTGGAATTGGACGGAGGTGGCTGGACAAGGGCGCGCGACGGTGAGCTTCGCCGGCGACCGAGAGGTGACCGGAAACGATGAGGAGGAATAAAAGAAGAAGAAAGCAGGCAAAGGACGGATATATATCAACGAGAACCGACCCTGGACGATCACCACCTCCTGCTGATCACATCGCCATGACGATATCATGCACGGCGACGCGTGGCCGGGGTTACTGACGTCGGACCGCCATTGCCGCCTTCTGAGCTCTTGAACCTAGAGATTGTGGCCACGATTTCTCCCGATTCTTCTTCTCAACTCATCGATCTCCAAACATAGGACTCGTCCAAGCACTACAACTTTTGTTTTAACCCTTGATCTATTCGAGCAACAATCAGCTCAGAATGTGAGCTCCAATGTCGGGCGAAAATTTATCCCCATTTTCAGACGCCGAAATTGAAACCTTCAAATTACTTCTGAATCTACATTCAAATTCTTCTCGATTGCCAAATAAAACTTGTTCACCATACATCTGATTGCATTTTATCTTTTTGGACCTTGCTCAATTTCCCAGCCAATCGCTCGAATTTGATTCTTGAACGCTGGTCGGGTTAGGGTGTTCATGTAAACCTGAAACCCTAACTTATTTCAGAAATTGAAACTCGAATTACTTCCAAATTTTGAATAGAACATGTCATTCCCCAAAACACAAAAGTTCTCTGGTTTGACTTGAATTTCATTTCTTATTCTTGGATCTCTGGCAAATTCTCAACTGTTTGAACTCAATTTGAGAACTTTCAACTCAGCCTTAAACTCTGAATTTTTCTGAATATATATCTGTTTCGATTTTTGGCGTGATTTTGCTCCTAGATCCAAACCATATCATGGTCTGATCCAAACAACAAAGTTGTTCCATATACCTTACTATACAACTTTCATTTTTGTACCATGGTCAAAAGATCTACCAAGAAATTTGTATAGTCGCTCAAACATCGCTGCTCAGCTTGGCCAAAATCTGAAATTTAACTCCTATTTTTAGATTAGGAATAGTAACTTTTCTCTTTTTCTTCCTCCTTTTAATTGAGCTATTTCCATACTCTTTTTCATCCCAATTTTGTTTCAAACATTCTCCACAGATCTCTTTGATCTATTTGAAATTTTTACTTCAAATTTATATCGAATTTTGACCAAATTTTGACTTTGGTCAAACTTCGTTCCTTTCAAAAATCTGGGATGTCACAGACGTAGGGAACTTTTTTTGCATCACTCTACATCTTTCAGGACTGCAAGTCGTTGACAAGGAGGCGGTGGCCAAGCTGGAGGCCTCCCGTCATCGTGCGCCAAGGACCAGCACTCTCCTTCTTGCCCTTCTATCGTCGCGCCTCCATCGCGCACGTCGCCGCGCTAGGAGGATCGCGTCCATTGTGCGCGCTTGTCCATGCCTCCAATGTTGGTGTCTGCACGATCAGATTCATGTCGCGCCTCGTTGTATGCCACCGCACGATAAGAATCTCCTTGTGCGTGATCCATGATTAGATTCTCGTCGCCCCTCCTTGTGCGTGATCCACGTCTATCCAGGATCCACCTGCTGATCTCGACGTCGACCGCATCACCTACTTGGCCACCATCCACAGTTCTCCTACCGCCATCCACTCCCTGCAGGTTGAGGTTCCCAAGAGGCTAGAATTCGTCTATGCAGCCAATCAGCAGCTTGCTGGTGCTGGCTTCCACTTCAATCGGCTTGCCCATGTAAAACAACTCGTTTCATACTCTTGCTTGCTTCATCACGAGGAGCAGGTTTCAAATTAGAGAATGAAAAAATAGTACATATAACTGAACATGGGTTGGCCGAAACTTGCTTGCAGTAACTAGCTAGGCTATCTGGCATTAGGGTATGTATGAATTTACTCATAACCTGCAAGGAGTCTAGCAAGCAGTCAGATAAAAACATGTATACATATTCTTGCTGGTAGTCCACCTACTCGTATATATTTTGTTACACTCGTATATATGTTGTTACGTGTTCAGGCCGTCCTACCCAATGAGAAGCCCTGCAAAATTGGTGCTTCAGTTCCTCCTCCCGGTCAAGATCATCGATCGTCGAGGACGGACACACCCTGTGTCGGCGTTACCTGTCTAGGAGGCCACACATCCACCCTAGTGAGAATTTATTTATGGCTATCATCCATGGCATCTGCGTCAGCATGGATGATTTTGATTCACATGATTGAATTGAATGTCATGTTCCAAATTAGTTGTTTTTATTTTATTTTTCTTTTTAATAGCATGTGACAAAACACTATTTCTTTTAATAGCACGTGCGTGTCGCACGTGCCAAAAGACTAGTGACATTAAGGAGGGCAAGAAAATTGAGGCTGTAATTGACCTTGCCTCATAGTTGTGCTATATATGCGAGGCAGCATTAAGTCTCATGCATAAAAGGATTGTTCAATCATATTTTGATCCATCATTTGTTCAGAAATTGGTCGTTGCACTAAAAACAAACTATAACTCAATTATTGCAGATCCAGGTGAAGGAATTGACTATAATGAGACTTTTCATTGTTTCAACTAAAGATTCATTTAGAATAATTATGTTTGTACACTGAATGGGTGTGAGAACTATAGCACCCTACTCGTATGTATTAAACATGTTTTAATGTTTAATTGCCAAGGTTGAGGAATAATTATGGAGTTAACTATGTTATTTGGATTCATGAGAACTTTATAGCTTTGAAATTAAATTAAGAAGAAACTTGGCCAAACTTATGAAATTTAAGTTTGAACATAACCAAATGTTGCAAAAGAGCTCAAGACCAATTTTGAATATTTTGGATAGTCAGGTGCTTACTCCTGAGAAAAAGAAATAAACAGAGAAGAAGAAAATGTAACTAATCATCCTAGTGGCCAGAATAGATGTTTAAGTATAAAACCTATGCTTAGGTTAGGTTGGGGATGAGTACGAAAATTTGGAGGTTTGAAAGTTCAAAAAAGAGGTCAAAGTAAGCAAGTTGCCATGAATTTTAAAAAGGTTGACTTAGAACAATCTCAAAACGACTTCATTTACAATATAGAGGGAGTATATGCTAGAGCACTGACCTAAACATCATGCACGGGCAGTCAATAAAGCAATGTACTCCTTCCGTTTCAAATTAAGTCATTTCAACTTTCTTGAAGAGTCAAAGCATATCAACATTGTTGTACACATTTAAAAACAAAAAAGTAACATGCTCAATGGGTGAAATGAAACCTCCCGGCAAGTTGATGTCTTGATTCACATCACTTATTCTTATGCACCTTCTACTGTAATAAGACCATATCTCATCCACACTGGCACCATCCTCCTTGGCCTCACATCGCTCCATGTCATCCTGAAAGACTTGGTCGTCAGATTGGCCCACGAATCTCTATCGCTATATAACAAAATTTGCACCATCCTCATCGGCCTCACATCGCACCACATCATCCCGAAAAACTCAGTCGTCAGATCGGCCCACAAATGGCCAAGATCACGTGAATACATGACAATTTACAAAAAAAAAACCTTGGGTTTTGATGAAATAGAACCTACCATCCCTCTCTCCTCTCACACCGTCACTTTTTCTGAAAAGCCCTCGACTTTCATCAAAATCGAACCCATCATCCCTTCCTCCTCTCATAAAGCAACTTTGTGAATAAACCCTTTAGTTTTGTCGAAATCTAACCCACCATCCACCCCCCCGAAACACCAAAACATGTTCAAATTAAAAAGTGCCCAACACGAAAGACGTTTCCAATGTAGAAATCTATAATGTTTCTATAGACCAAATTTTCAACTTCTATTTACACAAATTATTTATTTTTTTCCTCCTACAATTTGAACATGAAAATGTGTTTAAATTAAAAGGCGTTACACAAAAAAATGTTCAAAATATAAAAATAAAAAATGTCGCGGCAAACTAAAATGTTAAATTGTAGACGCTTTTATACAGGCTACGTCAACAATTACATAAAACTAACAATTACATCTTTCTAAACTAAAGTGCACACTTAACTAATATATTTTATTTGCCCAAATTACTTCTAAAAATAAAATATACAACCATCTATTTCTTCAGGAGGTAATCACTAATCAGAGCATCTTTGGTTTCCTTTCTAGGACTAGAATATGCATTGACTACTGCACATGTAAAAACTACCTCAAATTATAAAATGGTTACCATTGTGACAAAAATGGTTCCATAAACATTGTAACGTACGTTCCATAAATAAATCTTCTATCTACACTCAAATGTTAATTATGTTATGATAAGTTTATACTATACTTTACATTACATTTTTCTTGGTCATATTATCCAGTTTTCTGTTTCTTATTAATATTTCATATTTAAAAAATAAATATTTTCTTATACATACAATGATTCGGCTACCTATATTAAGCGTCAAACACTACTAGTCGTTGCCGCACCTAGATTTCTAGTATATGCCATCAACTGGCATCGTCATACTTATTGTGATTTGCGGGACGACCAAAATTCCCGTCATCATAAAATTCTCCCTTGGGATTGATTACATGCTCCAGCAGAAATCTAGAGAGATGTTCTTGAACTGACTTGATATATAAATGCATAATTTGTCAAGCACAAATGTCATTATATATAAATGCATTCATATACATGTTCCAAAAAGTATGCAACACTATTTTGTGTAGCATGAAGAGAAGCGTGCGAGTATCTATCCAACACCCAAGTATTTCTAAGAGGGCTAGCACCTAAATTTTGAACCCTTGGATCTTAAATCAGTTGCCACTTTTTCTCTCCTCCCACTTTCTCTCTCTTTCCTGTCATCCTTCTACACCACCCAACAACGACGTACCCCACTTGGTGCTTTCATAGGGGGGAGCATATAAAATGGCTAGAGGAGGAAGAATCTAAGCCATTCTATTGCTTAGATTCAACGGTTCAAAATCTGGGTGCTAGCCTCTTAGAAACACCCGGGGTATTGGTTAACTTTTTCCCATAAAAAACATCAAACTCGCCATTCCAAAAAAAAATGAAAGCAAAAATCAACCTCGTCCCGCACACTCGTGACTTTCCTCAAATATGCTTCTCCTGCACTCTGTGTCCACCTCATGCACACCACGTAGCACCTCCATGGCACATCCGACTGCTGCGGCAATCCTCTCCCAACCCAAATTCATAGGGTCCGACGCTGCTAATCGCTGATGGTTTTCCATCAGGAAACGACTGTGCATCTATGTCGGTAGCCGTCACAAAAATAACCAGTTTTCGTACTTGTTGTGATAGTTGTCCCTCACAGTGTTTGTTGACCGTCCTATAAAGAATGTAATTATGGTATTTAAAATTGCCTCACAAAAACTTTTCCCTTCAGACCAGTTTATGGTACAATCTCATTTAAGGTGAGTTTCTCTAAGTGAATGACTTTTCTGGTGGGGAATTTTATTTTACAATTTCCAAGAGCGACATGTCCTCAAGGAAAATTTAGCTTGATGCCTGAAACAAGACTTCCGATATATACTTTCATTTCACAGTTTTATAGCAAGCAATATCATTTAAGAACAATGCACATTCACTGCTAGAATCCTAACTTTAGCCTAGAGTTGTAAGAAGTTCCCAACGACCCCTCGAGAAGATGACTATTGGCCAACAGTTATATACTTGCCGATGGTGCATAGAAAAACTCTTGGCTATTTAATAGAATGGCCAACAGTTAAGACAATGACTATCAGTTTTAATTATTAAGGTCGGCTATGGCTAGATGTGGCCAACAATTCTATGTACCCGTCGGTGAATCTGCAGCAAAAAAAAACCCACGATCCGCCTGGTGGTTATCGATACATAAGGATTGGATCGACCCAAACACTAGCTATCTCTCCATTATTAACACTAAACAGATCTAGAAGCCGCCAGAAGATTCTGGGTTAGTATGGTGGACTTCGCCGCCGGACTCGTGCTTGTTGGTAACAAGGCAGCGCCATGCCGCCATGGCTGCAAGGAAGATGCGCCGCCTACACTGTACAGCGGCAGGTATTCTTCTGGCCCCTGATCCGTTTCAATCTCTTCATTAATTATTACCAGTTTATTGGTATGCCAGCCTTCTCATCCGGGAGAGATGGGACAAGGCCCATTGCAGGTTTACATTGTGGCATTAAATGATTAAAGGTTAGTGGAACTTCCATACCCGGTGCGTCCATATCGAATTCTTGTTGTCTACCTTTAGTTATCTCCCACCATTGTTCTTTTGTTCCATTTACATCGGTACGAACCCGGCCAGATCAGTTACGTTTATGGTCTAATAACTTTGCTTTCCTCTAAATCCAGAAGATTATTAGTCTATCTCAAACAGTCAAGTGATAAGGAACGAAAGATTCTGGAAGGAGAAGCAAAAGGATTGTCGGATGGATATGGATTTTTTTTTTCTTTAGATTCTGTATACTACTAGTATAGGTGGGCTCTGAGAACATGTATTTACAAACAGTGTACTGATTTTCTTCATATTGTCTGATTGTTACGAAAGCATCACCTTTATGAAATGAAATATAGAAGATTATTCCAGTGTTATGTTATATTAGTTTTTCATTTTCCTATGCTCGTAAGATATATGCAGGAGCATGGTAATGAAAATGCAACAAAAGAAGGGTTGAAAAATAAAACGAACAAAATAAATAATATAATATGAAATAAAAACAATCAAAATGATTTATTTTAAAACATAAAAAATTGGCCAAGAGTATTGAAACCATCAGGAAATGAGATGTCCGACCATATCTCATGTTAGCCTGGTAATGAAATTGCCAACAGCAAACCGTTGGGCTTTCTCTGTTGTTATACTCAATGGCTAACTTCCTGTCGGCTATTGGTCGAATGGCCGAGCATGAATGGCCGAGGGGAAATGGCCGACAGTATACCGTTGGCTATTTACTACTCCGATAGTATATGTAGATAGCCGAGAGTTTTAAAACAGTTGGCTAATGTTACGATTCTCGTAGTGATTAGTCGAAATATTTAATAAGATGAAGCATTTTAGTCTCCAATAGTAGTTCAGCATGTTTCATAGTTGGAAACAATATACACATTTACCTCGTCTCTTATATGAAGGGCAGCTCCAATGTACTTGTAAATCCAACCGTGGTTGCCAAATATCGAACATAGCACACAGTGGATGTCGGTTGGTGCATGTTAGAGGATAAAATCTAACTCTAGATATAAGTTGAACTAAGTGGCACGATGCTCATTTAAATAATCCATACACATGAGGTGTCAGGGTGTGTGTGGTGCACCATGTTAGGGCGGACCGCGGACCAAAATTCTCTGCGTACGTGATGTATATTGTCCTGTGCAACACCATCTGCATGTCTGCCGCGTAGGTTCCTTGAGGATCTCATGCATGAGAGAGACCCGAAAAAAGCTCCACCTTCCAACAAAGAGATGTCTCCAACACGTAGAGGGATGAACTGCAGGCATGCAGGCAATGGTGTGTAAAGTGGCAGATATCCAGATGGTGTTGCATGGTGAAAACTATACATCACGTATACACAGAATATCGGCCCTGTCAGGGGCCGGCAAAAAAGCTTGGGCTCATGAGCCGGTCTCAATCATTTAAATGACTCAGCCAAGCCTCGATTTCAGCTCGCTTCTTAATGATCCCGCTCATGAGCTGTTCGATAGGCTAAGTAGGCTAGACAATTTATGATAAAACCAAAACTTATTTTTATATATAATGTTATTACTATTTCTTGCTTGGACCAAATGATAAAAGAGAAATTGTTAATCTAGAGGGCACTCGAGTGTTTCAGGGCTTGCAGTGCTCGATTTTGATATGCGCCGTTTCCTCCTCCTCTGCCTCCGGCCAACTCCGGCGAGGAATTTAGGATTCAAGTTTAGGGTTACCTGAGTCCGGCGGCCATAGACGAAGTTCCAGGGTGGCAGATGGTGATGGCGTTCGAGACGATGGTGGAGCAGAGACGGCGCTGCCGGAGCCAGGGGCAAGGGATCATCGGTTGGGCAGTGGTGGCAGCGGGGGAACCAAGCTCAAACCGATTAGCGGGGGCATGGTGGGGGCGGCGTCGGAGGGTGCAAGGGGGCGAGATGGAGGAGTCATGACGTGGGGCATTGGGGAAGGAGTCGGGAGGAAGAAGAATAAGCTGATAAGATTTGGTCCAGTTGATCTTTGTCGTTCGTTTTCGATGCAACTTAAAAAAATTCGAGTGCGGGAAGACCTCTAAAACACCCGAGTATTGCGTAGACATCCCCAAGAGAAACTGATGACACATCCTATAGAAATACATAAGAAAATAATACAATTGGCCAAAGTGGATAACGAGAATCATCATTATCTATATCATTTTGCATTTATCAGCAAATACAAGCTGTTTGTCAATTCTATTTGGTTTTTTTATCTAAAGTAAATTAGTTACTACTTCCACCGTTCCAAAAAGAAAGTAGTTCTAGAGTCTATATTTTGTCCCAAAGTAAAAATAATTCTAGCAACTCTATCTTTTTCTCTCTCCTCATTTATTCATCCTTATTTTCCGTGCGTTGTTTACTTTTTCACCTCTCCTTAGTTACCGCATCCAACTCCTAAAACTATTTTTTTTTTGGAATGGAGAGTAACTTGTAAACAAAATCTGGTAGTACTTATTGGCAAATGTCGTTTTTTCTAGAACAAGAAAAAAAATCATTTTAGATCGGGTAAAGGTGAAGAACGACTGACCGAGAGTGACAGACTGCCTTGTCTAATACGGTGAATCCATGAGCTCCCAACGAATTTCGCTTCCCCACCCAATGGAATCCAATATAGTCCCCCCATGGATCCCCCGACGAGCTCCTCCCAGTCGCCGCCGAGGAAGCACAAGGGATGGCGCTCCCCTGGTGGCTCGCCACCACGGCGTGCGCTGCACCGCCGCCCGGCGCCGGCTCCCTCGCCGGTTGGCTCGCCTTCCTCTTCCTCTCCCCGTGCCCGCAGCGCGCCCTCCTCGGCGCCGTCGACCTCGTGTTCCTCGCCGCCTGCCTCGTCCTCCTCGCCCGCCGCCTTCTCCGCGGGGGAGCCTCGGCGGCGGCGGCGACGGCTGCTCCCGAGGGCGAGCCGCTGCTGCAGAAGCCGGATCGACATCCTTCGCCGCCGCTCTTCCCCTACGCGCTCGCGCTCGGGTCCTCCGCGGCCTTCGCGGCGGCCTCCGTCGTCCTCCTCGTGCTCGCCGTCCTGCTCCTGCCGCGGAGCACGCCGTGGCGCGCCGCGGAGGCAGCCTTCCTCGCCGTCCACGCCGCCGCGCACGGAGCGGCCGCGTGGACCGTCGCCGCGTCGCGGAGAGCAGGGGTGTCGTCTCGCGCCGCGCACCAGGCAGCACACCTTCGCGTGTTCTGGCTCGCCACCGCGCTCGTCGCCCTGCTCTTCTCCGCCTCGGCGGCGGTCCGCGGCGCCGGCGGCTCGCTGCTCCTCCCCGACGACGTACTCGCCTTCGCCGGCCTGCTAGTCTCCCTACCCCTGGCATACGTGGCGGTCACTGGCTCCACGAGCCATGGCAGCACCCGCGAGGGGGGAGACGCTGAGGCAGAGGAGCACGCCGGCGAGGAGGAGGCGTCGCCGTACGTCGCTGCGTCGTTCCTGTCTCGCGCGACCTTCAGTTGGATCATCTCCCTCATCAACAAGGCCTACGCGGCCGAGTCCCTCACCGCCGACGACGTGCCGCCGGTGCCCCCGAGCCACCGCGCCGAGGCGGCGTATGCTCTGTTCATGTCCAACTGGCCGGCGTCGTCGCGCCACCCTGTGGGCGTCGCTCTGTGGCTCTCCTTCTGGCCGCAGCTCGTGCTGACCGCGTTCCTCGGCCTCGCGCGACTCGGCGCCATGTACGTCGGCCCGTCGCTTATCGACCAGTTCGTCGAGTTCGTCCGCCGCGGTGGGACGCCATGGGAGGGCCTCCAGCTCGTCCTCATCCTGCTCGTCGGAAAGGCTGCCCAGACGCTGGCGTCGCACCACTACAACTTCCAGGGACAGCTCCTCGGCATGCGCATCCGCGGCGCGCTGCAGACGGCGCTGTACCGCAAGTCGCTGCACCTCACCGCCGGAGCCCGGCGAGCGCACGGCGCGGGCTCCATCGTGAACTACATGCAGGTGGACGCTGGGATCGTGTCCTTCGCCATGCACGGCCTCCACGGCCTCTGGCTGATGCCGCTGCAGATCGTGGTGGCGCTGCTGCTGCTCTACACCTACCTCGGCCCCGCGGTGCTCATGACGCTCGCCGTCATCACCGCGGTGACCGTCATCACCGCGTTCGCCAACAAGCTCAACCTGGCGTACCAGCTCAAGTTCCTCGGCGTCCGTGACAGCCGGGTCAAGGCCATCACCGAGATGCTCAACCACATGCGCGTCATCAAGCTGCAGGCATGGGAGGACAACTTCGGCAAGAAGGTCAGGGACATCCGGCAGGAAGAGCTCGGGTGGCTCGCCAAGATCATGCTCTTCATGTGCGCCAACACGGTGGTGTTCTCCAGCGGTCCGCTCGCCATGACGGTCCTCGTGTTCGGAACCTACATCGCCACCGGCGGGCTGCTCGATGCCGGCAAGGTGTTCACGGCCATCGCGTTCTTCCGCATGCTGGAGGGCCCCATGCAGAGCTTCCCGCAGACGATCGTCACGTCCATGCAAGCGTTCGTGTCGCTCGACAGACTGAACAAGTTCCTGACCGACGCCGAGATCGACCCAACGGCTGTGGAGCGTGTCGAGAGCGGCGGCGGCGCTGAGGACACCGTGGCTGTCAAGGTACAAGGTGGGGTGTTTGCGTGGGACGTGCCGGCTGGCGAGGAGAAGAGGGGCAACGACAGCCGGGCCCCCCATGGCGAGGCAACGAATGGCCTGGCAAATGGGTCGGACTTGGTGACAGTACTGAGAGGGATTGACGTTGAGGTGAGGAGGGGCGAGCTCTCGGCGGTGGTTGGAATGGTGGGCTCCGGCAAGTCGTCGCTGCTGTCATGCATCATGGGAGAGATGCACAAGGTCTCCGGCAAGGTGAGTACACCGACTCTATTGGTATTTTGATCCAAATCTAGTTTTAGGCACCGTCTTGTTTGTTCACTTAATTAGGTACCCTCTAGGCCTATATATTATATATACTAACCTATGGTTCGGAGAAATTAGCCTCTTAATTTGGTGAATTTGTATTTTACGTCCGAGAATTATTCCGATAAACCTATCCATCATTTACAATTGAACTGTGCCTCTCCAATACCTGATTTATCCTTCCACCCCATCTGCACAAGATTCACATGACTGGTGAAATCTCTAGCACGGCGATATTAGGGGTTTAGATTTTAGGGATTATTAGAGGGGTGGGGGACTCGGGGAAGGAGAGAGTGATGTTAGCAATAAAGGTAGGAGGTAAAGGAGAGCCATCAGATGCCGATCTCACGCTGTTATTGAGAGATCAATGGTCTCTAACTCAAGTGATCTATAGACACTCCCATTTTCACATTCTGATCTTCACTCCACATTAATTGCTCGTTCTAGCAAGCTGAACTCATCTGGTTTGGATTAGGATAGATTGTTTGGATATTACGCATACGTTGAGCTTCCATCTAACCTCCAGACATAGATGGAAGGTGAGTAGAAAGCTGGCTCATGGAGATGATTAATGAGGACGATTGGAGCACAGTGGCTCGATCGTTTTGATAAGTTAAGAGTGGCAACGAGGCACTGGATGGGGGGTTGAGACTTGAGAGAGGTGGTAGTGATTTTTTTTTTGGGTGGGGAAGAGGAATCAGAGGAATAAAACCTTAGAAAGAGACGATCTATCTCTTTGTAACATGCTTGATATTTTCGTTATCTACAAGTTCTCTTTTTATTTTTTAAACCGACGATACATTGAACCGTCATAATTTTAGAGTATTTTTACCTAATCTGATTCCCCTCACCCCACCCCAAAACGGGGTACAATTTTTTTTATGAAATCAAAACTATTTGATAAGGGAGATCAGATACAACAGCTAGAAAATTTAGTGGCTGCGCGGGTGAGGTGGGCAAAATGCCCTACCACTTGCCATATAATATAACCCATTCCACAGTGACTTCCTGGCGAGCAAGCACAGCTGCCTCCTCAACAAAGAAGGTATTGGTCCAATTGTCGTTCTTTGTTCCTACGGATTCGTGTGGCATCCAAACCATCTGATTTGATGATGCCTGGCCCCTTGCGTGAGTTCAGTTAGGACTTAGGAGTTTACTTACCACGGTCCACAGCCGTTCATTGTGGTCTCCTGATTTCGGTCTCCCAAGATGGGATAGGGTGGTAGCGACGTGGGGGCGGGTTTGATACTTTGGACGGCCGTGGTTTGGATTCTTTTTTGACTTAGAACCCCAACTTGCCTTGTATCAGACTGTGATGCGTTGAAAATTGCCATCTATTGCAGTTGTATTGTTTTGTTTGGTCCACAGTAATACAGTATAATTAGTAATAGATATGCTGGGTTCCAGAATCTGCTAAAAACACTCTGGTATACTTGAAGTCTAGAACAATACATGATCAACTTGAAGTAATCTAAGCAGTAGTTTTCTGATGGAGAATTAAGTTAAATATTAGTTTTGATATATGGCCATCTGCGTTTGGTCTCAAAACTGGCTATTGAGTATCGTGAGAGATGGCTTAAACATAATTTGTTTTGCATTTAACACCAGATTGTAACCCCAGTGCAAATTTGATGAAATATTATGACATAACAGTAAGACTTATGTTATAGAAAGAGATCCATCATATGGATTGTTAGCTCGGTCAGTCCATACCATATCTCTTTCTTCGCACTGCCAATCGTCGCAGCAGGTGAAACACATCATGAAATTCAAACAGCCACATTTTAATTCTCATTTAATTTTTGGGATTAGAACACTAAAAGTTGTGGTTTAAGCATATTATTCATAGCCTAGTAACATATTCGTCCACATCTATTATACCGATGCATTTTTCAGATAATGTTACTTTTGTATTATCTCCATTTTCTCTTTGAAATAGGTTAGCATATTTGGAAGCACAGCATATGTCGCACAGACTGCTTGGATCCGAAATGGAACCATTCAAGAGAACATTTTATTTGGAAAGCCAATGCATACAGAGAGATATTCAGAAATAATACATGCTTGCTGCCTGGAAAAGGATTTGGAAATGATGGAGTTCGGTGACCAAACTGAAATAGGTGAGCGAGGGATCAATCTGAGTGGGGGTCAGAAGCAGCGAATCCAGCTTGCAAGAGCAGTATACCAAGATTGCGATATATATCTTCTGGATGATATCTTCAGTGCAGTTGATGCTCATACTGGATCAACTATTTTCATGGTAAATCCTAATCACTTCAGTTTAATTTTTATATTATACGCTGGTAAAGTCATCAAGTTGTTTAAATTTGAAACGAGGATTGTAACTGTTCCTGGAAAATATATACTTGAGAAACTTGTGGACACGTAGTGATTGCAACGAACCATATTGGGTAGATCTTGTACCAACATGCAAGAATTAGAATGATATTCCAACATCTGATTAAACAAATGCCATAAGGTTACAAAATAATAATCAATTGGTGCTTGAATAAAATAAAAGTGCAAAGATATCTACTAATGAGCTCTCGCATTCTGCTTGCATATGGTCTGTTTAATTTCTTTGCTTGTAGCTCTCGAAAAACAAATGACTTTACACTTATTAACCATGCCTCATGTCACACATCACAACTTATCATGGGGAAATGCTCAATTGCTCAGTGATTTGTAATCCTTTACTCCTTTTAAAACCAATGTGCACTGACTCCTCAGACCATGCAAATGATATATTTTGACATACCCTGTATGAGATTTTATTAGAGAAATTGACAGAAGGTTCATGAGCATTGTAAATAAACGAACTGAACCTATGATGTGGCTATTTATGCATCAAGCATGCATAACTTATGTGGAACCATGATGGTATGGAATATGTTCACGATAGACGCATGACCTAGCTACTGATTTTCCAATGCTATTTGTTTTATTTTGTTATTACAAAGAAAAATGTTCTCCCAAACTAATAGAACTATGTCAGTCTTTGATTGTAGTTCTTAATCTGTACTCTATAACTTGGCTATTTATGCAGGAATGTCTGAAAGGCATACTCAAGAATAAGACCGTATTGCTTGTGACACACCAAGTAGATTTCTTGAAAAATGTCGATACAGTAATTGTAAGTCTTTTGAACTGTGCATATTACATTTTAATGAAAGAGATTAGTAATACATTCTTCCTTCACTATGAAAAATTGAACTTAGCAAAACTTTGCATTTATGACAGTTAGAGCAATTTTTTTTCTTGGCGTACGGAAATAAACAGTGACATTCACATATATGGTTACTTGATGGATACAATTTAATTCAAGTCTATTGTCAGTTTTCTTGCTATATTATTATGTTACACATTTACACTGATGATATCAAGTTTACGTTGTTGATGGCTGCTGGAAATTAAACTACATTAGCTTGTGTGAAAACATGCAGGTAATGAAAGATGGGTCAGTCATCCAGTCAGGGATCTATCGTGAGTTATTAGCATCATGCTCAGATTTTTCAGATCTTGTTGCTGCTCATCATAGTTCCATGGAGACAACTGGGGAACAAGGTCGCCATGTTCAGAATACAGAGAGCTCTCAGGCTTCTACTGGAGCCGTAGATGTCTCATCTGACAACTCCAAATCCAATGATGTAAATGGTGAAAAAGTTGACACTGCAATAAACAAAGAAGCAGGTTCCTCTAAGCTGATCAAGGATGAGGAAAAGGAGAGTGGCCGAGTAAGCTGGCGTGTGTACAAACTATACATGACACAGGTCTGGGGATGGTGGGGAATTGTGATCATTTTGGTTGTGACATTATTGTCAGAGGGATCCAGTATGGCTAGTAGCTACTGGCTTTCATATGAAACATCAGGAGGCCCTGTATTTGACACATCCATATTTCTTGGTGTTTATGCTTCAATAGTTGCTACTACGATTATATTGGAAATGATCACCACTATTATTGTGACATTCTTGGGCCTTCAATCAGCCCAGGCTTTTTTCAACAAGATGTTTGACAGCATTCTACGAGCTCCAATGTCATTTTTTGACACCACTCCTTCAGGAAGGATCCTAAGCCGGGTATGTGTTGTATAGCTAACTAGGCAACTATTTTTGTACATTATATATATTTCACTCCTCGAAAAAGCAATGCTAATCTTTGAACTTTCACAGGCTTCATCAGACCAGTCGAAAATTGATACTTCCCTAGTGTTCTATGTTGGCTTTGCCACATCAATGTGTATTTCAGTGGTTACCAACATTGCTGTTACTTGCCAAGTTGCATGGCCGTCAGTCATAGTAGTCCTTCCTTTGCTGCTTTTGAACATCTGGTACCGGGTATGATCCAACTATCACAATGCATCCTTGCTGTAATCACTGTTCATATTACTTAACACTAATGCAACACTTGTAGCGCAAATCAATGATAAATTGGATCTCTTTCCTTTCATCATGTTTTCAGAATCGCTATATTACAACATCTCGAGAGATTACTCGTCTTCAAGGAGTAACAAGGGCGCCAATTATTGATCACTTTACAGAAACCTTTTTGGGTGCCCCAACTGTGAGGTGCTTCAGAAAGGAAGACGAATTCTACCAGACAAACTTGGACAGGATCAATTCGAATTTGCGAATGTCTTTCAATAATTATGCAGCTAATGAGTGGCTTGGATTTCGGTTGGAGCTAATTGGCACACTTATTTTGTCTATAACTGCTTTTCTCATGATCAGCTTGCCTAACAATTTTATCAAGAAAGGTAATATTGTAATCTCAATTAGTTGCATACTTGTCAAGGGGTAGAGTTGAATTGATACTCATGTCACATGCTAAGCATAGAGGTTTGGATAAAACCTCTACTAGTTGTGCCTGTTATATTGTCGTTTTTTTGTTTGTAATTGTGTAACAAAGACATTTAACTTTACATGACCTGTTAGGACTTCGTTTAGAAATTTAAATGATCTAATAAGTGTTATTATTGTTTCGTTATATTGAATTATAACAGATGCTGCCATTTAGGAACATATGTACTAGAAAATAAATTATTTGCTAAGTATGACTGAAGCGTCACATAAGTGAACTTTGTAGCATGGCTTATTTGTCTCAATATCCAAACCTTGAGTTATATTCTTTGTAGATATTTCTATCTATAATGAAACATTGATAGTTTGTTGAAAGCATGTTTGAGGCTGAACAATCTCTGAGGAGTTCTATCACTATATTTTTCTGTTTGATCCTTTGGGAGATAAATAAGAACAATTCTATTGCAGAATTTGTCGGCATGTCCCTTTCCTATGGCCTTTCTCTTAATTCCTTGGTGTACTATACAATTTCCATAAGCTGCATGATCGAAAATGATATGGTAGCTGTAGAGAGGGTGCATCAGTACAGTACCCTACCTTCTGAGGCAGCATGGGAAGTCACAGATTGTCTGCCCTCACCAAATTGGCCCAGCCGTGGCGATATTGATGTGAAAGATCTGAAGGTCAGTAGTATTTTATATGCATCACTCCCTAGCAATGCAAGTGATTAAGATGAATGAGGAATAAGTAATTTTTCTTCCAGGTTCGGTATCGTCAAAATACACCTCTAATTTTGAAAGGTATTACTGTAAGTGTTAAGAGTGGGGAAAAGATCGGAGTTGTGGGAAGGACTGGCAGTGGTAAGACGACTTTCGTCCAGGCTTTGTTCAGGATTGTGGAGCCTGCAGAAGGCAGTATCATTATCGATGGTGTTGATATCTGCACTTTGGGGCTTCATGATCTGAGGTCTCGTTTCGGTGTGATTCCCCAAGAACCTGTGCTCTTTGAAGGAACCGTAAGGAGCAACATAGACCCTACTGGGCAGTATTCTGAGCCTGAAATATGGAAGGTAGTACAAACTATGTTTTTCAAATCATGAACTTCCTCTTCGATTATCTCATTTTTCCTTCTATCGAGCCTGATATGTTTATGTTTATTATTATCCTACAGGCCCTTGAGCGTTGCCAGCTAAAGGATGTAGTAGCTTCAAAACCAGAGAAGCTTGATGCACGAGGTTTGCTATTTTGTGAACACATGCTTTTCGCTTATGTAAAATATAATTGTGCTCCAAGTTGTTTCATTATGTTAGCATTGACGATGAATGAATAACGTTTTCTTGCTTATTGCTTATTCATTGCAGTTGCTGACATGGGGGAGAACTGGAGTGTGGGGCAGAAGCAGCTCCTCTGCTTCGGCCGTGTTATACTGAAACGCAGCCGGATCCTCTTCATGGACGAGGCTACGGCTTCGGTTGATTCTCAAACAGATGCAGCTATCCAAAGGATCATTCGAGAGGAATTCAACGAATGTACCGTCATCAGCATTGCACATCGTATACCAACTGTCATGGATAGCGACAGAGTTCTGGTGTTGGATGCAGGTAGGCCTTTGCACTGATCATCCGTTTCCTCTATTTAAGACGTAATAAGATTTTGTGAATCTGTTCAGACATTTTCAATGTGTTTTTATCTGTATTAGGGCTAGTGGCAGAGTTTGACGCACCCTCCAAGTTGATGGCGAGGCCATCACTCTTTGCTGCGATGGTTCAGGAGTACGCAAGTCGCTCTTCTAGCTCACATGGAACGGATGGATGAGGCCATGCTATCATGGCAAAGACTGCATTATAGAAGACATTTAGGCATACTAGCACACACACAGGATCTAACGAAAGGAAAAATAAATATTATAAGAGTAAATGTTTGAAGCACAAAGCGTTGTATTTCCCTGTTTGCCATTAAATGTTCAATTACGGGTCGCAACACTATGCCTTTTTCACCGATTTTGTGCAAGATGAAAGCTGGATCGTTGAGAAATCTGCTGTCGCTATTATCATGGGTTTTTTTTTATCAAAGGTTACTGCTTCTTGGAATGTTAAATCGATTCTTCTAACTCTACTTTAGTAGAACAGAGATTCTTCTTGAGAACTGTAACATTGTAGGCAATTGTGTTACACTGGGATTTAATCACATTTGCAACGCATTATCTCTTAATTCTACTTGAAGAATGGTATGAGTTATAGACATTTAGACCAAAGTGGAGAATGTTGGAAAAATGATATTTGGAGTGGTCAAAAGGCATAAATAAAAGAAAAAAAAAGGAAAAGGAGAAGACCCCGTCGCCTACACTTAACAGCACCAGGTCATGCAGTGTCAATAAAAGGGGTGCCTGGCATCTTGAGAAATAGGCTAACGACACAAAAAAAACACCATTAGAGCGCCCCTCGCGCAATCCCCAATCTCTGGGGTGCTGCGGTGACTTGAAGGCCACCGCCACCTCACCGCCCCATACTGGTACATCTCTAATGTTAATTCACCTAAACATGGAAGGTTAAGCGTGAAAAGGAAACTTAAAACAGAAAAACTAAGCCTCACGTGAAAGGATAGAAACCCTAATGTCGAGTCACCAGAGAGAGGCTGATTTCGTTTTATGTCCTTAAAACCAAAACTAAATTTGAACTTCAAATTTCGCCTTTATAAAAGTTCTCGAACTTTTAACACCTAACAATTCTCTCAAAACCGGCGCTTTGCCCAAAAATTAAGGGAAAAAGGTCAAAAACTCAATCCCATCCCTGTTCAGATGTGTTAAACCAATTACAATTACATTTTGTCCTTCGTTCCTGAGGAATCCAATTGCTTTTTGCCATGCCATCTTTTTGAAGAAGTTGTAGCCTATACTTTTTTTTTGAACGAACGGGCACAGAGACTGTGCCGTTTCTATTAACATAGAAGAGAATTACAAGTACAAGATCCCAGCGGATCAAGTACAGGTTTGACTACCAATAAAAATAAGCATCTATACGGTAAAAGAACCCAGGACAAAATGTAACTTCAAAATGTATTTAGAGATTTTGTCGCATAGTTCAACTTTTTGGATGAGATTCCATTGAAGCACCCGACTGTGCACCTCGGCGCCACCAAGAGCGCGGCACCACCACGTGGGCGATGGCACCTGACTAGGCAGCCGCCAAGCCGAGCACAACGAGCTTCCTCGCTGTCTTGAAAAGCCCAGCTGCACAGCCTGTATCGCCCAACCCACGCACGCCACACGCGGCCATCTGAGTCGTCGGAGCTCCGCCTCGCCCTGTGAGTGCCCTGCGTAGCTCGTCGAGCCATCGCTGCTCCACTCGCCTCAACCGGCCGCGATAGCCAGTCTCACTTAGCCAATCGAGCGCCCACGCCCTCCTGATCCTCTGCTCCCACGTTCACGCTCTCCTACCCATGCTCGCCACCAGCCAAAAAGCCGCGAGCACCTTCTCCACCTTCCATAGAAACTCCCAAGGCCCTATCCAATTGAGCAGCTTGTTTATTTTATATGATTTAATCTTGTTGCTAGTTGTCTGATTTGGCTGTAATTTTAATATTTAATCTATTGCATAAAAATAGTCCAATTTTTTACAATGAGTTTTTGTTAGTATGAGAACATTCCGTAAAAATGTCAAGATTTAACTGTTTCGAACAAAGCCATCTTTAAATCTATGTTACATGGTGAAATAAATAAAACCTCTTCACTATATGCACTTTGGGTATGAATATGAATCCTCTCTAAAAACTTGCTCAAAAACAGAATCAAAGTTATTGATGGAGGAATAAAGTGTCTAATCTTATATATGTACACAATCACCATAAAAAAGAACTCTACAATTGCACTTTTCCACACATGTTAAGAGAAGCTAAGAAATGCTTTTAATCTTGTCTAGGTAAATATGGCCACAAATGCACCATGAATTCTAAGTGAATGCAAGAACTCAAATTGAATATTGATGCATGTGCATCTTGTGTAGAAGCTGCAATCGCTGACGGAACATACAAGCTTTCTTCGGAAATTGAAGATGAACCGCATGAAGGCAAGGTGAATGCTCTCGTCGCCGATCAAGTCCCATCGGAGTCCGAGGCTAGAGTTGAACAACAAGGAAAGCTCCAAAGCATAATATAACTTTTAAACTTTATGCAACTATGATTTATCTATGCTTGTGTATTTACGTTTTCAGGAGTTGAATGGAACCTTTGATGCATGATCCTACTTCTTATGGTGTGAATACTAGCATGGATAGTTGCCATGCTTTAAGGACACGACAAAAGTCAAGTAATTTTCTATCACTCATGAGATATAGGAGTTGTATTCTTTACTTATGTTGGAATCTGTTGACACCGGATGTTGACAGTTTTGCCTCGGTGTCAAGATAAGGCGAAGACGGTTTGAATCGGAATCCGAGGAAGAAAGAAGGAAAGTCAACTCAAATCGGAATCGGAGTCCGATGGGAGTCGAACATAGCACGGGCCAGAATTCAAGCCAAAATGTGAATTGATTAATGACGCAGAAAAAGCCGGGTGGAGAAGACCACCGGCCAAGCTAAAGATGGACCGATATAAAGAGTCGGTTTGATATGAGTTTTAAAGTCCGGGTCGTAGAAGTTTGTAAAGAGTCCTTTCTTTTGTGTCAAGTCATGTTGCCGTAATCGGTTAGGAGTCGTAGTTTTTAGAGTTTAAATAGCAGCCCTGCATGGTCATGAGAGGTCTGTACACCAACAACCAAAAACCTTTACAACTTTCCCATCTACTTTCATGCAATTTCATACATTGTTGACGACTCCGTCCTTTTTCTTTTCGTGAGTTGTTCTGGGCACGTCGAGGGTGATCTTGATCTCAAGGCTTTCCTGTAAGTCCCGTATTACTGAGTAAGATCTAAGTTTTAGCAATCGGCGCATCACTGTTGCTTCGTTTGGAGTTATTCGACAGTTATCCAATAGACATTTATGCTTTGCTAACCGGGGTATTGATGTTACTTCATTTAGGTTTTATTCAACCTTTTATCCAGCTTGAAATCAGTTTTATTAAGCTTTTATCTAATCTTCATCATTGGATCTGCTATAGCCATTTAGATCTGTTCTAGGTGATTTTAGTAATCTTACTTTGCTTTGCATCGGATCGGCTGGTCTAGCCGGTTCTTTATCTTTAGATCGGAATTCATTGTCAATTCTATCTACATCGCTAATCGGAATCCCAGCTGATTTTTCCTTGTTCTCTAACATCCGATTTCCTTGTCAATCAACAAGTCAGATTGACTGACACGTCCTGCAATCATGGTCACAACCGATTTCATGTGCTAGCACGTGAAGGTCTTTCCCGATTTTTGTGTCAACACACTTTTGGCACGCCCAGTGCGACCCGACAGCTTCAACCATGTTGAAGAAGGATGAACGCTCTCAGATCAGAAATCAGAACATCATTGACTACTAAAGATGATCTCAATGAAGAGCAGAATGGTGACCTGGGATGAGCAATGGAGGAGTATGAGCTGTTATGCCTTAAGTCATTCACTACCAACAAAAGAGGTCAAGCTATAAAGAAGACTGGCTTTCCTGCACCTTGTCAAATCACAATAGCTGAAGTGCCTGACATGTTGCAAGAGATGGTCAATGAAGTAGTTCATCATGATTTCGTGAACCATGTCAAGATAATGAGCAATGATTTCCACAACCAAGTGGTGCACACGCTTCGAGAGGGAGACTTTTCAATACAGAGGTCCAACTTACTAACATCCCCCTCTGATTGATCATACTGCTTTATTGGGCGCAAATGCTGCTTCTTCTCAGGTCTTCACAAATCCATCGGCATCTCAGCCGATTGGGCAGTCATAATCGGCGTCAGCGCCAATTGAGCAGGAAGGTTTTTCAACACCACCTCAGTTCAAGACACCTTCAATCCAAGCTTCTATGCCAAATCCTATCATAATCACACCAGTATCGCCGTTGGCATCGGTGCAAAAGGGTGCAGATTTCTTCAAAGAATATGATCCTGTTTCTAGTTTGGGTATGCCTCCTGAATATTTCGTTACTTCTCCCAAGCTTATCCAACAAGACCAGACTGATTACTCTAAGATGACTTGGATGCCCCATGCTAATGGAATTAATTCACTACTACAGAATAGAATTATTGTAACACCAACTTGTGTTACTATATCTCAATAAATGTGTTACTGGACATGCTAGTAACACATCTTGTTAGTGTTACTATTTTCAATGTTACCACTACATGATCTATTGTAACAAAACACATGTGTTCTTTTATTTTTCAAAGAAGTGTTACTAGTTTTTTTGTGTAACATATTTTTTAGCTCTTGTAGCACTTACACACTTTTGTAGTAACACTTTGTGAATTGAAAACACCCAAAAAATAGCAAATATTATTGGTGCTACATTAGATTCGAACCCACAACCTCATCTTTCCACACATGTAACCACATCTACCACTACACCACACTCCAACTTGTGTCAAGTTTCTATTTTAAATCCTCAAATATTATAGAAACCGAGTGTAAATTACTTATTTGTGCCCTTAAACAAATTTAAATTAAAATATTATCTACTACAAAGTTTCGTAACTTTTCAAGACATACAAATTTCATTTTGATAGTTTTTCAATCCAATGTTGTTTGCAAAATTTAAATTTCAAATTTGAGAAATTCGAACTTAGTTTTGATTGACAACATAAATTCAAATAAAATTGTTGTCAACTACAAAGTTTCACAACTTTCAAGATGTACATCTTTCATTTTGGTAGTCTTTCAATCCAATGTCGTTTATAAAATTTCAAATTTTAGAAATTCAAACTTAGTTTTCATTAACAAGATGAATTCAAATAAAAATATGTCAACTACAAAGTTTCACAACTGATTGCGGTCTACAACTCTCATCTTGTTTGTTTTGCCATCCGAGATCGTTTGAAAACTGAAATTTCAAATTTGAGAAATTCAAGCATACTTATATGTGTTACAAAATATTGTCATTTCGTAACATTTAGTTGTAACAATAATTTTGTGTTACTATAAATTTTATATGTGTTTGTCAGTTTCTAGCACTTAGTTGTAACATTAATTTTGTGTTACTATAATTGTTTTTTGTAACACAACTTTACCAAATAAGTGCAATGTGTTACCGTGGTCATTTGTAACACATAGCTTTGTGTTCCTATAATTTTTCTTTGTAACACATTGATGAATATGTTACAAACATGTGTTACTAAAAGTATGTAAAGGGATAGTTCAAAAAGTACGGTCTACGCCGATTCAGCTAGAAGCTCAAGGAGTAAGTACATTAGGTACAACTACTGCTATGGAGCTATTCCAGAACCCCCAAACTCATACGCAACATGGAATATTCATGACAAATCAGCAAGCCCTTTATACTCAAGGTCAAAGACAACTTATGAATCAAAATCCAGCATCAAATCATGGAGCAGTCTATGCATATGAGATTGAACAACCAGATCAAACAAGGTAAGGTGGAAGACAGTTAGTCCAAGCAGGAGCAGAATCGGGACAACCACCTCATCGACATCAGGGGAGAAAGCAGTCGATTCAATCACGTCAAGAGACAGAACAATCGGCTCAACTAGTTCAGAGGAAGGAGCAAAAAGTTCAGGAGACTGTTCAAACCGATTGGGCTTCCCAAATAGCTGATGTGATTCAAAATCTATTCGGCTTAAAACCCAAGGCTCAACAAGTGTACATGACTCTATATCCTCCAGCTTATGATTTATTGCCATATCCTCACCGCTATAAGATTCTAGACTTTACTAAGTTCTCTGGGAATGATGATACATCAATTGTGGAGCATATAAATCGGTTCCTGGTACAATGTGGAGAAGATGCAACAATTGATGCCTTAAGAGTTCGCCTGTTCTCTAGCTCGTTATTTGGATCAGCTTTCTCGGGGTTCATGATACTTCCAGCAAATTCTATTATTCATTGGTCTGATTTGGAGAAACAATTCCATCTATCAATATTTCTTTTCTAGAATTCATGAAAAGAAGATTACCGATTTGACAAGCATGAAGCAAAGGAATGATGAATCGGTAGCAAGCTCCATCCAAAGAGTTAGAGAAACCAGGAGCAGGTGCTTTGGTTTGAATCTGACAGATGCTCAATTGGCACAGTTAGCCTTTGAAGGGTTGCTTCCATTTCTGAAGGTGAAGTATGACTCTCAAGAATTTGAAAGCTTGAGTCATATTGTGCAGAGAGTATCAAAACATGAGAATCGGTCATATGAGCAGAAGAGGACTTATCACAAGAAGATAAATTATGTTGAGTATAGCTCTGATTCTGATTTCGATAGTGATAAGGAAATTGGTTTAGCTGAGTGGTTCAAGAATAAGAAGCCGATTTCTTGTCCTTTTGGTAAGAAAGAGCGAGAAAGATTTGGTTTCGATGTAGCTAAGGCCAACGAGATGTTTGATTTGTTGCTTAAAGAAGGGATGATCAAATTGTCGGCTAATCATAGTCTTCCATCAGCAGATGAACCTAAAAAGATGGTCTATTGCAAGTGCCACAATGCTACTTCCATAACACCAATGATTGCAAGGTGTTACGACAGCATATCCAGTCAGCAATTGAGCAAGTAAGATTTAAATTCGAAATTCCTTCTAAGCCTGTAAAACCGATGAAGATAGATGGACATCCTTTCCCTGTAAATATGGTAGAGCCAGCTAAAGGAAATACTTTACAAACTAAAGTCCTGACATCAGAATCGGCAAGAGAAAAAGGAGTTGTTGATCCTAGAGTGCAAATATCTATTGCCGATTTGAAGGGAAGAGGACAATGGGAAAGAAGTGAACATTTCAGAAGTTCCCAAAGGCGCATGACTTCACAAGGCTTAATAAAAAAATATCAGCGTCAACAGGAAAAGTCGAGACACCAGGAAGAAATGATGTATCATCATGAAGATCATTGGAGGTGTCCGTTCTTAATTTACTATTGGGAAGAAGGAATTAAATTTCCATCTCCAGACAATTGCCCAGAGTGCAATGGATGCTATCGGGAGGATAGATCATATAAAAGGCCTCGAGTGGATAGAAGAGAGCGTTAGCCGATTATTGTGGCAGACCACTCCAAAATTATTCCAAGTTAAGTATCCTACGGACCACTAACAAGTAGTCAGACACTTAATCCAGAATAAGCTGGAGCGCCGTCGGATTATACCCGATTAACCACATTTTTCTGATCGAAACAACACGCATGCCCACACGAAGGTGAGTCCCAAAGATTACAACATTCTACAAGTTCAACTTAACATAAATAGTCTCTACAAGTTATTACAAACCAAGTCTGAATTTGAATAAAAGTCTGAGAGTTCAACACAACGGAAGTTAACTAACGACGATAAATATCAACACCACGATGAAGCCGTCCATGGTGCTACTCCTCACGATCCTCGGAAGAGGTCGGAACCCACTCGACATGCCAACCAGGAGGAACCTGGGCAGGCCAAGTAGCACTAGCAACATCCTCTGCAACAGGCATACCTGAAATAAAGGGCCACAAGCAAGGCTGAGTATACTAATACTCAGCAAGGCTTACCTATCGGGTGAAAACTATATCACCGACTCCTAGACATGAGAGACTTTTGGCTGGTGGGTTTGTTTTGCTAGAAAGCAGCTAAGAGTGGATCCTTACTTTCATTATTTTAGCATCAAGTCCTAGTAGTGTTAACCATTCTAAATGGGCAACCTTTCTCAGCATACAAGTGGTGTAATACAATTTAGTACCAACAACAAGTTCATCATCCTCATAGTTTCACTTGTTACTCAATGTATCACAATGGTCAAGCAGTCTCATTAACCGCGAGAAGCGGACAGTTCGAACCGAATTTTACTGCCTAGCCAGGGAAAACCCAAACACACGGATATTGCTTCATATAAGAGGCACAAGCACTATCCAACCTTTCCCGTCAATACACAATTCGGAACCAACTCCCACACCTTTAATATACAAGGTTATTGGATACTCGCGGACACATGCCGACCGATCTCACACATGTAGCCACTTGTGTACAGCAAGGGAAATAAATTTCCAAGAAAAGAAGGCTATTGATCCTAGCTGTATCAATCGGGTATCGATTTTAGCGAAGCCCAGACCTTGGCATGTGCGTGGTACGTTCAAAAAATTGACACACAGAACCACACATTACGACCTTAATCCAATTATCATACACGGACGGGAGATCTACACATAGCATCCCACCCGTCCATCCTTATGGTTCCAACATAAGTAGAGACAAACAACTCCTATATCTCGCGAGTGACAGGAAATCACTCGACTTGCAACGGTTCTAAGAGCAGAGCACTATCGACCTATCATATTAGTATTTCAAGACATATGTACTAGAATCATGCAACTAGGGTTCCAAACAACTCCTTGAACATAAATACACAATTATAAAATCCAAAGCTGCATAAATTTTAAAATTAGGTTATGCTTCGGGGCTTGCCTTCTTTCACTACGCTGACTTCAAGCTCCGGATCAACCACAATGCTGTTCACACCACCTTCTGGAGCTTCTTCTTCAATTGCGGGGATGAGGTCGTACGCACCGTCAGCGAGAGTACCATCTACATGAGATGCAGAAGTTTGAATGTTGCTGCACATTTTGTGATCTAAAGACAAAGGCACTGAAGGCTACATTCACCTAGACACTTTGGTGAACTATTCTTTTCTTCACAAAATTAGAGAAGGGGTGTGGTGCAAGGCTTATGCCTACACGATGATGATTGTGTACATATAAAAAAAACAATTCAGATTCGATTTTCTTATACAAGTATTTTGTTCTGAAATCTAAAAGAGTATGCAGCCACGTTTGATTTAATTCAACACACATGTGATACACGCCTTTTTATTTTTCCCGATTTAACTCTAGTTTCCTTCTAATTTTTGTTTCTCTCGTTTGGTTCATCATTTTAAGCTACAAACTTTATGGCAGCTACAAGGGTATAAGAGCTAAGCTCACCCCAAAATTCAGCTAAAACAGAGTTGTACAAAATTTATAAAAAATGCTACAATTTACTGCTCCTAGATTCAAGTTTAATTCATATAAAATTAAAAACATAGCAAAACTATTGGGGATTTCTACCAGAGCTAGGCATGATCAAAAGGAGCTATACTGCAAAGTGGTAGGTAAAAATACCACTTGAACAGCCCTAAGCAAATGCTACCCCGAAAACAAACTTCTATTTATTTGATGGTGTAAACATAGTCAAAATTAAGATTTAACATTTTGGTGCATGATCAAAAAAGTTTTTAAGCCCGTGGTGGAAGTGGATACTTTTTGTCTAATGAATAAGTTTTAAAAATTTCAGAACTGAACTAGGACAGAGAAAACAAAACAATTAATAACAGGAGCTACAAAGCAGATTTTTAGGCCTCCTTTAAACACAGAGCCACTATAGCCTAGACAAGCAACATATCCAAAATTTGGCTATAGAAAAGTTCAGGATTTCAAATGCTGCACAATTTACTTAAAATTGAGTTTGAATTTTAATTAAAAAACTATTCATCAAAAGTATAAACATGCAAACATGGGGTTGGAGTTTGCCACCTCATGAGTCTGGGAATATTTATTTGTATTTTTGTGATTTTTATACGATTTTTAGTGGATTTTTAAACATCTAAGCAAATTGAACTAGATCTAAAGAATCTTTTTGCGCCGGGGACCCTAGATCTAATTGATTCTCGCAAACAAGTCCCTGAATCTTATGCTCAGCCCCCTGGGAAGAACTGGGGCAAAGCCATCGGGTCCTAGGCTCGCCGGCGGCTACTGCCGGCCAAATTCCGGCGAGGGCTCGGCCAACCGGCGCGGGGAAAGAGGGGTAGCGTGGAGAGGAGCACACCGCGAGTCGATTGGGAGTGGAGCCGAGGCCGGCGGTGGAGGCGGTGGTGCGGCACTACGGGTCCGTCTCCGGTGAGCCTCGGGCTGGAAGGAGGGCGGTGGCGCTGCTTGTGAGCAATAATGGAGCGAGGGGAAGGTGGTGGTAGGCTTGATTTGTGGCGAGGTAACTCAGGGGTGACGGCTCAGCGTGGAGCTTGAGCCAGCGGCGGCAATGGGACTCCAGCGAGGTGGAGGGGAGTCGCTCGAGCCACGGGGACCTTCACCTTTTATAGCAGAGGCAAGCGGAGGCCCAGACGAGGCGGGAGGATGGATAGTCCGGGCGCGTGTGCGCGTGGCCTCGGCGCTCAGGCGGCCATGAGTGTGCTGGTGAGCTTTGGGCCCAGTGAGCACGGGGATTGGGTGCTGGAGATGCTCGGGCGAGGTTGCGGGATGGTGTAGGCGAGCGATTCGGCGAGAGACTAGGTCGTGGGGAGCTCCTTCCCGGCGTGAGCCTCAGCGTCCAACTATTGAGCTCTGCACGCCGTGATGGCGGCTCACGTGGTGAGGCTCGCAGGGCGTGGGCAACGCGGGAAATAATGGGATGAGGTGTCAGGCGCATGCACGAGGGCCGAGGACATGACTGCCGGCGGTTGGCTAGGTGGGTCAAGGCGGCAGGCCTCACCGGCCATGTGGCGGCGTTCGCAGGTAGAGGCCATGATGGCCACTGCATGGGCGCCGAGGTGCTGCTTCGGTTCAAGCAAAAATGCTCCAAAATTTTGAACTGAACTCTAAAAAGTGCGAATACGAAATTTGGAGATTGAAAAGTGGGACATGACTTTGTTTTTTGGGATGAACTCAAAATTATGAACATTTCAAGCTCAAACAAGGAGGTCTGCATGGTTTTGGGGGTTTTCAAGGGTCTTAACGGGAAAATTTGAAAATGTTTGAAAAAGAAAGGTGGTATGATTTGTGATGACAAACAACTTTGCTTTTTGGAGATTTTCATGTTTAGTAGGAAAAATTGGAGATTTGGGCTGGGTTTCAATCAGCCTTTTTAAGTTAGATTTTTGGAATTTGAATTTGAAACCTTGGGTGGAAATTTGAGTTTCTTGCCTTGATTTTTGGATAAAGGTCATAAATTTTTATGTTCTAAGGTGGTTTTGGCTTTTGCAGCTCAACCCATGTTTTCTTTTTCTCATTTGTTTGAATTATGGATAATTTCCATTGACTTTCTTTAATCCTCTTTCTTAATTATTCTTAACCAAGCTTAATTAAGGTTTTAAAAATGTTCAAACACCAGGGGTATTACAACTATTCAAGAGCGAAGTGATGAATATCTGTGTACTCTGGTTCATGAAAGGCTTGGAGGTAGGCAAAGTGTATATGATCGGCTAGGGGGCACACCGATTATGAGCAAGCAATTGGAGGAACGAGCTAATAATTTGGTTTCTGATGAAGAGCCTTTGCCAAATCTAGATCAGCAACCACGTCATGAAATCAAGGAACCTCAGCCTAGATGGTGTCTGGAAGGAGTCACAAAATCTCAGAGGAGGAGATTGCAAAGGTTCCGACGTGAAGAGTTGCAAGAAGAAGAAGCCCAACGTATGCTGAAAAGAAAGAAGATTCAATCCAAGGTTTGGCGACCGAAGAATCAAGACCAAGAGGGCGCTGCCGGCGATGTGAACATGGTTTTCATGCTGCGTAGGGAGTTTATGGCATCGGCTAGTGATGAAAAGTATCCTGAAGTTGAGAAAACGATGGCTCAATTGACCTTGGAACCAATGCAAGCCACCTTTGAAAAATCAGAAGAAGAAGAGCGCACACATTTGAAACATTTATTCTTAGAGGGGCATGTTGATGGAAGGCAAATGACTAAGATGATGGTTGATGACGGTGCTGCTACTAAGTTAATGCCTTATGTCATTTTTCGTAAAATCGACAGAAATAAAGTTGATTTGACAAGACCGACATGATGCTCAAAGATTATGAAGGGAAGATTTCTCTAGCATGGGGGGTGCACTTTGCGTCGATCTGACAATCGGAAGTAAGACTTTGTCTACTACTTTCTTTATTGTTAATGGCAAAGGCTCGTATAATCTACTGCTAGGGAGAGATTGGACCGATGCCAATTCCTGTATTCCATCAACCATGCATCAATGTCTAGACCAATGGATTGGAGATATAGTGGAAATTGTCAAGGCGGATGCACCATTTAGTATTGCTATTGCAGAAGCTCAGTTGTGGAATTATGAACGAGTGACGTGTATATCAGGCAAAGCTCTGCAAACCGATTTCCTCAAAGTGGCCGATTTCGGCCTACAACCGATCCAAGCAGCCGACTCGGAAGAATCATCCTAATGGATGAGTTCCTTGAAGAAGATGAAGGAAAGTTAGGATATGGTTTCACGTCGGTCGATGAATTAAAATAAATGGATTTAGGAGACGGTGATAGAACAAGGCTGACGTTTATTAGTGTAAAATTATATCCTGAGTATAAAAAAGAATTGATTTCTTTGTTAAGAGAATTCAAGGATTGTTTTGCTTGGGAGTATTATGAAATGCCTAGTTTAGGCCGATCTATTGTTGAACATCGCTTACCGATTATGCCAGGGTATCAACCACATCAACAAGAGACACGACAATGTAATCCAAAGGTTCTACCTGATATCAAGGCCGAGATTACTAAGTTGATTGAAGCTAAGTTCATTAGGCAATGTTGATATGCTGAATGGATTTCTAAAGTGGTTCCTGTGTATAAGATGAACGGAAAACTTTGTGTCTGCATTGATTTCAGGAATCTCAACAAGGCAACTCCAATGGATGGATATTCGACACCCATTGCTGATTTGCTGGTTGATGCTGCAACATGACATAAAGTCATCACCTTCATGGACAATAACGCTGGATAGAATCAAATTTTTGTTGTCCTGGGCATGTCGGCTTATATGAGTGGGTAGTCATGACTTTTGGGTTGAAAAATACTAGAGCTACTTATAAACATGCTATGAATTATATTGTAACACCCAAAAGACCATCACAATGAAATCAATGTAAGCAACAAATCATCATAGCTTTCTTTTAAGGAATTAATAAATTAATAAATAAATTTAATCTATAAATAATTTGAATATCATTTGAATTTATAGAACACAAGTGGTTGTCCATTCATAATTTTGTTGCATGGTTTTGGAGCGAAGTTTTGTTTTACAAAATTAATGGAAAAGTTTAAATCTTAAACCTTTCCCTGTCTTTCTCCTTTCTCAGCCCGGCCCATCTCTCTTTTTCCTCTCTCTTGGCCTGGCTCAATTCCCCTCCCTCTTCTCTCTTCTAGTTCGGCCCGTCTTCTTCTTTCTGTCGGCCCAGCCCAGCAGGCCCAATTGCCTCTTCCTCCCCTCCCGCAGTCTTACTCCCTCCCTCACCCGTCAGGGTCATCCCCAACCTCTAGCGCGTCGCACCAGCACCCCGCCGCACCACAACGGCTCGCTTGCCACCGCGTCCGCGCCTCCACTCACGTCTACTCGCCTCCCGAGCATGCATCGCCTCCCACCGAACTCCAATCCACCCCCACTCATCCCCACTCGCTCTTGCAATGGCTGCCACCAGCAATCCCCACTCACTTGCCATTGATGGCAAGTGGAGCTCCGTTCCGCCGCCGTCTGCTCCTCTCCTCTCCCTCTGGCACCGCATCTACCCGTGCCTCGACCCTATAAAGCCTCCTTGCCCTCGCTCGGTCCCCCATCTCCACATCGAGCTATTGCTCACAAACACCCCAACCCTCCACCGCCGACGTCCATCTCCTCCTCCGCCGCTCGTTCCTCTCTGCGACCTCATCACGGAGCTAGGTAAGGGGTAAGCAAGCCTCGGGCCCCTTCTTCCCCCTCTCTTTCGCTCTCACACACGCACGCGGCCTCACCGGACTTAGTCCGCCACCGCCGCACGTCGCCATGCCGCCACACCGTCTGAGCTTCGCCAAAAGGTCCCAACTCGAGTTCCCCTAGGCGCAAGCTTGCTCCCCCAAACCGTGCTCGAATCCGAGCTAGCTCAGGCGAGCTCTCGCCACGGCGCCACCACCACCGGCCACTGCTGGCGACTAGCACCTCCCCATCAAACCCCAGCCATCGGATCAAGATCCGACGGCCCAGATCCACATCAATCCTAGTCAACAGATCCTATACCGGTCTGCACTAGCACCTTTTGCAAAAGAGCCCCTGTAGTTATGTGAAATAAACCCACAGTCCACTCCTTTTCAAAAATAATCACAGTTTGGTCCTGTTATTTATGTTTAGCCCCCTAAACTCCACCGGAATCTATCCCGCAGTCCTGAGTTACCCTTTTCACAGATAAACCCCTCAGTTTATATGTATAATTATGTAAATAGCCTCTGTTTCTTCTGTTTTAACCCCTAGAAGGATAGAATATTAGCAGAGTGGCCCCTAACCTTGTTTTAAACATATTTAAACCAACAGATTTGAGTGATCTTTGCGATCAAATGACTGTCTCCACATGAATATATATATATATATATATGGTGTATTGTTTTTATTTATTTATTTTATGCTCTTGTTTGATCGTAGAGAACGAGCAATACGAGGAAGATCCCGTGCAACAGTTCAAAGAGTTGGACTTTTTAGCTGAGCAAGGCAAGTGGAAATTCTCCCCCCACATATTGTTTTGTACCCATCTACATAGCATGTTAATTGAGATATTTTATTTTGTTATTGCATTAATATTGACAGGACCCAACTAAGGACATCTCGTCTTTTTACCCATACTTGTTACACCGGGGTTTACCTTTTTGTTGGGTAGTGATGTTAGATGCTTAACTGGGGATACGGATGGGTAGCACAAACATTATGGAAATGCTTAATATGGGGAACTTTGGTAATACAAGAACACCTTTGTTAATTGCAACATGGAGCGGCAATCTGGGATATTTCGTACAACCACAATACCACAATGGCTCTGGTCCTAGCTGATTAATTAGAAACCTTAGTCAGGGTGATCTTACCGAAAGGGGAAGAGGGGTGTCGGTTAACGGTGTATAGACCGGTTCTCTTGGGAAGTGGGCTTGGCTAAGACACTATGCCCATTAGGGAGGGTTATGCCTGCTACCGATTCAGAAACCTTAGCGGGTCATTTTGACGAGAGAATCTTTGTAAAGGCCTCGTAGCGTCCCTATGCAACCACACCTCGGAAGTGTGGTACGTGCCTGGCTCGCACAACATGATTGGGTTTAAAAGTTCTTCGAAGCTTTTACGCGAATTGTGGTGAAAGTGTACAACTTCTGCAGAGTGTAAATATGTTATAACAGCCGTGTTCGCGGTTACGAATGGCCTAGATCCTCAGATGATAATTGAATTTAAAGTCGAGAATAAATTGTGGTTCCATGGCTAGGATCTTTATGCTTAATTGGATTGGTATAAACTTATACCTTAGTAATTAGGAGTTGCTTAATAAAGTTTGCCCAACTAAAATGCTAACCGCTGCAAAACCCTTAGTCTCCCTTGGACGCTTGCATTATTCTCTGCTTGCTGAGTACCAACCATAAGAGTACTCGTCCTTGCTAAAATTTGGATTAGACGGAGGAGAAGGTGATGACTATCTCAGTGATTTCGATGACTTCTAGGCGAGTGTTCCCCCAGTCGGCTGCCGGTGGAGGGAGCTTGATGGAAAACTTTATGTTTTAAGTTAACGTGTTGAACACTTAAAGAACTTCGTGCCTTCATCGTGAGTGTAATAAATCGACCGTTTATACTTTACGTTTTGAGCACTGTCTTTTGTATTACTCTTATGTCAATATATGTATGGAACATGATCCTAGCATACATATACATATGCATCCAGTTTTCTTTATAAAATCGGGTGTGACATTTCCATGAACATATCGACATAATTGTTGAAATTTATATCGACGATGTTGTGGTAAAATCGGAAAGCTATAAACAACATTACCCTGATTTACGCAAGACATTGGAATGTACAAGGAGACATGGTTTGAAGATGAATCCATTGAAGTGTGCATTTGGAGTATCTTCCGGTCAATTTTTGGGATTCATGGTTCATGAAAGAGGAATCGAAATCAGTCAAAAGCTTATTGGATCTATCAATAAGATTGAGGCTCCAGAAGACAAGACGAAACTTCAATCGTTAATCAACAAGATAAATTTTATCAAAAGATTCATATCTAATCTTTCTAGTAGAATTAATCCGTTTACACCTTTATTAAGACTAAAGACTAATCAAGAATTTATTTGGGGAAAAGAACAAGAAGAAGCTTTGGAAAGAATCAAACAATATTTGGTGTCTGCTCCCGTTCTAGTTCCTCCCTAGAAAGACAAGTCGTTCAAATTATATTCATTGGCCGATGATTCTTCAATTGGATCAGCTCTCATTCAGGAATTTGAAAGAAAAGAGTGTGCCATATATTTTGTGAGCAGAAGACTTTTGGATGTAGAAACAAGGTATTCTCTCATAGAAAAGTTGTGACTATGTTTATATTTCTCTTGTACTAAGCTCAGGCATTATCTACTATCGGTCGAATGTGTTGTCGTTAGTAAAGATGATGTTAGAAAGTACATGCTACAATTGCCAATTTTGAATGGAAGAATCGGAAAATGGATTTTAGCTCTATCACAATCCGATTTGCATTTTGAATCGGCTAAAGCAGTTAAGGACAAGTCCTTGCCGATTTTGTTCCTCGTCATTGTGGTCCACACATTAATTTGGTGGAGCCTGCCCCGTGTACTCTTGTTGACACAAAAAAATCGGGAAAGACCTTCAGGTGCTAGCACACGAAATCGGTTGTGACCAAGGATGCAGGGCGTGCCAGTCAATCTGACCTGTTGATTGACAAGGAAAATCGGACGTTAATAACATAATGAAATCGGCTGGGTTTCCGATTTGACGATGAATACCAGATCGGCAATGAATTCCGATCTATGATAGAGAGTCGGCTAGATCAACCGATTCCGATGCAAGCAGAGTGAGATTACTAAAATGTAACCTAACAAGCTAAGCAGAGCAACACTTAGAATAGATCTAAACGGCTATACCAGATCCGATAACGAAGTATGAATAACAGCCGATCAAAGCTTATTCTAAGCTGGATAAGGGTTGAATAAAATCTAAACGAAGTAACAGCGATACGTCGGTTACTAAAGCCTAGATATTTATCTGATAACTGTTGAATAACTTAAACGAAGCAACAGCGATACGACGGTTGCTAAAGCTTAAGGATTATTCGGTAAAAGACGGAACTTACGAAGCAAGCCCTGAGATCTGATCACCCTTGACGTGCTCGAAGAACTCATGAAAAGAAAATAGCGAAGTCGCCGACAAATATATGTAAGATGCGAAAAAGTGTAAAGGTTTGTTTGATGTTGGTGTGTACCACCTTCTATGTCCACGCAGGGTCGACATTTATACCCTGATAACTATAACTCCTAAACATATACGACAAACTTACTTGACGCAAAAGAAAAAGTCTTTCTTACAACCGTTTACGACTCAAACTCTATAAACAAAAATAACCAACTCTTTATTTCGGTCCTTCTATAAGCTTAACCTGGTAACCTCCCAAGATTCCTCCACATCATCATCCTCGTTTCCGATTTTAACTCTCATCGGACTCTGACTCTGACTCAAACTGCCCTTCCTTTCAGACTCCGATTCCGATTTGATCTGCTCCATTCCCCGGACTCCGATTCCGATCTGTACCTCTGCTTCACTTTTGGCACCGATGTGACCTGTTAAAATCCGATGTCAACAACTCTCTTCTTTGATGGATCTTCATGTGGAGTTGGATCAGGTATTGGTATTGTGCTTATTTCTCCTCGGGGGCAAATTTTGAGTTCTCGTTTCCGATTAAAAAGGAAGCAAGGAATAATTAAGTAGAGTATTGAGCTGTTCTTAAGGGATCAAATTATTAAAGGAGGTCAAAGCCGATGCTATTGAAATTTTGGTGATTCTATGCTCCTGGTGAAACAATTGATGGGTGAGTATGAATGCAATGATGATATCCTAAGAATATATCATGATGAATGTCTCGAATTATTGAAAGAGTTCAAGATTGTCAAGATTGAGCATGTTCCTAAACATCACAATGAAGAAGCTAATTGTTTAGCTCAAGGTGCATTTGGTTATCGTCCAATTCGGGATGTTTCAAATTTGGAATTAGCTTATGATGATTGGAGAAAAAAATCTATGATTATTTGAAGGATCCATCCAAGAAGGTTGAGAGAAGAATCAGGATTCCAGTGGTAAAATATGTTTCGCTTGAAGATGAGCTCTATTATCGGACGATCGATGGAGTTCTGCTTAAATTATCGGATCGGAAGAAGCTAAAGTGCGGATGGGACAAATTCATGAAGGAGTTTGTGGGGCACATCAGTCGGCTTTTAAGATGAAATGGATGACTAGAAGTAGGGATGGCAATGGCTCAGGTTTGGATCGGGTTGAGTGTCTGCGCGCCCAAACCCAAAACCCGAACCTAAAACCCGAATCTGATCCGAACTCTTATTCGGGTGAAAATCTGTGCCCAAAGCCAAACCCACAAAATTAACCAAAACCCATGGATTACCCAAAACTCAACAATATCATATTAAAATCAACATTCAGGAAGGATAGCAACAGTAAAATAGGAATTTGATATACAACAATATTTCAAGGAAAATATCCAATTTCATAACATTCATACTACTTGACACTTCGACAGTTTTTTTGGAACAAATCTAGGTAGACAACTTTGGGAACTCATCTTGATTCTTGACTTGATGAGTTCATCATTCATCGATTATTATGGAATCATCCTCGTCCATTTCTTCATCCTTTTCGTCAAGGCAAGTCATCAAAGCACCAACAAATGTGGATTGACACACTGCATTATATTCAAAAATTAGTTTTATAGGTTATACAGAATCAAGAGTTGAAGACCACATACTTGTAGAAATTGCATATCCGCATGAGACCATGCTTGCAATTCTCCCACTTGTGCTAAAGGCTGACTCAGATGCCACAATTGTCACAGGAATAGCAAGGACATCACATGCAATTTTTCGTAATGTTGGGTATTTCAGCCCTCCAAGTTGCCACCACTGAACAATATCCAACTCCTGTGTCCTAGGCAATAGTGGTTCTTCCAAGTACAAATCTAACTCTGTTCTCACATAAGTGGAGGTCACAATTGGCTGCTTGGCCATGTAAGCATCAAAAGTGCCAATCCAATCCTTACCATCTTTCCGAGTAGGAGCACTAGATCTAGTTTGAGCACCATCTGTTGTGGCAACATTCTCAATAGAATCTTGGTATTCCAAAACCAGATTGTACAACAAGTCTTTCACTTTGTTGACAACTTCCATAGCAACACTTTCTAACCCATGAATTTGGAGGAAAAGAGCATTCAACAGTTGCAATTTGTACCTAGGATCTAGGACAGCAGCAACAACCATCAAACCATGCACATCTGACCAATACTTGTTGAATTTCTCTTTCATTTTAATACACATTTCTTCTACCTTAGGATTATCAATGCTTTGCCACTCCCTAATTTCCAAAAAGATGGTGCAGATTTCAGGGAAGAAAAGGTTGGTTGTGACATATTTAGTACCAGACAGTAGCTCAGTTACATCATCGAACATCTGTAACCTATCACAAAGTTCTTGGGCGGACTAGATGGATCACGAGAAGCAAGTCGCTCAAAAACTTCTTTGTATGTTAATGCAGTGCTAAGCATTAGATAAGTAGAGTTCCAACTAGTTTTACAATCAATAGCAATTCTAAGTTCATTTTTTCTTTCCATTTGTGCTGTCATTTTCTCAAACTTCTCATGTCTTTTAGGAGTGGCCGACCAGTACGCAACACTATCACTCACACTCTCAATTCCCTTCTCCATGACACTCATACCATCTTTGACAATCAAGTTTAAAATATGTGCAACACAGCGCATATGAATTAATTTACCCTTCAACATACAAGAGTTTAGTGGTAACTTGCCTTCCATAGCAGCCTTATTCTTTCCAAGATCATCACCACTTATTCCAACCATATTCTTCATGAGATTATTATTCACACTACAATTGTCAAGAGTTATAGTGGACGGATTCCTCTCAATATGCCAATCAAAGAGAAACTTCATGAAGAACATCAGTTATAACATCTGTTGTGTGTGGTGCTGGAACATAAATAAACCTACAACAATATAATAGCCATAAGGAAAACGCCAAAGATGGTAAGGATTGAATAACACCAAAGATGGTAAGGATTGGAAGCCGGTGCTGCTGAATTCGATGCAGGTGTTGCAGATCAACAACTATAGAATGAGACCCAACAGCAGCTTGAGACCCAGCAATCGACATTGCACACTTCCTGACAAATGCATTGGATGAGACTCTACTAGTTTGACATGCTCAGAATCTCACATGCATGAAATTCGAGTTCAGGAAAGGTTCCCGTACCTCCAATGTCCTACTCCTGATCTTCTGGATTTGTCCGGTGAGGTGCTGAGGTCGGCGAGGTCGTCGCGGACTGGTGAGGCCGGAGAGGTCGTCGGCTTGTCGTGGACTGGAGGCCGGAAAATATGAAGCAACAGCCATCAGAGGTTAATTCCGATCCATTTCAGCCAAGGAGAGAGCTATGCACTGGCGAATATCATAAGACTCCCACTCGTCTTTCTTGGCCCTAGCGACCCTTTGATACCAAGTTTTCCACCCTACTACAAACGCTGCTCCAGTCATGTTCTGAGTCAACAGATTTAAAAGGCAACCTTTGGGTTTCTTGATTGATGAATGTTAAGAGCCAACCGGGCTTGTTCTCTACTGGGATGATGATATTGTCACGCAGAACCTATGAAGACCATAGGTCAAAAATAGATCTACTAAACAATAATATTCTGGATCTAGAGAAATGATGGGATTTTTTTACCTCAGAGACTTCACTAAGACACGCCATTGAAGGAGAAGCGATGCCGACTTGCACGGATCTGGAGGTCTGAGGTTAAAGATTGTCTTGGTGCTCGCTGAGCTCTGGGAGTTCTTGAAGAAGAGAGAGAAGACGAGATGGCGGTTCTGTGAGGAAGAGGATAGGGGAGAAGAAGACTTGGCCTTATATAGGTTTTGCAAGGGGTGAAAAAGGCAGTAATGCTTTGACCTAAGGGTTTCGAGGAAGTCAGAGTCGATAGTTTCGAGTCAAAATTGGAATTATATCTCGAAACTAGGGGGCATGTGTTGACACCGGATTTTGACAGTTTTGCCTCGGTGTCAAGATAAGGCGAAGACGGTGTGAATCAAAATAAGCATCCGAGGAAGTAATAAGGAAAGTCAACTCGAATAGGAATTGGAGTCCGATCGGAGTCGAGCACAGCGCAAGCACAAATTCAAGCCAAAATTGGAATGGATTAATGACGTGGAAAAAGCCCGGGTGGAGAAGACCACTCGACAACCTAAAGATGGGCAGGGATAAAGAGTCAGTTTGATATAAGTTTTACATTCCGGGTCGTAGAAGTTTGTAAAGAGTCATTTCTTTTGTGTCAAGTTATATTACCGTAATCAGTTAGGAGTCGTAGTTTCCAGAGTTTAAATGGTGGCCCTGCGTGGTCACGAGAGGTCTGTGCACACCAACAACCAAAAACCTTCACAACTTTCCGCATCTACTTTCGTGCAATTTCATACATTGTCGACGACTTCGTCCTTTTCCTTTTCACGAGTTCTTCTGGGTATGTCGAGGGTGATCTGGATCTCAAGGCTTGCCTGTAAGTCCCGTATTACTGAGTAACATATAAGCTTTAGCAACCGGCGCATCGTTGTTGCTTCTGTAACATCCCTGATGTTTAAAACACTAAGCATTCACTAATAAAAGCTTTTAGGGTGAAATTAAAAGAAAAATAATGGAAACCCACTCTAAATTTGGAAATTCAAATTCAAAATTCCAACTTCAAAGGGCTGATTTGAATCCCAGCTCAAATCTCCATATTTTCTACTAAACTTGAAAATCTCCAAAAACGAAAGTTGTTTGTCATCCCAAATCAGTCCATGTTTCTTTTTAGAACTTTTTCAAATTTTATAGTTAAGCCCCTTAAAACCACCAAAACTAAACAGAACACCTTTTCAAACATAGCTTGTTTGAGCTCGAAATGTTGAAAATTTTTGGTTCATCCCAAAAATAAAGTCCGGTCCCACCTTCCAAGCTCCAACTTTTGTTTTTCACTTTTGAAACTTCAGTTCAAATTTCTGGAGAAAATGGGCCAAGAAATTCCACGGGCGCCCCGACAGCGAGCCCTGGCATGCTCTGTCCCTGGCCGCCGTGGGCCGCCACATGGCCGGCGAGCGGCGGTGACCCCGGCTGACTGGCCAAGCCCTCAGCAGCCGCGTTCCACCTGACCTCGTCCGGTCACTTCTCACTCTGCCTTCGCTCTGACAGTCTTGCCACGCGAGCCACCATCATGCCAGGCGGAGCTCCGTAGTTGGGCGCTGAGGTGCACACCGGACAGGAGTCCCTTGTGACCCGCTCTCGCGCCCAGTCGCTCGCCAATGCCATCCCCAGCCTCTACCCGAGCATCTCCAGCCCCCTATCGCCGCGCTCACTCTACCCGAGCCCGTCAGAGCCATCAATGGCGCTCCGATGGGTCGAGCACGCGCACGCGCGCCCCGAGCCCCTTTCCAACCATGCCGAGCCATCTTGCGTCTCCTCCAGCTTCGCCTAAACCCCCACTACCTTCCTCTTTTAAACGAGCAGCTCCCAAGCACCCACAGTCGCCCAAATCCCCTCTGTCAGCCGCCATTGCCGCCGCCGAGCTCCACCTCCAAGCCGAGGTCCCTCCTCCGGCCATCCCCGTCACCGCCAAGCCCTTCGATGAGGTTCCCCGACCTCCAGTGAAGCTCTAAGGCCGGCTTCCCCCTCGCACGAACCTCTACACCTCGCCGGCGTCGAAGCCGAGCGGAGGAGCTCCGGCACCCGTCGACGCCAGCCCACGCCGCTCCACCTACGGCCTCGTTTTCCTCCCCTATAGACCCGTGGTGAGCTCCTCTACGCCCCCCCTGAACTTTCCCTGGCCTATCCTGCCGCGGCCTCGCCGGAATTTGGCTAGCAGTAGCCGCCGGGCTACCTAGGACCCGATGGTGTTGTCCCAAGTCCTTTTAGGGGGCTGAACGAAATAAACCAGGGACCTCTTCGCGAGAATCTTTTAGATCTTGTGTCCCCAGCGTAAATAGATTCTTTAGATCTAGTTCAAATTGTTGAAATGTTCAAAACTCCGTTAAAAATCATAGAAAAATCAGGAAAATGCAAATAAATACTCCCTAGACTCGTGAGGTTGTACACTCCAACCTCATGTTTTCATGTTTATGCTTTTGATGAGTAGTTTTTCAATTAAAATTCAAACTCCATTTTAAGTAAATTGTGCACCATTTGAAATCCTGAACTCCTCTATAGCTAGATTTTAGATATGTTTCTTATGTAGTCTGTAGTAGCTTTGTGTCCAAAGGAGACCTGAAAATATGCTCTGTAACTTCTGTTATTAATTGTTTAGTGATTTATGTTTTAGTTCAGTTCTGGTTTTATTAAAAATATTTCCTGCGTTCAAAAATTTCCAAATTCTACTAGAAGCTTAGAAACTTGGTAAAGCATGCAAGAAAAATGTTAAACCTATTGTTGACTCTGTTTAGACCATCAAATAAATAGATGTATGCGTTAGGTGTAGTATTTGTTTAGGACTATTCAAGTGGTACTTTAACCTATCACTTGGCCAAAGCACTCCTCTTGATCATGCCTAGCTCTGGTTGTAATATCTACTGTTTTGGCCATGTTTTCAATTTTATATGATTTAATCTTGAATCTAGGGGCAGTAACTTGTAGAATTTTTAATAAATTCTGTATAACTCGGTTTTAGCTAAATTTTGCGATGAGCTTAGCTCTTATACCCCTGTGGCTGTCATAAGAATGAACAGAAATACAGAAACAAAAATAAAAAGTAACAAGAGTAAACCGGGGGAAATAGAAAGGGTGGGAACACTTGTGTGTTAAAATCAATAAAAATAGCTGCATGATAATTTTAATTTCAGGACAGAGTATTTGCATAAGAAAAGTAACTCTGAATTGTTTTATATATGTACAGAATCACCATCATGAAGGCATAAACTTTACACCACACCCCTTCTCTAATTTTGTGAAGAAAAGAATAGTACATTAAAATGTCTAGGTGAATGTGGCTATCAGTGTCTGTGTATTTAGATCACAAAAAGTGTAGCGACATTCAAATTTGTGCATCTCATGTAGACGGCACTCTCGCTGACGGTTCTTACGACCTCATCCCTGCCATCGAAGAAGGAGCTCCCGAAGGTGGTGCCAACGTCATTGTGATTGACCCGGAGACCGAAGTCAACGTAGCTCAAGAAGGCAAGCCCCGGAGCATGACCTAACTTTTAAAGTTTATGCAACTTTGGATTATTTATGTTTGTGCATTTATGTTTCAAGGAGTTGTTTGAATACCCTAGTTTCATAATTCTAGTACCTATGTCTTGAAATACTAGTCTGATAGGTGGATAGTGCTATGTTCTTAAGACCGTTACAAGTCGAGTGATTTCCTGTCACTCGCGAGATATAGGAGTTGTTTGTCTTTACATTATGTTGGAATCATAAGGATGGACGGGCAGGATGGTATGTGTAGATATCTTGTCCGTGTATGATAATTGGATTAAGGTCATAACGTGTGGTTTTGTGTGTCAAGTTTTTGAACGTACCACGCACATGCTGAAGTCTGGGCTCCGGTAAGCCTGGTACTCGATTGATACAGCTAGGGCCGATAGCCTTCTTTCCTTAGAAATGTATTTCCCTTGCTGTACACAAGTGGTTACATGCGTGAGATCGGCCGGCATGAGTCCACGAGTATCCGATAACCTTGTATCCAAAGGGAGTGGAGTTGGTTCCGAATTGTGGATTGAAGGGAAAGGTTGGGTAGTGCTTGTGCCTTTTATAGCAAGCATTATCCGTGTGTTTGGGTTTCTCTGGCCAGGTAGTGAAATTCGGTTCGAACTGTCCGCTTCTTGCGGTTAATAAGACTGCTTGACCGCTGTGCTACATTGAGTAACAAGTAAAACTCTGAGGATGATGAACTTGTTGTATGTAATTGTATTGCACCACTTGTATGCTTAGAAAGGTTGCTCATCTAGAATGGCTAATGTTACTAGAACTTGATGCTAAAATAATGAAAGTAAGGATCCACACTTAGTCGCTTTCTGGCAAAACAAACCCACCAACAAAAAGCTTCTCATGTCTAGGAGTCGGTGATGTAGTTTTCACCCAAAGGGTAAGTTTTGTTGAGTATTACGTAGTATACTCAGCCTTGCAAGTGGCTTTTATTTCATGTATGCATGTTACAGAGGACATTGCTAGTGCTACTTGGCCTGCCCAGGTTCCTCCTGACTGATACGTCGAGTGGGTTCCAACCTCTTCTGAGGATCGTGAGGAGTAGCACTATGGACGGCTTCATCGTGGTGTTGCTATATATCGTCATTAGTTAATTTCCGCTACTGAACTCTCAGAATTTTATTTTAATTTCAGACTTGGTTTGTAATATCTTGTTGAGACTATTTATGTTAAATTGAACTTGTGGAATGTTATAATCTCTAGGACGCACCTTCGTGTGGGTGTGCGTGTTGTTTCGATCAAAGGAAAAACATGGTTAATCGGGTATAATCCGATGGCGCTCCAGCTTATTCCGGATTAAGTGCCTGGCTTTTTGTTAGTGGTTCGTGGGGTACTTAACTTGGAATAATTTCAGAGTGGTCTGCCACAGCTTTGTTTGGAGTTATTCGACAGTTATCGAATAGATATCTAAGCTTTAGCAATCGGCGTATCGCTGTTACTTCGTTTAGGTTTTATTCAACCTTTATCCAGCTTGGAATCAATTTTATTCGGCTTTTATCTATTCGTCATCATTGGATCTGCTATAGCCATTTAGATATGTTATAGGTGTTGCTCTGCTTGGCTTATTAGGTTATGTATTAGTAATCTTACTTTGCTTTGCATCGTATCAGTTGATCTAGCTAGTTCTTTATCTTCAGATCGGAATTCATTGTCGATTCTATGTACATCGCTAATCAGAATCCCAGCCAATTTTGCCTTGTTATCTACAATTTCCTTATCAATCAACACGTCAGATTGACTGGCACGCCCTGCAATCATGGTCACAACCGATTTCATGTGCTAGCACGATATGGTATTTCATAGATGTCCCATATGTGTATGATAAATTGGTTAAGGCCGAAACGTGCGGTACCTTTTGTGTCAAAATTTTAAACATACCACACACATGTCAGGCTAGGGAACAGGTAAGCTTAGTACGCGACTGATGCAATAAGGGTCATTAGTCTGCTTTCCTAGGAAATTTATTTCCCCACTAATCATCCATGGGTATCTGCATGAAGGCCTAGTGTAGATAACCTTTTCCCTAAGGAAGTGGGATTTTGTTCCGAACTGAGGATAACCTTGTCCTTTTTAGTTGGCACCACCCGTGTGTTTGAGTTCCCCTTGCAAAGTTATGAAATTCAATTCGAACTACCTGCTTCTCGCAATTAATGAATGTAATACGCCCATTAGTGTTTTAGTTTTGGCCTATTGCGGCTCAGGCCTCTTGTTCTGGTGGATTTAGTCCCATCTTAGTAGTCTCATTAGGTTCGGGCTAGCTTATAAGTTTTCGTATTTCAAATATACCACCTTCAGATTAACCATTTTACACTATGTGAGGTCTAAAGTGTAAGTGGGGTGGTATGCATATGAGAGCCCATTCCACTTGAGGAGCTGGGCTGTTGGCAGATTTTGGTGCATAGTGTTACAAATGGTAATTAGGGGCAGTACTCTCGCTACATCAAGAAGATATGAACCGAACATATTCTGATCCGTACTTCCAAGCTTGCACTATACTGCGGTAAGCAAATCTATCTACGGCAATGCAAGCACATGCATGGACCAGTAGCTGCATGCTATTATTGATCAGGCATGCTTTATGGATATATGGCTACGGCATGTAAGCAGCTAACACGAGCATCGAGGGGAGGGGGGAGAGCTTCCAAAGTGTGATGTGGCTACCAGGTCAACAAGGATGGAAGCTGGTGGCAAAACCAACGAAGTTGGAGACAAGTCCGGTGACGATCTCCGTTTTCGATGATGTTGCCATTGATTCCGTGGAGCAGTGATTGGAAACAGAGCAAGAATCTGTTGGAGCATCAGCTGCATCACTAGAGTAACAATGATAGTAAGCGATGTCGCCGGAAACGAGGAAGAAGATGATAAACAAGGTTCTGCTGCAGGAAGTCCAGACTCTAGAGTAAAAGAATTGCACGGAGGCATCCTAGGAAAGGGCAAGGAATCACTGAGCGCCTTCAGTTTTACAGCTGCAAGGAAGGACCGGAGGGGTCATCCCGTGGGAGCTATCACCGGTCACGGTGGAATTAAGATGAATTTTTCAATAGGAATTTATAGAGTAATTACAAAATAATGCCATAGATGAGGGGAATTCCGATACTAAGAGGCAAATTAGTACCGGTTATTGCCATGGGGCAAATTGGTACTTGCTAGTATCATCAATTGGTACTAAATGGTTCCACTGTGACCCAATCCCAACGGAAAGATTCCCCTCGTTTGCACTTAGTACCGGCTAGAGTCTTCAACCAATGCTAAATGACTCGTACTGGTTGAAGACTTCAGCCGGTACTAAAATCACGCATTTAGCTCGAGACTTTAGCCATTACTAATGTTCATACTATAAAACCCTCTTCTTCCTCCCTGAGCTATCAGCCACCACATTTCGACAACCAGAGAGAAAGGTGTTGTTCACTCACATGGCACCCTAGGGGAGGTTCTGCAAGTTTTTTCAACAATTTGTGGTGTGTTTGGCCCATTGAATTGTTATAGAGGTTGTAACTTCAATCTCCCTTCCTTAAAAGTTAATATGCTATGTTTTATGCATTGTAGGGTGAGAAATCTGGGATTTTCTTACATGAGGACGAATGAATTAGGAATTTTTTATCCATTATTTTCTTACACATTTTCTAATCCGAGTGCGTTCAATAAGTTAGGATCTTATTTATCTTTTCAATTATTAATTAGAATATGAAGCAATTATATTTATATAATATGTTGCATTTTTTCTAATGGTAGCTAGAGAAATTTGTGCATTTCTTAGGATGTTTTTAGAGAGACTTAGAGAGCGAAGAAATAATTTAGAGAGGGGAGAACTTTTTTTATATAGGAAGAAGTATTTTGTCAACGCTTATAATTATTTGGTTTAGCAATATGGAATATAGGAAGCACAATAGAATAGTTTTGCTTTTATGGAATAATCAAAGAAATGAATATAGGATAGTTATAGAAAATATAGAAATACTGAATAATTTTGGTTTTATATAGGATAGTTATATAATAAATACAGAGAAGTTTTGTTGATAATACTTATAATGTTTTGTTGTACTTATAAATAAAAGTGTTGTCGAAACACAATGACATCTGCTCCTGGAGGTAATGGTGGTGGTCGGGATCATCGTAGGTCGTCTCGTCCCAAGGGATAAACTCCAGTAGGCCCTAAAGAGGAGTACAAACCATTTAAAGGTTGGTTGAGACCACAACTTCGTTATTTAGAAGCAACACATGAAGAGTATGGTGTAGCGGGGAAGGAACCCCTTTTGCTATTGAGTGTTTGAGACTTCGTTATTCATTAGTTCCATAATATTCTTCTACTCTAGAAAAAAATCCGACAGAGTAGTCGACTGTCCTACCCAAGGATAATGGTTGAAGAAACCTTTGTCGTGTTAGTTGTTTAGTGATCCAACAAAGCAGTCGTGTTAGTTAGTTAATATTGCATGGTTTGGAATTTATGTTGGTCACATACATATGGAATGTTAAGAATTTATTTTAATTTTTTAAAGAATAATCTATTTTTCTTTCTTTTGAAAACTGTGAAAACAATATGATTTTCTTGCAAATGGACAGACAATGGATGTGTGATGATCGTTGCTCCATGGCATGGATTAATGTTCTAAAGACCTTTCTCGATACCATGGAGGCCAACAGGTCGGCAAAAGGGTTTCATCTATTGTCCATTCAGAGTTTGCCAAAATGGAAAATAATACTCAAAGCAAAAAAATTGTGCACTCCCACATTTATACCGAAGGTTTCATGTCCATCTAATATATTTGGACCAAACACGGTGAAACTGGAGTTATGATGGGACCTAATGAATAAGAATGAGAAATTCCAGAATGGGTTCACATACATGGACCCAATACTTTTGAATATGAAGCCATGGGCGTGGCCAATGAAAATGTCCCAGAAGAGGAAGCACCCAATTGGTCAGGTATTGTTAGATGCCCACGGAGAAAGTGGAACTGTATTGGAGTCAATAAAGTTCAAGAAGATGTTTTAGGATCACAAGAAGCTGTTGTACCCAGGCTGCGAGAAGGGTCACCAGAAGATGCGTAGCACACTAGAGTTGCTGCAATGGAAGGCAACAAATGGGGTTTCTGGCAAAGGATTTGAGGAGCTATTGCAAATTGTAAAGAACCTGCTCCCCAAGGATAATGTTGTGCCCTAAACAACATACGAGGCGAAAAATGTCGTATGCCCTCTCTCAACGTATGATAGGTAATCTTCATGAGGATACATGCTGGCATTTCTTAACGTCACTGAAATTGTGTCGTTAGAAAGCCAGTGGGAAACTCTTGCCCTTTAGAATAAAATATTCCGCAAGCGCACAGAATGACCGTGTAGCACTTCACCTTAAAGTATTCTAGGGTATCGTAAATTTCTGTAGAGAAGCACTGTGGTTAAAGTGATATTGAAGAATTAGACTAGGAACACAATCTAGAAATATTCACCAACTATCTTAGGGGAGATAACTGTGGCGCAAGGATATGATATAAAGTGCCCAAGATAACTTAGCTTATCTAAAAAGGTAAGCTAGATAAAAGGTCAGAATGACTAGTGACACAGGAGACTTCTACACTTAGAGAAAAGGAAAGACGTTGGGAGAACAACGAGCGAGAAAGATTCCTAAAACACTTCTAAACTTATAAGAAAGCCTCTAAATATCTAGACTAGAACTCTACCTAGCTGTCAGGAAACTAGAGCTTACTTCGGCGGCTGGAAGAGGAAAGGTCGCAGACGGGGTAGAAGGGGGACCTAACGGCAACCTGCAACTACTGCTATGAAAACACTCAAACGTGGTGGTCGCACAGAGGACGGACAAGGCTGTCACCACTTGCCGCCTACCACTCTACTTCCGTGGGGTGGAACACACTTTTTAGCTAACACCTAGCCAAACACCACGTCTGGACTCGATGCTAGTATTTCTCGTGAGGCCTTCACGAGAAATCTCCCTCAACCTAGGAAACGATTGAATTCCCTAGTCCGGGCGAGAAAACCCGTAAGGTAAAAGCCTGACCAACTAACTAGACTCTAGCTGAATCTAAAGGATATGATATGAAAAGATCACACTACTCTCCTAGATAAACTAAAGAAAGCAGGTAAGGAAAGCTTAACTGATAAAGTAAAGAAGATAACTATATTGATAAAATATTCGAAGTATAAAAGGAAAGATACAAGAACTTTACCTAAACTCCGAGAGACTCCAGAATCTCGAAGCAAGCTTGACTCGACTCTAACTCCCAACTCTAACCTACTCTGGAAAAATATAGAAAGGTAAGGAAGCTCCTTCTTGGTATGTGTTGAGAAGTGAAGTGGAGGCCTCCTTTTATAGCTTGAGCAGGTCGGTTGAGCATCTTGGCGGTTAAGTTAGCTCGGCATGCAACCGTCCTCAGAAGGGCGCCTGGAACGGAGTCGGTGGTCGGCCGTTCGGCCGGTTCCTGGCCGATCAGCCAGGGATGGTGGCTATCTGGCACCGCCTTACGTAGCAACACTCTGGATTGACTCCTGGTGTCAGTAATTGTGACGGTTATTAACTGCCTGGCAGTTAAGACATGAAGGTGGGCCCTCTAATCCATGTGATGTGTTTTCGGGCCCTTTGATCAAACCGTCATTGGATGAATGGCTTTGATGCTTTGAATGGGTGCTAGTTTGCTCCTGGATCAGTGACTTGGCAGTTGGCTGAGGTGGCTGGCTGATCGGCCAGGCTTTTTTCCTATTTTTGTCCTCTTTTCTGCCACGTGTCCCTGCATTCACAACTTCACCAAAATTTGTGGAATTGATTAAATATAAGTAAAACATACATGGAATGTTATGCAAAGTTCTCATTTTGTCCGACATGTTGACGGTCACAAGGTGTCATAATGGCCGTCAACAATACCACCGGGTGCTCCAGGTTGAATCACTTAGCTAACTCTACTTTGGTTACCTTTTTCAAACCTCGAGATATTGGACATGCCCTGTTTGTTGCAAATTGGGTTAATGCATGCATATGAAGTTAGAGAATTTTGAGAGAAACCAAGTTCGGACCCCAGTAGAGCCTCCACTAAAGTGCAACCAATAGGGACAAAATGGATGTTTAAGAACAAGTAGGTGGAACGTAGTCATGTTGTTCGCAACAAGGCACGCCTTGTAGCCAAGGGGATTTGTCAGAAGGAAGGAATAGATTATGAGGAGACATTTTCCCACGTTGCTCACCTAGAAGCCATTAGAATCCTCTTATAACCTTTTCAGCCTCGAGAGGGTTTATGCTTTTCTAGATGCATGCCAACAATGCCTTATAGAATGGGTTTACAGAGGAAGAAGTGTATGTAAGGCAACCCTCGGGCTTTGAGAGTCCCATTTCCCACACACGGGCATGGTATGCCAGGCTCAAGTCTTTCCTTCTTGAGAGCGACTTTGAGATGGGCTCTGTGGACAAAACCTTGTTCTATTATATGCATGGGTATGTCACCCTGATTGTGCAGATATGCGTGGATGATATTATCTTTGGTTGTTCTTCTCACTCTTGTTACTAAGTTTGCAGATACTATGAGCAGGAAGTCCGAGATGTCCATGATGGGAGAGCTCAATTTCTTCTTGGGCTTGCCAATCACACAAACCAAGGAGGGCACATTTGTACACCAAGGTAAGTATACAAAAGATGTGCTGAAGTTCGACATGGTTGAGGCCAAGCCTCTCTTTCAACTCCCACGCCTGTGGTGACGGCTTTGGATGTGGATGAGAAAAGAGACTCGGTGGACCAGAAGGAGTACCGTAGCATGATTGGCTCTTTGCTATACCTGACGGCGACGAGGCTAGACATACACTCAGACATACACTTTACCGTGTGTCTATGCGCTCGCTTCACCATCAAGCAGTCAATAGAATCATGGGATTCCTTCGTTTCACTCCTAAGTTCAGACTTTAGTATTTTGTGTCTTCTTCTTTGACTTTGCTGGAGTACTCGGATGCTGATTTTGTGTGTTGTCGTTTGGATAGGAAATCGACTTCTGGTACTTTTTAGTTTTTGGGGTCGTCTTTGATTTCTTGCTCATCCTACAAGCAGTCCATCGTAGCCCAGTCCACAATAGGAGCCGTGTATATTGCTGCTGCTAGATGCTGCTCCCAACTCCTTTAGATAATTTCCACTTTTAGGGATTTAAGCCTTAGCTTCCAGAGAGTGCACCAGTGCCAAAAGCATAGACCAACTTTATCCTATTTAAGTGTATGATCGCCTCATGGTGGTTCTTAGTGCACTTAAGCTGGATTACTTTGTGACGGTTCCGCCACAGCACCATCTTTGGATAGTGCTTGTGAGGGCCAGAAAGTTGACGAATACATCTACGGTCTACCTCAACTCTGGCACCTGCTGCATTGACTCACATGGTTAGATCGAACTCCGACATAGCTATCGGTCAATCTCATGATCTTTTTAAGTGGTATTCATGTTTTCGATGCATAAGATCATGTTGTTTTAAGTCGTAAGTGATGTAACATTTTCACCACTAGATCACCCACTGTCTTTAGCTATATGTTCGGGGAATGCATCTCTTGTTTTATCCAGATAGCGCCAATCAACTCAATTTTGTGTTTATCACCATGGCCATAAAACAACCCAAGAACTTTTGTAGCAAACACTAAGATAATATTGTCACAACGGACACATTGACCCTAGAAATAATGCTAGGAACTACAATTCTGCTTCGAAGATGCATCATTTTATAAACAACGTATAAGTTAAATTGCGCAACATATTATCAATTTTTTACTACAGCCTTCGTGCACGATATCATGAGATTTTGACAAATCCCATGATTCTCAGACTTTGTTTTCTTTTTATACAATTTTAAAACAATTTGATCACACATTCATGCTCATATTTTGTTAACAAGATATTTCAAATTTACTTTTATTTCTTAGACAAGGCCTCACATTAGACTCAGTAATATGAATATCATTTTTCCAATAATATTGCATTATTTGAATCATTTTTAATTTAAATTTTACGTATTCAAAAAATACCTTTAGATGAAATAAATTAAACAAATACAGAAAAGTAAGTGAGAAATATATCAAATCTTAATATGGAGTAGTAGGTACAATATAAGGAGAGCAGAAATAGTTTGGAGGGTAGTGGGAGGAAAAACTTGTATGTTTGTCGAGTGCTTGAAGAAAACACTTGGCAAACACAAATGCTTGCCGTTGCCATGTGTCCTCACGGGGCACTCGACAAACCTAAATATTTGTTGTGTGTCCCCATAGGGCACACGACAAACTGGTCCTTTGTTGTGTGTCATAGGCTGATACTCGGCAAAGCCTTGTCATTGTGTAGCAAGCTAACAGCCAGTGCATGCCCCCGTTAGGTGGGCCTCTTTGCCGCGTGTCCTCTCCTTATTTGCTGAGTATTTCTCTTCTAGCGCACAACAAAGTACTAATTTGCGGAAGGTTTAAACATTGGCACTTGTTAACTAGCCTGTTTGCCGAGTGTCCGATGGAATGCACTCGGCAAACAACTGAGCATGGGGCAAACATGTGTTGGTGTTGCAGAGAGGAATACACAAAACTTGTTAAGCCGAGCCAAATGCCAGTAACTGTCACCCCTACACCTACCTCTAATTCTAGTAAGAACAGGAACAAACCAATGGAATTAAGTCTAGATACCACGTCTACACCCGAAAATACTTATTCTTAGTACCACATGGGGTTATTCACATCGTAGAGACCTGTATACCCAGAATACCAAACACTCATAGCCACAAGCAATTAATATAAAAAACACTTAACAAAGAAATTATCAACAAAAGAACTTGAATACCCACTCAAGTGTGTGAATCCAATGAGGTACAATTTAGAAGAAGGTGAACAAATCTGATCAAGCGTGTATCCTCTTCTAGTCACGCTAGATTTAATTACCCGTCTAATCTCCTTCTAATCTCTACCTCACACGCTTCTAATCCTAATACAATAATGACTCTTCTTCCTTTCCTCCTAAAACTATCTCTTATGTTGTCAAGGCGCGGGGGGGGGGGGGGATCCACACTTCTAGGATGCACACAGAACCAACCAAGGCAACCAACTACAAACTGCCTTCTCCTCCACTGATATGTAGATCCTCCTGACTTGACTTGTGCCTTCCTTCTCTCTATATTGTATTTCTCTACCAAAGTACCAAGACAGCTAGTGTAGCACAGTACACAACATTTGGGGGAGGCCATGGTGGGAGCAAACCACAACGCCAGGGCCTCGTGCCCTCGCTCGACCTTGTTGGGGGTGGCAGGCTACTACTGATGGGTGCGAGCTCCTCACCGGCGGCAGCGACGGTGACCTCGGAAGAGTATATAGCAACAACGAGGTCCTGCCGGGCGGCACGAGCGCACACAAAGCACAGTGCACCGTCACGGCGGAGCTGAGCCCTCCGTCATGGGTGGCTCGTTCCAAGTGGTGGGGCCCGCAAAATGTGTGGGCACTACTACAGAATAGATTTTTTGAGGCGGTTTTTGTGTCCTCCTCTGACATGGGGCTTCTATTAATAGGCTATTTTCGGAGGCCGACATGTCCAAAACCCTAGATGGACACGGTGAGCCCACCTATCATCACCGTCGCCATATCTGCGGCCACCGCCGGATCCTCGCCCGCATCCATGCCGCCGGACCATCGAGCCGTCGCTTCGCGACCGCCGACTGTGTGCGTGCAGGCAGTGGCCGCCGGCCCGCACGTGCGCACGCCACAGCCACCACCGCGCGTGCGCAGGCTGCCGCCGCCAACTCGTGCTCACGCACAACACGACCGCCACCGTACTACGCGCGCACGCCGCCAGCAAGAGATGAAGGGAGGAGTGTTGCTACTCCATCTTGGCGGGGCCCACCTCGACCGGATCTGCCTCCGGCTGCGCCGCCAGCGAGAGAGGAAGGTAGGAGCGCCACTGCTCCGGCTTCACGGAGCCCACCTCGACTGGATTCGCCTCTGGCTGCACCGCCTGCGAGAGAGGAAGGGAGGAGCGCCACCGCCTAGATCCACCTGCGGCTGCCTGGATCCGCCCGAAACTCGGAGAAGAGATCACCGCCACCGCTGGAGGGAAGAAGGTCATCCCCGCCTCTTGAGACCGCCGATGCCCTCTGGGTGCGTGAGCGACGGATACGGGGAGAGGGAGGAGAGAAGGTACCGGCGGCCGGAGGAAGGAGAGAGGAGGATTGAATGGAAATTAGGGTTAGGCTGGAGGGGTGGTGTTCGTATATATATGATAAAGGGTTATCGGGTTGAGTCAGGCCTGATGGGCCTCGGTTTTTTCAGAAGCGGGCCTTATAAGCGCCCGCCTCCGAAAATCAATTTACGGAGATGCACAACTTAAGATGTCCGCCTCAAAAAATATACGATTTTTCGAGGCGGTTGTTTTGAAGTGTCCTACTCCGAAAAATGATTTTTGGAGGCGGTTAGATGTCTCCTTAAATAATAGATATCCACCTCCGTTAATGCATAAGATAAACGGAGGCGCACAGATTTTGTGTCCGCCTCTAATAATAAAAATGCAGTGTTTCTTAAAATTCTATTTGTAATAGTGGGGGAAGAAACTCCTGCAGCCCCCCAAACGCACGGTAGCGAGTTTCTTGGGATCTTGGTTTGTGGGACAACATCGTTACTTTGTTGAGAAACCCCGTCTTCATTTTTTCTCTTCTTCCCTCTTTAAACCTCTTGCCACATTAGATTTACGCTTACATGACAATGCTATAGAAGCTAGCTTGAGGTGGAGGATCGAGACTGCTCTTCAGGCTGGCATAGGGCTTGCTGCCATGCACATCGTGCAATTAATGGCCGGCCTGCTGCGTGCTTAATTAGATGCATGGGAGCTGCTGCTGCGTGCTGCACTTGCATGTGCATTGCTTGCCCACGTGGAGCTTGCCATGTCTCGCTTGCAGCTATTACGTGAATGCATACATTCTTGACGTGGCATTCGAACTGGTGGCTTCCAAGTGTTGTACATCTTCATGGATATCTTGTGTATTTTCTCTCAATATTCGGACGTGGTCCTATGACATCAACTGAAATCAACAATACATCAAAACTCGATGTCTTATGAAGGCATTAACACTAACCCGCGGGCGCTACAACAACAGGCCGGACGGACTCGAAAACTTCGAACTGGTACAAATTAAAACGACGTGCGAGCCCGTTTCCCACTTATTACGTATGTAAGATCACCACAACCATCTTAACGATCCAACGATACACATTGGTGACTTGCACAACTACACGATCGATCTTATTACGTGGAGTAAAACTGTTTGACATAACCGTGCTGCTAATTCTGATCACCAACCTTTTTCTTCTTTGCGAGCTCAGCGATGTAACCGAGCATGTCCTTCAAGTCGGTATCGGACGACCCGCCCTCTGCAATCGCGGCCCTCACCTTAGCAGCAAGCTCCTTCGCCTTGGCACGCCGCGCAGCGCCGGTGGAACCCTCCTCCTCGTCCATCAGCTCGGCCACCTTACTAGCAATACTCTCCCTTCCGACCTGAACCACCGGCATCGGGTCCATTTGGACAACGTGAGTCAGTGGCACCTTCACGCCGGAACGTATGCCGGTGCCAAGCACGTCGACGAGCAGCGCCTCGTTGAGGAAATTGTCGGCGAACTGCGGCCACGTCATCATCGGCACGCCATAGGGGACGACCTCCAGCGTCGAGTTCCACCCGGCGTGGTTCAAGAAACCACCCACGGACGGGTGTGAAAGGATGGTCATCTGAGGGGCCCACCCACGTATGAGCAGAGCCCGGTCCTTGACACGAGCCTCGAACTCGGCGTCGAGGCCGGAGGTCTCTTTGAGCAGCACCCAGATGAACGCCCGGCCGGATGCCTCAAGAGCAGCGGCGAGCTCGGCCACCTGAGGTGGCAACAGGCGTGCCACGCTACCGAAGTTGATGTAGAGCACGGTCGCTGGTGGCCGCGCGTCGAGCCAGGAGACGATCTGCTCGGCGTCCATGGCGGCGCGGTTGCCTCTCCCGGCCATCGCGCCGGCGTCGGACTTGTACGCGCAGAGCGGGCCGAGCGCCCACATCTTGTGGCCACGCTCCGCCGCGTAGCGCTCCATGAACTCGCCGTCCATGGCCCTGCACGTGTTGAAGAGCATCCCTTCGGCGCTGGCCTCGGCCTCCAGCATGTCACGTCGGAACCTGTCCATACCGGGCCCTAGGTAGAGCCCGGGCGCCGTTGACCTGTTGACAACCGTGCGCACCGGGAAGTCCGGCACCTCGAACATCTCGTAGTCGTCTACGGCACGTTCGTAGATGCCGTGCTTCTCGAGGTTGTGCACGGCGAGGATGGAGAACGCCGAGAAGCCATGGAACACGAGGTGCGGCACGCCGAGACGTCGCGCGACGGGCAACGTCCATGGGCTCATGGAGTCGGGGATGAGGCAGTCGGGGAGGCGAGGCAGCGACCGGAGGTAGGCTTCGAGTGGCTCGGCGAGCTGCCACAGGGCATCGTAGAATGGCACGATGAGGGATGGGTCGAGCACCATGTCGAGGTTCTCGGTGCCTTCCGGGAGGCCATGGGAAGGACCCGGGAAGGGGAGCTCGGCGAAGTCGAGGGCGAGCCCGGCACGCGCGGCGTGCTCGAGGAGGGCCTTGTTGCGCGCGGCGTTCACCGGCGTGAGCACGACGGTGACGCGCGCGTGGCCGGCGAGGAGGCGTGCCAGGTCCAGCATGGGGAGGACGTGGCCCTGTGCCAGGAGTGGCACCAGCACGAGGTGGAGCTCCGCCGCCATTATTGCGCCAGGTGGAGTAGATGGATTGGAAGAGATGAGCTAGCCGGAGACAGAGGCAGAGGATGAGAGAGTGTAATGTTGTACTTGAACATACTGATTCAATCTCGATGTGACCATATATATATATATACAGCGGGTGGAGGCGAGTGGGTAGGTGTAGTTATGAAATACATCTATTAGCTGATCGGCGTGACCGACGTGATGAAGCTGCTGATAGTAGCGAGCGACAAGCTCCCGGCATGATCTGAATATTACTGGACCTGTTGCTCGCAGCCCACATATGGCAACAGGAAAAATCAATCACCCGTAGACCATCGGACCTGCACACACACATTACTCTTATTAATATCCCACTCAACCACCCTGATAACAAGCATATACCTCCCATTTATTGTCTATACCTGATTTAGATCAATGAACCATTTATATAACACAAATTCATCTCAAAATTATATAACCCAAATTTATCTCATATTTGGTTGGGCCAAGCACAGTAAATGCATTTAATTACAATATTAACTCGTTGCAATAATTGCACTCAATTAAAATAAATGCTAGAATTTCATAGGTTGACAACAATAAAAAGATATATTTCTTGTAAAACACATAAATATATACACACCGAAGATTACAACCCTCTTGGCGCAGGGCAAAATACAAAGGCACACAATATCCAGTCCAGCCAAAATATCTGGTTGTGACCCATTTTGCATGATGGGTTAGGGTCGATGAACGAATATTTTTTCTGCAAATTGCTTGCCACATAACCCCTATGAGAATGTGGCTTCAAAAGACCTTTAGAAAATTACTTCTTTATTCCTATACAATATTAAGCCCAAATCTGTGTTCTTTCGGTCCTGCCTGTTCTATGGTATTTAATGGTGGCTTGAAGGACGAACACCAGGATATGTTGTACTACTTCAACATTCATCCGGGACTCAAAGCTGCTCCATGAGGTCCGACATGAAATGTTTCTATTATTTAGTGTATCTTATCTTTCATGCTCCATAATTATCGGTATACAAGCTCTCAATTATTTTCTACATCTGATTAACATCAATATACCATTTCTATCAAAAAATTCATCTCAAAGTTTAAAAACCACTAGAATATACTCTTTCAGTGTAGGTGACGTCCCCATTGATTGAGAGGCGTCTGTGGTGACTTTGTCACTCTCGAAACCAACTGGCTTAGTCTCTTGAAGGTGCTCACAGGGACAGGGTTGCTTATATGTATTTGTTAGAATTGCGCAGCAGATTCCGGCCCGGCCCACTGTACACATGCAAGCTGGCGCCCCATGGGCCTAGGTCCACGGAGCCCAACAACAACCAAGGTCTCAGGCCTGACTCAACCCAAAATACTAGCCTCATAGGAAGAGGGCTGCCCCACCTTATATGTTGTGCTCCCCCACCATCAATTACTGATGTGGGACTAAATCTAACAATCTCCCCTGTCACAACATCGGGCTCAACTCTTCCAGCACAATCATCTGTGTGATCTCACGAAGAATTTATCTCAGGCACCGAGTCCAACTTTCCATTTACAACCATCCGTGTGACCCTCCGGAGATGTTCACGGGCACCCCTGTCACCATGTGATCCTGGAGATGTTACCAATGTTACAGCATTTGGCTCTGATACCACTTGTTAGATAATAAGCGCGCGGAAGGAGTTATCGATTTACCGAGATGATGATCACAGACGACACCGGAGGCATGATATTTGTTAACGAGGTTCAGCCGAAGCCTACATCCCCGGGGCATGACTACGGGCGCTCCTCCCCAATACGCAACACCGATCGCTCCAGGGTCCCGGCAATGCGCTGCCTCCCCCCTGCGAGACTGTCACTATGTTGTCATGGTTACAGCAGTGGTCCTTCTCTCATATTTATGAGGAGTCCGGGTTAGAAGAGTCCGACACGTACTCTACACCCTACTGGTAATACAACTCCAAGTCCAAACGTAACCAACTAATACAATATTCGACACAACTCTAATAGTATTCATATGAGTGAGTGTGTGTGTGCGTATGTGTGAGTGCCTTCGATTGTACTGATTCTCAAAAAAAATAACCGTAAGCTAGCTCTGATTTCTATTCTATAAGTAAATGACATCAATAAACCATTTCTATCACACAAATGGTAGAAACCTTATTTTAGCCACGAATTTGTTTCTACAACTATTAACATCTATAAGCACTAATACTAAAACATTGTAAATTACTTAGAAATATCTCTATGTTCTTCCCTATTTCAAAGAAACATAAATCAATACATATCTAAAGCAAATACCATATTTCTATAGCCATGAGTTGACAGAGGTTGAGCTCACTAACCAATTGAAGCACTTGGATGAGCAAAATCTCATGAAACGGCCAACGAAAAGAAGGACAACACTCCTCTCTCTCTCTCATGCCATAAATCACATGTGTAGTGTGGACTGCTGGATGTAGAATCGACACACATTACCACTAGTAGAGAATCGAGCATTCGTCCCTCTCACGTTAGTACCGGTTGTCTTAAAACCCGGTGCTAACGTGTCCCTAGGGGTTCCCGAGGGCCCTCGGACCATTTAGTACCCGCTAGTAACACCAGCCGGTACTAAATGGTGTCATTTAGTACCGGTTGGTGTTACCAGCCGGTACTAAATGGTCCCGGGGGGTTCCCGAGGCCCCCGCGGACCCATTTTGTGCCGGCTCGTAACACCAGCCAGTACTAAATGTTGGCATTTAGTACCGGCTGCGAGCCGGTACTAAATGGGTCCGCGGGGTATAGTTCAAAAGGAAAGCATATCCCACTCAGTCACAACTGATGCATAGGTAGGATGGTAGAGGGGGTTACGCGCGAGGCCAGAGGTTGTGAGTTCGAATCCCACGAACCGTGCACGCGCATTTACGTGTGAAAAATTCGCGTGACTTGTGACTGAGTGGGATATGCTTCCTTTTGAACTATACGTTGCGCGTGTGCGAGCCTCCAGCCGGTACTAGCTGGTCCGCCCCGCCGACCCTACGACCACGTTGGTACTAACGGGGCTACCCATTTAGTACCGGGAGCTCAATACCGATTGCATAACCGGTACTAACGAGGCTTTTGGTCCGGTACTAAAGGTCCATTCTCCAGTAGCGGATCCCATTATCCCACTCGACCACTCTGATCGGGTCGGCTTTATTTCTATTGTGTGGCTGGTAATAATGTCAACTCTGCCATCGACACCCACATTACTCTTGCAATAATGTCAACAACGCCATTGGTCAGACTTTGTCTGCTCTTAAAATTTAGCTAGCTGTAAATTCTAGTGGCTTTTGTTTAGCTATTAGCGGACTAAACTTGGCCTGTTTGAATCCAAACCAGCTAAACGTGACTTGACAGATTCAAACAGGGTGCTTGTTCGCTATTTGGATCCAAACCAGCTAAGCATACCATTTAGCATGGACTGATGTGACTAGTCCACTGTCTTTGTGTGCTTGTTCTCCCAATGTTGAACAGAAAAACAATACTCCAGAACACCACTACATAGATGTTCAGAATAGCACATCCCAGCTGGTTTTGGGAAGTGTTTGATTTATAGCAGCTGTGTTGGTATAGGCAACGCAGGTGGTTGGAACAGCCCGTTCGTAGCTCCAACCGGTTGTGATGTGCTCGATCACAGCCGGCTCGTAGGGGTTTCAGGCATCGAAAAAACTATAAAAAAACATGTTTTGATGGTGAAGGGACCCACTGGAGCGCTAAAATTCGTGCGCTAGACGACCAACAGGATTCATTCCGGCGACCTTCCCTATGCGTGTAGCCTCCTCTACCACTGCACCGCACTCTCAATGTGTTCATACTCCGTTTTGGTTCTACCATATTATACCATACCAAGTCAAATTTGCTAATTTGAGTGTTTAAACGACGTCAGCTTAAAAAGTTGTCAACTACAAACTTTCATAACTATTTGAAATCTACAACTTTCATAATGGTTGTTTGTCCATCCAACCTTGTTTACGAAATTTTGAATTTTAAATTTGACAAACTTCAAACATACTTTTTGTTGACAAGATGATTTCATATCAAAAAGTTGTCAACCACCAAGTTTCATAAATTTATAAAATCTTCAACTTTTATAATGGTCGTTTCTCCATCCAAGATCATTTGAAAAATCTAAAATTTTAGATTTGATAAATTCAAAAGTAGCGACCCAAATGGATCAGGGCTAGAATCAACTGTGCTGAGGTAGCAACGTCGCTGGTTCATGGCTAGAACTAGCTGCGTTGCTCGATGCACTAATGGCAACCGGTTGGATGGTCAAACCAGTTGTGATGTGTAGCATCACAGCCGTTTCACTTTCTAACCAGTTGTGATGATCGTTTACAGGCTACAGCTGGTTTGCTCAAAACTGGCCGTAAAGGGGGGGTTTGGTTAGGTAAATTATGTAGTAGTGCAACCATACAAGCTTAACATTAATGTTAACTCTTTTGAGAATTTGAAAATTGAAGCATAACAAGAGATCTTGCTATTGTGAGATCTTGAGCATGAGAAAGGCATGGGCATTGATAGGATCCCCTGGCCATGCACTAGAACACCTAGACAGAGTAGATCGGGAGATGCATTACCTGGGACATAGGTTGAAGACAAGCTTGAGGCAGCCACTGTGGTTGCAGTGGAGCCTTAGCTCGGAGTAGGCTTGCGGTATGCATGTTGCAGAGGCGTCAGCCTTCCCATCGGCTTCTACGCATGCGAGACCGGGTTGTGATGGGAATGTGGGGGTGTTGGTGGTGTCCTTAGGAGAACGTTGGTCTCAAGAGGGAGCCGGGCCTTCCTCATTTATGTGCACAGTATTGGTTTGGAACCCCCGATCAGGGCGCGTGAATTAGTCGTGGGAGGGTTGCTCACCCTGGAGACTTTCTCCCCGTGGAGACTTGCTCCTCCTAGAGATCAGTCTTTTGATTTGCCAAGATTAACCCAACATTCTCCCCTTTAATAGTTGGCTAAACATCATAAGCCCTTTCTCATTAGAAAGCCACACTAAAGTAATGTGCCACAACAATCAATTAAATAATGGTGGACCGCATTACATATAGCATCATATTCCAAATCGATTGGATAATTACATCATACTTTATGGGAGTTGGTTTTACAATTGGTCCTGTTTTGTCCAGAATAATAGGATTTCCAGCATACCCATGCCGGCAACACGAATACAAAATTTACTAGGTGGTATAAGCCTTTTGTTACTGCACCTGTAAGCATAAAATTAGTACCGATCAATGCACTAAATTTTTTTCACCCGTAGCAATACAAGGCATGAACATAGCTAGTCAAGAATAAAAGATGGAAAGCAAGATAACCAAACGTTTGCTTCGAAAATGTCACTATTGCTTATGTCACCTTGTTAGTTCAAGGTCACGGACCAGTAAATAATGAAACGTCGGAGAATAAACAAACTAATAACGGTTGGAGACAAGATACTCCCTCTAGGATCTCTTAGGAAAGCTCTTTCTTAGATGAATTCAGATAAAGAAGTGATTGTTTACCTTCTCTATGTTATTTTTTGAAGTATGAAGTGATGAGCAGATCGACTCGTGTTAACTTCCTGATGCTGTTGGGGCACTACTGGAATGTCAGGAGCAACGTGTTGTAGGCCGGGGAAAAGATCTCGATTGAAGGCTCGGTTAGCTTCTTGTCTAGGTACAAAATATTTCTTCCTATATAAAAATATTTCTCCCTTCTCTAAATTATTCTCCCCTCTCTAAACATGTCTCCTACACAAGCCCACAGGTCGTGTAGCTCTTTCCCTTGAGTAATTCCGCCAAGGATTATCAAACCGTGGAACTAAAGACGAAGAAACAATTCAAGATGCATGAAAACATTTGCTTTTGGGAATGTGTCAAAAGGAATCTAATCTACTAAAGTCAATGGACACTAAAGTTAGCGACAGAGAGATAGAGATAACCGATCTAGATTACATAAACCAATGCATAGTCGTAGTTTTTAGCTAGATAAAGCAAGATGGATGTGAATCTCAATAAAAACAACTTTAAATCATGACCTCTAGTAAAACCCTCGAGGATCCCTGTCTTACACAAGGATCATACCCTGTTATGGCACTCCTCTTTGGGCCAAGAACCCTCGAGCACGTAGAACGTGTCAAACCCCTTTGGTAGATCCGGTATGAACCTCTAGCCACCACGACTACAAAAACACCCTAAGTGATCTATCTTGAGATAGATCTAAGAACAAGCGCACCCAAAGGAGGAACAAAATTATTAAAAGGAGATAATTCCAAATGCCGACCCAGAAGATACTTGATCGCTAAATATTCGGAAACACAAATACCATCAGAAGACCACAACCACGGCATACCTTGATCTTGATCCTAGCTCCTAGACTCCAACGTGGGGGTACCATGCAAGGTTCTCACGTTGGCTAGGGTGAACCCTAGACAGCTAGCACGACCCTCGGCTCACCGAAAGGTGTTCCTCTAACTCCTTTGCTCCTTGGTGTAGGCTACAAATGGTAAAACTTGTTGAAAGCTTGGAACAGGGGCAAGTTTTATAGGGGAGGCGATGTAGGTCAAAGGGGAGGCCTAGCCAATGCCGAATGGGTCCAGGCCTACCGGCTCATAGGCCTCCAGGCCGGCCGGCCGCCCTGGCCTGTTTCTAGCTCGGCTCGCGCCCTCATTTCTCCTCGTGTCTCCTCGGGTCTTCTGGAGTTTGTGTTCTTCTCTGGCAATAGGCTTTTGACAAGAGATGAATATTTCCTTATTCTTCAATTGCTCTGCCTTAATCCCGAAGTAATATTGACTTGGTTCGTCTCTTGGGTCTTTTGGGGGGTTGGATCTTTGATTGTAAACTTGAATGGCTTTGAATTCTTGGGCTTCTTGACCTTCGTCGCAGGCTTTTATCAATTTATGCTCCAAAATAGCCCAAATTAAAATCCTGTAAAATCACAAATCCTACAAAAACACAAGCACGTGCAAAAATGGCTCGGTTATATATTAAGTATGATCAATAGTACAGATATCAAATTCATGCTATTATTGAATATAAACAAGGGTAAAATAGTGTTGCTAAGGAGCTTCAGCACACCTCCCCTAGCCCGCCTTGGGAGGAAGAACACCATGCTCTTGGCCGGGTTGTAGAAATGGGGTGGCCGGCAGCTCAGGGAGGAAGAAGAGAGATTTTATAGTATAAACATTAGTACCAGTTAGAGTGTCCAGCTGATACTAAATGCACGATTTTAGCACCGGCTGGCCAGTACAAAATGGCTTGTACTGGATGGTAGGCCCAGCTGGTACTAAAACTACTCATTTAGTACCGGCTGAGACTGCGACCGAGAGAAATCTTTCCGTTGGGATTGGGTCCCTGTGGTGCCATTTAATATCTTTTTTCATACCAGCCAATACGAAATTGCACCTGTGGCAATAACAAGTAATTTGCCTCTTAGTATCGGAATTCCCCACATCTATGGCATTCTTTTGTAATTACCCTATTCGAAAAATTCACCACTAGCATTAACACAATTCCACCATGACCGGTTGACAGCTCCACGGGCTGACCCTCCGGGCGCTCAGGCCATCCCCAACCCAAGACACCATCCTATAGTGTCCATACATCTATGTCAACTAGACACTACACATAGAAACTACCTCTCCAATGCATAGTTTCCTAAAAATAAATTATCATCCAATCCTATATCTTCTCTCCTTTACTCTCCCTATCATCTTGCTTTCTTTCTTGGTTCTTGTGTAGACATGGTTTCTCATGCAAGACACCATGTCCTTCTCTCCCCTCTTTAATTACTCTGCCACATCATCAAATTGTATATGTGGCAGCCTATTTAATGTCATGGACACCATCCTAGTCATTGGGTTGGGGATAGCCTCAGAGGTTCCTTGCCTTTTCCTAGGAGCTAGGATACCTTCGTACAATTCTTTTACTCTAAACTTCCTGCAGCGGAAAGTTGTTTCTCATCATCTTCCTCCTTCCCGGCAACGTCGCTTACTATCATTGTTACTCTAGTGAGGCTCCAACAGGTTCTTGCTCTGTTTCCAACCACTGCTCGACGGAATCAATGGCACCCTCATCGAAAACTGAGATAGTCACCGGACTTGTCTCCAACTTCTTTGGTTTTGCCACCAGCTTCCATCCTTGTTGACCTGGCAGCCACATCGCACATTGGAAGCTCTCCGCCCGCCTCTCAGTTAAGATTATATTTAATGGTATGATCAATTAGCCATTAATAATAGATTAGTTAAATGTATTATGTAGTTAATCCCATTATTAGTGTTGTCTAATGAAGGGTTACTGTAGCACCCATTCGGAAGGGGCATGTCCCTCCCGAATGGACACCTGCTCACGAGCATACACCTGCACAAGCCGAATAGCCATATCGGAGGGGTTGCCTCCCTTCCGTACAGGCATGAATCATACCCCTTGGTGGGATATTGGTATAAATATATAATCTCATTCTTCAATCAATATATCAGAGAATCATTCATCCAACCCTATTTTTCATTTACATTTACTTCTAACGTTCTCGATGCTCGTGTTAGCTGCTTGCATGCCGTAGCAATATATCCATAAAGCATGCCTTGTCAACACATTAGCATGCAGGCACCGGCGTCCATGCATGTGCTTGCATTGCCGTTAGTATAATACAAGCTAGGAAGTACACCCTTGCGAATTGCTAGAGCAAGGCTTCGACAAACAAGGCCCAAAGAAAAAATAAAGGAGGAAGGAAATAATTTCCAAGCCAAAGGTTAGCATAATTATGGAAATCTTTGTTGCCACAATATCCCTTATATCAGGCGACCATGCCATCAATGCCTATTTCATGAAGCCCATCCCTAGGCACGATTTGAATTACCCTTGATGGTCTAATGTTGATTCTTGGATGCCACGTCACGGAGGGCTGTTATAAAATTATTATACATTTGATTATTAGCTGCAAAAATGGGACCAAGGTCCTCTACCATTATGTAATCGGTGCAGAACACCAAATTTATGACCATGCGACACATATAACGGATGTGACTCACCTGATGTCCGCTCTAGTCGCTGACGCGTGGATCCCAGGCTCACGCGTCAGTGACTCAACAGGGACGGAGACAAACCATTTCCCATATAAAAGCCCCGATATCATTGGTTAATAAATGTGCATCCAAAAAGAAGTATCCACGAGAAAAGGGAAGGTTTTGTGCGCATTGATATTACTGTGCTCTTTTTAAGCTTTTTCTGTGTTAGGCTCATATTTCATCTCAGTGCTACATATTGCAATTCCAAGAACTGTTTCTCAGAAAAGGGGAGATTTTGATCGAGTTCAGGTAATCTGGCAATGGAGGTTCTATCAGAACAATGCAGAGTAGATTAACACTGACAAGATCAAAGAGCAGAGCAGGTCCTCCCTTCAATATAAGCGATCAAAACCTTTCCGTTTTCGCGCCTTTTCCATGGGCCTCGCGTCGTTTTTATTAATCCTCAGCTTGCGTCCGACGACTGGATCATCTCCTGCTCCTAGGCAAAGTGGTCCACTCTGTTTCGACAAGTGCCTATCGAACGTTCGAGCGAGCGCAGCAGCTGGATGTTCGTCTGCCGTTGCGAACTCAACGGGAGAGAATCTTTTTCCAAAAACAATGTTTCTATTGAACTAGAGGGAGAAATATCTTGAAGTCAAACTTGATTAGTGATCAGCTAGCTGCGACCGGATGCTTTCTCAGGCCATTGTAGAAAAAACGATGAGAAAACACAAAAATCTCGAGGAGAGAAAAGGGTGAGTTTTATGGAAGTGAGACTTAGTGTACATATTTATCCACTACTACAGAACACAGTTATTGTAACACCAACTTGCATTACTATATCTCAATAAATGTGTTACTGGGTATGCTAGTAACACATCTTGTTAGTGTTACTATTTTTAATGTTACCACTACATGATCTATTATAACAAAACACATGTGTTCTTTTATTTTCAAAAAATTGTTACTAGTTTTTTGTGTAACATATTTTTTTAAGCTCTTGTAACACTTACACACTTTTCTAGTAACACTTTGTGGATAGAAAACACTTAAAAAATAGCAACAATTATTGGTGCTACATGAGATTCAAACCCACAACATCACCTTTCCACACATGTAACAACATCTACCACTACACCACACTCCAACTAATGTCAAGTTTCTGTTTTGAATCCTCGAATATTATAGAAACCGACTGTAAATTACTTATTTGAGCCCTTAAACAAATTTAAATTAAAATATTATCAACTACAAAGTTTTTCAAGACATACAACATTTATTTTGATAATTTTTCAATCCAATGTTGTTTGCAAAATTTAAATTTCAAATTTGAGAAATTCGAACTTAGTTTTCATTGACAACATAAATTCAAATAAAATAGTTATCAGCTACAAAGTTTCACAACTTTTCAAGAGGTACAACTTTCATTTTGGTAGTCTTTCAATCCAATGTCGTTTATAAAATTTCAAATCTTAGAAATTCAAACTAAGTTTTCATGAACAAGATCAATTCAAATACAAAATGTGTCAACTACAAAGTTTCACAACTGATTGCGATCTACAACTCTCATTTCGTTTGTTTTGCCATATGATGTCGTTTGAAAACTGAAATTTCAAATTTGAGAAAATCAAGCATACTTATGTGTTACAGAATATTGTCATTTCGTAACATTTAGTTGTAACAATAATTTTGTGTTACTATAAATTTTATATGTGTTACAAATATTGTCAGTTTGTAACACTTAGTCGTAACATTAAGTTTGTGTTATTATAATTATTTTTTGTAATACAACTTTAAAAAAAAAAGTGCAAGGTGTTACTGTGGTCATCTATAACACATAGCTTTGTGTTCCTATAAATTTCATTTGTAACACATTGATGAATATGTTACAAGCATGTGTTACTAAAAGTATGTTCTGTAGTAGTGATCTCTTTACCTATTTCTAAAGCACGTAAGGTTTCTGCCTTTTTTTTACATCTGGACAGGTGGGACCCACTTATCATAGAGACGTTCGAACGCACCGTGGAAACGTAGGCAAGCCGATTTGCTCTGAAGGTGAAAATAGATGAGGAAAGGGGGACAACCCGATTCTGCATCGCATTAACAGAATGAGAAACCAAATCAATTGCAACTCATCAAACAGAATACGAAACAAAATTAATTGAAATTTATGAATAAGAAAAAGAAAATAGGCTCCATCATAAAGGTCAACTATAACAGAAAAAAGCTCAGAACACCTAAATCAAAGGTGAAGAAGGGTCGGTGGTGCGGTGAAGTAGGATGCAGCAGAGCGAACCACCAGCCCTCAGCCTGCCTCCAACGGTCGCCGCCGCCAGCCCCCTCGACGCGCCCCATGGGGAAAAAGATGGCCCTTCCCTGGGTGGGTGTGGGGTCCACCACGTGCTCCTGTTGCCTGCCTGACTCCCGCCCGCATCGACTGCTTGGAGTCGGAGCTTGGGCCTTGGGGTGATTGTTTACTTGGGCCTCTACGTTTTGGCTCTTAGTGCTAGATACGTTGGACCATAATTCACGTTAGCTAGCTAACCGAAAAATGATCCTAAAAAACGAACCAAAAAATGAAAAATGGATAGAGAAATTGACAGGTGGGACTATATGAAATGTGGGCCATACATAACTCTAATGGATGGTTCTAGTCCTATTTGTTTTGTATATATACGTACCATTGAGGATATACATCAAATCCAATATAGGTATACATTTTTATATTATTTATATTGAGAGCATATATCTTATAAGGAAATTCTAATTTTGTAACGCAAAAAATAGGAAACATCTATGAGAAGCTACATTGTGTTGTTTCCTTCCTTCAAGTAGAAAACTTAAGGAAAATTTCTTTTTTATGTCATTTGCTTAAACTCTAATACCTCATTTGCCACTAAAAATTCATATCTCCTCAATGCCATTGATCATAAATTTTAATCTCCTACGTGCCATTTTTATACCATTGCCCTTCATGAGCTTCTATACTCCAGGTACGTTGTGACCCCCAAAACTGGCATTAACATAACACGACTTTTTTAATATACTAGGAAAGATGCACGTGCGACACGCACGTGAAACAAAAGGTAGAATCCGCGTGTTTAATAATTTATTATAAACATTCTCTAACTCCTTTCAAGTTAATACGAATCCCTGGCCTCAAAGAAAAGAAGTCCTAACAATACAATATTATATTAGTTAAGTAATTACCCCTTGCGCAATTCATACGGCCATATCCATCGCATCCATGAATGCTGACAGCAAGCTTCACAAACCTGATCTGATTAACTGCCGGAGCTCCTGCCGGTGACGTCTTCTGCGATGGGGAGCCTCTCGCTGCCACCGACATCGGGGAACCCGCTCGTAGCTGCTAACGACGACTTCCACTGTTCTCGGTTCTATACCGCACAACCAGCAAACCAATCCATCTAATCCACAATTTTTTTGTGATGGAAATCTAATCCACAATTAGAAGGTTTGGTTTAATAAACCACGTAAATCTGTGTTAAACCACCGTCGAACAGGACTATGGGCGGTAGGAGGCATCACGGTGACAAAAATAATTATCTTTTGGCACAAACAATCTCTAACATGCGATTTTGGTGGGTTTGACCTCCTTCCCACCTCCATTGACCCTTACAGGTGGGTCCAACGTGAGGGGTACCACGGGTCCGATTTGGGTGAGAAACGTTTTCAATTCTACTCCTTCTTTTATATTATATTATTATTATTATGACTATGAAAACATTAACACCAAAATCTACTTTTCCTTTGTTATTCATAGTACATGCGTTATTTCATATTTAAGAGATATGATGGGTATTAAAGTTTAAGCCAATGATATAAAAGGGATTTTGCCAGCACTTAATTATAACTCCTTTAATTGCCCAAAAATATTTGGAAGACACATAATCCAAAACACATATTTTTCACAAAATTATATTTAATGTTACAATGTGAAAACATATCATATTTACCCGTAGCAACGCACGGACATGTTTGCTAGTAATCTTTAAAACCAGAATAATCTCCACTGAAAATTTTTGAGTTTCATCTTCACACATTCATCAACTCATCATAATGGTCATATATAGAGAGTATTTAATTATTACCCTAATATATAATACCGATAAATTATACTTTGCGCTGAGAGTTCTAGTTTCATTTGTCAAAACTCAGAGGGGATGACACGTTACCTAGAGAAATCACCCAATGAAAACCTTAATAATGGACTTAAAACTTAGATTTGCACACTTGCATGCTAGGTCCGTGGTTTGGCACGAGGATCAAAATTCTTATGGCTAAAAAAAGTTCTTGGGTGAAATAAAGAAAAAACACTTCATTGAAGCCCCCCAACGGCCGACAAACTTGCGACCCTGATCGATCTAAATAGAAAACCCAGTCACACCCGAGCTGGCAGCCTGGCAGTGGAGCGAGACCGAGAGGCTGCACGAGATGACGCTCCCGTGGTGTATGCTCACCACGTCGTGCTAGCTCCCTCGCCGGCGCGCTGCGAGCGTTCCTCTTCTTCCTCCCGTGCCCCGCAGCGCGCACTCCTCGCCATCGTGGACCACGTGTTCCACGTGGCCTGCCTCGTGCTCGTGCTCCCGACTCCCGAGCGCGAGGCGCTCCTGCAGCCCTGCCGGTGCCCAAAGCCTTCGCCGTCACTCTTCCGCTACGCTTTCGCGCTCGCGGCCTCCGCCGTGTTCTCGGCGGGGACCGTCGTCCTCCTCGCGCTCGTGCTCCCAATTTGAAATGGAATGAGTAGAAGTTAAAGTTGATTCGTTAATTTATATATCATGCATAGTTAATATGACCAGGTAATTTGTTAATTAGAATGTGGCTGGTTAACATGGATGGTTATCTGTCTGATTGATACTTTTGGAGGATATAAAAGAAAATTTACTATTGTTGCAGTAAATCTGGTGCGCCCTTAGTGAAAAATGTAAGGTAAAAAATGCGCACAGTGCATGTTAAAATGTATTTGGGCTTAGTCCACTGCAGCTGGATATGGTTTGAGTCAAACCCTGCCTAGGTGCGTGCATGCTAAGTGCGTTCGTGGCACGATGCTGAAGTTTTTGGACGAATACAATAAACCCTGCATTGAAGCCCGTCAACTGCCGACGAACTTGGTACCCACATCAACAATAAACTAAACCCATCAGTCACACCGGAGCCAGCAGTGGAGGCAGAGGCAGCACGGAGTCTGTTGGTGACTCTTACCTTTCATACAGAGTCAATTATATATATTCTGATTTAAGTGGCTGTAAAGATGTTGCTATACAGACCGAATGTCTACTCCCTCGGTTTCAAATTAGAATTCGTTTGTCTTTTTTATTCAAATATTAATCATTCGTTTTATTCAAGAAATTTATAAAATATCATATTTTTAAAGGCTTGCTTTATTAATAAAGTTTCGTTTAGAATAACTTAAATTTGACTATGTCTGCACACAAATTTTTAAACAAGACGAGTGGCCAAACTTTAGGTCAAACAAAAAAAACAAATTCTAATTTGAAATGGAAGTAGTAGAAGATAAAGTTGATTTTAAATTCTAGAACTTATTTATTTTGAAATAGAGGCCAAAGTATATTTCTAGAAGTCACAGTCGGTTTTATTCTTCAATTTTCCATTTCGCCTTTAATATTTGTCAAGGGGTGTCATTCCGGTCCCTGAACTCTTAAAACGCACATCTAGATTTCTAAAGTTGCTAATTGGTTTACATGAGGTCCAAATCTTTATAATCCGCTTTAAACCACCTATGTGGCCTGTTGATTGGGCCCACATGTCAGCCTCTCCCCCTGTTCCCCACCCTTCTCTCTGCTTCCTCTTCTCCTTGTCTCTCCTGTTGCTGCATCCTCAACTCCGGTATGGCATATGGAGATTTGGACCTGGCGTGATCCAATTAGCGAGTTTAGGGAGTTAAATGGCATTTTAAAAGTTCAGGGACCGGAATGACACACCTTGCTAAGTTTAAGTACCGGCGGTGCATTTTACTCTTAATATTTGCATTTTACTCTTAATATTTCTAGGGATGGTCATATATGGCTGCTGATTCATTCGCTTATATGATCATGCATAGTTAATATGACTGGGCAATTTGTTAATTAGAATGTAGCTGGTTAACATGGATGGTTACTTGTTTGATTGTACACTGTGACCACTGCAGCTGGACGCTTTCACTTTCTGTAAGGGGCTGTTCCGAACAAAGGAACCGAAAGCAGAGAAATTGAAAACAAAAAACCACATGAAATTAAAGTTCTAGAAAACCACGGGTGGGCCTAGCGAAGCAAGGTCCCGATATTCAGATACTACCAAGATCGATCGCACTTGCTACGACTTTGTTGTCTCCTACTTGTGGTCGGCATCAATCTTATCACATCCCTTCGTCCTCTAGTTCTGTTGACCTCTCTCCCTCTTGGCGAGGTGCGTGGATGGCTGCATGCATGCTAAGTGCGTTGATGGCTGAATTTTTTTTTTTAAAAAAAAACTTGATGGCTGAAGTTTCCGAGCGAAACAAAGAAACCCACTTGCTACCCATATCGATCTTCTGAATAAACTAAACCCAGTCACACCGAAGCTGGCAAGCAGTGGAGTAGAGGCAAAGGCAGCTCGAAATGACGCTCCCGTGGTGGCTCCTTACCACCTCATGCACGCCGCCGTCAAGCTCCCTCGCCGGCACCCTCGCCTTCCTCTTCCTCTCCCCATGCCCGCAGCGCGCTCTCCTTGCCGCCGTCGACATCCTCTTCCTCGCCGCCTGCCTCGTCCTCCTCGCCCTCCGCCTGGGCAGCTCGTCGCCCTCGCGTGCTCCGGAGCGCGAGCCTCTCCTCCAGCGCGTACCCAAACCACCTTCGCCTTCGCCGCCGCGGTTCCGCTACACCCTCGCGCTCGCGGCCTCGTCCGTCTTCGCGGCGGGGTCCGTCGTCCTCCTCGTTCTCATCCTCCTGCTCCTCCCACTCACCACGCCATGGCGCGTCGTCGAGCCCGCCTTCCTCATCTCCCACGCCCTCGCGCACGCCGTCGCCGCGTGGACGGTCGTCTCCTCGAGGAGAGCTGCTCCTTCCTCACCTCCGGCGAAGCACCTCCGCGTGTTCTGGCTCGCCACCGCCCTCTGCGCCGCGCTTTCCTCCGCCTCGGCTGCGACGCGCCTCGCCGACGCCTCGCTGATTCTCCCAGATGACGTCATCTCCTTCGCCGCTCTCCTCCTCTCCCTTCCTCTGTCCTACGTGGCGGTCGCCGGCTTCACCACCGGCCATGACGCCAGCGAGGGAGGAGACGGAGAAACGAACCACCACATCGGCGACGAGGCGCACGACGCCACGCCGTACGCCGCGGCGTCGTTGCTGTCACGCGTGACGTTCAGCTGGATCAACCCGCTGATCTCCAAGGGGTACGCAGCCAAATCGCTCGCCGCCGCCGACGTCCCCTCCCTCGCCGGCGACCACCGCGCGGAGGCGTCGTACGCGCTGTTCATGTCCAACTGGCCATCCTCGTCGACAACATCGCGTCACCCGGTGGCCGTCGCGCTGTGGCGTTCCTTCTGGCCACAGTTCGTGCTCACCGGCATGCTCGGCGTCGCCAACATCGCGGCCATGTACGTCGGCCCATCACTCGTCGACCGTTTCGTCACGTACATCCAACACGGTGGCACGCCATGGGAGGGCCTCAAGCTCGTGCTCATCCTGCTCGTCGGAAAGGCGGCGCAGACGCTAGCGTCGCACCACTACAACTTCCAAGGTCAACTATTGGGGATGCGCATCCGTGGCGCGCTGCAGACGTCGCTGTACCGAAAGTCGCTGCGCCTGTCCACGGGCGCGCGTCGCGCGCACGGGACGGGCGCCATTGTTAACTATATGCAGGTGGACGCTGGGACGGTGGCGTCGGCCATGCACGGGCTCCATGGGCTCTGGCAGGTGCCGTTGCAGGTCATGGTGTCGTTGCTGCTGCTCTACACCTACCTCGGCGTCTCCGTGCTCATGACGCTGGCGGTGATCGTCGCGGCGACGGCGATCACCGCGTTCGCCAACAAGCTCAGCTTGGACTACCAGCTCAGGTTCATCGGCGCGCGGGACGGGCGCGTCAGAGCGCTCACCGAGATGCTCAACCACATGCGCGTCATCAAGCTGCAGGCCTGTGCTTTGATCTTGTAATATCGCTTTGAAGTAATGAATTTTCATGTGGGCTTTTTTCGCCGCCCGTTGACGCTTAAAAAAAAAAGTGCAGGCATGGGAAGAGACGTTTGGTGGGAAGGTGCGTGAGCTCCGGCAGGAGGAGATGGGGTGGCTGGTAAAGTTCACGCTCTTCATGTGCGCGAACAACGTGGTGTTCTCCAGCTGCCCGCTCGCCATGAACGTGCTCGTGTTCGCGACGTACCTCGCGTCCGGAGGCCACCTCGACGCCGGGAAGGTGTTCACGGCCACGTCATTCTTCAGCATGCTCGAGGGACCCATGCGGAGCTTCCCGCAGACCATGGTCTCGTCCATGCAGGCGTTCGTGTCGCTGGGCCGGCTCGACGCGTTCCTGTCCGACACGGAGGTCGACACCACGGCGGTGGATCGCGTCGAGAGCGGCGGCGATGGCGATGTCGCCGTGAAGGTGCACGGCGGCGTGTTCGCGTGGGATGTGCCGGACAGCGAGGCCAAGGGCAACGATGAGCAGAATGGCCGAGGGGAGGAGCCACGGAAGGAGACGGTGCTCGATGGGATTGACGTGGAAGTCAGCAAGGGTGAGCTCGTGGCGGTGGTCGGGATGGTGGGCTCCGGCAAGTCCTCGCTGCTGTCCTGCATCATGGGGGAGATGTACAAGCTGTCTGGGAAGGTGCGTTTGCTGAGACATTTAATATCTCATTCATTGACATACAACAAAATGGTACCACAAAATAGTTCGTCTTCTGAATCCTGTCACTCGAAACGTAGGCAAAGTGTTTCTAACTGCTATATATTAATCCTGTACTAGACTAACTAATCCTGGGATGCACAGGTTCTATTAGAACTAGTAGTTGGGATTGTGGTGGCAATTGTCGGCCCAAAATTTCCAGCAAATAATTTCTATTGCAACCAGTAGTTGGGATTGTGGATTGTCTTGGTTTTGCATGACATTACATGTTTCTAACTTGATATTATAATAGGCTGGCTATCAGAGCCACAAAAAATAATGCTTGTATAACATCACAATACAGCAGTACCAATGTAGCGCAGAAATCATGTTCTCATCACATTATAAAAACAATTATCCTATACACCAAACTGGAGCAAGAGCAGCGCTAGATTTGGGTCGCTTGACCTGTTCCCAAAAGTACTTTTTACTCCCTATTCATCCCCCTCACAGGACATACATCTCCAAAAATTTCTTTTTTTTCCCTTTCCTATTCATCATTCTCACATAACACGCTTCTCAGAAAAAAAAGTACTTTTTCTCTCCTTTACTAAGGCAACGTATTGTGTGAGAACTCAATTCCCGTGAGAACTATGATAACTCAAATCTGGGCCGCATGATCTTCATCCAAGGGGAGCGCGTAGGGAGAGGTGGAAGGGGAGATTTGTAAAATCACCACCCCCTTAATTATACTTTTGTAAATCCCCCCTCAGACCTTCCCCTTGGATGAAGATCATGCGGCCCAGATTTGAGTTCTCATAGTTCTCATAGGAACTCAGTTCTCATGCCATACGTTCCCTTTTACTAAAACAGCACTGATCTAGTAACTTTTTAATAACTAGCAGTGCACAACACAGTGAAGAGAACATTGTAGTTGAACATTCAGGAAAGAAATATTTTGAAAAGTAGTTTGGAGCCTACGTACAGTCTAAACTGCCTGCTGAACAAATAAATGGGTTAAACAAAATTTCGGCAAAGCTCTATAATCAAAAGTAGACAAATTTTCGTTTCAACATGTACCAAATGGTAAACTATAGATTCAAAAAAACTTATAAGTCTAAAAGAACCTGATATGATCCTACTCAGATGATATAACCAGTTCACAAATAACAACTACCACTACTGGAAATCTTAGTATAATGACTTTTAAATAGCAACTCGGCATTAGTTTGATGCAGTACAATTAGAATGTACCCACAGTCTATTCACTTGAATAACTATATGCATGATGTATATACATCATTATGTCAAAACAGCGTAAAACTTTTTTTTTCTATTTAACCGTCGAAATTCGCATGTGTGCGAACGATGCTGGAACCCAACCATAGTCACGTGCATAATATTTTTGCATTTATTTTGTGTGCCTTCCATTTCATAATATACTGGCCTCCAAAGGTCACGGGCATGCCAAATAGCACTCAAACAATAGCGTTGCTACAATAGGATACCTAAAATATATACCAAGTGCAACAACAGGCTGCACACAATAACAACAATGCGAAAACAATGAAACGACAGATTTCTCTTGAACTATGTTGCTTTTTTTTAAAAAAAAATGTACATTTATCTATACACAACTACTACATCAACTAAAGTCCACATCAATTACTCCCTTAATGTGTATCGGTCATGGGTTAAATCTCCTCATATTTTTAATCACTGCATATACTATAGTATTGACACCTATGATGACTACAACATGGACGATCCATAGACATATTTCAATGGTTCACACCTCACATATATATATTTAATAATTCAAATCAAACCCTCAACAAAACTTTATAAGCATGAATATATACATATGTGACGGCCTCTCGGGGGAGGCGTGCAGCGACATGGCATTTTTCTAGTAAAATATCTAAGTATTGTGCCTTTGTGTCCTTCTTCACAGCATTTGGCTTATCGATGTTTCTCTCTGACCCAGGTTAGCATATATGGAAGCACAGCATTTGTTGCACAAACTGCTTGGATCCGAAATGGAACCATTCAGGAGAATATTTTATTTGGAAATACGATGCACCCAGAGAGATATTCAGAAGTCATACGTGCATGTTGCCTGGAAAAAGATATAGAAATGATGGACTTTGGTGATCAGACTGAAATAGGAGAGCGAGGGATCAATCTAAGTGGTGGTCAGAAACAACGCATTCAACTGGCAAGAGCAGTTTATCAAGATTGCGATATTTATCTTCTTGATGATATCTTTAGTGCAGTTGATGCTCATACAGGATCAGCAATTTTCACGGTGAGTCCTAGTCTTTCTTTTTATTGTATTTTATTATATTTTTGAAATTTAATTAAATTTTGTATATACTAAATTTCAAAAGTGAGTAAAAAAATGAGTAACGGTAACTTCGGTTAGTGTTTCATCCCAGCTCTTCAACTGTACTCTAATACTTACCTATGGTCTGCAGGAATGTCTGAAGGGCATACTCAAGAATAAGACTGTTATTCTTGTCACTCACCAAGTCGACTTCTTGCAAAATGTGGATAAAATATTTGTAAGTTTCATGTTTGAACCATCCATATTAGACTTTGGGGCAATATAAAAATAAATTTAATCATATTATCCAACTGAAATGGTAGTAACAATGTTTCTTTTGGTTCAAAGTTGGGAAATACAATGATATATGTTGTTCCTAGAAAACATACAAATGTAGTTACAATATTTCGTTTTGGTTCAAAGTAGGGAAATACAATTATATATGTAGTTCCTAGAAAACATATACACACTTATTTTAGTGTTCTATAAATCCGTTTCGGTTTGGTTTAGCCATGAACATGGACTCTAGTATCACACTAACAATACCATGCTAATTACTGATAGCTAATAAAATTAAACAGCTCTAATCTGTGTCCAAACATGCAGGTAATGAAGGATGGACTAGTCATCCAGTCTGGGAGTTATCCTGAATTACTAGCATCTTGCTCAGAGTTTTCAGTTCTTGTTGCTGCCCATAATAGTTCAATGGAGATGGCTGAGGAACAAGGCTTCCTAGTTCAGAACACAGAGACATCTCTGGATACCAAGTCCAGAAACGAAAATGGAGAGAAGACCTCAATTGCACAAAACACAGATGCAAATTCCTCTAAGCTGATCCAGGAAGAGGAAAAGGAGACCGGCCGAGTTAGCTGGCACGTGTACAAGTTATACATGACAGAGGCTTGGGGTTGGTGGGGAGCTGTGATCTTTTTAACTGTCTCACTACTTTCACAGGGCTTCAGTATGGCGAGTAACTACTGGCTGTCATATGAAACATCAGGAGTTGGCATATTTAACACTTCATTATTTCTCGGTGTTTATGTTTCAATAGTTTCTGCTTCAGTTGTATTTGGAATGATCAGCAACATTGTTGTTACATTCTCAGGCCTTCATTCAGCCCAGGCCTTTTTCACCAAGATGTTTGATAGTGTTCTACGAGCTCCAATGTCCTTTTTTGACACCACTCCTTCAGGAAGGATCCTAAGCCGGGTATATATTTTGTAGAAAGTAGTGGAATACTACCTCCGTCCATAATATATGACATTTACGACAAGCTAACTAGTTCATAAATTTACTAATTTGTATGTACGAAGCGTTATATATTTAAATGGAGGGAGTATTTACTTTATGGTACATTACTTACATGATCACTTCTTAGAGCTACTTATGTACCTAATAAACACTTTGTTTTTTTCTGAAGTGCTGCTAATTGCTCACACTTTTCATGCAACTTCTTTTTTTTAATCTCTTTTCAGGCATCTTCGGACCAACTGAAAATTGATATTGTCCTTGTGTTTTTTATTGGTTTTGCCACATCATTGTGCATTTCAGTGGTTACCAACGTTGCTCTTACTTGCCAAGTTGCATGGCCATCAGTCATAGCAGTACTTCCGCTACTGTTTCTGAATATTTGGTACCGGGTATGGTCCATCGATGCCAACCTATCTCAGACAGCTAAAACCATTGTCATTGTTAATAATCCTCCAATACTAGAAATTGAATCATAATAAATTAGACTGTTTGTTTTACTTCTGTCTTGTTTTTCAGAATCATTATATTGTAACATCTCGAGAGCTAACTCGTCTTCAAGGAGTAACAGAGGCACCAGTTACCGATCACTTGACTGAAACCTTTTTGGGTGCTCCAACTGTCAGGTGCTTTAGAAAGGAGGATGAATTCTACCAGACCAACCTGGACAGGATTAATTCGAATTTGCGCATGTCTTTTCATAATTACGCAGCTAATGAGTGGCTTGGATTTCGTTTGGAGCTAATTGGCACACTTATTTTGTGTATAACTGCTTTTCTCATGATCAGCTTGCCCAGTAATTTCATCAAGAAAGGTAATATTATAATATTAAAATCCTGAATACTCTTGTACCAAAAAATTGTGTGATAAGGAACATAGTACAATGGATACCTATGTATTATGTATAATTATAGCATAACGGAGACCTATGTACTATTGACTTCCTCCCTTAAAAATTGCAAGACATTTTAATTTCCTTGGAGAGTCAAACAATTCTATGTTTGACCAAAATTATAGGGAGGATCACAAAGGTTTATAGCACCAAATAGATATAACATGAAAACATATTTAATGAAGAAATTAATAATACTTATTTGGTATCATAAATATTAGTACTTTGTTGTATAAATTTGGTCAAAATTGAGATGCTCTGATTCTCCAAGATAGTTGGAATGACATACAATTTAGAACAATGGGTGTATATAAGTGTATATCCACTGCTAATAATACAACTTGTCACAGAGGTTCTCGTCAACTCTTCTAGGAATAACATCTTAACAAGGATCTTTACAAGTCTTTAGGGAATACTGGGCATAGAACTTATCTTAGAGGTTCTTTTGCTGATTATTCAAATACCAGAATATCAAACGCAGTCCCTTGCAAATGTTCAATCTTTGTAGGAGTAATGATGGAACATAGACTTTTTGTTGAAGCATGTCAAATCAAGATTTAAATACCTATTTATAGTAGGTCAAGCGGAACACTAAAGAAGGATTACAGAGGATGACATGATGAACTCTACAGAAAGTTATAACGATATGTTTTCTTGTCAATTCTTCATAACCAAATACATGACTTCAATTTGTGATGCAGAATTCGTTGGCATGTCCCTTTCCTATGGTCTTTCTCTCAATTCCTTGGTCTACTATACAATTCTCATAAGCTGTACGGTTGAAAATGATATGGTAGCTGTAGAGAGGGTTCATCAGTACAGTAATCTACCCTCTGAGGCAGCATGGGAGGTTGCAGATTGTCTTCCCTCACCAGATTGGCCCAGCCGTGGAGATATTGATGTGAAAGATCTGAAGGTCAATATTATTTTGTTTGTATCGCTCCATAGTATTTTAAGTAATTAAGATGTATGAACAGTAAGCATAACTCTTTTTCAGGTTCGTTATCGTCAAAACACACCTCTAATCTTGAAAGGTATTACAGTAAGCATTAAGGGCGGGGAAAAGATCGGAATTGTGGGAAGGACTGGCAGTGGCAAGTCGACTCTAGTGCAGGCTTTATTCAGGATTGTGGAGCCTGCAGATGGCCATATCATTATCGATGATTTTAATATCTGCACTTTGGGGCTTCATGATCTGAGGTCTCGCTTTGGTGTGATTCCCCAAGAACCTGTGCTCTTTGAAGGAACTGTGAGGAGCAACATTGACCCGACTGGGCAGTATTCTGAGGCTGAAATATGGCAGGTAGTACAAGCTCTGTTTTTCAGAACATGAACTTTGTCTATCTTAGATGGATAATTATTTCATTTTCCTCCTATGGAGCCTGATATGTTTATCTTATTTTCTTGCAGGCTCTGGAGCGTTGCCAGCTAAAGGATATAGTAGCTTCAAAACCAGAGAAGCTAGATGCACTAGGTTTGCTATTTTGTGACCATACGCTTTTCTTTTATGTAAAATATAATTGTGCTCCACGTTGACTCGACATCTTCTTAGCATTGACGGTGGATGAATGTTCACAGTTGCTGACATGGGGGAGAACTGGAGTGTGGGGCAGAAGCAGCTCCTCTGCTTCGGCCGTGTTATACTGAAACGCAGCCGGATCCTCTTCATGGACGAGGCGACAGCTTCGGTTGATTCTCAAACAGATGCAGTCATCCAGAGGATTATCCGAGAGGAATTCACCGAATGTACCGTCATCAGCATTGCACATCGTATACCAACTGTCATGGACAGTGACAGAGTTCTGGTGTTGGATGCAGGTAGGCCTTGGACTTATCACCCATAGTCCCTTTCCTCTGCTTAAACCGCATTAAGATTTTGTGCATCTGTTAAGCCTTTTTACTATGTGTTTGTTTGTACTAGGGCTTGTGGCAGAGTTTGATGCACCCTCCAAGTTGATGGGTAGGCCATCACTGTTTGGTGCGATGGTTCAGGAGTATGCAAATCGCTCTAGCTAACATGGAACGGATGGATGAGACGTTGGGGAAAACGTATGCACACTAGCATATACGGAAGGAAAAATGAATTATGGGAGCAAACCTTGCGGGCACCAAATGTTGTACTTCCCTGTTTCCTGTAAAAAAAAAAAGATCAATTTTGTGTCGCAACACCAATACACCATGCCTTCTCTTACATGGAACTAGACTACTTGGTTAACATTTCCACCAATTTTGTATCTGATGAAAGTTGGATAGTTGAGAAATCTGTTGTTGCAATTAGTATGGTTTCTCAAGAAGGCTACTTCTCGGAATATTGAATTGGTTGTTCCAGTGCTCCTTTAGGGCTTGTTCGGTTCATCAAATTCAATCCGAACCGAAAATGATAGATATAATAAGAAATTCATAGTAGGTATAGCTAGAGACCGAGATTTATTCCGGGTCAAGAACTAATTTTACTCATGATAGATACAACAAGAGATCGGAATGATTCCACACCTCTTGACAAGTGGATTGATTTCCGATCTTTTGGTGACACTATCATGAGTAGATTAGCTCTCGACCCGGAATGAATCCCGTTGTGCCTATCATAAATTTTTTGTTATATTTAACATTCCCGACCCGGATTAAATCCGATGGAACCGAACAAGCGCTTAGTGGAACAGAAGATTCTTATTGAGGAGGATTTCTAGTCTACGTCCGAGCACACTAAGGAATAAGCAGGATGGGTTGTCCTTATTCACTAAGGTGCCAAAGTACACATACAAATTCTTGTTGTCACTGCTCTACACTAGGTTGGACACTTGGACGCATTGTTCACTTACACGGTTGTTTAGCCCATTTATACTACACAGTGGCTAACTGTATCCGTTTAATCAGCCGTTTAGCCTGTTTAATGGTGGTCTATGTTTAATGGTGGTCTAGGTGATAGGTGACCGGTTATTTAGCATTTACTGTTTAGACTACACTAATTAGAGGCAGTGGTGCACTCAAATTTTTAAGTTGGCAGATTCGTACAGCAAATATAATTATAAAAGACTGATAGCACACCAGAGTAACCTCTGTTGCAACGTTCCAAATATTTGAGCTGTTTTCACGAGACCAAACCTAAAATCTAATTTATACAGTCCGTCACCACCAAATCATCAAAGCATAAAAAGATAAGAGAGGATAAGGCAAAAAGAAAAAATTAAGCACTAAAATACCCCCTGCACTAGTTCAAAGATTGATCTGAACCCAAAAGTAAATTTTTAGGACTAGAATGATCATGTGACTTGGACCGTGTTTGGAAGTTTGGCCGTAGGGGCCAAATGGTTGCACTGTAGATGCGCTACAGCAACCGGGCCAAAAGAATTTAGCCCCTCTATTTTTGGATGATGGGCTAAATGCCTGTTCCCACCCCTTCTCTCTCCCACTCCTTTCATCCTTTTTCCCTGGCAATCTGTTTCACAGCGACGCCGTGTTCCTCAACCTCGGCTGGTCCCACCCACCCCGCGGAGATGCAGGCGGAGGAGCACGGATTGGGGAGGCCAGGCAGCGCTACTTCGCCCGCGTCTCCCTCGATCAGGCGGAGGAGCAATGTCGGTGTTTTAGACCGGCGATCCTACTAGGGGTAGTCCAAGTAGTATAGATCTAATTGAGTAATAGGGAAGACGTCGAGAATCAAGAACAAGATGGTGACAAGGGACACGAGAGGCACGATTTAAACAGGTTCGGGTCTCATGGCGAGGAACCCTATGTCCTGTATGCAGTGGCGGATCTAGGAATGAAGCACGAGGGGGGCTAATTTTGTGAGCCCAAGAAATAATTTTCTTAAGAATGGACATCCATGTTAAAACAGATGCATTTCAATGACTGATTAAATTTTACGCAAACTAAATCATGTTTCTGAGGCTACAAGTTAAGTAGGAGCAAGGAATAAATAATTCCAAGAAAAAATTGACTGTGTGCAGCCGATCAAGGAGGCTCGAGTAGGATCAACAGCAGCAGATCACTCTGTCCCTCTGTGTGCAGCTGATCACGCAGGAGACTGGACTAGGAGCAACAGCAGCAAATTTCTGGTGCCGGAGAGTGGAGACCAGAAACAGAAAGGTGCACTTAGTTCCGTGAGAAACTAAGGATAAATAGTACGGCGCGCACAGCTGGAGAAGCGATGCGAAGTTGCAGAGCTCTATCAGACATATGCTGGATCTTTATTTGTTGCCTTTTGTCCTAAAACTAAATGGTACAGTGCATGGCACCACACGGACTCGACCCGGGCTGCAGCCCCCCAGCCCAGGTCGTGGATCTGCCCGTGCCTGTATCATGGTGTATCTTGTAAACCTTATAGATTGGATCTGTTGTGGAGATCTTGGACGTGTTGTGCCGCCGTTGAGACATGTCGATCTACGGACCTCTATCCTCCTTTATATATCTCTGGGGTAGGGTTACATAGAAAGTATAGTAGTGGGTTACAAAATAGGAAATTCTAACTAAAATAAGAAACCCTAGGGTATCTGGATATCTATACCCGACAAGCCACCGAGCACGTCATTGCCTGACATACAGACTTGATGTGGATCTTGAAATATAGGCGAGTTGGAATTCTTTTGCATCGGTAGGACTTCTTTCACGTCTTCAAGTATTCTCAGCTAGTTGTATTAAGGCTTTGATGTGGTCAAGAACTTTTGGAGAATCTAATTGGAGTACACCGAGTAGGTGTACCCAATTGGGTAGCCCCCGAGCCTCGTTTTGCTTGGAAGAAGGAATTCGAGGGTCTTCAATAAATTTTGCCGAAGTGCTTTAATTTCGCATGAGTCGGAGTTCTTTTGAAACCCAGCGTAGCCCTCGAGATTCATTTTGAGAATCAAAAAGTTTTCGAAGAACCTTTCGAGATAAACCCACAGCCCTGAGCCTTGATCCGATTTGTGAAATCGAATTAAGGATCTGAACTTACGGTTTAAAGAAAATGCGCGGAGTTATCCTGGTTGGAGTTGTCTCCGTAGAGTTGTTTCGGTTGGAGTTCTCTCAGTTGGAGAAAGAACCCGTACCGCTTTTGGTTGGAGTTCTCTCAGTTGGAGAAAGAACCCCTACCGCTTTTGGTTGGAGTTCTCTCAGTCGGAGAAAGAGCCCTACCGCTTTTGGTTGGAGTTCTCTCAGTCGGAGAAAGAACCTATATCGCTTTCACGTGGAGTTCTCTCAATTGGAGAAAGAACCCCTACCGCGTGATGTTGGCGTAGTCGCAGGTGAAGTTTTCGGCTGACGTTGTGGGGTTTAGCCCCCGAGCTTATGAGCCCGTGGAACAGTGATGACGTGCCAGCAGCCTGAAGAATTGTCGTTTGGAGGCCATTCTAAAAAAAATAAAATATTATGTAGTACATAATATAAAACATTAAAATGCACTGAATAAATAAATTCTGTGAGATAATTGGGTCGCCGAAAGCGCAGAAAGCGCAAAGCAACCGGCGAGGGGAGTTTGAACCCATAAAATAAGTCAGCGAGAGTATTTTGAACCCATAAATTGGTGAGGGTAGTTTGAACCCATCGGCAAAATGTCAAGCTCTTGTTTAAGCCATGTAATTTCCCTAGCAGCCCGTGCGTCCGGTACATGCACCTGACATCTGTTTTAGCCTTTCCTCATTTGTATACGAGAATAGTCTTGTTGAGACGTTAGGCGTTACCAGAGGACGGGGTAAAATAGGGACCATTAAGAGGAGGCAAAGATCGACGAAGGCGCAGCTTGTGTGAACGGAGAAACCGGCGATGTTGTGGATCGCACGGCATAGTTGTCTGCTTATGGACTAGCCCCCGAGCAACAGCTCGTGGCTTGACTTATGGAAAAAGTCAGTGTGTATCTAAATATGTAGATACGAGATATGAGAAATTAAAATAAGTACTTAGCTTGATTTATGGGCAATTGTTGATGAAGCCAACTAGTCGGAGTTGATTCCGAGTATTTGTGGATAGGTTCCTGAGTTGTTTCGGATCCCAACCGAGTAGTTGACGATGCGTTAGCGGTGAGTTGATGGAGCCGAGCGTCGGCATACTTGTCGTTGCTGTGTCAAGGTCGTCGCCGACAATGAGTTGGTGCGAGCGTGGCGCAGTTGCAGTCGGCGGCAAGTCTTGGTGTTGCAGCACTCGCGTACATCTTCCGTGTGCACGCAGAATCCAAAAAGTAGCTTCACGAGTCTTGGCTTAATTGTCTCGACCCATGTACCAGGTGATCGTGAGATCCTTGCTAATAGCTTCTTTGATGTGCAAGCAGCAATTCACTCCCGAATTACGTAGCTTCCAGTGTAAAGTTTTAGGAACGCGGTTAGCCTATCTTGGCATCCCACGGTTGCGTGTTGATTATATAGGCTCTAAGGCTTTGAAGATTTACATGAGTTTGTTTACAACTTAGGGATCAAGTTAACAACCGAAACTCTATCCATATCTAAAACTAACAACTAAATCTTCTAGATGTTTCGGTGTATCAACTCCCCAAGACTTATCACGGTCACAGCCGTGTTTGTTACAATTCTTGTTACAAGAGAATATACTCATTTAACACCCTCCCACAATCTAAGCTGATTTCTTCTCAAGCTTTAGATTGTACTTGAACTCTTCAAACTTCTGTACTGCAAGCGGTTTAGTGCAACCATCAGCCACCTGATCATTAGAAGGAATAAGCCGAACCTGCAGTAACTTATCAACAACTCTTTCTCGAACAAAATGAAAATCTATTTCTATATGTTTAGCACTTGCATGAAACACTGGATTTTCAGCAAGATATGTTGCACACAGATTGTCACACCATAATATAGGTGGTTTGTTTAAATGTATTCCAAGCTCAGCTAGTAATGATTCTAGCTAGATAATTTCTGTAGTTGCATTGGCCATAGACTTGTACTCTGGCTCAGTACTTGATCTAGCTACTGTAGCTTGTTTTCTAGCACTCCAAGAAATTAAGTTGGAGCCAAAGTATACTGCAAAACCTCCTGTAGACTTTCGATCATCAACACTACCTGCCCAATCAACATCTGAAAAGGTACTTAATACAGCCGAATGCGACTTATGAAATCTTAGACCAACATCAACCGTGGCTCTAATATATCTCAAAATCCTTTTCACTGCCGTCCAATGCAAAGTAGTCGGTGCATGAAGAAATTGCCACACCTTATTTACTGAATATGCCAAATCTGGACGAGTTAAAGTAAGATACTGAAGAGCTCCTACTATACTTCTATATTTTGTAACATCTTCTGCAGTTAACGGTTTTCCTTCATACCTTGAAAGCTTCTCAGTTGATGACAAGGTTGTTGCAGACGGTTTACAGGTCAACATACCTGTTCTTGTTAAAATATCCCGAGCATATTTCTCTTGTGACAAAAGAAGTCCATCCTTTTTCTTTTCCACTTCTATGCCCAAGAAATAATGCAAATCTCCTAAATCTTTAAGAGCAAAATCTTTCCTCAAGTCAGCCAGCAACGCTAAAATAGCTTCTTGTGATGTACCAGCTACAATTATATCATCAACATATATAAGCATAAAAATTGTAACTCCTCTTTTCTTGTAAATAAAGAGAGACATATCTGACTTGGAGGGAGTAAAACTAAGATCTATAAGTCTAGAGCTTAACCTTGAATACCAGGCTCGAGGTGCTTGTTTTAAACCATATATTGCCTTATCTAATTTACACACAAAATTAGGATACTTACTATCTTCAAAACATGGTGGTTGTCTCATATAGACATCTTCTTCCAGAACACCATGAAGAAACGCGTTCTGTACATCTAGCTGTCTCAAACACCATCCTTTTGTCACAGCAATAGATAAGACCAGCCTGACAGTAGCAATTTTTACAACTGGACTAAAAGTATCTTCATAATCTATGCCATACCTTTGTTTGAAACCTTTAGCTACTAGTCTTGCTTTGTATCTGTCTATTGATCCATCCGCTTTCCTTTTAACCTTATACACCCATTTGCAATCAATGATGTTTCCTGCATTAGGCGGTACAAGATGCCATGTCTGATTATTTTTCAGTGCATCATATTCTTCTTGCATTGCTCTTCTCCACTTGGAATCCTCCATTGCTTCCTGAAGATTTTGCGGTTCTCCTGTAGAACAAAAATTCCCATACCTAACAGTTCCATCAGTGAACTTCTTGGGTTTGACAATACCACTGCGGAATCTAGTATGTGGTCGTTGTGGCGATGGTGAAGGACAATCAGCAACTGGAGCAACCAAAACTGGAGCCAAAACCTCGGTCACAGCTGATCCCAGTATTGGCGTAGAAGATCCTGCAATTGGAGATGCGGGATTCCCACCATCTTGTCGCGACATGGCAGCTGTCTCCCCACGCGTCGCCTGCGGAGACGCAGCAGCCGGAGACGCCTGTGCTGCCCCAGGTGCTGTCGTCGGCAGAAGATCCTCTCCGGGATCAACAATCTGACCCGGCAGTAGATCAGCATGGGATCTGGCGTCGGGATTTTCTGCGCTCACCACTCCAGCTGAATCTTGCTCCTGCACACAAGTATAACTAGTGCTAGGTTGATTATTATTAGCAAATGTTTGATCAGCAATTTGTACATCCCCAGAAGGAATAATGTGATCAGGTAGAAGAAGAATTTCTTGCCGAAGCCTAGCACCTGCATTTGGATGAAGATGAGCAAAAGAGAATTTGGTTTCATCAAATACAACATCCCTGGAAATATAGACCCGACCAGTTGAAGGATCTAAACATTTGAAACCTTTGTGCATGGAGCTGTATCAAGAAAGACACACTGAGTAGACTGGAATGAAAGCTTTCTTGTATTGTATGGTCGAAGGTTAGGCCAACATGGGCAACCAAAAATCCGAAGAGAGCTATACTCCGGTTTCTCTCTATGGAGAAGCTCTACTGGTGTGCTGAAATTAATTGTTTTACTAGAGAGAAGATTAATAAGATGGGTGGCTGTAAGAAAAGCTTCATCCCAAAATTTAAGGGGCATGGATGCATTTGCAAGGAGAGCTAAGCCAACCTCAACAATGTGGCGATGCTTTCTCTCAGCAGCGCCATTTTGCTGGAGAGCATGAGGACATGAGACTCGGTGTGCAATTCCAATTTCTTGGAAGAAAGAATTCAATTTCTCATATTCACCACCCCAATCACTTTGCATGGTTAGGATTTTCCTACCAAACTTACGTTCAACAAGGTTCTGAAAATTGCGGAAGACATGAAAAACATCGGATTTCTTCTTGAGTAAATAGATCAAAACGTATTTGCTATGCTCTTTGGCATGAGTCACACACCGACTCTAAATCATGATCTCTTACAAAAGAGATTTTATTCTCTCTAAGAATGCGCTCAACAATAGGAAACGTTGCATGACCTAAACGACTGTGCCATCTTGTGGCAGAAACTTTATTGACTCCATAAACTTGCTTGGCAGGGCTTGATCCATCGCCGAACGCACCAAGCGGATAGAGGCCATCTCGGCATCTACCTCTGTGAATGACTCTCTTCGTGTCCTTGTCCTTGATAAGAAAAAAGTTTGGATGAAATTCTAGAAAGGCATTATTGTCAGAGGCTAGGCGATGAACAGATACAAGGCTCTTATGAGCAGATGGAACATACAGGATATGTTTTAGATGAAGATTTCTAACTGGGGTATGTAAAGTTGCATGACCAACATTGCTAATTTTCATACCTGAGCCACTAGCGGTGTGCACCTGCTCCTGGCTCTTGTACTTGTCTCGCACGGTGAGTTTCTCCAACTCACTAGTGATGTGATCAGTGGAGCCACTGTCAACATACCAATTGGTGCCATAGCCGTACCCACTAGATGCTGCATTGGCTGTCTTGTTTGATGGTGTCACGAAGTCTTCTTCAAAACGGAACCAGCAATCAGGAGTTTCATGATTCGCCCTCTTGCAGATCTGGCACCATGGCTTGGAGTTTTGCCCTTGAGATGGCTTGAAGTTGTTGTTGCTGCTGTTGAAGTTGTTGTTGCCGCGACCACCACTGCCACGGCCATCGCGACCAGTGCCAAGACCACGATGAAAACCACCATGGCCACGACCTCCTCCTCTTCCACGTGATGCAGAGTTCGCCGAGGATTGGTAGTTGGAGGAGTAGTTCTACTTGAGCATCTCAAGCCTTGCATCATATGCAAGGAGTTGAGCATAGAGCTCACTCAGGGAGATGGGATCTGAGCGCCCCATGACCGACGACACCAAGGGGTTGTAGTCGAAGTCAAGACCTGTCAAAATATGAGAAACCATCTAGTCATCATCGAGTACCTTCCCAGCAGCAGCTAGTTCATCTCCAATCTGCCTCATCTTGGCGAAGTAGGCGGCAGCTGTCATGTCTCCCTTCTTGGTGCTTGACAGTTGCATCAGGAGATTGGTAACTCGTGCACGAGTTTGTGCCGAGAACATGATCTCTAAGGCTGTCCACAATGACGCAGAGGACGTCAGGGAGGCCACATGAGCGAGGACATCCTTGGAGAGAGAGTTGACGAGATAGGAGAGGAGTTGCTGATCTTGTTGCAGCCACTTCTCATACGCCGGGCTGCTCGCCGCCGTCTTGTTGCCGTCCTTGTCAACACTTTCCACCGTTCTCGGAGGAGCAGGCAGGGATCCATCTAGGATTCCCATAAGCTGGGCGCCCCTAATGGTGGGCATGACCTGCGCCTTCTATAGGAGGAAGTTCTCACGCGTAAGCTTCTCAGATGTTGGAGCTCCAAGCGCAGGAACAGCAGAGGAGGAGGCAGCCATGGAAGCTAGATGTAGTTTGTGGAAGAAGGGCTCTGATTACCATGTAAAGTTTTAGGAACGTGGTTAGCCTATCTTGGCATCCCACGGTTGCGTGTTGATTATATAGGCTCTAAGGCCTTGAAGATTTACATGAGTTTGTTTACAACTTAGGGATCAAGTTAACAACCAAAACTCTATCCATATCTAAAACTAACAACTAAATCTTCTAGATGTTTCGGTGTATCAACTCCCCAAGGCTTATCACGGTCACAGCCGTGTTTGTTACAATTCTTGTTACAAGAGAATATACTCATTTAACATCCAGGAGATCGGACACCAGCGGCATGGAGATTTCCCTCTGTGCATGCAGATTAGATCGGCTGTTTGTTTTAGATCAGATCGGCTTGAAGATGCAGCGATCAATTCCATCTTGGACTGGGTCATCGTTAAATCACCGGTTGTCTACTTGGACTCGGCGATGGTGCAATCTAGGTGCCGCTTCTGCTTCGAACTTTATGGATGAGACCGATTCCCTCTGGAATCTCGCTTGAGGCGGAGACGACCCAAAACGACAGGTACTGATCCACTGCAGATGAAACAGTAGTTATACCTCGCCGCTGTTCAGAGAAAAACACGGAGATCCCATCTTGAATTTTGCCACCGGTCGTCGCTGCTTGAAAACAACCGCGGTGTGCTTGGAGTATATTAATGGTGACGATGCGCGTGACGTCTTCCTCGAACTAGAAGTTGACGCCGAAGTAGAATTGTGCCATCGAGTTCAACAGCGGATCCTCGGCGCAAGCCCCACAGTAGGCGCCAGATGTCGGTGTTTAGACCAGCGATCCTACTAGGGGTAGCCCAAGTAGTATAGATCTAATTGAATAATGGTGAAGACGTCGAGAATCAAGAACAAGATGGTGACAAGGGATACGAGAGGCACGATTTTGACAGATTCGGGCCTCATGGCGAGGAACCCTACGTGGTGTATCTTGTATCCCTTGTAGATTGGATCTGTTGTAGAGATCTTGGGCGTGTTGAGCCACCGTTGAGGCGTGTCGATCTGGGGACCCGTACCCTCCTTTATATATCCCAGGGGGTAGAGTTACATGGAAAGTATCCTAGTCAGTTACAAAAATAGAAAAATCCTAACTAAAATAAGAAACCCCTTGGTATCTGGATATCTATACCCGACAAGCAGAGTCACGTCGGAGCACCGAGGTCACTAATGGCGTGGCCTCGTCGGAGAACGAGTTTCTGCTGCGCGTGGGGGTTGGCGACGGCCGGAACTCCCACAGCGGCTGCCTCCCTCATCTCTCTCCGACAGCGCAGGGAGTGCAAGCGACGACGGCGGCTCTAGGACAAGAAGCAGCAGTGACGCTAGAACCGGAGGCGGCGGTGGCGGCACTGGAAACGGCGGCGTCGGGGGAGTTACGTGGGGGGCGTCTAGTGGATTTGGTGTGGGGGCGTCGGGGGCGCGTACGACGTGAGGGGCTGGATCCCTGCTAGGGCAGGGCCAATACCAATTTAGCCCCAATTAAAACTCTAATTAGTATCCACAACAATGGAATGTGCCAATTGCATTTAGCCCTTATTTGGCGCTCCATGTTTGGATCCTTTAGCCACATCTTGTGGCCAAAAGGGGTGGCCAATTCTATCAAACATGCCATTGGAAAGCAAGAATCGAACATCCTATTTGAGCCCAGCAGCCACTAGTGCAAGGCCCAATCAAATAGCAGGATGAGGCACGCACGTGCAATGGAGACGGACCAACGTTGCCCAAAAAAGCGAGCAGAGGCATGTGAAGTTGTTTTCTTTTTTCTCTATTGTTCATATTTTGTTTTTCCAACTCTGTTTCTCGTAATGTCGTGTTCAACATTATACTTTTATCAAATTGATTCAAAATTTTATAGACACTACCTCAACTCCTCGGAAAAATTAGTTCAACATTTTATCTGAAAATGTTGAAATTAAATGTTAAAAATGCTGAACAATTAAGATAGCAATGTATCTTTTTTACATTAATTCTCAAAAACATTATGGTTAAAATGAATTTGAAAATAGATAAAACATTCATGAGAAAATTGCATTTAAAATATGGATTTGCAACTCAATTTCACCGGTGCACATTCATCCATCCCCCAACTGCAGTTTGCCACGTGGTGAGGCCAGCGTGCGCACATGCTTTTTGCATGCGCCATTTCGTCCACATGCCTTTTAACTCGCAAGTCGCCTCCTCATGCACCCTACTAAACCACACTGAGTCAAATTTTTATTTTTACCATATTATACCACACTGAGTCAAATTTACTAGTTTCAGGCCCTAAAACGCAATCAAATTAAATGTTGTCAACTATAAAATCTACAATTTTTATATTGGTCGTTTCTCCATCGAGATTGTTTACAAAATTTAAATTTTAAATTTGAGAAAATTATATGTACTTTTCGTTAACAAGATTATCTCAAATCAAAATGTTGCCAACTATAAAGTTTCATAACTTTTCAAGATATGCAACTCTTATATTGGTTGTTTCTCCATCCAAGTTCATTTGAAAAAACTCAAATTTCATATTTGGGAAATTCAAAAGTAGCAATGCTGGTGGTGAAGAGGTAGCATCATAGCCGGTTCATAGCTAGAATAGGCTGCGTTCAGGGTCTAAACTAGGGGGTGCAGGGGGGTTCCAACCCCCATCTTAGCCCCCCTACAATTTTTTAGAAGGAAGAAGGAAGAAGAAGAGGAAGAAAGTGAGGAACAAGGAAGAAAGGGAGAAGAAGAAGGGAGAGGAACAAGAAGAGCCCCCCTTGATTTATTGGTTGGATTCGGCACTGGTTGCGTTGCTCGGCGCACTCATCATAGCCGGTTCGAAAAGCAAACCGGTTGTGATGAGTTGCATCAAAGCTGGTTTCCTTTCGAACCAATTTGCTCAAAACCAGTTGTAAAGGAGGGCATTTGATTTAAATTCTAGGCACAACATTATAAATAAAAATATGCACACAACACTTATTTAACAGATGCAAATAAAGTTGCATCTATTTAGATATATTGAGAGGTGCACCGGTGAAGTAGAAGAGCTTGGGCTTGGACTTCTTGTCTAACTGATACACCGAAGCTTCGTAATTTCTGTAAACAGTGCCTGACATTGATCCGTTGATGACAAGGTAAAACCATGAAGAGCCCTTCTGCTTGCCCCTCACCACATTGTTGAAGGAAATACCTGCGTGCTCCTTGGAGTTGTACTCATATACTGCCCACTGGCCCAGACCTTGAACTCTGGAATCATGGATGTTTGGAATTTGAACATATCCATCATCAAAAAGCACCATGGCCATGGCAATGGAATAAACACCAGCCATGGATACAATAAAGATGCAGAGCCTCATGGCTGCTGCTTAGTCTGGAGTAAACTAACAACCCTTTCTAGATAGATCAGGCTGATGATATTAGCAACTTGCTAAGGTGTCAAGAAAAAATAGGTATGGATCATTTAAATAATGAGAATGTTAGGGTCTGCTTGGATCCATGTGACCATATACTACATTTCCTAGTGGGTTACTAGCTGGATGACAATCAGTTTTTCTTCTATGCTAGGAAGACTATTATAACCTGCTTGGTAGACTTGTCCTTTTATGGGAGATAAGTGATGGGTTGGCTACAATTGAACAGTATATGGTGATTATCTAGGATACACTGTATGGGAAAGCGAATTAATATTTCATTTCAGGTAATCATTTGCTGTGTAACTCAAGGAGTTGCAGCAAAATAGGCCAACATTTATTGAATTTCATATATTTACCTTATCTGGTTCAGAAAAGAATTAAATAGTAGCCATTGAGTAATAAATTCTTTCCTTGTAGTCATAATTGTCTTTTAATGACAATGCTATCCTAGTGGGATGCAACATCCCAAAGATTGAATACAAAACTCCAAAGGTAAAATTCAAATTCATATTTCTCTATTTTTCGATCAATTTGTTTTACAAGTATATAAAAAAACTAGCCTTGGCGGGGTAAGAGCCCTGGGTTTTTCATTAAGAAGGGAGACCTTCTCCGAGTCTAGAAAAAATCCCCAAACCCCGGCTACACCAATGAGGGATTTTTTTTAAAACCAACCCATAAATCTGCTTCTATGAGGAATTGAACCTAGGTTGGTACTACCATACCACCGGTGAAATCTATCTATACTATAAAGGAATGAACAAAATGATGTCAATTCCCACCCACAACTCTACCCCCTTACCCCTCACAAAAGGCTCCACCTATCTGGGCTGAACGGTGGGTCTAGGACGACCCATGGGAGGGGGGAGATTGATTTGGTCGTCCTCACCCAGTTAAAAATTGCCCAGGGCGGCCTCCCCCTCCCATTTTTTTCTCACCGTCAAATGTACCCAACCCCAACGTCAAGAAATTGGAAACGGCAAAGAAATAATGGAAAGTAATGATCCGCTTTGATTTCTCTAATCTCTCAATAAATGGAAATAAAAGGCACCCACATAAATGCAAATGAAAGCAACCCACGTAAATAGAAATAAAAGACCCCCCTGATCTCTCAACATCTTCCAACGACCAAAGAAAAGGAAAGAATATTATTTGAGAAAATAAAAAGGAAAGACTCCCCACATTGCATCCCTGCACAATAACCCCCACGGCAAAATAAAAGGAAAAACTACCCCACATTGATTATGTCCCATCCTTGCCTACCAAATTTATTGACCGAGGCACTTATATATAAAAAGGAAAGACTCACCATATTGCATCCATGCACAATTCCATCATTGTTGTATTTGTCGACTCATGTAGATGACTAATCTCTGTAAGAAAACAATGTTGGAACATGAAGAACAAAATATTTAAACATCTCCGGCTTCTTCTCCACCAATGGCGGGTGGCGGTGCGACGACACCAGAGGCAGAAAATGTGCAAAAGAGACGGCATCACGCAACCCCGGAAACCCATGGTGGCGGCATCGACTAGCTTGGTGAGTGGTGTGATGCATCTCTACTGAAATCAGTTTGTGTGCGATAATACATGAGATGGAAGACAGATTGATTGAGCTTGAGGCAATGCAGATAGTGCAATCTAGTGACAGAAAATCAATGGTAAGGTCAATGAAAAGCTTAATGACTCTTTTAAATTTTTTCATTGGTAACTTATTTCATGCACCTATAAATTTGTTACTTTTGTTAATCAATTGATCTTTCACAGTTGCTTGAAATGGTTGAGTGGAAGGAGCTGAACATCTCTATACTAACACTTCTTGATGAGAAAAAATCAAGTGCAAAGTCAAGTAATCAGGTGATGCCATGTCTCTGATTTCTCTAAAGTTTACAGAAAAAATATTGCAGATCTTTGGTCATCTACTCTTGGAGGTCGCTTAACGTTTGTGTTTTCGTTGGTCTATTATGCAGGAATCAAACTGCATAGTTTAGGAAATGTAGGGGAAAATGTTTGTGTTTTCGTTGGTCATCTACTCTTGCAGGAATCCTTATGTTTGTGTTTTCATGAATAAAAAATTCTGGCTCTACATGATTGAGTGATTGAAATGAATATAATTGTTCTAAATTAGTTATTTTTAATCTAATTTCTTTTAATAGCACGTGCGTGTCGCACGTGCCAAAAGACTAGTATAAGATATGTTTGTATACTATGAAAATATATAGATTTAGATCATGGTGAATCAGGGCTACTTTTCATGTATGATATTTATTTTTTTCCCCTGCCTATTTTCCAGCTTATGTACCGTAATTTTAGCTTGGTTATTTTATTTTTACAAAATTGTCTTATTTGCATCACATTGCCTTATTTGCACCAGCCCCAATCATAATTACCATTTCATTCTCGTTGTTTCCTTTTTATCATCCTGCCTAATTTGCAGTAGCACTACTTAATCCATCCTCAATAATTTGCATCCCCCCATATAATTCTCATTTCAATGTGAATATGTTTTCTTCCTGTATGCAGTTGTACACACGCTAATGGAAATTTGATTCAGCTTCCTCAGTTGATGCCCTCAAGTTTTACATTTCGAGTCCATTGTCTCACATAAAATAAAATATCTAAATTAAATCAGTTTGTTTTCGTTCTTCTCGCATATTCCAAATCCATCCTTGTTTCCTTATTTGAAATGGTTTTGTTGAAGTTATTTGTCTCAGCACAGTAGTCTCGCATATTGAAGTTGAGCCTATGATCCATGCATAAAATAAAATAATTAAGACAATTGTGGAATTTTAAATCATTGAATTAAAATAATATATACTATCCTATCTTCTTCTCTCTTACCTCTCATATACTATATATGACTTTTTATATATTAAATAAAAATTCTAGCTCATATGGTTGAATTTAATGTAATTTTTCTAAACTTGTTTATTTTTATTCTATTTTCTTTTAATAACACGCGCATGTCACTTGCCAAGATACTAGTACTTGTAAAGTAGAGGAACAAAGACAAGAGAAACTTGCTATCTTGTGAACAATTGGTTTTTACTTTATTACAAGGCCACCTTTGAGTAGTACGTTTGCCGACTTAAAAAGTTAACTCAAGAACATATTTTAGAAACAAAAAAGCATACTAACCCGTTTTCTTTCTTGGAGCGTATAAGGAATTCAAGTCTTTAGAAGTAAGTATACTTTGATCATATACCCTCAACCTTCTGCGTTCCACGGGTATTTAACATTTTATAATCTTCTGTCTCTCATGTGTAATGTCACACCTGATCTTAAAAAGAAAACCAGATGCATCTCATATGTGTGCCAGGATAAAGTTTCACACATATGATAGACTCTATGAATATACAGAACACAAAGTTACAGCGGAAAGAATAAAATAAAGACATTACAAACATTTTCTAGTAGTTGACTGGGGTTTGCGTACACCTAGCATCTTCTTCAACAACTTCACACACCTTGTGAGTACTGAGCAGCAATAAGCAAGGATGAGTACACTTATGGTTGATACTCAGCAAGGCCACCGAAGTAACCGGAACAATTTATTATCAACTTTCGATAAATTAATCATGTGAGGGTCCAGGCCTTTCATGACCGCGAACACGGTTGTTATAACAGTTTTACACTCTGCAGAGGTTGTACACTTTCATCACAATTCGCATAAAAGCTCCGAAGAACTTTAAAACCAACCATGTCGTGCCGGCCAAAGCACGTACCACACTTCCGAGGTGTGACTGCATAGGGACACACGAGGCCTTTACAAAGATTTCCTAGATACAAATGACCCGCTAATGTTTCCGGATCAAAAGCAGGCATAACTAGACCTGAGCATTTGTGGCACGGCCCGGCCCGTGGGCCCGGCCCGAGCCCGGTGGGTTTTGGCTCGCCCATGCCTTCTAGTGGGACGGGCGTGGGCAGCCAAAACCAAGCCCAAAAAAATTCGGGCCGGCCCGAGCCCGCCCAAATGCTTTATTTCATTTATTTTTCAACTAAAAAAGAACGGGAAGCCCGAGCCCACCCACGGCCCGGCCCGAACCCAGCCTGAAAACTCTGCCCGAACTTGCCCACGGGATGGACGTGGGTACAAATTTTTGGCCCGAAACAAACCAGGCTTTTTGCGGCCCGGCCCGAATTAGGCCCGACCCGTAAAATGCTCAGGTCCAGGCATAACCCTCCCTAACGGGCATAGTGTCTTAGCTAAGCCCACTTCCCGAGAGGACCAGGCTATACACTGTCAACCGCCACCACCCATGCCCTTTCGGTAAGATCATTCCTAACCAATGTTTCTAATTAATTAGCCCAGAGCCATTATAGTATTATGGTTGTACGGATAATCCTGGGTGATTTCCATGTTCCGATTAACAAATATATTCTCACAAAGCACAGGTAGAAGGATGGTTAGGGACACTTGCCTTTCCACAAAAGAAAACCACTGCTCAGCCTTCAACTCTTGTTCTTGACAGCTTTAGAACGATGCTCCTCTAATCGTGTAAACATCGAGCACAAGCACAAACATGCAAGCAAACAAATAGGAACAACTAAGAACAATACACCATTCGAAAGACAAACTTTAAAAGAAATGGACTAAATGATGGGGCTTGTTACTACGATCGCGAAGGCGCAAGAAACGTTGAAAATGGAACACCGGTGGAAAGGATACAACTATCGAAGGGTTTATATTATAAAAGAAAGTAGAGACTACGTGCTTCATTTATTTTAATTAAGAAAAATGCATGTAATGAATAAGAGAAATATTCAATATTATACTTTGATATGAAAAGACGAGTTAAGCTCAATCAATTTTATTTGCCAATATTTATGTAATGATTATACAATTAAACACTTAACTTGCAAGTAAAGAATATGGGAGCATCTAGCCGAATAACTTCATATCTCATGTTAGACTAAACAAGTTATATTGAAAGTACATTGAAGATGGAGATTAGTCATATTAACTCTTGTTGCACAAAACCGATGGTTAACGTAAATTAAATTTTAATTAAGAAAATTATTGAATAATTGTTAACTAAATTAATATCATTTGTTTATGAAACAACGAGGTTCACTCTAATCATATTTTAATTAGAAAAGGTAGTACAATCATAATTGATCAAATTTACTTTTATTGTAAAACACGAAGTAAAGCTCTAATTACATTTTATTTTGAAAAACAATGAAGTAAGCGTTAATTAAATTAATATTTTATTTTATTAAATAAATTATAAAACTGGGAACATTACTTCTAATGCGTTGTTTAAGTTGAGATAAATCTATCACAACGAGAACGAGATTAAACGGAGACTAAACGTGAGAACTATGAGCTTCTAAAGGCTGCAGGGATCTAATCGTGAAGGACTACACGTTTCAGGGGCTATATGAGAATATTTGCAAAACACATAGAACAATGCTCGTGATTAAATCAAAGGTCGGAGTTAAATCTGGAAAAGATTCAAAGCTCGGGTTAAAGTAGAAGGACATATTAGATCTAGGGTGTTTTCTGTGAATTGTCATAGACTCAAGGAATTAGGACACTAAATAGCTAATTGCGTAGGGGCCTAACCGCAAAAGCTTCATAGCTCTCTGTCCATGGCAGACAGAGCTCTGAGCGGCCCGGCTCGCCGGCGTTCCAGTGGGCTAGGGGCTCAGCTCGGCAGGGGAATTGAAAGAGGCGAGGGAGGAGATCGCGGGGAAGGTGCTCACCAAGCACGGGGACGATGGGTGGCGGCCAGAATTGAGGATGACGACGGCGATGGCTCGGGCTTCATGGCGGCGAGCTTCTCCAGCGAGCAATAGGCGATGGTGAATGCGCAAATCAATGTGTCATGGCCTGGGGATCATCTTGGTGGCGTCCATCTACCTCCTTTGCCTCGAGTCGGAGCGAATCGATGGCAATGGTGGCTTCTGCAGCTCGGCCTCGGCGAAGTCCTGGCGGCGGCGCTCCAGGGAGCTCGGATGCTAGGGCTTGGGCATGGATGAAGGAGGCTCGAGGATATGAGTTGGCGCGTTATATAGGCCGGTACAGGGGGTCCTTGGCGTGCGTGCCACGAAGGAAAGGCGGCCGCACATCGGACTTTGTTAGAGTCTAGCTTGGAGACGGCTGGAGGAGGGAGATGACATGTGGGGGCCACTCGTCGGTGAGAGGAAGAGCGAGAGAGGGAGAGAAGGGAGGCCGGGTTGGGCTGGGCCGAAATGGCTTCACGGGCTTGCAGGATAGGAGATGAAGCTGGACTTGCAGATTGGCTCGGCCCAAGGAGGAGAAAAGATTAAGGGTTTTCTATTTAGGAAAAAGTCTATTTTTGGGCATTCAACTCTTGCCTCAGTTTGGTTTTGACCATCGAACTCCAAAACCGGGTATCTTTGGCCATCCAACTATCAAAACCGTTCAAATTTGGCCATCGGGCTGTTTTGATAAGTGGTTTTAACTTTTTTTATTTACAATTTAGTCCTTAGATCTTAAAATGATTATTACTTTTTTGCTCGTACTCCGATTTAGGTGATTCTTGTGGTCTGTGTTAATAACGGTGAGCACTATATTTTAAAGTGATCTTTATACTATTTTATCACTATTTGTTATATTTTTTTTTTGGTCGTTGTATACAAACAACAATATAAGAAAAGTAAAACAAACAATTATAAAATAACATAATCAACATTTTAAAAGATAAAGTTCATCGTTACGAATGCAAAACCACTAGAATAACTTAAATCAGAGATAGAAGAAAAAAATAATAATCATTTTAGGATCTAAGGATTAAAATGAACTAATTTAGTGCTTTTTAGTCCTTGGATGTTAAAATGATTACTATTTTTTTCTTGCATCTCGTTTTAAGTGATTCTAGTGGTCATGCGTTCGTATCGATGAGCTTTATATTTTAAAATGTTGATTGTATTATTTTATAATTGTTTGTTTAGTTTTTCTTATATTATTTTTTCTACACAACGACCAAAAAACAATATAACAAATAGTGATAAAATAGTGTAAAGATCACTTTAAACTATAGTGCTCACCGTTATTAACATGTGACCAAAAAATCACCTAAATCGGAGGTACGAGCAAAAAGTAATAATCATGTTAAGATCTAAGGACTAAATTGTAAATAAAAAAATTAAAACTACTCATCAAAACAGCCCGATGGCCAAATTTGAATGGTTTTGATAGTTGGATGGCCAAAGATACCCGGTTTTAGAGTTCCATGGCCAAAACCAAACTGAGGCAAGAGTTGCATGGCCAAAAATGAACTTTTTTCCTTCTATTTATTTGAGAAATCATTTCCAGTTCAACAACAAATCCAGAAAATTCTAGAGATGCATTTCAACCATGAAAAATATCACAAAAACTCCAAAAATCTCAAGAAAAATTCTGGAGATAGAGTTGGAGACAAAGAACCCAAATAAAATATTTGGAGTTCCTAAAAAAGGATTTTATAGCCTTCCAATAAATGGATTTGACTCTAGGAAAAGAGAATTAATTCCCATAAAATCTAGGGAATTCTCAGGGAAGATATGATCGACATCTAAGCGCAATTTTGAAACTTTAACACTAAAAAAAATACATAACACACTTCAGCATAAATGCAACACTTCAATTAGGACAACATAAAGCATGTTCATTTGATTTAGAAAATTGATTATTTTCGTTCAGCAAATTTCCTGTAAATTAAACAAATGTTGAAAATGTTTTAATAATTTGTTAAAATTGTTTATTTAATTTGTCTTTCTAATTCACATCCTGAAATTCCAAATTTTAGGGTGTGACATGTAACCTATGGAAAAGCGCATCCAATGGAAAGCAGTTCCTTGCTAAGAATACCCAACCTATCTCCAAAATCAAACGGACATGAAAAGAAAGGCAATCAACCACAAGTCCACAACACGGTGAACGCGAAACGGCGTGGTACCACCGGCAGCCATCACAGTGCATGCATTTTTCGTCGCCCATGTGCCTTTTTACCTGCCCATGTTACTACATTATAGCTAGTATAATAGCAGTGTCATTTCAATAAAAATATTAGTAAAATAAAAATGGTTATATCCATTCTTCCCAGGACATTGAACTAATGTGAGAAACTTTCTACCCTCAAAGGAGGCGTACTCCCTATGTTCTTATGTTTCCTTGTTTTTAATACTGACATTTGACCATTGGACCTGGCCGACAAAAACAAAGAATACAATATCTAGCGCCATTAAATTGTGGGAAAACTATTTTTGACAATACAACTATCATGCGGGTTTGGTTTCGACCATCGAACTCCAAAACCAGATATCTTGGACCATTGTATTTTTCCTCTCTCTCTTTCCCCCTCTCTCTGCTCCGACGCTGTTGGCTGCCAATGAGTTCTTCTCCGGCGGTAGGCTCATGGCTTTGCACCAGCCCATGCCCGCATCTGCTTCGTGCTCCCCTCCGCCATGACTAGGGGTGGAGCCAGAGTTTGAGGTGAGATCTATGCATACCCACAGATGCGTTGCGGAACGACGACGAGACAATCCAGGCGGCGGAGAACCTCGAAAATGAGGCGAACACAAGGATGAGCGCATCACCTAGGCTCAAATTGAGCTGCTAGACGAAGAAAACAGTGTCCGAGCTAGGAGTTGGACGGTGAGGTGGGGTTCGACCGGCAATGGAGGTCGGTGGAGCGGTCATTGGAGCTCATCAAGGAGGAGGTTGGGAAGGGACCTAGAGAGGCAAGTGAGCTTCAGGTGTGAGGGAATTGAAATCCATAGAGGGAATCGAGTAAATTTGGGAATATATTGCTTATATGTGTTCCACATTAAATAAGTGTGAGTATGTCTCAATGGCCGTATAGTATATACTTTTCAAAGTACAGCCAATGTGCTATGCATTCAAGCTAGGAGAACAAAGACTAGCTACTCATGGTGGATGGCCCTGTTTGGATCACGGAGGCTAAAATTAGCCCCCACCACTATAGCCCCAAAATAGCTCATAGGAGCCAAATATGTAGGCTAAAAGGGGGCCAATCTTTTGCCCCTCCAAGAGGCTCTAAGGGCAGCTCCAGCGTTGTGTCTAAGAGGGTGCTAAGAGGAGAGAGAATCAGAAACTCAAGGTGTAATACGCTGAAGCGGGAGGTGCCAAGCTAGAAATACTAGGACCTGGAGCTACATTTTGCATCCGGTGCCTTCAATGAACAACGCATAGTTTTGCCTCGTTTTGTGTGCTGCTCAAATCAGTGCTTGGATCAGCCGCTAAAACTCACATATATTTTTTCTTGTGGGTCCCACCGTTAGACCTTTTCAGGTAGCTAAGACGTTGGAGCATTTTGAGGTAAGGTAGCACTTGGTGACATGTCTAGACTAGCACCATGTGAAGATATTATACACTAAAGTTGGCTAATTTTGCATGGCTCCACCAATTCCTACCTACCGACATGTTTGTTATGATTGACCCTCCGATCCAAATTATTAGTCATCCTGACTTTTTAGCAGATTTGTTGAAGATGATACGAATTTAGATAAGTATATGTCTATGTTCATTGAAGACGTAATGAATTTGGACACTCAAAATGATACCCAAAATGACTGAAACGGAGGGAGTATACTCTATCCCTAAATTACGCCCGTGATAGAAACAGATGGTATATGCTAAAGTTTGGAGGACTAATTAAAAAGCTAAAGTTTATAGTCCACAAATTAACCTCTTGACTATTTTTTTTATGAAAATAGAGCCATGGTCGGTGGCGCCGTGGCGCCCGAGTGCCTATTGCATACGGGTGGTGGGTGGCTACAATGTTCGTCCTCGAGATCAACGGTATGCGTCATCCTTGGGTGCTCCACCCGCACCGGCGCTGGCAGCTGCAGAGTTTTCCACGCAGCCGCGTCACCTTCCTTGTCTCATCGCTCCTGCGCACAGGCCACTTCAGCGCCTACGGAAAAAAGAATTCAAACTTTTTCAACCGCCGGGTCAACGCGGTCGTCTCCTCCTCTGCTGCTCTCCTGCTCGGCTCGCGACAGCCTTCTTCTCCCGCAAATTTAAAAATCCACACGCCGCCGCCGCCGCCGCCGCCTCGCCTCGGAGCATCCGAATGTGACTCACCGCCACTCGCCGCGATGGAGGCCGCATCCTCCGCCCTCCCATGGTGGCTCGCCACCGCCGCCTGCTCGCCACCGCCGGCGCCCGGTACGTCCTCCATCGCCGGCCGCCTCGCCTTCCTCTTCCTCTCCCCGTGCCCGCAGCGCGCGCTCCTCGCCGCCGTCGACATCCTCTTCCTCCTCGCCGCCGGAACCCTCGCCCTCCGCGCTCGCCTCTCCCGCCGCGCCGCCCGCCACGACGGCGGGTCCGGCGGCCTCGCGCGGGAGCCCCTCCTCGCGAAATCCGAAGACCAGGCGCTGCCGCCTTCCGTCCGACGCGGCAGGAGCGCCACGCACGGGCTCGCGCTCGCCGCCGAGGCCGTCCAGGCAGCGGCCGCCGTCGTGCTGCTCGTCCTCGCGCTCCTGGGCCTCCGCGGGAGGAGGGCGTCAGCGTGGCTCGCGGCGGAGTGCGCCTTCCTCGCCGCGCACGCCGTCGCGCACCTCGCGGCCGCGGGGGTCGTCGCCGCGGAGAAGAAGCATGAGACGGCGGAGCACGCGCGGGTGACCCAGGCCCACCACCCGGTCCACCTGAGGATCTTCTGGCTCGGCACGGCGGCTTTCGCCGCCCTCTTCTCCGGGTGCGCCGCCGCGCGGTACGCCGCCGGGGACCCGATCCTCCCCGACGACCCGCTCGCGTTCGCGTGGCTGGCGCTTTCCCTCGCGCTGTTCTATTTCTCGGTCACCGGCTCCACGGGCCTTGCCGCCGTCGACGCGGCGGCGAACGGCGTTCCGTCCGATGGTGACCAAGCCGCCGCCGCGGCAGAGGTGACGTACGCCACGGCGTCGTGGGTCTCGCTCGCCACGTTCGCATGGATCAATCCGCTCATCAGCAAGGGCTCCATGGCGACGCTCACGTTCGACCAAGTCCCGCCAGTGGCGCCGGCTGACACCGCCGAGGCGTCGTACGCGCTCTTCGTCTCCAACTGGCCGGCGCCGGGGGCGTCCAAAGCAGAGCACCCGGTGGTCACCGCGCTGCTCGGCTCCTTCTGTCCACAGTTCCTTCTCACCGCCGTGCTTGGCCTTGCGCACCTCTCGGTCATGTACATCGGCCCGTCGCTCGTCGGCAGGTTCGTCGAGTTCGTTCACCGCGGCGGGGAGGTCACGGAGGGTCTGCAGCTGGTCACAATCCTGCTTGTCGGCAAGGCGGCCGAGACGCTGGTGTCGCACCACTACGAGTTCCAGGGGCAGAAATTGGGGATGCGCATCAACGCCGCGCTGCTCGCCGCGGTGTACCGCAAGTCGCTGTGGCTGTCCACTGGCGCCCGCCGCGCGCACGGCGCTGGCACGATCGTGAACTACATGGAGGTGGACGCCCAAGAGGTGGCAGACGTTGCGCACCAGCTCCACGATCTGTGGCTGATGCCGCTGCAGATCGCCGTGGCGCTCGCCCTTCTCTACGCCCACCTGGGGCCCGCCGTGCTCACTGCTGTTGCTGCCATCGCCGTGGTCACCGTGGTTGTGGCGTTCGCCAACAAGCTCAACATCGAGTACCAGTTCAAGTTCCTCGGCAAGCGTGACGAGCGCATTAAGGCTATCACTGAACTGCTCAACTACATCCGCGTGATCAAGTTGCAGGCATGGGAGGAGACGTTCAGAAACAAGATCAGGAAGAGCTTGGGTGGCTGGCCAAGTCCATGTACTTCATGTGTGCCAATACCATCGTGCTCTGGAGCGGTCCTCTCGCCATGACCGTGCTCGTCCTCGGGACATGCGTGCTGACCGGCGTTGAGCTCAGTGCTGGAAAGGTCTTCACAGCGACCGCGTTCTTCCAAATGCTCGACGGACCTATGCAGAGTTTCCCTGAGTCGATTGCTGCTGTCACTCAGGCAACCGTGTCTGTTGGCAGGCTTGACAGGTACCTGCTTGATGCTGAGCTTGATGACTCGGCAGTACAGCACGTTGAGGACACTGGCACTGGTACAGATGTGGTAGTGGAGGTGCATGATGGCGTTTTTGCGTGGGACATGAGAGGAAATAAGCAGAATGAAGAAGTCGATGATGGTGATGAGGAAGGTGAAAGCGAGGAGGAGAAAGATATGGAGGCAACACCAGTGTTGGAGACTGTGCTCAAGGGGATCAATATCGAGGTAAGGAGGGGTGAGCTTGCTGTAGTGGTTGGGACAGTTGGATCTGGCAAGTCATCGCTGCTTTCGTGCATTATGGGGGAGATGGAGAAGATCTCCGGCATGGTGAGTGTGATATTTCTGATTGAAACCAAACATGGTTAGTAACACATTCAATTTGTTCATTGGTCTGTGCAACTTTATCCAAAACTGATAGTGATCACCTGCTATCCTGCGTACATAACTGTCAAATTAGCAGCCCCCCCCCACCCCCACAAAGACAACTTCAGGGGTCCATGTTTGGCGGTTAGCACACAGAGTCAACATTATCCCTACACAAATTTGTATTCAACGCAATATGCGGTCAGCCCCTGTCTCAATATGTATGAAACCATATGTACAATACCTATTGGCAATTTGCACAGCTAGAGATGTCTCATACATGTTTGTTTGACAGTGCAAATCTACTAGCCAGCAATATAAAATCTGTACGTATCTTTTGGAGAACTAGCATTTCCCAGACTGCTTGTCGGTTTTTGCTTAATCCCTTGTATTTTATAGGTAAGTGTATGTGGGAGCACTGCATATGTTGCACAGACTGCTTGGATGCAAAACGGGACCATGCAAGAGAATATCTTATTTGGAAAACCCATGCATGCTGAAAGATATAAAGAGATTATACGGTCTTGCTGTCTACAAAAAGATTTAGAGATCATGGAATTTGGTGACCAGACTGAAATTGGAGAGCGAGGAATCAATCTCAGTGGTGGGCAGAAACAACGTATTCAGCTCGCTAGAGCAATTTATCAAAATTGTGATATATATCTTCTTGATGATGTCTTCAGTGCTGTTGATGCACATACTGGTTCAAATATTTTTAAGGTATGGCGTTTTTGTCATTTTAGTTATTTTCAATTTCACAGGCTCTTAATGCATGTTTGTCTAATTTTAAGTTACTACAAGATGGGTATGTTGTAGATGGAGAAAGATTGTAAGGGTGTGTTTAGATTGTAGGAAAAAACACTGTAGCATAAGAAAAACACTGTAGCATTCGCTGGGAAACGTGTTTTGTGAGGGAGGAATAGTGAAAAGTTAGAATGAATAGTGAAAAGTTGGAATGAATAGTGAATAGTTGGGAATCTGAACATGGCCTAACTCCCAATAGCCTTAGATGAAATACAACCTGGGCAGAAATGTTGTAGGAATGGTATTCAGCCAATCTAAGCTTTCCTTATGCTTATTTTGTGATACAAAAACCAATTTGTTGCATAAAATTAATCACAGATATTTCAGCAAGGATAGCAACTCTGCATTAGATAGAAGTTACTGTCCTGATTAGGTTAAGGGTGCGTTTAGTTTCAAAACTTTTTCCGAAAAAAACACTATTCATCCAACTTTTCCCTATTCATCCCACCGCTCTCACTCACAGAACACTATTCATCTACAGTGTTTTATTAGGTCTACAGTGTTTTTTCGGAGAATTTTCCCAATCTAAACACACCCTAAGGTTTCCCCTCCATTCGGCCATTCGTAGTTAATGGAAAGTGACAGGAAATGGTCCAAATTATTTTCAGCAAGTTTAGCCCATAAAACCGTAAGAAGTGATATCCAGAGGGTTTTAGCTCCCATTAGTTTGATATCAGTTAGCATTTTTCTCCTGTGCCTGAGTCATGCACCTACAAATTTTTGTATTAAATATTATTATAGTCTGGAGTAGTTAAATAGCAATAAGAAGAGCTAGGGTACATACTTGAGAAATATATGTGAATGATGTGATGTGGTTTTTATTTTTCTCCAAATGCTACTTGATTTACTTTGATATATGACAAACGATCGACCAACTGAAGCCATATTTTTTAATCTTTTTATTTAGCCAATTACACACAAAATCAACAACAATCTTTATTTTGCAGGACTGTTTAAGGGGCACGCTTAAAGGAAAGACAATCATACTTGTTACAAACCAAGTGGATTTCTTGCATAATGTGGACAACATCTTTGTAAGTTGGATTCCACAGTAGTCCAGTAACTTGTCTGGCAATATACTTTCATTTTGGAAACATTTTTTTGCACCATGTTTTACCAGTAAATGGCTGTGATAGGCAATATTGGCTATATAGTGCTCATTATTTGCACTGTCTCAGATGTTCTGACAAGAAAAAAAAAATCTTTATTTCCTTTTAGGTCTAAAGATTTAAGACGCCTAAGAAGAATGCTCTCACTTGTAATTTTGAATTCATTAAGGAATAACTTGTACATGTGTGATAGACTTTTGGATTGATCATTCTTTTCTTGTAAAATGGCAGAATGCTAGAGTTTTATAATATGCCTTTGACATATTCTTTTATCCTTTTGTCCCATATGGTAATAAGCAGGTCGTTAGAGATGGTATGATTGCTCAGTCAGGAAAGTATGTTGAACTACTACAAGCTGGATCAGATTTTGCAGCTCTTGTTGCAGCTCATGACAGTTCAATGGAGATGGTGGAGCAAAGCCGTCAAGTAGAGAAAGTTGAACATTCTCAGCTGGCTGCAGTAGGTAGAATCCCTTCTCTACGCTCCAGATCCATTGGAAAAGGTGAGAAGGTGTTCGTTGCACCAGAAATAGATGCGGCCACTTCTAGGATTATACAAGAAGAGGAAAGGGAGAGCGGTCAAGTAAGTTGGCAAGTTTACAAGCTATACATGACAGAGGCTTGGGGCTGGTGGGGGGTTGTGGGCATGCTTGCATTCGCAGTTATTTGGCAAGGTTCTGATATGGCTAGTGACTACTGGCTATCATACGAAACGTCAGGCAGCATTCCATTTAACCCATCCTTGTTCATTGGAGTTTATGTTGCCATAGCAGTTTTTTCTATGATCCTTCAAGTAATCAAGACTCTTCTTGAGACAGTTTTAGGACTTCAAACAGCACAAATATTTTTCAAGAAGATGTTTGACAGCATTCTGCATGCCCCTATGTCATTTTTCGACACAACTCCTTCAGGAAGAATTCTCAGTCGGGTACATCTCATCATTTGGTTTATTTGTGTTTCGGCCCAACTCCCATTTTTCAGTAGTGACAATGAAAAAATTATAAATTCCTCAAGAAACAAAAAATTCCCATCCCCTGTTAATCTAAGTACATGTAAACAGAGCTAAACCTCGTTAGCTTAGTTTAAATAGTACAATTTTTCATACAGCATAGCTGATTTTAGTTTGAGGCCTAAACAGAGTGATACTACAGTTCATTTATCTTTCACTGGTATGATATGCCCACTTTGTCTTTTCAGGCATCATCTGACCAAACAACTATTGATGTTGCGCTGGCATTTTTCATTGGTCTGACAATTTCAATGTACATCTCAGTATTGAGCACCATAATTGTTACTTGTCAGGTCGCCTGGCCATCAGTTATAGCAGTAATTCCACTCCTACTATTAAACATTTGGTACAGGGTATGCTTTCGCTGCCAAAATTCATCTGATGCACCTCAGCTAGTTCTGCTCATAAAAAGAAAAATCCTTACTGTAAGTTGCCAATCTCCCTTTCATTTCTGCAGAATCGCTATCTTGCAACCTCTCGGGAGTTGACTCGACTTGAAGGAGTAACAAAGGCACCAGTTATCGATCACTTCTCCGAGACTGTTCTTGGTGCCACAACGATAAGATGCTTTAAAAAGGAGCAAGACTTTTTCCAGGAAAATTTAGACAAAATAAATTCAAGTTTGCGCATGTACTTCCATAACTATGCTGCAAATGAATGGCTTGGGTTTCGACTGGAGTTGATTGGAACACTTGTATTGTCAATAACGGCATTTCTCATTATTAGCCTGCCCAGTAATTTTATCAAAAAAGGTATAGATCATATATATTTTAGGAGAAAATTTTTCCATAGCATAAAAATTGCAACCATACAGTCTCATGCGAAGGCATTAATTTTGGTTTCATATATTTATCATCTCGTGGGCTTGCTCTAACTGATTCATCATTATTGTTCAGTCCAACAATATTATCTGCATTTAGAATTTAAAGTCGTAGAGTTATTTCCTTTTGCTTTTTGTATCAACCTGGATGTTATTAAAAGTCTGAGGCTCTATCTACATGATGGCTCAATCACATATATATGATCTTTTTCCTGCTAGTCATCAGCTGCTGATAATTTTTTATAGTTACACATGATAATTATTCTCTGTAGATCTGTGATGATTATATTTTCAGAGGATCTGATTCTTTTAGTTTTTCCTCCAGAATTTGTTGGTATGTCTCTTTCATATGGCCTCTCCCTCAATTCTTTGGTATACTTTGCAATATCCATTAGCTGCATGTTGGAAAATGATATGGTTGCTGTGGAGAGGGTGAATCAGTTCAGCACTCTTCCTTCGGAAGCAGCATGGACAATAAAAGGGTTTATTCCTTCTCCGAATTGGCCCGTAGTTGGAGATATTGAAATTAAGGATCTAAAAGTTAGTGGTTCTTATTTAACCTTATTTTTATTGATTTTTTCCATATTAGCACTTTTCGTAATTTAAAAGCTCAATCTTATCCTTCATTTTTTTCCCACATTGTACAATTAATTATATTCACATAAATATGAAGCAATTTCATGTCTATGTTGCAGACTTGCAGTTAATAATTGAAAATCCATTGCAACATTCTGTTTGCACGTAAGGATCATGTATAAAATTGAAGACACCATTCTTGTTATTTCAGGTTAGGTACCGACCCAATACACCTTTGATTCTGAAAGGAATTAATATAAACATCAGTGGTGGAGAAAAGATAGGTGTTGTAGGAAGGACTGGTAGTGGCAAGTCAACTTTAGTCCAAGCATTATTCAGGCTCGTCGAGCCAGCAGAGGGGAAAATGATCATTGATGGAATAGACATTTGCACACTGGGTCTTCATGATCTGAGATCTCGCTTCGGTATAATTCCACAGGAACCAGTTCTGTTTGAAGGAACAATTCGAAGCAACATTGATCCAATTGGGCAGTATTCAGAAGCAAAAATATGGCAGGTACTGGGTCATAACATATAGTTTGTTTTAGCCTCGTTCTTCATGATATGCTGCTAATTGTGTTAATTAACCATTGCCACTAATGCAAACAATTTCAGGCTCTGGAGCGCTGCCAGCTGAAAGATGTAGTAGTTTCAAAACCTGAAAAACTTGATGCTCCTGGTATGCTATTTTTATGCTTCTCTCTGTATCTGCTTGCATAGCCGCTCATTTCTTTTGTTTTGCTCTTCATAGTGGCTGATAGCGGAGAGAACTGGAGTGTAGGCCAGAGACAGCTCCTTTGTCTTGGTCGTGTCATATTGAAACAGACTCAAATCTTATTTATGGATGAGGCAACTGCTTCGGTCGATTCTCAAACCGATGTCACGATTCAGAAGATCACAAGACAAGAGTTCTCAATATGTACAATAATTAGCATTGCGCACAGAATACCAACTGTCATGGATTGTGATAGAGTTTTGGTGCTGGATGCAGGTAGGTATCTTCAATCTTATTGAGTGAAAATATATGTTCATTCAACAGCTCTTTGTTGCATGTTATTTGTGATATCTGGTAATATACATGTGTTATGTGCGCATTGTTCTTTTGAGAATACTGCTCTAAACTAATGTTATTTACATTACAGGTATGGTAAAAGAATTTGATGCACCGTCGTGGTTGATCGAACAGCCATCCCTCTTTGGTGCGATGGTTGAGGAGTATGCGAATCGGTCATCAAACCTATAAAACCACCGTCGTTTTTTAGTTTAGTTTTTCATAGATTGACTTGACAGTACATATGCAGAATCCTGTGCAGAGAATAAATCCGGAAGTTTGCCAGTGTTAGCCTGTTAGGAGTGATGAGCCACGTTGAACCCAAGATCTTGTACGTTAGCGGCTTTTTATTAGAAGCTCATATAGAGGCAGAAATAAGTTGAAAGCCATCCTTCCAAACTCCAACCTCTGCAGACTGCAGAGGTCACATTTTGTTTAAATGGCATTGTATTACTTTGAGCTGGGCAAATTCATGTCTGCCGAAAGCCAGTTACCGCTGTTGAAACATACAAAAAAGGATCTCAGCGTTTGTGGGCTTTCAGTAGCATCAATCCAGCCCACGCCGGCATAGGGCCCAACATACGGAAATTTGACTTCAAGATTTGCAATAGTCATGTCAAATGACTTAAAATGGTCAAGACAAAAAAAAGAAGACCTGAAACTCCTTGTATGCCTTTTTTTTTTTGCAGCGTCTACTACTGAAAAATGTCATTGTCATTTCTTTAGATAAATCTACAAACATGTGAGCATACATGCTCTGATTCTCAACTGACGTCTTTGTTGTAACACAGAATCTCGTATCACAAACAACGTGATGTATTCAGCTATTCTTTGATTACATATTCCTCATTAGTGTTGTTCATAAGTGTCATTATTTGACGATTATTTTTACCAAAGTCTAATCGGAGATAGTAAAATAATTATACAAGATATTCATTAGTCATGGCTGAGCCTATGACACATGGCCCCACCTTCATATGTTATGCAATAATTCTTATGTGCCTTGCTTCCTTCCTGTGAGCACCAGCTACGGTCAGGCCCATGTGCACGCAGCGGCCCATTGGCGCCATCGTTCATGGATCAAATAGAAGAAATATCTAAACGTGATTAGAGATAAGCACGCCCGGAGATAAGCACGTTTGGGGGAAGAGATAAAATCTTTTAGCAGCTGACCGACGGCGGTGCGGGGATTTTTCTTGACCGAGAATTTAGAAGAGGCCCTCCGGCCTCCTGCCTATATAAAGTGGCCCTTGGCCCTGAGAAGCACACGTTTTGGAGGTAGCCGACGCTGCAAGGCTGCAAAGTGCAGACTTTCAACGCAGCGCTTAAACTACCGCTCGCTAGTTAGATCGCTGCCGCCGCCGACGTGAAGATCGCCGTCGTCGCCAACGTGAAGCCATGCTCATCCTTCATCGACTGCTGGCTCGTCATCATGATTCACGGTGAGCGCACAATACATTTATGCGAATCCTTCCCATCATTGGCGTCCGAACTTCATACGTCAACAATAGGTAACACCGCCAAGCTGTGAAATCTTTCCTCGTCAAGTGACGAGCGGTTACTAATCCATTTCCTGGACAAACAATAGGAGGCTACTAAAATCTATTTTCTCATCAACGACGAGAGGTCACTAAGAAGAATTTTAAACATTTTTCCTCTAATTCATTTCTTAATTATTCTTAACCAAGCTTAATTAAGGTTTTAAAAATTATTTAAACACTAGGGGCGTTATAGTTGCTATAATATTACCGCAAGCCCTGGTATATTGCAACTTGTCTAGTACCGACGAGACTAGACTCAATTTTTTGCCAAGTGCGGACATGTCCCAGATAACTGGATCAGATAATTTGTTGCCGGGCACCAACGAGGCGAAGGCAAATAAGATATATCCGTACTTGATGAAACCGGGCCATATGACTGGTACTGACGAGGCAAAGTCACCCCTTCGTAAATGTGCTTCCTGTTTACCGCTGATGGTGCTACATGGCCGGGTCTCGGCGATATAAAGTCACCTGTTTCATATGCTTCTACCATACTCCATATAATGCTTATGGACGACGAGCAGATGAATTCAGCACGACCATAAGAGCGCAACTTAATCGGAGGTGTTCCGTTGGCCCCGGGAATCTGTTAGATAATAAGCGCGCGAAAGCAATACCGATCTACTGAGATGATGATCACAGACGACACTAGAGGCACGATATTTGTTAACGAGGTTCAGCCGAAGCCTACATCCCCGGGGCATGACTACGGGCGCTCCTCCCCAATATGCAACACCGGTCGCTCTGGGGTCCCGGCAATGCGCCGCCTCCCCCTTGCGAGCCTGTCGCTATGTCGTCATGGTTACAACAACGGTCCTCCTCTCATAGTTATGAGGAGCCCGGGTCCTAACGTAACCAACTAGTATACAATATTCGACACAACTCTAACAATCTCCACCTTAGCGAATATTCCACCATCTAGAAGTCGTTACGTGCGAACCTCCGTGTACACCGGACTTGAGTTGTTGACTTTATAGCTCACGGCAAGCCACGTGACGAGTCTGACCTGGCGTCAGACCTGCCGCCCTTAGAAGACACTGCTATCTTTGCAACTCCATCTTCCATGACTCCACCTGCAACCGTACACCCTTGCAGCTCGTAGAGATGTGACACCGTCCTCTCTCCTATCATCACAGTCTCATCACCCTTCATGATCTTTATGGTCTTCCCATCCGGCTCAGCCCTGAATAACATCCCATCATCATGTAGAGCCCCAAGCGAAATTAGATTCCTTCGTAGCCCTGGCACATGCCTAACACCTCGAAGCACATGCTCATCTCCGTCTTGTGTCTTGATCTTGATGTCACCTACTCCAATAGCATGGTAACCCGTGTCATCTCCAAGATAAGCTAAGCCAAAATCACCAGACTTGTACGAAGTGAACCACTCCTTCTTGTGCGTTGCATGAAAAGAGCTTGCCGAATCTAACACCCATGCTTCAGTTGACTGCACACTACTTGATATCAAGAGAACATCACCATCGCTATCCGAGTCACTCTTTTGAATTGCAATATTAGCACTTGCCCCCTTTTTCCTTTCTGGACAGTCTCTTCTCACATGTCCTAACTCCCCGCAATCATAGCACCGCACTTTCTTCTTCCTCTTCTCCATCTTCTCCATGTTACGATCACCTTTGACCAGCAATGCATCACCTTGTGGTTTCTCCGCTGCACTGTTTTGTCTCCTTTGTTCCCGAGCCAATAATGCTGCAGTAATATCCACAATCTTGGTGCTTTCCTTGCCGTACGTCAAAGTCGTGACAACATGCTCATAAGATGATGGCAAAGAACACAGAAGAATAATTGCCTTGTCTTCATTATCAACCTTCACACCTAGCTGTTCTAGGTCCGTGACCAGCTGACTGAAAATATTGATGTGCTCTGCAAGATTCGACCCCTCCGGCATCTTCAACCCATATAACTTCTGCTTCAGATACAACTTGGTCGTTACAGTCTTCGACATGAATTGACCCTCCAGTTTGTCCTAGATTTCCTTCGGTGTCTTCAGTCCTATCACACATGGTGCATGACCTGGTCAAACAGACATAGCCGTATGGTTGCGGCCGCCACTGTCTGTTTCTCCTTCCAGTCGTCATCATCCATATTCTCTGGCTTCTTCTCCTGCAGACCCACCAAGTTCCCATGTTGTGCCAACAAGTCTTGGACCCTTATCTGCCACAAACCGAAGTTGCCAGAACCATCGAACTTGACCAGCTCAAATCTGGTTGACGTCGACATCTTGTCGACACGCGGTTTGACCGACCCTTTGCCGCCGGTAACACCGCCCGATCCGCTCGCCTTGTCGACCGGCCCAACAGACGGATCGATCCACTCCTCGTGTTCGCTGTCTGATCCTGCCAGACTGCCTGCCGAAGAGATCTCGCTGATTTCTTTGCACCCAAAAGCGTCTCCGCAGACCACCGAACCACCTAGGCCAAAACAACTTGTATTAGCTTTGTTTGTCTGGTGTTATTTCCCTGGCCCTGCGCTTGCTTTTATGTGCCTCATATGACGTCGCCTCTGGTCCTTTTCCGAGACGCACACGGCTTTGTTTCCATGCACAACACGTCCAAGTTCCAACACGTGTTAGAGTCTGCCACAAACCCGACTGCACGGCTTCATCAATCGACACCTGAACACCGTGTCCAACTCGATCCTGCCCAACTCTCGTGCAATTGGAGAACACCTCTGGTCAACTCACACGACACAACACACCTCTCTCTCCTTTCGGCCACCCAAATAATTCATCATCGATATTTTTTTCCTTCTCGAATTTGGTTTCTAGCACATGAGACAACGTGCCTTTTCCACGTGCATTAGTAGACCATCAGGGCTCGTTCCTACTCTAGCTTTCGCACGCCCATGCAGCTGCATCTCTATCCGCAACATGCCCATGCACTCGCCTGCCACCCACGACGTCATCTATGCGCGTCTTCCTGTGAGCTCCGCCATATCGCCGGCCCTGCCACCATAGACGCCGCCTCACGCACTGCTCGTGCATGAACGTATCGCACCATAATAGCCATCTGCATTGTCGACACAGTCTGCTTGCCATGCCACAATGCTGACTTGTACGACACCGGTCACACCATCCTTGTCGTGATGCTCCCACGCTCCAATCTCTCTGACCGTCACCTGCGTCTGGCCGCCAGTCTGATCCTGAGCCAAATCTGCCGCCCTGTTCGCGCCATCTTCACTGGCCACTGTGTTGGCCCAATCACCACGCCTGGTCGATCCTCACCAACCATAGCTCGTCGAATGGCCCGAGCCTCCTGCCCAGAGTGTCCGACACCACCGATCGAATCGCCGATCGCCGCCATGCTCCACCTTGTGCCGCATTGAGCAGTCCTGCGGAACCCATCGAGCATTATCCTCACGGCTCTATGGTGATCACCATACAATCTTTAGATCCAATCCAACCATGGCTCTTGTACCATTTGTTAGATAATAAGCGCGCGGAAGCAATACCGATCTACTGAGATGATGATCACAGACGACATGGGAGGCACAATATTTGTTCACGAGATTCAGCCGAAGCCTACATCCCCGGGGCATGACTATGGGTGCTCCTCCTCAATACGCAACACCGATCGCTCTGGGGTCCCGGCAATGCGCCGCCTACCCCTTGCGAGCCTATCGCTATGTCGTCATGGTTACAACAGCGGTCCTCCTCTCATATTTATGAGGAGCCCGGGTCACAAGAGTCCGACACGTACTCTACACCCTACCGCTGATACAACTCCAAGTCCAGACGTAACCAACTAGTACACAATATTTGACACAACTCTAACAGAATCAGCGAACTATACATTCTCTATGAGTCAGACATCTCCTTAAGCATTGGCACATAAGACAAGCTATCAAGTCATGTATTTTATGATTTTGTAAAAGATCAAGATTAATGAAATATATGTTCTCGCAATGTGTGCATGTGTCCCGTGTACTATTTATTTGTCTTCGTCCTTCTTTATTTTTTTGTTTTCACAAACAAAATTACACGCTCAGTGGGACATGATTCTCCTCCCATCTTTACTGCGCTCCCATCTCACCGTCTCGTTCATTATGCTGAACGATGCTCGGAAAAAAAAGAGGAGCTATCAGCTCCCTGCCGTCACAGGATTTATGAAGAAAACTATACTGGCGAGGCGAACGCCGTGGCCTACCAAATACGCCCGTCGATGAAAGTATTTTGGGTCACGCTGGCTATTTTAACCCCACCCAAAAGAAAGAATACAGAAAGGCTAAAGGCCTAAAACCAGTATTGCACGTACATCGGCCAAGCCATGTAGTTGATCCTAAAATTCCTATTTCTGATACGAAAGACTAGAACTTTAGTCTGTTCGGTTTTAAAAAAAAAAGAACATGGAAAGCTCAGCATATTTTTGCCCATTGCTTAATTTTCTTATACATGTTTGATTACATGCAGAACTAATCGAAGGATTCCCTCTTGTAGGAGAGTCCTTCCCTGTCATCACTGCTGACGAAGCCATGAAGTTCTCTGCTGCTCCATGCCTGAGATTCACTTCGGCACCTACGACGACCCCATGACGTTCTTCAAGTATGGAGACAAGGTGTACGACCACCAGACACAAGGCACCACCCATGTCCAGGTGGTGGAGTAGAAGAAAGCGCGAAAGCGCGCAGCTGCTAAGGCTAGAAAGGCCAGGAACGCCATTGTTGCTGAGGCTCGTGAATTGCTGAAAGAGCTGGAAATGATCCCTGCTGCTCGTAAACCTGGTGTTACTAAGTCTCTCATTTCGGAGAGTGCTCGTCCTCATAGAGCTCAAGTCTTAGAGCATCTCCAGTGGGACATATAAATTTGTGCTCTCAAATTCTATTTTACAAGCCCACATGTAAAATTTAGGAGGCTAATTTTGCATCCAACTCCAATGGGGCATGCATCCATACTCTTGTGGGGCATGAAAAACCTCTTGTGGGGCATGAAAATTGATGAGAAGCCCACATGTAAAATTTAGGAGGCTAAGTTTGGGAGGGAGGATGAGAGGCGCCCAAAACTAGGGGCTTGAAGGAGAAATTTGGGAGGGCATGTAAAATACGAGGGAGTTTAGGAGCCCCACTAGAGATGCCCTTAGGAGCTCTTAATGATGCTGCTTACTGCTGAATTCTTTTTATTTTTAACCTTTTTAATAACATTTTAATAACAGCCGGCCCAGAGTAGTATTTGCACTGCGTAACCGTTTTGGCCGCGCCATCCTACTTGGCGCGGCCAAATCGCCCTGTCGCGCCAGTGCATGTGGCGCGGCAGGGGTGCCACGCTGGCCGCGGATGCCAGCAAGGCAGGTAGTCGGCCAACGGCTGCATGTGCCTGCCGTGCCACCCCGCCTGGCGCGGCAAGGCCGATTTGAAATGCACCCGCAGGCTCCTCCTTCTCCTCTCTCTCTCATTTCCCCTCTGTTCAGAGCGATGCCCCTTGCAGCTGGCCCGATTTTGGTTCATTCTTTGTGGATTAAACTTAGGGAAATCGATCCCCACATCTCAGGTAAGCTTCTCTCCACTTAAATCTTTCGTGTTCTATCTCATTTGTTAGTTTTTTGTTAGAGTTTGGTTAGGGTTAGATGGTGAAATGGAATAGTTGTTCCATTTGTTATGCTTTGCTATGAGATTGTGAAATGGAATAGTTGTTCCATTTTTTATGCTTGATGGTGAAATGAAATAGTTGTTTCATTTGTTATGCTTTGGTTAGAGTTGTGTACTCATTCACTTTTATTTTTCTATATATTTGCAGTTTCGTGATGAACTTTGATAATCCTACCATTGTCCATGAGAGGATTCTACGTCGGAGGGGCTATGGTCAGTATCCATCTGAGAAGAATGTAAATGGACCAGTTCCACCTTCTTGTTCCAACTTGTTGTTGCAGCGCGCCAGCGGAGGTCAAACAATTTAGACACCCAAAGACTGTTGGACGAGCCTACTATATATGCAGGTTCACATATGACAGGCCGAGATATCCCTATCCGTCTGAGTCTTGTTGGTCTTCCGATGGATTAATGGTCCCAAAAATTTGATCTGAGGATCCGGCTGTTTCCGGATGAGAGTGCAAAGCTAGTGCCGTATCATGAGTTCCGGCGTTGGGTTCCTCCCCCACCAAACCCCTTCCAATGACCGTAGACGAGAGGATGGTCGCTGCATGGAGGCGTATTAAGGATCCTCCGTTCTGCCATCGTGGAGTCCGTGCTACCTTGGTGGTGCCTGCCCGTGGGCATTCCCCTAACAATCGACCAAAGTACTCCCCATTCTTCCGGTGCTCGCTAAAGACGTTGGTTAGTTTCCATTTGTATTCTTTGTGCATAATACTTATACCCATATATTTTCATGCCGTTGTATTATTTGTTCGTAATCTCAAACTGACTAAACTTGTAGGACGGTTGGCCAATGTGTCAATTCAGTGAGTATGTTCAGGGCCCTTTGGCCAAGTGATGAGGAGGTGCGTGCGTATGAGGCCGGCCAGACTCCATGGCCGTGTACGAAGCATCCGGAAAAAGATGCAAGTGTGGTATCTTGGCCGAACATGGTGTGGTTCCCTCGGAGCTTGGTTATGGATGGTAGTGCGGCAACGGAAACGCTTATTGGGTGAGTGATATGGTATTTATATTTGACTTATCTTTTGGAGTTGTGCGTTGCACATTCTTGTATTGATGCAAGTGATATTTCTTTCGCAGGAGGACCGGCCATATAATTGGGAATGGTTCAGTGGTCATGAGGATCTTGTTGATAGGTTCAGACATTTGTGTCAACGAGACAAAGAAAAAGAAACTAGAGAACTAAGGGAAAAGACAAGGAAGCAGTATAATGTCCCATTGCCAGATGATGAGTTGCTATTTAGTACCATTCTTGAAGAGTACATCAAGGAGAAGGGGTGCAAGTCCCCTATTCTTGAGGCTCATGACACGCTTATCAAGTATTGGAGGCTGAACAGGATATTGTATCCAAGACCTCTGTCCCAAGATGAGAGGGATGAGAAGCAAAGGAAGTTGGAGAAGGAGAGGCAGATACAAGATAGGGCAAAAGAGGCACAACTCGAGGCTATGATGGCTCTTGTTGGGGACTTGCCATCTAACATGACATTTATGAAGGGTGCTTTGGAGAGGAGCAGTGATGGAGTCCTTGAGATGAGGAGGGATTTAAAGGACCGAGATGTCGCCTAGAGGGGGGGGGTGAATAGGTGTTACCAACAAATTCTTCCCTCTTTTGCTTTGCTGCATGGCACAGGCGGTTAGACCGCCTGTACAGGGGGTTAGATCGCATGTCACAGAGAGGAACCAAAATCCACCTCGAGCAGCAAAACAACTTCTAGCGCAATACAACTTGGGGAGTGACTTCTATATATGATAAATAGAGTCCCTGCACACAATATAACCACACCCAAGTAGGCCGAAGCGGAAGCACAATATTTGCTAGAGATAAACAAGTGAGGTAATGCAAATGTAACAAGGGGAGACACACGATTTGTTTTACCGAAGTTCGGATCCACCACGTGCCAAGCACGAAGGATCCTACTCTCTGTTGAGGAACTTGAGTTGGGTCTTTTTCAACCACTCCTCACTTCCACTAGCTTGCTTCTTCCTTTGTGGAGGCGAAGCATAACCTTCACAGACTTCCCGCTGCTCACCACACCTTGGGAGCTAGCCGGCGACGCCTAGCTGTCTAGGAGGATGAACCTCCAAGAGTAACAAATGCACCAATGACTTTGTTGACGTGAATCACAAGTGCTCAAGCTATGGAATGCTCTTCTCAGCTCTCTATTGCTCACTGAACTCACAAAGCTCACACTAAGCTTACTCTCTCAACCCAACTCAAAGATATGGCTTGAATCTCACAAATCTCACAAAGAGAGGTTGGGGAGAGCTTGGCTGCCTTCTCTGGTGTTCTTGGGCGTGTAGGATGTCAAGGGAACCAGCAGCCACTCAAAGAGGTGCCAAGGGGTATAAATAACCAGCCAATTCTGAACTAGCCATTGGACAGACGGTTAGACCACCTGTATTTGAAAAACTAGCCGTTGCCCTATAGGGGGTCTGACCGCCTGTACCAGTTAGCATCCAAAACTCACAAAAGGATTGTTAGTTCATCCCAAAGGTTGAACCAACCATAGTTAGCAGAGCTAGGATGTTTAGTACTCTCATTAAGTCACTCATAGGCTATTCTCTCATAGGTTTCCTAAGATCACTTTTGATATTCGTCAATAAGCATATGTTGCATCCCTCTTGATAGTATGGCATACCTATACTCAAGTCAAAGAATAAATACATGAAATCCACTTGAGTTTGTTGATCTTTATCAATACCATACTTTGATCATTATCCACTTTGAGGGCTTCCAACATTGCTGTCACACTTGAGAAAATCCAATCTTGAGCTAGTCACTAAGATATTCCATTTTGCATGATTAACAATCCTTTAATCACAAGTCACTCCACTTTACCAATCATAACATATTTTGCTATTCAAAATGATACTCATTTGACCGTTGATCCCTCGGTGATCATCCATTGGCTTGACTCTTCACCATAGATAGGTTCTTCGCGGCCAATTCATCACTTGCCCTTCACCCTTGCCTCGTCCATCGATTCAAAGCGCTAGATAGTACCTTCATTATTCGGCCAAGTAAGCTTCACATGAATGGCAATATAATATATGCATAAGAGAATCTTCTCCATACACTTGTTCTTGATTGATAGAGAGTAAACCATATATTGCAAGCTTCCAATAATGAGACCATCAAATAGAATATAACCTCATGTCCTTGTATATTGAACGCATGAAGCCTTGCAATGTTTATTTGGCAATAAACTCATTCTTTGATAGATGATCCCTTCACTAGTCAATCAAGGCTTTCAATTGTTCTAGAGATTTGCCGAGATATATCTTTATTATGAAATCCATCTCTATGTGTAATTCAATCTTTGCTTGACATTGTATTCATAATATCATCACGAGATCATATAATTGCTTGCTTTCCAACATTGGGAGCCATTCAACTTGTATTCAATATTATGAGACAATATTTGCAATATAGATGTGACAATCTCAACCTGCTCACAATCTTAGATAAACACATTAGACATTTAATTGTATTGTAATCAATTCACCAAAATACACTTAGGGGCCAGATGCACTTTCAATCTCCCCCTTTTTGGTGATTGATGACAACTCGATTAAAGCTGAGAAATATATCAATGAATTAGTTTCAGATTCTGAGACATAGAGCGAGCTCCCCCTAAATGTGTGCTTTGAGTGAAATTTTTAAATTTGGCATCAAATGCCAATTGCACACATTTATATGTAAAACATGGAAACTCCCCCTATATCTCAGAATATATGGGTGCATCAGATGTGTATGACATGATAAAACGTGATGCATATGACATATGACAAAATCCACACAAAAAAGATGTGTGCTGCTGTCTGGTGATAGGCGGTCAGACCGCCTGTGCCCAGACAACACACTCACAAAAACAATCATCAATCAAATATGCATATCACTGTAACACAAAGTCACTTATGATACATAAATAAGGTTCAACACACATAATAGAACACATTACAAATGTTCTCAAGTCCACAAAAAGAGACTAGAGTACTATATTATTACAAAGTTCCATTTTCACCAAAGATATTACAATAAACTTATGAAAATGAACTTTGAACTGCCACAAAGCTTTAATCCATATTCTTCTCCCCCTTTGTCATCAAGCATCCATAAAAGGGCCTAGATAAGAACAAAAGCCTCCATAGATCACATGTGCCATTCATTGTCAAAAGCATCACCGGAGGGCTGAAAGAATGAAGCTGTAGCTGCTGCTGCAATGTCTTCGCTTGTAGTTCCCATAGTAGCATCACCCGGTGCATCAGTGGATGAAGGTACATGAGCCGGATGTTCGAAAGATGGTCCGGGAACACTGCCATAAGCTGGAAGAGGAGGCATATGAGGATATGCTCCATACATAGGTGCTGGCATACCTGCAAAGATAGGTGGAAAAGAAGGAGGAGGTCCATATGGTGGAGGTTGAGAAGCAAAGGCACCACTCATGTAAGGAGCTAGCATGCTGCCATATTGATGAAGAACCCCTGAGTCTTCATATCTTTTTAACATTTCTTCCTCTGAGGGACACTGAACTTCAGGAGTGTAACACCTAGATTTCCAAGAAATCCGAATGCATATGTGTGCCCAGGATGTCCACACAACACATATAGATTACAAATATGGATCACAGAGAACACAATGCTCGAAATAAAATAGTTTAAATCAGAGTTTAACACAAGACATAGTCTTACACAAATAAAACAGCAGAAGTCTTAATATTATTAAACGCCTTAACTAGGTAGAGCCTCATAAGCCACAGGGACAACGATTGGTTGAACACAGCTAGAAGTACGGCAGATCCTCCGAAATCTTAGCAAGCGACTGATCATTCAATGCTCCATCTGTTACCCATCCGGCATGTTGTTGAATAGTTACAAGTGTAGGTAAACCATCTTACTTAACAAGTATAACACGTGTTATGCAAGAACAAAAGGCTTGACACGGTTAAACTGCATTAGCACTTTTAGTAGTTTCATTTTATTATCATCCAAATTACAAGTGAGTAGAAGCCCAAGTATAAACCCATAAATAATAATGTATATTATAGAATATTCCAGTATTAACCTCAAGATCATCTTCTAATAAAAAAGGATCCAGGCCGCTCGTATCCGTGAGCACGGCTATCATGATAGATCAACACTCTGCAGAGGTTTCACCCTTTACCCGCTGGTCACATAAATCCAAAAGAACTTATGCTACGAGGACTTTCACAAAACACCCTGACAAGCACAATAGCCATTTTGGTTCAACATAGGTAGCATAACCCAAGGCATCGAGATTGACGTACACTCAGGGCGCAATGTGAGGGGGTCAATGGCGTTCAGAACGAGAGCGCAATCATCGCAACGTGTGAAGCTATCGTACATCGGGCGCTTACATCACGGGACTTTGCCTAACGAGACATAGCCAACGGATAAATCTGTCCTCGATGGATCAAACTATACTGTCACCCATGCTCCCCACAAACGCCTTTCGGTAACCACTGGCGAGCTAGAGACGTACAAGCTAAGTATCTAAGACCAGAGCCATTATAGTTCCAACGGCGGCGAATAAATTCCTGGGTTGCCGCTTTAAGAACCGGACCTTACGTACAGACATTAGAACAAAGCACGAAGCACATGCTCTAATTTCCTAGACCAAACCTTATGGAGACACTATAACAAAGCACGAAGCACATGATCTAGTTCCCCGAACCATGTTGCTAAAAAGCATCTCTTAATCATCATTCAAGTGAACCATTAATTCAATATTAACATTAGAACAAATGTTGGATGCAGCGTGTAGAAAATACTAACCATAATGCATTAAACCCGGGTAAAAATGGAATAAGGTAAAGACTAGGTACATCCTTAGTGTCTAACAATATTAGACACATGCATATGATTTGTATGATTAAATGATGTATAGGTAACAAGGGATTTTCTGTGTTATACTTCCCTTCCTCAAAGAACTGCTGCCGCACCTGCTCTTCGAGAACAGGGTCATCGGCAAACTCGAACAGCTCGTCAACTACTCACATCGATCATCACACAAGCATCCACACATACATGCAAACAAGGCATTTAATTAGAACAGTACACCAAACATAAACAAAAGATGAAAAGAAGGCTTCAGAGTTACTGTACGCTTCTCTACAAACACATGAGCGTGAAAATCACTCAAGTCGGAGTTAAAACGAAGAAACTACGCTTAAAACGGGCTCTAGGGGCTTGCTGGTGAGAGTTTTAAGCTTCCAGGGGTGTTTTTGAAAGAAACCAGGGACCTAAAATATAATTTCATATAAAAACTCGAGGGTTTATGGGCAAAACTGCCAACTAGGATGGCGGGTTCAATTTTACAAAAGCGCAGGGGCTAAACCGAAAGAAAAAGGACTAAACTGTAATTATTTTTGAACTGGCTTGGAGTATGGGTTGATTTCCGAAAATCAGAGGGGCTCTTTTGCAAAATTGTCATTGGATGGGGATCGTACGGCTAGGGTTCTGCAAGGGCTCGGGGTCACCGGCATCCGCGGTAAGCGCGGCGACGCACGGCGAGGCTTCGCCGGAATATCGCCGGAGTTGAGCGAATCTGGCGCTACAGAGCACCAAACCTCGCCGCGCTTGGTCCTGGAGAGAGAGGGGACAACAGCGAACCCGTTTTGGGGGTTGTGCTAGAGATCAGGCGACGGCGGCGACGCGCGACGAGCAATGGCGGATTGCGGATGACGGCGAGCTTGGGCAAGCGGAGGAAAGCGAGAGAGCGAGGGATAACCGGCCGTTGAGCTTCCTCACCTCTATGCGAATCTCCTAGACTGGCTTTGGGGGACAATGGGGCGGCGGACGAGCGGCGACGCGAGCGGCGGCGTAGCTAGGGTTAATGGCGGCGGCGATGCTCGAAGGCGAGGCGGCGGCTAGGGTTTCGGAGGGGCTAGAGAGAGGCGGAGGCGGTGGTGGCGACTCGAGCTAGGGCTTGGGCGGCTAGGGTTAGGGGAAGGGGGTCGAGGAGGGTTGCGGCAACACTTAAATAGGGGCAAGCGATGGCCCCTTTCCTTGCGCAGGAAGCTCGGGACGTGGCTGCGAATCGAGCGCGGATCGGGCGAAGTCCTGTTCGCTTATGGCTGGAGGTAGGAGGAGGAGCTGACGGGTGGGGCTGGCACGTCAGCGACTGGAGGAGTGGGCGCGGCGTGGGCTGGCTGGCGCGGCTACTGGGCCAGAGTTGGGCCGCGCAGTGGAGAAAGGAAAAGAGAGAGGGAGAAGGAAAGTGGGCTGGCTTGGCCGAAAAGGGAGAAAGTGAGGGAGAGAGAAAAGAAAAGGTTTTTCTTTTATTTAAACACTTATTTGAGTTCAAATTCAAATTGAAATTTGAATTCAACAATAAAAAATTAATGCACCAGCATGAATGCAACAATGATGTTTCTATTTCTTATATTTTCTTTTATTTTTCTCAAAATTTTATTTTCCCATCACACTAATATAAAAAGCTATTTATTTACTAAATTTTAAATAGGGCATTTTTAGGGTGTTACAAACCTACCCCCCTTAAGATGAATCTCGTCCTCGAGATTTGGAAGTGGATTGGAAAAGATGTGGATATTCTGCCTTGAGGTCATCCTCCCTTTCCTTAGTTGCTTCATCCTCTGAATGGCGATTCCACTGAACCTTGCACATACGTATCACTTTGTTCCTGGTGACCCTCTCAGACTCCTCTAAGATCTTGACCGGATACTCCTCATAAGTAAGGTCCTCCTGCACATTCAACTCCTCTAGCGAAATCTGTTCCTCTGGCACTCGTAAACACTTCTTCAGCTGAGACACATGAAACACATCATGCACTCCTGCCAATCTCTCTGGTAACTCTAGCTGATAAGCCACTTCACCTCTTTGTTCCAAAATCTTGAAGGGTCCAATGTATCGAGGTGCTAACTTGCCTTTGACATTGAATCTTTTCACACCCCTCATTGGTGACACCTTGAGGTAAACGAAGTCGCCATTTTTCGAAGCTGAGATCTCGACGCCTTACAACTGCATAACTTTTCTGCCGTGTCTGAGCTGCCCTATGATTCTGTCTGATAACCTGCACTTGCTCTTCTGCCCGCTTCAAGACCTCAGGTCCAAATACTCTTTACCTTCTCCAGTCTGATTGTAGAACAACGGTGTCCTGCACTTCCTTCCATACAAAGCCTGAATCGGTGACATCTTGAGACTCTGTTGGTAGCTGTTGTTGTACAAGAGCTCTGCATAGCACAAACTCTTCTCTCCACTGTTCCCATACTATAATGCACATGCCCCAAGAATGATACTTCCTTCAGCCAGAACTCATATTTGCTCCACTGAACTTACAATCGATCAACCGTTGCTTCGGGAGTCATCCATTGATACTCAGCACTACGATGTGTGGTAGAAAGTCTACCCCCCTTATTGTCCCCGACATACTTCTCACAGAAACTCGGAGCTAGTCCTGATAGACTGAAGAAGATCCACTGAACTGACAAGATAAGGAACCCAGATAACAGAGGAAAAGGTAGATGATGTGCACAAGAGATAAGGAACCCAACTATTTATTGATTAAATACCTTATACCTTAATCCAATACTAGATGATTGCAGACTTTCATCCATGCTCATCACAATCATTACAAAGATCCAAATCACACATATGCATAATAATAAATCATCCAAGCATTTAAAGACATGCTTCACACATGACTCGACACACTAAGAATCGACTCTTTTTTTTTCGACTCAAAACGTACTGCTCAGTCCCTATTACAACTTCATAGAAGCATCTAGGGGTCGACGGTGGTGTGGGTGGCAGGGGAGTTGTAGCGTGGCCTCCTACGCGGTGGTGACTCTCCATGGTACTCTGGGCTACGGGGTGCGGGTCCTCCCAGTTGGTGTTGCAGCTCCTCATTCTTCTCCTGCATGGCGGTAAGCTTCCTCCTCAGCATGGCATTCTCATCAGACACAACATCAAACTTTGTGTCGAGAGTAGCCACAAGCGCCACTGTAGAAGCAAGCTAGGGGTCTTAAACGTTAGCGGTAGACGCGATGGTGTAGGCTGTGGCACCACTCTTGCGGCGGGGGTGGTACCTCTCTGGCTCATCCTTGATCTTGGTGAAGCACTTGTGACGGTAGATGTGGTAGGCTTGGCGTGCAGCATCAGCGATCCCTGCCTCCTGGGTATCACGGTCAGACAGAGCGTAGTGAACCGATATCTCGCGAGCAGCCCTCGCCACCTCATCGGTCACCCTCACGTGCACTGAGGTTCTCCCGAAGCTGCGGTAGAGAACGTGCGTCCACCACTCACTCCGGTACTCCACTCCAACACGACCGAAGCGGTAGCGGGAATGAAGCACTCGGAGAAGCCTGTTGTGGTAGAAGTGGTCGCCTCCATCCTGGCCAAAGTTGTAGACGATCCACCGGGCCGTGTGTGGAGCTATCTAGCCCGGCGACAGGACAGGTGTAGGGCTCCAGGGCACTTCATCATCATCGAACGCGTCTCCAGTGTCGGCGTCCATCTGTTCATCATCCTTGGTGTCCTCAGTTGTGGCCACCATCTGCTCTTCTTGCTCTCCTGCTACGGACTCTGAAGTCTCAGGCTCTCGCTCCTCGGGATCCTCCTCTTCAGGCTCCTGTTGTAGCTCTTCTGCGGCCTGCTGCCTCTGAAGCTCCGCTTGCTTGCGCTTTTGCACCCAGTCCCTGTAGGTGTCCGGGTTCTGCCTCTTCAGCGGATACTCTGCGACGCGGTTTGGGAGTTCCGACATTTTGGGCCTGCGGGGGGTCTGCCTCGTGCGAGCCATCTATAGAAAGACGGTGAAAGAGTAAACAAATGTTAGAAACTTTTTTCACAATGGACAGAGGTAGGATAGAACACCATTTTTAATAGAAACTCAACTCCAAGGTAGAAGTTAACAAAAGAGCAAGGATTAAGCAAAATCTAATCGGCCGTTCTATCTAGGCTGTGATCCTACAGTCAGCACGGCTCTGATACCAACTTTGTAACACCCGGATTTCCAAGAAATCTGAATGCTTCCATATGTGTGCCCAGGATGTCCACAGAACACATATAGATTACAAATATGGATCATAGAGAACACAATGCTCGAAATAAAATAGTTTACATCAGAGTTTAACACAAGACATAGTCTTACACAAATAACATAACGGAAGTCTTAATATTATTAAACGTCTTAACTAGGTAGAGCCTCATAAGCCATAGGGACACCGACTGGTTGAACACAGCTAGAAGTACGGCAGATCCACCGGAAACTCAGCAAACGACTGATCATTCAATTCTCCATCTGTTACCCATTCGGAATTTTGTTGAATAGTTGCAAGTGTAAGTAAACCATCTTACTTAACAAGTATAACACGGGTTATGCAAGAACAAAAGGCTTGACATGGTTAAACTGCATTAGCACTTTTAGTAGTTTTATTTTATTATCATCCAAATTACTACAAGTGAGTAGAAACCCAAGTATAAACCCATTAATAATAATGTATATTATAGAATACTCCAGTATTAACCTCAACATCATCTGCTAATAAAAAAGGATCCAGGCCGTATCCGTGAGTACGGCTATCATGATAGATCAACACTCTGCAGAGGTTTCACCCTTTACCCGCTGATCACATAAATCCAAAAGAACTTATGCTACGAGGACTTTCACAAAACACCCTAACAAGCACAGTAGCCGTTTTGGTTCAACATAGGCAGCATAACCCAAGGCATCGAGATTGAAGTACGCTCAGGGCGCAACGTGAGGAGGTCAATGGCGTCCAGAGCGAGAGCGCAATCATCGCAACGTGTGAAGCTGCCTTACATCGGGTGCTTCCATCACGGGACTTTGCCTAACGAGACATAGCCAACGGATAAATCCGTCCTCGATGGATCAAACTATACTCTCACCCATGCTCCCCACATACGCCTTTCGGTAACCACTGGCGAGCTAGAGACGTACAAGCTAATTATCCAAGACCAGAGCCATTATAGTTCCAACGGTGGCGAGCAAGTTCCTGGGTTTCCTCTTTAAGAACCGGACCTTACGGAGAGACATTAGAACAAAGCAGGAAGCACATGCTCTAATTCCCTAGACCAAACCTTATGGAGACACAAGAACAAAGCACGAAGCATATGCTCTAATTCCCCGAACCATGTTGCTAAAAAGCATCTTTTAATCATCATTGAAGTGAACCATTAATTCAATATTAACATTAGAACAAATGTTGGTTGCAGCGCGTAGCAAATACTAATCATAATGCATTAAACCCGGGTAAACAAACAATAAGGTAAAGACTAGGTACATCCTTAGTGTATAACAATATTAGACACATGCATATGATTTGTATGATTAAATGATGTATAGGTAACAAAGATTGTCCGTGTTATACTTGCCTTCCTTAGAGAACTGCTGCTGCACCTGCTCTTCGAGAACGGGGTCATCGGCGAACTCGAACGGCTCGTCAACTACTCACATCGATCACCACAGAAGTGTCCACCATACATGCAAACAAGGCATTTAATTAGAACAGTGCACCAAACATAAACAAAAGATGAGAAGAAGGCTTTAGAGTTACTGTACGCTTCTCTACAAACACATGAGTGCAAAATCACTCAAATCGGAGTTAAAACGAAGAAACTACGCTTAAAACGGGCTTTAGGGGCTTGCTGGTGAGAGTTTTATGCTTCCAGGGGTGTTTTTGAAAGAAACCAGGGACCTAAAACATAATTTCGTCTAAAAACTCGAGGGTTTATGGGCAAAACTGCCAACTTGGATGGCGGGTTCAATTTTACAAAAGCGTAGTGTGGTGGACCACTCCGAAATTATTCCAAGTTAAGTACCCTGGGACCACTAGTCACGTAGCCAGGCACTTAATCCGGAATAAGCTGGAGCGCCGTCGGATTAAACCCGATTAAACCACGTACTTTTCTCGATCGAAACAACAGCACGCCCACACGAAGGTGAGTTCCAGAGATTACAACATTCCACAAATTAACTTACACAAATAGGTATCACAAGTTATTACAAACCAAGTTCAAATTTAAATCAGAGTACAAAGTCTTGCAGCGGAAATAAAAGTTTCATTGCAGCGGAAGAAAATAATCTAACGACGATACAAATAACTCCGTGCTGAAGCCTGCCACGAAGCTACTCCTCCTGGTCCTCGGCAGAGGACGGAACCCATTCGATGTGCCAGCCAGGTGGAACCTGGGTAGGCCAAGACAAAGCATCGACATCCAATGGTATACCTGTAAATCAATGCCACAAGCAAGGCTGAGTATACTAATACTCAGCAAGGCTTACCCGTCGGGTGAAAACTACATCACCGACATCTAGACCATGAGAGGCTTTTGGCTGGTGGGTTTGTTTGCCAAAAAGCAACTAAGAGTAGGTCCTTGCTTTCAAGTTTTAGCATCATATTCTAGTAGATTTAACCATTCCAGATTAGCATTCTCTCTAAGCATACAAGTGGTGCAATACAATTTAATTCATACAACAAGTTTATCAATCTCAAAGTTCCACTTGTTACTCAATGTAGCAGGGCGGTCAAGCAGTCTCATTAACCGCGAGAAGCGGACAGTTCGAACCGAATTTTGCTACCTGGCCAGGGGAAACCCAACACACACGGATACTCTGCTTGCTATAAAAGGCACAAGCATTTCCTAACCTTTCCCATCGATCCACAATTCGGAACCGGGTTCATTTCCTTAGGATAAAGGTTTACTGCTTCACTCACAGTCTCACGCATATATCCACAAGTGTACGGCAGGGGAAAACAAAGTTTCCAAGGAGAGATGGCTATCGGCCCTAGCTGCTTCAATCTGGTACCGGGCTTACCGATCCCCATACATCGGCATGCATGTGGTACGTTCAAAAACTTGACACACTCAACCACACATTTCGACCTTAAATCAATTATCATACACGGACGGGAGATCTACATCTATCATCCCGCCCGTCAATCCTTATGATTCCAACATAAGAAAAGACAAGCAACTCCTATGTCTCGCGAGTGACAGGAAATCACTCGACTTGTAACGGACCTAAGCAATGCCCTATCGATCCTTTCATACTAGTGTTGCAAGTCATAGGTACTAGGAAATGTGCAGCTAAGGTATTCAATCAACTCCTTGAAACGTAAATGCACAAACATAGAGAATTCAAAGTGCATAATTTGGTAAAGTTAGGTTATGCTCCGGGGCTTGCCTTCTTGGGCTAGCTGACTGCTACGCTCCGGGCTGTCTGCGTCGACGCTGGCTCGGCCGCCTTCGAGGTTCTCCTCTCCGTCGACGGGGACGAGGTCGTAGAAGCCGTCAACGAGTTCGCCTTCTACATGAGATGCACAAGTTAAGCGTTCTGCCAAAACATGATTCGAGGTTACTGCACTGGGTGATTTTTATCTTAACATTTTAACAAAGTTTCTCTTTTCTCTTCTAAGCTCCTGCTTTCGAGGAAAAGAACTCGGTTGGTCTCGAGGACCGAGTTCTTCTCGACAGAAAGAACCCTGCTGATTTCCGCGGTCTGGGTTCTTATCGGAAAAAGAACCCTGAAGCTCAAAACTGAGTTTTTATCGAGAAAGAACCCTGTTCGAGTAGGAAAAGAACTCTACTGGCTCTCGCTGGCTGGGTTCTCATCGAGAAGGAACCCTGGCTCGAAACTGGGCTCACAACACGGAAGAACCCTGCCCACTACTGGCTGTCACTGCGCCGGGCGAACGGCGGTGAAAGGAGGTCGGAGAGGTGGGGAAAAGAACCAGTGGCTTACCACGAGTCGAACGATGACGGTTGGGAGGCCGGAAGAGGCTCGTAAAACGCCGGCGACGTGCGGTGGCGGGGCGGTCGCCGCGGGCTCGATTTCGGCGAGGTTGGAGGCTGTCGCCGGGAATGAAGGGGTCCGTGAGCACCCGTAGGACTCGGGGAAGCTGTCGGGATGCTTGGTCGGCTTCGGGGAGGGCTCGAAGTAGGGGTTCGACGTGCGCGTGCTCCAGCGGCCGGAAATGCGGACTTGGGGAAAATCCGATTTCTCGCCGGAGAGTTGGGGATAGCTCGCGAGAAGTGGCGGAGATTTGGAGCTGGAGTAAAGGGCTAGCTTCGTGCGGGACGAATTTGGGAATGGTGGAGTGTGGAAGGTGAATCTCTCGGAGAAGCTCGGCTCGGCTCGCGCGGCGCGAGGAAGAAGAAGACCGAGCGAGCGCGGGGAAGTGGAAATGGCCAAGTGAGCGAGTGAGAGGAGGGGTGAGAGTGCGCGGTGGAGTGATTGAGCACGCAAGAGTGGCACAGTGTTGCCTCGGGAGCGTGCGAGCGCGTGGGTAGCTGTCGCGGTCGTCATTGATGGCGCGCGAGCTCGAACAGAGCGCACACGCGCGGTTGGGAGTCAAAGATCATCGCGTGATGAAGTGGAGATCCTCAGCAGAGGCTTTGGCGCGACGCGAACGGACTCTACCGCCTGCAGTGCGCTCGGCGCGACGTGAGCGCGCGTGCGGCCACGGCGGCGCGCGACCGTATGATGGCGCTCCGCGGCGCGAGGCGAGGCGACGGCGGCGAAGTGATGGCTCAGGAGCGTGCGCGCGGAGTAAAGGTCGACGTGACGCGCCATTGATGCATGCCCGAGCTCGAACAGAGCGCGCGCGACACGATTGGGCGAGGAAGATTGTGGCGTGATCGCTGGGGATCCTCCACAGTGCTCCTTAGCGCGTAGCGAGCGAGCATCGCGACTGCGGGGCGGCGCTGCGCGGCTGCGACCAGTGCCAAGCGAGCTCGTCATGATGGCGCTCCGCGGCGCGAGGCAGCAGTGCGCCGTCGCCCGCGAAGTGACGGTACGGAAGGCTTGGGACAAACGCGCGAGGACAAAAGCTAGCTGCCGCCACGGCTCGGCCGACCCGACGCGGTCTCCGCCACACGCCGGCCACGTGGCGGCCGGACTCCGGCCGGAGCAGAGCGCGCCAGGGGCGAGCTGGCAGCCCCGTGGAGCTCCTTTGCCCCCTTTGAACTTTCTCCAAAAATTTGAGCTGAACTTCGAAACGTGTAAAATTAAAAATTGGGGTTTAAGGTGTGGGACACAACTTTCGAGCTTGGACCAGGCACTTCGACCATGCGCTACGGCGCTTCGGGCTTGAACCGCAAGCTCGAGCTTGCCGAGCCTCGAACGGTCGGAAACGCCGCTCGAGGGTGAGTGCCCCCTCGAGCTTGGCTACGAAGCCTCGAGCGTGACGGAACGTCGCTCGAGGGTAAGTGCCCCCTCGAGCTTGGCTGCGGAGCCTCTAGCGTGCCGGAACGTCGCTCGAGGGTAAGTGCCCCCTCGAGCTTGGCTGCGGAGCCTCGAGCGTCCTAACGTGCGGCCTCGAATCGTGACGGACTGCGGGGCCTCGAGGGTCCTATCGTGCGGCCTCGAATCGTGACTGAAACTACTAGCTGGGCTCGATCGTCACGGACAATACTGGCTAGGCTCGATCGTCACGGACAATACTGGCTAGGCTCGATCGTCACGGACATACTTGCTAGGCTCGATCGTCACGGACAATACTGGCTAGGCTCGATCGTCACGGACATACTGGCTAGGCTCGATCGTCACGGACATACTTGCTAGGCTCGATCGTGACGGACATACTGGTTCGAGGGTCATCAAGCGGAACGAACGCCGTGGCGAGATTTGTTATGAAGGGCTGTATCTGTGATGACAGCAACTCTTATTGTCGGAGATTTTTAAGTTCAGTACCAAAATCTTGAGATTTCTGTTGGGTGTCACCAGACCTTTGTTTTTGAATTTCAGTCTGAATTTTTGGTCAATTTATGAATTCTAACCCCATTGTTTTGCCTTATCTTCCTTTTATTTATTATTTTATTTAACCTCTCCCTCCTTTTTTAGACCCCTCAATAGTGTCACTAAATCATCAGAGGTGCGCTGCTCAAAGAGAGTTTTCAATTTAAAGTCCTTCCTCCTTTTATTTTGAGAGTATAAATCTTATTTTAACTTAAAGTTAAAACATGGACACATACACGGAGGTTAAAAGCTTATTTATTTTATATGCTCAACTTTTAATTATGTCGTTAACAACTTGACATATATTAAATATTAATTAATTTACATCCTTTGTATTTTATGAAAGCTCATGTTGTGAACAAAATCTCATTTTATTACTAAAACCTCAAGATTGCCACATGTAGGCCATGATTAGAACTGCAAGCTTTATTAGTCCAAATGTTTAACCCTAACATTAAATCATTAACAATTATTTTACTAAGAACATTAGGAGCACTCTAAATATTATTTTATTTATAGCCCGAAGTGTGCTCCCTTAAAAAGGGTGTGTGGCCGCGTGTTTTTCATCTCATGGTTAAGTTGGTCTTTCAAACTTGATTTCCTATGTTTGGTGGATTAAGCATCTGAGTTATACATAACTCACCAAGGTTGTAAATGACCTTTTTAGATACACAACTTCCATTTGAGAAAGTGGTTTGGTTTTATAATTAGAAAATACTTTCGCAAAGAAAGGTGTTTCGAAACAAGAAAAGAACTACCACCTTTCATATTGATCAGACGTTTGTGATGTGCACAACTCTCATTTATAATTTTAAATTAGAACCTTGCCTTCTGAAGGTCATTAATACCGCTAGTTGGAATCATTTCGTGCGTTGACTTCATATGAGCCATTAGTCCTTTAAGACCTTTAGGACATAGAAGCATTACTTAATTTGCCGTTCAATCCTGATTTCTTTTTAGGAAATTTTTATGCGTCGTCTAGAGAATATGTATTTAGAGTTTTTCCGTGCAACTTGTAAGAGAAGATGTTTAGATTTGTACTAGAAAAGTTTTTGTAGGGTTCAAAATTCAAGAACCAAGGCACGAGTACAAACTTAACAATCCTCATGTATAATTCTCATTCCTACTAGTGATTTAGTTTTAGGGTTCATAGTTCCTTAGTTTGTTTAATCACTCTTACTTATACGCTTTAAACACCAGGGGTGTTACAGCCTACCCTCCTTAAAAAGAATCTCGTCCCGAGATTCGCACAGGGAGGAAAGGTGGACATTTTATTAGAATAAAGAGGTGTTAGTTAAAGAAACGCAGATACTACGCACCCAAGTTCTTACAGGTTCGTAGCTTGGAGATGATAATTGATACCGGATCTCCGATACAACATCAACGTTGTTCATGTGGGAGCGGGCGATGAATGTAGACATGAAAAGCTAAGAGCATCAAGATTTGGCACACAAGGCAAAAGTAATACACCACTATTGTCAAGTGACCTCCAGGGCCAATCAGGGAAAAGAAAAGGGCAATCCATGGATGGTGTCGAAAAGTCAAAATCTTCCTTGCTCGTCGACTTAATTCTTGTGGAATCCTCAGGTGACTTCTGCGCGAACTTCTTCTTCGATGAAGTTGGTGCCGTAGACCTTGGTTAAACGACAAGGTGGGTTGCCGAGTGGGGCACTTCCTCGTGGCTTTACAAAAAGGTGGAGGCAGAGCTTGCTTGTCAAAGAACGGAGGACACGGTGGAGAATGGGCAGCTTGGGTACCGTGGAGGTTGCCGAAGAGAGGCGAGAGCGGTGGAGTGGTGTGACTCAAGTGGAGTACCTTGGAGTGATGGCAGCCATTGGAGAGGCTGCATTTATCGACGGCCGGAGCGGAGCAGTGATAGTGGTGTGTCGACAGCAGGAGGTAGGGGCCGGCAATGAGATTCCCTGGGTGACGGAACGGTGGTACGACGACAACTGGGGGAGCGTTGGCCAGCCACGGTAGGGAAACGACGAAGGTGATAGTGGACTGGCGGATGGGGCAGAGCACACGACGCACGGATACAGGGGGGGGTCAAACTGGCCCTTGAGACCCTGACGTGATGGTGGGAGGAACAGAAGGCAAAGGTGATCTTTGAGACTATAGATAGTCACGGGCAAGACGCTTAACCAATTGTAGGTCTTAATTAAACAATGATTTACCCACTTTTATATCAACAGGAACAAGGAATAAACTCTGGGGAGGGTTAATGAACAATGAGGTTATGAGATGACAAGAGTGCCCAAAAGATTCTTAAAACTAGCCCACACCATACTAAACAATCAAGACATGACGTTACACGGGGTTGCTGCCCAAATTCTAAGACGAGCTAAAAGGAACAACACGGATGGGGCAATAAAAGATCTACTTATGGCAAGGAGGGAATACACCTAGAAAAGGTGGTGTGGTATGGAAATTTTGGGAAATTCTTGCTCAAATTTTTATCTTAATTGTCAAATTGCCAAACTTAAGCACTTTACCATGGTATACATGGCACGTTCATGATGAGGTGCACATGATATGATGCACATGCACATGAGCGTATGGTGCATATGCTTATGAGAGTATGATGTACATGCCGTGATGCAAGTTAGTAGACCTCACACCACATAATTAAAAGTCATTATTGCGGATCAATTAGTGAGAGTAAGGAAGTATCGATTTGGGGTTGTCAATAAAGGTCTTTGTGGGTCATATTCCCACATACCAAGATACCAGCGTGCTCCAAGTGACTCAAGCGTGTGGCTGCAGCACACACACGAGGTCCTAGGTTCCATCACGGCACCATAGGTTAGGGAATACAATACCACAATAAATTCAGAGGGAACAACCCAATTGACACCAGGAGGAAGAAGCATTCATGAGTTAGATGCACATGTGGTTAGGTACCAAAAGATTATCATGATGCAAATGACATGTTAATGGATATGTAATGCCCATGCACATGAATTGCTTATAAAGGAATAAAATGCATATTGTATCTATAACTGATTATGCATAGAAAAAGTGACATTGACCCAATTTTGCATATTCATTTCAATTATTTATATTATCTTGAGCAAGAATCAACAGCATAGGATCCAAGGATTAAGGAATCAAGTTACTTCGGTACAAGGTATCAATGTTAAACAAAGTTAAGTAATCAAAATCGGTATGAGAGAGTTGGTGAAGACACCTGAATCAAGGTATGAGTTTAGACTGTATAGAATCAGACAACAACGGAGGCACGACTCATGCTTGACATCCAAACCTTCACAATTGGTCCATGTCAAAGCACACCAAACAATTTTCCTATTTCACAAAAAGGAAACAAGAGGGATAAAAGGCACTGGGCCAAGAGAGTGGAGTGAAGTTGTTTACATACCATTGATTTACTACAATTGTCAAAGGGGTAGAAAGTGAGTGGAAGACATGAGAGCTGGAAATGAGTGGAAGAAAATTTGTAGTAAACAGATCTAACATCCAGAGTTATTCATCTTTGGTCAGGTAGTAGGAATTTGGTAAGCTACACATTGCTTTGTATCTCAGACGCGGATCTAGTGGTTAAGTTGGTCAAAACTTTCAATCTAGGCTTCTCGGTTTAGATGGATTTTCAGCACACCGAACCATATGATTTTCCCTATAACTCTAGTTTCCTTATTCCTTTGTCAGATTATGGAATTCGGCATGAAGGAGACGAAACAAGGCAGATTTTGGACAGTGAGTAAAATATTCATAGCAAAAAATTTAACACCCCAAAATTTCCCAAACTTCACCAGATTGTTCCTAACATATTTGTATACAATGTTACTGTTCAGCATTTCTTCAATTTTGAGGTTAAGATGGTGCAAAAATTCAAATTCTTAATTACTGTCCCCAGAATTTTCAGCAAGGCAGGAAGTCGGTATTTGGTTCATTTTTCGAGTTTTACTTGTCCAAAAGTCTTGCATTCCTTAACTTAATTGTAGCTTACTTAAGTGTTTAAAATTTAGGGATGCCACAGCAGAGCTAGCTACAAGTGAGGCGGCAGCAATATAGACATCAAATCTAAGTGAGAACCGACATATATTTAAAGAAAGTAATCAGATTATGGACAGAGTAGGAAAAATTTCATATCTCAAAATCTATAAGCCCAAGCATTACCCCACTTAACCAGAATACAGTTTAGATAATTTCCAATAACTTTTTAGTTCAACACAAAAACAGAACAAGTGATCTAGGTGGCGCAACACCCCAATCTTTTAATTAACTCTCTGCTGAAATTCCAGCAGACAGGAAGTTAGTATTGTGAGCATAACTTTTAATTGGTTGAACCAAATTTGTGGAAATTTTGACAGAATAAACTAGACAAAATTTGTGACAACTTTCATTTTTAAGCCTCTAGCTGAAACTGCTGTTAAGAGGGTGTAAAAATCCATTTTCTAACTTGTTGTTCCCAGAAAATTCCAGCAGACAGGGGGTTACCATTTTAAACATAACTCTAGTTCTACTGAACCATTTTCGTTGAAATTTCTTCAGCATAAACTTCATAACTTTTACGACAACTTTCATGTTGAACACTTTTTCGTTTGGCAACGTTTTCAGTTTCGAATTAAAGGTGCAAACAGATTGATCTCAGCAGGATTTTTGGGTTGTGATTTCAATTTCTTTGACGGCGGTTCGATTTGGTCATGTGTTAAAATTCGATATTAATTCAGTGAAATGCAATGCATGAGCGACCTATTCGTTCTCACAACCACAAATGCCAATAAACTTTTGGCTTACGAAGTTAGTGCCGGTGGCTAGGCAATATCCGTCTCTCCCTATATTAACTAGCCGAACTTTTCTAACCGTTCATCTTACGGAATCGTGGTTAGTGTACCTGCAGAAAATTCCATTCCAGAGCATATATAATCAACCTTTCGTGCCAGCACTCACGAAAGCGTCTCCATTCAATACCACCCACTATAGAGGTGGCACCCGAACGTTTAACATTGAACGGGCAATGTTCATATGTCACCAGAGCAACATATTGACAGTTTCATACGCTACTGAAATAGCGTATTGACTTTGTGCCGCCATCATATTTGCATATGATGCCGTGGTACGCTACAACAATCGCCGTACCATGCGCCCACCATGCTATTCTAGTTTCATACGCCATCACAGCGTATTGACTATGTGCCGCCACTATATTTTCATATAGTGCCGTGGTACGTTACAGCAATCGCCGTACCTTGCGCCCACCATTGCGTAAAGTAAATGACAGAATGAAACGTGCTGGAAGTCAGTATAATATACTATTTGCCACCTATCATATCGTGATCCCTTAACCCACATAGGCTTCACGCTCTAGGTAACATCCTTAGCGGTCCTAACAATAACCTTCCTTCGCAAAACGCGTCGGAAGTACGAGTTGGCAAATTTCATTCAAAAATGTTCATTAAAGGTTTGTTGCTCTCTCCGGTGCGCTGCTTCGGCTCTGATGCCAGCTGTGGCGGACCACTCCGAAATTATTCCAAGTTAAGTACCCTGGGACCACTAATCACGTAGCCAGGCACTTAATCCGGAATAAGCTGGAGCGCCGTCGGATTAAACCCGATTAAACCACGTACTTTTCTCGATCGAAACAACAGCACGCCCACACGAAGGTGAGTTCCAGAGATTACAACATTCCACAAATTAACTTACACAAATAGGTATCACAAGTTATTACAAACCAAGTTCAAATTTAAATCAGAGTACAAAGTCTTGCAGCGGAAATAAAAGTTTCATTGCAGCGGAAGAAAATAATCTAACGACGATACAAATAACTCCGTGCTGAAGCCTGCCACGAAGCTACTCCTCCTGGTCCTCGGCAGAGGACGGAACCCATTCGATGTGCCAGCCAGGTGGAACCTGGGTAGGCCAAGACAAAGCATCGACATCCAATGGTATACCTGTAAATCAATGCCACAAGCAAGGCTGAGTATACTAATACTCAGCAAGGCTTACCCGTCGGGTGAAAACTACATCACCGACATCTAGACCATGAGAGGCTTTTGGCTGGTGGGTTTGTTTGCCAAAAAGCAACTAAGAGTAGGTCCTTGCTTTCAAGTTTTAGCATCATATTCTAGTAGATTTAACCATTCTAGATTAGCATCCTCTCTAAGCATACAAGTGGTGCAATACAATTTAATTCATACAACAAGTTTATCAATCTCAAAGTTCCACTTGTTACTCAATGTAGCAGGGCGGTCAAGCAGTCTCATTAACCGCGAGAAGCGGACAGTTCGAACCGAATTTTGCTACCTGGCCAGGGGAAACCCAACACACACGGATACTCTGCTTGCTATAAAAGGCACAAGCATTTCCCAACCTTTCCCATCGATCCACAATTCGGAACCGGGTTCATTTCCTTAGGATAAAGGTTTACTGCTTCACTCACAGTCTCACGCATATATCCACAAGTGTACGGCAGGGGAAAACAAAGTTTCCAAGGAGAGATGGCTATCGGCCCTAGCTGCTTCAATCTGGTACCGGGCTTACCGATCCCCATACATCGGCATGCATGTGGTACGTTCAAAAACTTGACACACTCAACCACACATTTCGACCTTAAATCAATTATCATACACGGACGGGAGATCTACATCTATCATCCCGCCCGTCAATCCTTATGATTCCAACATAAGAAAAGACAAGCAACTCCTATGTCTCGCGAGTGACAGGAAATCACTCGACTTGTAACGGACCTAAGCAATGCCCTATCGATCCTTTCATACTAGTGTTGCAAGTCATAGGTACTAGGAAATGTGCAGCTAAGGTGTTCAATCAACTCCTTGAAACGTAAATGCACAAACATAGAGAATTCAAAGTGCATAATTTGGTAAAGTTAGGTTATGCTCCGGGGCTTGCCTTCTTGGGCTAGCTGACTGCTACGCTCCGGGCTGTCTGCGTCGACGCTGGCTCGGCCGCCTTCGAGGTTCTCCTCTCCGTCGACGGGGACGAGGTCGTAGAAGCCGTCAACGAGTGCGCCTTCTACATGAGATGCACAAGTTAAGCGTTCTGCCAAAACATGATTCGAGGTTGCTGCACTGGGTGATTTTTATCTTAACATTTTAACAAAGTTTCTCTTTTCTCTTCTAAGCTCCTGCTTTCGAGGAAAAGAACTCGGTTGGTCTCGAGGACCGAGTTCTTCTCGACAGAAAGAACCCTGCTGATTTCCGCGGTCTGGGTTCTTATCGGAAAAAGAACCCTGAAGCTCAAAACTGAGTTTTTATCGAGAAAGAACCCTGTTCGAGTAGGAAAAGAACTCTACTGGCTCTCGCTGGCTGGGTTCTCATCGAGAAGGAACCCTGGCTCGAAACTGGGCTCACAACACGGAAGAACCCTGCCCACTACTGGCTGTCACTGCGCCGGGCGAACGGCGGTGAAAGGAGGTCGGAGAGGTGGGGAAAAGAACCAGTGGCTTACCACGAGTCGAACGATGACGGTTGGGAGGCCGGAAGAGGCTCGTAAAACGCCGGCGACGTGCGGTGGCGGGGCGGTCGCCGCGGGCTCGATTTCGGCGAGGTTGGAGGCTGTCGCCGGGAATGAAGGGGTCCGTGAGCACCCGTAGGACTCGGGGAAGCTGTCGGGATGCTTGGTCGGCTTCGGGGAGGGCTCGAAGTAGGGGTTCGACGTGCGCGTGCTCCAGCGGCCGGAAATGCGGACTTGGGGAAAATCCGATTTCTCGCCGGAGAGTTGGGGATAGCTCGCGAGAAGTGGCGGAGATTTGGAGCTGGAGTAAAGGGCTAGCTTCGTGCGGGACGAATTTGGGAATGGTGGAGTGTGGAAGGTGAATCTCTCGGAGAAGCTCGGCTCGGCTCGCGCGGCGCGAGGAAGAAGAAGACCGAGCGAGCGCGGGGAAGTGGAAATGGCCAAGTGAGCGAGTGAGAGGAGGGGTGAGAGTGCGCGGTGGAGTGATTGAGCACGCAAGAGTGGCACAGTGTTGCCTCGGGAGCGTGCGAGCGCGTGGGTAGCTGTCGCGGTCGTCATTGATGGCGCGCGAGCTCGAACAGAGCGCACACGCGCGGTTGGGCGTCAAAGATCATCGCGTGATGAAGTGGAGATCCTCAGCAGAGGCTTTGGCGCGACGCGAACGGACTCTACCGCCTGCAGTGCGCTCGGCGCGGCGTGAGCGCGCGTGCGGCCACGGCGGCGCGCGACCGTATGATGGCGCTCCGCGGCGCGAGGCGAGGCGACGGCGGCGAAGTGATGGCTCAGGAGCGTGCGCGCGGAGTAAAGGTCGACGTGACGCGCCATTGATGCATGCCCGAGCTCGAACAGAGCGCGCGCGACACGATTGGGCGAGGAAGATTGTGGCGTGATCGCTGGGGATCCTCCACAGTGCTCCTTGGCGCGTAGCGAGCGAACATCGCGACTGCGGGGCGGCGCTGCGCGGCTGCGACCAGTGCCAAGCGAGCTCGTCATGATGGCGCTCCGTGGCGCGAGGCAGCAGTGCGCCGTCGCCCGCGAAGTGACGGTACGGAAGGCTTGGGACAAACGCGCGAGGACAAAAGCTAGCTGCCGCCACGGCTCGGCCGACCCGACGCGGTCTCCGCCACACGCCGGCCACGTGGCGGCCGGACTCCGGCCGGAGCAGAGCGCGCCAGGGGCGAGCTGGCAGCCCCGTGGAGCTCCTTTGCCCCCTTTGAACTTTCTCCAAAAATTTGAGCTGAACTTCGAAACGTGTAAAATTAAAAATTGGGGTTTAAGGTGTGGGACACAACTTTCGAGCTTGGACCAGGCACTTCGACCATGCGCTACGGCGCTTCGAGCTTGAACCGCAAGCTCGAGCTTGCCGAGCCTCGAACGGTCGGAAACGCCGCTCGAGGGTGAGTGCCCCCTCGAGCTTGGCTACGAAGCCTCGAGCGTGACGGAACGTCGCTCGAGGGTAAGTGCCCCCTCGAGCTTGGCTGCGGAGCCTCGAGCGTGCCGGAACGTCGCTCGAGGGTAAGTGCCCCCTCGAGCTTGGCTGCGGAGCCTCGAGCGTCCTAACGTGCGGCCTCGAATCGTGACGGACTGCGGGGCCTCGAGGGTCCTATCGTGCGGCCTCGAATCGTGACTGAAACTACTAGCTGGGCTCGATCGTCACGGACAATACTGGCTAGGCTCGATCGTCACGGACAATACTGGCTAGGCTCGATCGTCACGGACATACTTGCTAGGCTCGATCGTCACGGACAATACTGGCTAGGCTCGATCGTCACGGACATACTTGCTAGGCTCGATCGTGACGGACATACTGGTTCGAGGGTCATCAAGCGGAACGAACGCCGTGGCGAGATTTGTTATGAAGGGCTGTATCTGTGATGACAGCAACTCTTATTGTCGGAGATTTTTAAGTTCAGTACCAAAATCTTGAGATTTCTGTTGGGTGTCACCAGACCTTTGTTTTTGAATTTCAGTCTGAATTTTTGGTCAATTTATGAATTCTAACCCCATTGTTTTGCCTTATCTTCCTTTTATTTATTATTTTATTTAACCTCTCCCTCCTTTTTTAGACCCCTCAATAGTGTCACTAAATCATCAGAGGTGCGCTGCTCAAAGAGAGTTTTCAATTTAAAGTCCTTCCTCCTTTTATTTTGAGAGTATAAATCTTATTTTAACTTAAAGTTAAAACATGGACACATACACGGAGGTTAAAAGCTTATTTATTTTATATGCTCAACTTTTAATTATGTCGTTAACAACTTGACATATATTAAATATTAATTAATTTACATCCTTTGTATTTTATGAAAGCTCATGTTGTGAACAAAATCTCATTTTATTACTAAAACCTCAAGATTGCCACATGTAGGCCATGATTAGAACTGCAAGCTTTATTAGTCCAAATGTTTAACCCTAACATTAAATCATTAACAATTATTTTACTAAGAACATTAGGAGCACTCTAAATATTATTTTATTTATAGCCCGAAGTGTGCTCCCTTAAAAAGGGTGTGTGGCCGCGTGTTTTTCATCTCATGGTTAAGTTGGTCTTTCAAACTTGATTTCCTATGTTTGGTGGATTAAGCATCTGAGTTATACATAACTCACCAAGGTTGTAAATGACCTTTTTAGATACACAACTTCCATTTGAGAAAGTGGTTTGGTTTTATAATTAGAAAATACTTTCGCAAAGAAAGGTGTTTCGAAACAAGAAAAGAACTACCACCTTTCATATTGATCAGACGTTTGTGATGTGCACAACTCTCATTTATAATTTTAAATTAGAACCTTGCCTTCTGAAGGTCATTAATACCGCTAGTTGGAATCATTTCGTGCGTTGACTTCATATGAGCCATTAGTCCTTTAAGACCTTTAGGACATAGAAGCATTACTTAATTTGCCGTTCAATCCTGATTTCTTTTTAGGAAATTTTTATGCGTCGTCTAGAGAATATGTATTTAGAGTTTTGCCGTGCAACTTGTAAGAGAAGATGTTTAGATTTGTACTAGAAAAGTTTTTGTAGGGTTCAAAATTCAAGAACCAAGGCACGAGTACAAACTTAACAATCCTCATGTATAATTCTCATTCCTACTAGTGATTTAGTTTTAGGGTTCATAGTTCCTTAGTTTGTTTAATCACTCTTACTTATACGCTTTAAACACCAGGGGTGTTACACGTAGGGGCTAAACCTAAAGAAAAAGGACTAAACTGTAATTATTTTTGAACTGGCTTGGACTGCGGGTTGATTTCCGAAAAACAGAGGCGCTCTTTTGCAAAATTTGCCACGGCGGCCGGTTTGACCTAGGCTTGACTTGAGTCAGATCTAATCTGGATCATTGGATGGGGATCGGACGGCTAGGGTTATGTAGGGGCTCGGGGTCGCCGGCATCCGCGGTAAGCGCGGCGGCGCACGGCGGGGCTTCGCCGGAATTTCGCCGGAGTTGAGTGAATCCGGCGCTACAGAGCACCAAACCTCACCGCGCTAGGTCCTGGAGAGAGAGGGGACTATGGCGAACCCGTTTTGGGGGTTGTGCTCGAGGATCGGGAGACGACGGCGACGCGCGACGAGCAACAACGGCTTGCGGACGACGGCGAGCTTTCGCAAGCGGAGGAAAGCGAGAGAGCGAGGGATAACCGGCCATGGAGCTTCCTCACCTTCGTGCGAATCTCCTAGACTGGCTCTGGGGGACAATGGGGTGGCAGACAAGTGGCAACGCGAGCGGTGGCACAGCTAGAGTTAATGGCGGCGGCGATGCTCGAAGGCGAGGCAGCGGCTAGGGTTTCGGAGGGGCTGGAGAGAGGCGGAGGCGGTGGTAGCGACTCGAGCTAGGGCTTGGGCGGCTAGGGTTAGGGGAAGGGGGTCGAGGAGGGTTGCGGCAGCGCTTAAATAGGGGCAAGCGGTGGCCCCTTTCCTTGCGCGGGGAGCTCGGGACGCGGCTGCAAATAGAGCGCGGATCTGGCGAAGTCCTGTTTGGTTCAGGCTGGAGGTAGGAGGAGGAGCTGACGGGTGGGGCCCACGCGTCAGTGACTGGAGGAGTGGGCGCGGCGTGGGCTGGCTGGCGCGGCTGCTGGGCCAGAGTTGGGCCGCGCAGTGGAGAAAGGAAAAGAGAGAGGGAGAACGAAAGTGGCCTGGCTGGGCCGAAAAGGGAGAAAGATAGGGATAGAGAGAGAGAAAAAAAGGTTTTTCTTTTATTTAAACACTCATTTGAATTCAAATTCCAATTCAAATTTGAATTCAACAATAAAAAATAAATGCACCAGCATGAATGCAACAATGATGTTTCTATTCCTTATATTTTCTTTTATTTTCCTCAATATTTTATTTTCCCTATATTAATTACGAGCACACTAATATAAAAAGCCATTTATTTACTAAATTTTAAATAGTGCATTTTTAGGGTGTTATAAGGAGGCATGGGAGATACAGGTGAGCGAGCTGGACTGACACCCATAGTGTTATGCATCATTTTGATCGAATCCCTAGTTTTCTTGTTCTGTCTCCATTGCTTCTGCTGCTCAATTTGAATAACCCTCTGACTCTTGCAGATGTTCATAAAGTAGCTGAAGAATTTCTTAACTAGAGAGGTAGATTTCTCTCGTTCTCCCTGCCATGGGCGGTCAGACCGGCTGTGCAAGGAGTCTAGACCGCCTGCACCCTGAGAACTGCCTCCCTGCTTAAACTGCTGGTCAAACTGTAGCTGAGGTTGTGGCTGCACTTCTTCTTCTTCATGTATCTCTGCTGGTGGAGAAGGAACCCTTGGAGTTTTGCTTACTGAAGGTCTTAAGGGTTTATGCCTCACATCACTTCGGAAGTTAATTCCATACACTTTTCTTATGATATGCATTATGTAAGGACTGTAGCTGCATATCCTCTGAGGGGTTTCATAAACATTCTTGATTTCTTGCCATATAAAATCTCCAACACTGAATGGAGGTTGTCTTTTATGACATAAGCATAGCATATTCACAAAGATTTTAAAGTGAATGAGACATGACTTTAGGCACTTGTTACCGAGATAGCATTGGATGTGGAATTTTGCACATAGAGATGCTTGACTAGGTCATTTGATCAAATGGCAATTTCTGTCCTTCTAGCAAGTATCCAATGCATCTCGTGGTCCTGCAAGCTTAGCAAGAGTTCTTTGATACCCAAAGCTTGTTGGGTCCATAAAGGTTAGTCACAAGATGCTTAGGGATCCAAATGGTCCTTATGCTAGTTTGAGGTGAATCAATCACTCTAGTAGAACATGTACCAACTTTGTCTCTCCCAAGTCTATTGAGATCATATTGAACAAGATTTGACTCGAGAGTGTTACCATTTGGGCAATCTTTGCTCATGTGACCCCTTTGACGACAAGTGTAGCATATTCTACATTTTACCTTCCTTGACACTTTTACTTTCTGAATCAGTTGATCTTGCTTGTCTATGGGCTTATGTGTTGAAGGAGAAGCTTCTTTCTTGTTGCTGCCCTGACGAGGTTCACCCTGGGTTACAGGCGGTCTGACCGGCTGTGACAGCCGATCTAACCGCCTGTCACTAGTGGCATCAACACTAGTGACATTTGGACACACGGCTATGAGATGTCCCTTCTCCTTGCAACCATAGCACACTATCTTCTTGGATAAGCTTCGTTTCTTCTTAGAGAGTGTCCTTCATCCTTGAGCTTGGTGGGGCATGAAAATGCATAATGCACCAAGGTTGAGCAATGAGAGCATTTGATATGTTCTAGCTTGTTATTCTCTTCAACCTTGTTCTTGCTGATTTTGAGGCATTGTTGAGGGGGTGAGCAAGGTGCGGTTGATTTCTCCTCAAGCTTATTCACTATGTTATCACGGTTATCTTGAGAAGGTTGCACTTTGCTATTCCCATCCAACTCACTCAAACATCCCTTGAGCACATTGACCTCTTGCATAGTCTCTTGATTCTCTTGTGTAATGAGGTCATCACAAGTTTCTACAAATACATGCTCAATGCTAGATTGGCTTGTTTGTGTACAACATGAGTTAGAGCAAGATATAACATTATTGACAAGTGAGCATGTGCATTGGTGTGAGAGAGGTTTAATTGATTTTACCGAAGATAAAACAACCTCATGAGCTATGTCAAGTGTGGCGTATGATTCTACAAGCATCTCATGAGAGCACTCAAGTTCTTTGTAATTTTCTTGCAAAATCTTATGCTCACTAGTAATCTTGTCAAGTTGAGCTATGAGCATCTCATTGGATTTTTCATAAAGAGCTACACAAGAAAGAGATTGAGTAGCACAAGTATAATCTTTTCCAATGATTCATGCTTACAGACCAAAGAGGTGTAGTTGGATTTGAGTAACTCAAGTTCTTTAGCCGAAGAGCTTGATTCTTCAATCTTTTGAATTTCACCCTTCTTGGACTTGATTCTCTTCTTTTTGCTCATCAAGCATAATTAACTTCATCATGAGACATATGGTCCTCTGAATATGATGAAGTTTGACTTGAATCTTGAGAATTGCCCATGACACACATGGACTCAGTTTCTCTGTTACAGGGGGTCTGACCGCCTGTTACAGGGGGACTGACCGCCTGTTCCAGAGAAACCAAAACTTGATGCTTTTGGCCTTCTTCTTCATTGAGAGATATTACTTGAGTCTCACTGATTATTGTTGAAGATATTAAGCACTCCTCAAGTGTTCCTCCTTATTTTCTCTTCATCATCACTATCAAGGTTATTATATAGTTCCTTGATCAAATCCCAATTGTCATGTGCATCTAGACTCCAAAGTCTATATATCATTCCCTGCACATCATGACTCAAAGATCTCCACAACAAATTAGTAGCTTCAAAATTGAATTGCCAACACTCTAACTCCTCTATACATAAAGTGGACATATCAACATTAAACTCATCAAATTGAGAGGGCAAAATGCTAGCAACTATAACCTGCTCTCCAAGAGAAATCATGGTACTAAAAGTATAAAAATATGAGCAGACCATGAAGAGTAGTTTGAGCCATCTAGAGCGAGAAGCTCAAATTTTACCTCACACATTTCTGACATCCTTTCTCATGGCGGTTAAACCTAGGAGTGAGAACTTGGCTCTGATACCAATTGAAAGGACCGAGATGTCGCCTAGAGGGGGGGGTGAATAGGCGTTACCAACAAATTCTTCGAATTCTTCCCTCTTTTGCTCTGCTGCCAGGCACAGGCGGTTAGACCGCCTCTACAGGGGGTTAGACCGCCTGTCACAGAGAGGAACCAAAATCCACCTCGAGCTGCAAAACAACTTCTAACGCAATACAACTTAGGAGTGACTTCTATATATGATAAATAAAGTCCTTGCACACAATATAACCACACCCAAGTAGACCGAAGCGGAAGCACAATATTTGCTAGAGATAAACAAGTGAGGCAATGCAAATGTAATAAAGGGAGACACACGATTTGTTTTACCGAAGTTCGGATCCACTATGTGCCAAGCACGAAGGATCCTTACTCTCTGTTGAGGAACTCTTTTGGCGGAGTCTTTTTCAACTCCTCCTACTTGAGTTGGGTCTTTCTCAACTACTCCTCACTTCCACTAGCTTGCTTCTTCCCTTGCGGAGGCGAAGCATAACCTTCACAGACTTCCCGCTGCTCACCACACATTGGGAGCTAGCCGGCGACGCCTATCACAAGTGCTCAAGCTATGGAATGCTCTTCTCAGCTCTCTATTGATCACTGAACTCACAAAGCTCACACTAAGCTTACTCTCTCAACCCAACTCAAAGATATGGCTTGAATCTCACAAAGAGAGGTTGGGGATAGCTTGGCTGCCTTCTCTGGTGTTCTTGGGCGTGTAGGATGTCAAGGGAACCAGCAGCCACTCAAAGAGGGGCCAAGGGGTATAAATAACCAGCCAATTCTGAACTAGCCGTTGGACAGGCGGTTAGACCACCTGTCACAGGTGGTTAGACCGCCTGTATTTGAAAAACTAGCCGTTGCCCTACAGGGGGTCTGACCGCCTGTAGCAGGGGGTTTGACCGCCTATACCAGTTAGCACCCAAAACTCACAAAAGGATTGTTAGTTCATCCCAAAGGTTGAACCAACCATAGTTAGCATAGGTATAGGATGTTTAGTACTCTCATTAAGTCACTCAAAGGCTATTCTCTCATAGGTTTCCTAAGAGCTCTTTTTATATTCGTCAATAAGCAAATGTTGCATCCCTCTTGATAGTATGGCATACCTATGCTCAAGTCAAAGAATAAATACATGAAATTCACTTGAGTTTGTTGATCTTTATCAATACCATACTTTGATCATTATCCACTTTGAGGGCTTCCAACATTGTTATCACACTTGAGCAAATCCAATCTTGAGCTAGTGACTTGAGATATTCCACTTTGCATGATTAACAATCCTTTAATCACAAGTCACTCCACTTTACCAATCATAACATATTTTGCTATTCAAAATTATACTCGGTGATCATCCATTGACTTGACTCTTCACCTTAGCTAGGTTCTTCACGGCCAAGTCATCACTTGCCCTTCACCCTTGCCTCGTCCATCAATTCAAAGCGCTAGATAATACCTTCATTATTCGGCCAACTAAGCTTCACATGAATGACAATATAATATATGCATAAGAGAATCTTCTCCATACACTTGTTCTTCATTGATAGAGAGTAAACCATATATTGCAAGCTTCCAATAATGAGACCATCAAATAGAATATAACATCATATCCTTGTATATTGAACGCATGAAGCCTTGCAATGTTTATTTGGCAATAAACTCATTCTTTGATAGATGATCCCTTCACTAGTCAATCAAGCTTTTCAATTGTTCTTGAGATTTGCCGAGATATATCTTATTATGAAATCCATCTCTATGTGTAATTCAATCTTTGCTTGACATTGTATTCATAATATCATCACGAGATCATATAATTGATTGCTTTCCAACATTGTCAGCCATTCAACTTGTATTCAATATTATGAGACAATATTTGCAATATAGATGTGACAATCTCAACCTGCTCACAATCTTAGATAAACACATTAGACATTTAATCGTATTGTCATCAATTCACCAAAATACACTTAGGGGCCTATATGCACTTTCAGGGATGCACGTAGGGAGGCAGTGAGGGCTCCTGGGTTTGTTTTGCGAAAAAAGGACAAAGGGAAGTCTAAGGGCTTACACGTGAGATTCGCACCAGTTGAGCCTACTTTACCACAGAATGGTAGAGTGGCACCTGCGGTAAACAAGGGCAAGGGAGCGGTGGTTATCATCCCAGATGAAGATGATGGTTGGGGTGACGATGAGATACTTTCTGGTTGTGAGTCGGACTAGCTGAGTCGGACTAGCTGTATGGTGTATCTTTTATTGTAGATCGATCCTCATACTATTATTTGTATTTGTGTAATGGACCTTTAGCTGGATCCTTGTACTATTATTTGTGTTATGGACATGTATGTGGATTGTTGTTTTCATGTCATTGGCGCACATTATTTGCGGAACAATTGCATTAGATTATAACACATGCATGGCATAGTGTTGATGTCTTAAAAGTTCTATATGGACGAGTGGTGACAAATTTGTAAAAGCGGCGAATAAAGTTATGTATGTCTGACAAGTTCTAAGTGCTGTGTCTTTGAGAAGAAATTCATGACATGTGGTGCTAGTCCTTGCCACGCCAGGCCGACAGGCACGTCGTAAGACTACTGACGCTCCAGGCGGCCGGGCGCGGCAACCTTGCCGCGCCAGGTGGTCCGGATCCGGCGCGCCAAGGTTGACGCACCAGGCGGTCCGGCACGGCTAAAGCATGTGTCAGCTATACTGTCAGCTGGCCTGGTCAGGCTTGCCATGCCGGACCGCATGGCGCGTCAGTAGTATTTTGCCGCGTCGGGCGGCATGGCGCGGCAAGGCAAAACCACCAAATGCCGAGAATTTCTTCTCATGGCTGTGTTTGGTCGGTCGTGAATGGCTGCGATTGTGGATGCATTGAACATATATATACACATTGATATAAGGTTCACAACCAAGTTCAATACAAATAGTTGAACATAAAGTTCAATACCAAGCCGAGTTCAGCGCATAGTTTAATATATAGTGCATAGTTCAACACCGAATTCTACACATAGTTCAACACAGTCGAGTTCAATACACATAGTTCAACACACAAAGTAGAGTTAAACATAGTTCAACACACAAAGTAGAGTTAAACACATGGTTCACCACATAGTTCAAAACAGAGTCTTGATTCAACACCGTGGCGGCCTCTGATCTAGTGGGCTGAAGATATTTGCTGCCCGATGCTGCCTACGTACCTCGGTCTGCAGGCGATTGGCACTACTGGGAACATCCGAGCGGTCATGCCGACAGCGTCGCCTAGGCCGTGCAGCAACGTCCGAGGCCTATTAATGAAACATGTGAACAGAATAAATCCAACTATATAGGTGTCATTGTAAACGGTAATACAGAGGGTTGACGTACCTTGCTTGACTCTCCCTGGGTCTTCGTCATGTTCATCAGGCTGGACTCTCCCTAGGTCTCTGTGTATGGTGGGGCATCATCCATGTCCTGACTAAAGATGAACTGATTTGTGAAACCTGGGACTGGTGAGTCCTCTGAGTCGTCCCCACGCATGTCATCGTCACTTGCCTGCGGTGATGCAGGTGCCTTGCCAGCCCTATGTGAGGAGGAAGGTCTAGCCATAGCCGACGATCCACCAGGGGCACTATGGACAGGAGTGGGCTGAGAATCAGACGAATTTGCTCGTCCTGGGTCCACAGGGTCGGCAGTCACGCAGTTAAGCTTCAAGGCCATCCTGCGGCAGGTTCTTCTAACCCTCTGCATAAAGATAGAGTTAGTTATCTGAGGAAAAAGTTGACAAGTAAACAAAACTAGGAATGGATCTACCTCCACAAAAGATCAGGGAAAACGCGCATCATGGCCACCCCAGCATCATTGACGATGTGTGATAGATGTCCTCCCTATATGCAGACGTAATGTATTAAGAACATTTGGACGAGGACGTGCATATAATGTAATAGTTATTAATGAATATCATGTAGTCGTGTAGAGGTCCACGCTCTAGCTGATTGCCCCAGCGAGTGTTGATGTAACAGTCGTCCTCCTCGTCTGTCTGGACATCTTCCATGTTGTACTCCATCCCCATGGGCCTTAACCTTGTCCTCGCCACTCTATGGAACCAGCGGAGGTAGACCGGGTTCTCCCCTGCAAACCAGTCCTCTCCTTCCGCGGGGTTGTGTCTCTGCCTTTGCTCCCACATGTGGAGGTAGTCATGATGGGTCACCCTCTAGTCATTCTCGGTGTACCTCTTCTTCCTTTCAAACCTGTACAAAACATTAGCGCTTCAATTAAACATGTTCCAATGATGCATGAAATTAAATAGAAGTGCATCGGTGTATTACTTGTGTAGGGCTTGTGAGGTGGACACTACAGTTGGAGGAACGATCTGTCTGTTGCCAAACTGTCGCATCACCCTATGCGGCAGGTGCCACTCAACAATGTAGTAACAAATCATTGGGACCGGCGTCCTTCACAAGTCCTGATCTCTGGTACACATGAACGACAAATGGGCAGAAAGGTCATGGTGTCTGTACGGTGTCCACTCAACCTGCAAATACATTTTCAACAATTGTTATGGACATAAGAATATAATTCTTGTGTAGCGTATGATAAAGAACTGCATGTATACCTGGTTCCCTGTCAAGCAGTCAATCTCGTTGGTGTATGTTGTATAGAGTCTACGAGGAGGTCCACAAATAGCCTCTGCATTCCTCCACACATAGGGGTACGGGGGCATGGAATCAGGCCATGGCCAGGACTGTGATAACAAAAATAGTCATGAAAAATATGGACGAATAAACATAGATCAAAATGAGAATGTTATACCTACCGGTGGTGGCTCACTGAAAGGTCGTCCAACTGATAGTCGTGCCCAAGCCCAAAGCACAACTGCCTATACATCCAGGCAAGTGTAGCCGACCCCCAACTATAGCTGCTAATGATGTCCGAGTCTTGAGCAAGCAGGGGGAGGAACATCCAAGAATCTGTGCTCCCGGCAGCGTCGGGGAAGAGGAAGGAGCTGACAAAGTGTCACAACCACACTCTTGCGTGCCTCTCAACAACCTCGTCGTCAGCATCTGATAGGCACACGTCGAAGTAAGACATCAGCCAAGCAGAACTAACACCTGAAGTCTTATTTGCTTTGGGGTTAGGAGGCCGCACACCTATGATAACACAAAAGAGTTTAATTAGTCATGAGTTAATCACAACATAGTATGAAATATAACGACAGGGGGCCTAATACCTATGTGCTCCTCGACCATATCCTGCCAGCCCTCGCTCTAGATGATTCCTGTTACTGGCGCCCCTTCTAAGGGGAGAGCAGAGATCATCGCCATGGCCTCCAGCGTCACCACCATCTCCCCACAAGACAGGTGGAAAGTGCGCCCCTCTAGCCCTGCAAGTTGTAATCATTTGTGAGCAAGGGAGGTGCAACAACTGAGGGACATTACACATGCACGATCCATCATACAGGTTCACTCTATAGTGTCTGCCACCATGCCTCTCCCCTCCTATGCTTGTACCCCTAGAACCTTTCACGCTGTAAATCATTCTTTCTGGTCCAAATACTTCAGCCTCTTGGTTGATAGATCTGCCCTCATGATATTCTAGATGCTCCTCAAGTATAGCACCCTTTGTTAGCCCGTCAGCCAACTTATTTCTCGCTACTTGCCATCTCTTGATAAAATACTCATTGCATTTTGAGAAAGAGTAATCAATGATCCCTGAGATGGGTCTACTCCTGATGCCTTTGAAGACGTGATTAAGTGACTCTAAATAGTTGGTGGTCATAAGCTCGTATCGCATCCCATTTGTATCAAATGCCTGGGCCCATTTCTCCTTGTCTGCCATTTCATCATTCAACCATTTTTTCGCCCGCCCATTCAAGCCTTTCATTAGAGCCTTCAACTTCTCAACAAATCAATGTTCCATATGAACACTACACAATTCTTTCAACTTTCCAATCACCTCCTTCTTCTTCTGCCTACACCACATGTTGGCTGCAAAGTGTCTCATGCACCAACAGTGAACAAGGGGTGGATACCCCTCCAAGTGGTCATTCGCACAATTTAAAAGCCCATGGTGCTGGTCTGAAATCAGGCATACCTGATGTGAATTCCCAAGCACGTGAAACCAGCCTCATGAACCATGACCAACTATCATTGTTCTCACTTTCTACGATTGCAAAAGCAAGGGGCACAAGCTGTTGTTCTGGATCAACACCTAAGGCCATCATCAGGGTACCCTTGTACTTCCCCGTTAGGAACGTCCCGTCCACAAGAATCACATGATGACAATGCTGGAAAGGCACCCTACACTGTTCAAAGCATCAAAACGCCCTCTTCAAAACAGGCTTCAAAGCACCCTTGCTTGCACATTACTTTGTACCTCTCATTTTTATTAGAGTGAAGAATAGTGAAAGGCCTATGCATCCTAACCGCATAGTCAGCCAAGAAGAACTTGAGCCCCGCAAAACTATCAAACTTCATCTTCTCCTTAATCTCCAGAGTTTCAGTATATGGTTGACCGTCTGCATACACCAACGTAGTCTCACATGTAGCCTTCTCAACCCGGCTTATGTCCTTGTCATGGGAAACATGTGAGAGCTCTACATGACATTGCTTCAACATATCGACCTCACGAGTCATGTAGGTCAAAGAGCCAATCACATGCGCACTCTCTGGTATGTCGTGTATGACTCTGCTGGTGTTCAGCTGAGGGGCTTGCACATGCCGAGTGTTTTTCCCCTGCAGGTCATCCCGATGCACAGTGTTATTGACCTACAGAGCTTCTTCTTCTTCTTATTCTGACTCCTCTGATTCAGAGTCACCCCTATCGCAGCCATCATCGCCTTCAGATCCTTTGGAAATGTCATCTTTATCCATCTCTGCTTCATCTCTCTCAAATATATCATTAGGGAAGTCATCATGTGCCATGGCCACACCACCATCCCTATCTGTTTCATCCATCTCTAATGCATGACGCTGCCTTCCTCCAAATCCAACCTGTGAGATTATTGACTCTTGTGTACCCATGTGACCAACTAACCGGCTTCCATTGTCAGCCCAACAATACCAGCAGTCCTACGACTGATAAACAACCACCTCAAACGACATAACGCTTGCATTGCCAACTAATTTCTTATATTGATCCCAACTCTTCTCGGATGACAAATTCACTAGAGAAAAGTTAGGTACACCTGCTGTACCACAATCAACTCGGCCTCTCAACGTCATCTCATCGTCTCCTCGACATCTAAAATTCTCCCAAGCAAACCCAACTATCACTTCCAAAGATGGGACATCATCAAACATTTCCGTGACCTCTTCCATATTCTCAAACACTCCATTCTCTTTCACAACCCCACCATGAAACAAACGGACTAGGCAAACCATCTACAAAATATAGTTTACTACGACCATTAGACCAACATCACATTCAAAATTGCGAAAAATATCCACTAAACCCTATTTATTCAACAACATCCTAAAATAAAAGCAAGCAACTAATTCCACACGTTAAAATCGAGTGTAGAGATTAAACTATGTTTGCGCTAACCATCAAAATGGAACAAAGACACACCTAAATCACTAAAATTTCACAATCTATCCCATACCCTATCTCACCTAAACATTTCCATATCTACCAAATTCCGCGGTGGAAGAGGGGAAAAGGGGGTGGAATACCTTCAATGGAGGGAAGGGAATAATTTCTCCCACTTTTTCAGTCCAAAATGGCCGGATTTGGGTCGGCAATGATGGCGCGGGGGCCATCGGCGGCGGAGCTGAGCTCGGATGGAGGAGGAAAGGAGAGGAGGAAGAGGAAAGAAGAGGGTCCGCGCCGGACCTGAAGTCGGCCTTGCCGCGCCAGGCGGGGTGGCGCGGCAGGCACATGCAGCCACTGGCCCACTGCCCATGTCGCTGGCAGCAGCGACCAGCGTGGCACCACTGCCGCACCACATGCACTGGCACAATAGGGCGATTTGGCCACGCAAGGTAGGATGGCATGACTAAAATGGTTACGCAGTGCAAATATTACTCTTGGTCGGTTGTTATTAAAATATTATTAAAAAAGGTTAAAAATAAAAAAAATCCTTACCGCTTAACTTGTTCGGTCTCGAAAGCCCGATCAACCAACAATGCAAATGCTCTCCGCAATTGCCAGAGAAAGAGAAGACAATGCAAACTAAGTGCTCGTGTTGCTCAAAATGAGTCATTTAAAGAGGAAGAAACTATATGTTTGTGGCGGACCACTCCGAAATTATTCCAAGTTAAGTACCCACGGACCACTATTCAAGTAGTCCGGCACTTAATCCGGAATAAGCTTGAGCGCCGTCGGATTATACCCGATTAACCACGTACTTTCACGATCGAAACAACACGCGCGCCCACACGAAGGTGAGTCCCAGAAATTACAATATTCCATAAGTTCAACTTACATAAATAGTATCATCAAGTTATTACAAACCAAGTCTGAATTTCAAATAACAGTACGACAGTTCATTGCAGCGGAAAGATTAAACTAACGACGATACATAGCAACACCATAATGAAGCCAGCCATGGTGCTACTCCTCCCGATCCTCGGCAGAGGACGGTACCCACTCGACATGCCAGCCAGGTGGAACCTGGGCAGGCCAGGGGATGGAATTCACTGCCTCCTCCAAACAAGTACCTGAAATAAAGATGCCACAAGCAAGGCTGAGTATACTAATACTCAGCAAGGCTTACCCGTCGGGTGAAAACTACTTCACCGACTTCTATACATGAGAGGCTTTTGGCTTGTGGGTTTGTTTGCCAGAAAGCAACTAAGAGTGGATCCTTACTTTCATGATTTTAGCATCAAGTTCTAATAGTGTTAACCATTCTAGATTAGCATCCTCTCTAAGCATACAAGTGGTGCAATACCATTTAGTACATACAACAAGTTCATCATCCTCATAGTTCCACTTGTTACTCAATGCAGCACAGCGGTCAAGCAGTCTCATTAACCATGAGAAGCAGACAATTCGAACCGAATTTTGCTACCTGGCCAGGGGAAACCCAACACACACGGATAATGCTTGCTATAAAAAGTACAAGCACTTCCCAATCTTTCCTATCAATCCACAATTCGGCGCCGGGTCCATTCCCTTAGGATAAAGGTTTACCGCTTCACTCACGGCATCACGCATATATCCACTTATGTACGGCAAGGGAAACGAAATATTTCCAAGGAGAGATGGCTATCGGTCCTAGCAGTTTCAATCTGGTACCGGGCTTACCGATTCCCATAGGTCGGCATGTGCGTGGTACGTTCGAAAAATTGACACACAGAACCACACGTTTCGACCTTAAACCAATTATCATACACGGACGGGAGATCTACACATACCATCCCGCCCGTCCATTCTTATGATTCCAACATAAGTAAAGACAAACAACTCCTATATCTCGCGAGTGACAGAAAATCACTCGACTTGTAACGGTCCTAAAGCATTGCTCTATCGACGCTATCATACTAGTATTTCAAGTCATGGTACTAGAATCATGCAACTAGGGTATTCAAACAACTCCTTGCACGTAAATGCACAAGCATAAGTAATTCATGGTTGCACAAATTAAAACTAGGTTATGCTCCGGGGCTTGCCTTCTTGGGCTACGCCGGGGTCAGACTCTAGGTCAAGCACGATCACGTCAGCATCGCCTTCGGGAGCCTCCTCTTCGTTGGCGGGGACGAGGTTGTAGGTGCCGTCAGCGAGAGCGCCTTCTTCATGAGATGCACAAGTTTTAAGAGTTGCTGCTGGTTTTTAGTCTAAGGGTTAAGGCTCTTGAAGGCCATATTCACCTAGACATATAGGTGGTTTATTCCTTTCTTCACAAAATTAAGGGAAGTGCGTGTGGTGTGAATTTCATGCTTTTATGATGGTGATTGCGTACACAGATAAAACAATACAAACTATTATTTCTAAGCAAGTGTTTTAGTTCTGAAATTTTAAAACTCCACATGCTTTATTTAAATAATTATCAAAAGTGACCTACTTCATTTTATTAAACTCATTCTATTCTTGTTTCTTCCCATTTTGTTTCTCTGTTTCTGTTCATCTTTTTTATCCACAAACTTTATGATGGCTACTGGAGTATAAGAGCTAGGCTCGCTCCAAAATTTAGCTAAAACCGAGCTATACAGAATTTATTAAAAATAGTGCAAGTTGCTGCTCAAAGAAAAAAGATTAATTCATATAAAATCAAAACTACTTCCAAAACAGAAGATTTCTCTACCAGAGCTAGACATGACTAAAAGAAAGGCTCTGACCAAGTGGTGGCTAAAAATAACACTTGGTCAGCCCTCACAAATTTTCTATCCGAAAACCAATATCTATTTATTTAATGCCGCAAACAGAGTCTAAAATTAAGTTTAGCATTTTTCCAACATGTGCAAACATGTTTCTAGACTTCTGGTGAAAGATGGTAATTTTTGGCTTCATGAATGATTTTTAGTAAATGCAGAACCGAAATAGAACAGAAATCACAAAATAAATCATAACTGGAGTTTCAGGCCACATTTTTAGGTGTCCTTTGGACACAACGCGTCTACAGTCCATACAAGAAACATATCCCAAACTCAGATACAAAAGAGTTCAGGGTTTGAAATGGTGCACAAAACTCTAAAATCACAGTTTGAATTTTAATTCAAAAGCTATTCCTCAAAAGTATATAGATGCAAAAATGAGATTGGAGGCTACAATCTCACGAGTCAAGGGAGTATTTTTGTGCATTTTTATGATTTTTGTACGATTTTTAATGGAGTTTACAAGATCCTAGAAAAATGGATCTAGGTTTAAGAATCTCTTTTACGCCGGAGACCCTATAACTTTTAAAACCTTTCAACCAAGTCCCTGAAACTTACACGGAGGACCCTAGAACTAAAAAGGGAACGCATCTAGGTCCCTAGGCTCGCCGGCGACTGGATTCCGGCAAGGAGACGGCGAACCGACGCGGGGGAAGTGGGGGAAAACGACGAGGGGCTCACCGCGAGTCGTTTGGGGTTGTTCTCGAGGACGGGGGTGAAGCGGCGCGGCTCGGCGACGGTGAGCGGCGGTGCGGCTGGCTCCGGCGACGTCGGTAGCCGGCTGTGGTGGTCGAGGTGAGGCGCGGAGAGGCGTGTGAGCTTCACTGGACGAAGGCGGAGCTCGTCGTGGGGCTTGGCGGAGTCGGGGATGGCCGAATTATAGGGCTCGACGTGGAGGTGGAGTTCGCGGCGGGGAAAACTTCGATTTCCCGGCGTGTGCGAGCTTCATGTGCGGTGGATTGGGAAACCATGGAGGGGATTACGGGGAATTTGGTTCACGGCGCAAAGAACACCGGTTTGGTTCACTGCGGCCGGAGGTGGAAGAAGCAGTGCACGAGTGCGAGGAGGAAGGGAATGGCTGAGTGCTGGCTGGGAGAGAGTGTGAGGTCGCTCGGGGGAGTGTTGGGCGAGCTAGAGAGGGCCGAGCGGCTTTGGGAGCGCGTGCACGCGTGTCGGGCCGTCGGAGCCGCCATTGATGGCTCTCACAGCTCGGGCAGTGCGCGGGCACGGGTTGGGGTTGAAGATCATGGCGTGGGCAATGGGAGATCCTCCGTAGAGGTGCTTGGCGCGTAGCGAGCGGGAATCCAGCCGCGGAGCAGCTCTGCTCGACGTGCGCGCCAGCAGCCAATGGTGGAGCTCGGCTCGCCATGATGGCGTGCCCGCGTGGCGAGGCTTGCCCAGGCGCTGTAGCGTGCGACGTGACCCAACGGAGGCGCTGGCGTGCTCGTGGGGACGAGAGGTGCGGCTGCCGCGGCTTTGGCCGACCTGACCCGGTCGCCGCCGCTCGCCGGCCACGTGGCGGCCACTGCCAGCCTCGGGCAGAGCTGGCCGAGTTGCCAGCCGGAACGCCCGTGGAGCATCTCTGTTCAATTGTGCAAAACTCCAGAAGTTTGAGTTTGAAAAGTGGGACACAACTTTCCTTTTGGGGTGAACCTGAAATTCCGAATTTTTCGAGTTCAACCAAGCCCTATTTGAAAAGGTGTTCATCACGGTTTTTAGAGTTTTTAAGGGGCTTAACTGCAAAATTTGGAAAAGTTCCCAACAGTAACTAGGCTTTATTTGTGATGACAAGCAACTTTTATGTTTGGAGATTTTAAGGTTTAGTTCAGAATTTTTGAGATCTCAGATGGATGTCGAATTGGCCTATTGAAATTCAAATTTCGAATTTTTGATCTATTTAAGTGTGCTACAACAAAGCTGCCCCCTTAACCCTGTTTTTAGTGTATTTTAAGGTCTTAAACATCTGGGATGTTACAATGTTCTGAATATTTAATGAACCATATGTTCTATCTTTGAAAGCTGAAAAGTGACGAGAACTGAAGAAACTCGTCAGACAAGCTGTCATGAACGAGTTCTGGGCTCGTACTTTAAAACGTGCTGCCGAATTTCCTGGGTGCAGCCAACCAGCTCGCACCGAAGATAATAATGTTCTACGCCCTTCCATGGTGGTTTCCATGTATTACGATACGGCGGATGAGAAATTGGAGGGAAATAAATTTTCCTCTTTGCCAAATGAGCTGCCGGCACCTTACACCAACCAGCTCCAACAGCTGCAAGCTCAAATGAGGCAGCTGGAAGAACTGCTTCAAGGTCGGAAGTTGACCGCAAGCGCTGGTGGCAGGTCAAGGCAGACCTGCCCTGGACGTTATTCGCAAGGATCCGAGCCATTCGCGTAGACTGTGGGCAGGTTTGATTACCCTGACCCTAGACATCATTATAATGATGCTCCTGAATCATCTCAATATGCTAGTGAAAGGCTGAAGGGACCGTGACACCCTAAGAGGGGGGTGAATTAGGTGTCTCTAAAAACTAAGGCTCCAATTACACATATGAAAATCTATTTCAATTTTTATCTAAATGTGCTTTAGGTTTTCACTATGTGTTGCTATCTCTACCGCTACAAAGTTTTGCACCCTAGGTTCAATCCTATACTAGCATGGCAAGTCTAGGAAAGGTCAATGCGGAAAATAGTGCAAGTATGAAATGCGGAAGCTTAAAGGGTAGAGAAGAGCAAACTCTCGGCATGGTGATTTTTACCGAGGTATCGGAAAGCTCACGAGCTTTCCACTAATCCTCGTTGTTGGAGCCCCTCTCAAAGGGAATGCCCGCGCAAGGGCATAAACTCCCCGGTCGAGTAACTCCGTGGGTGACCACGGGACTTCCCCACACGCAAGTGGATCTCCGCTCGACCCTCCCCGGATGCTCCTCGCCGCCTTCACTTGGTAGAGCTTCGGCCAAAACACCAAGGGCCTCTCCTCCCTTGCACAAGCACCGGCGGTCTCTCCACAAACTCGGTTGGAGGGTCTCGCAAGACTACAAGCCCCGGATTTACAACACTTAGTGTGTGCAAGCACCGGTAAGCAAAGAGGTATGCAAACCTCGCTAAACTCTAGGCTAAACACCTAAGAGCTGCGCTAAAGGGTCTAGACTAGCACTAAGCACTTGGCTAATCACCTAGATCTTCTATTTATCACTTTGATAGATTGAGCACTTAAGAATGTGTAGAACACTTGCCAATATCTTCCCTGAGCTCAAGCCCTCTTCAAATGGCCGGGGCCCCTCTTATTTATAGCCCCAACTAAAGAAATTAGCCGTTGCTGGCCGTTGCCAGTTTTCTGCGTACCGTCGACTAATTCGATGGGTGCAAATGAGGGACCATCGAATTAGTCGTCGCCCCCTTTTCTCTTTGAATCTTTGAACTCCAACGGCTACATGCACCATCGATTAATTCGACGGGCACCCCGTAGAAATAGTCGTCGCCCACCAGAGACGAACGCACGCCGGTCTTCAGTCACCATCGACTAATTCGATGGACTATCGACTAATTCGACGGGCACACCATCGATTTAGTCGGTGCCCACCAGAGACGAACACACACCGGTCTTCAGTCACCATCGACTAATTCGATGGGCACACCATCGATTTAGTCGACGCCTCTGCGTTTTGCAATTCTTCATTGCTTCTTCGCGGGTCTTTTCTTCTATCTTCGTTGCCATCTTTTGGATGTCCTTGAATATGACTAAGGACACTTTTCCACATATTTTCGATGCTCCAAAATATGGCTCAGGACACTTTTCTATGTGAATTGGATGGTTTCAATTTGGATAACCATCATTTGGATATTGGTTATATAGGCATTTGGATGGCTTCCAAAGTATTCTTGAGACCTAGAAATATCTACAAATATCATCTGGACAAATTGTTAGTCCCAATGATTATGTTGTCAATCAATCGCCAAAATCACAAACTATGGCCTAGGGCCATTTTCCTTACAATCTCCCCCTTTTTGGTGATTGATGACAACACAACCAAAGCAAGAGATAAAAGGTATTGAATTGAAAACAACTACTTTCTAGGATATTATGCAAGAGCAAGAACATATGCATCCAAGGTATCAATTGAAACAAATATATGAAATGCTTGAAAGACTTGCGTTGAACATACCTTGCTCTTACCAATTTCACTAAAATCCCCCTTGTGTGGTCAATTTGGACATAAGGCTCCCCCTTACTCCAATGCCACTTTTCTCCCTTTCATGCACCAAATTCTTGCAAACTCCCCCAAGCTTGAAATCTACAATCTCCCCTATACTTGAGGTTCTTGCTTTCTTGCATCCTCCACTTAAGGTCAACTCCCCCTTGAGGTGTACTTGCTTTGGTCACTAGAATTCTCCCCCGTTGGAATCAAACACCGAAAAGGATGACATCAAATGCATAAGTGAGAGTTTCATAGAACACGAACCATTGAATGTGGAAGATATGAAATTCTCCCCCTTTGTCAATCAAGGTCATGAACATGAAACTCACATAACATAGACTAAGCTCCCCCTAAGAGTGTGCATATATGTGATGGAAGATGAACCATATGCACAACTATTCAATTAAGACAAGATAGAGAGATTAATCTATATTGTGCATGGAGATAGTTTATGAAAAGAAATATATGATAACAATGAAGGACAAATATACCAATGGAAGATTATATCACTTGAAGATTAAGGCTTGCATATCTCCGGGGATCGTTCCAAAATGAGACTACACACATGTTAGGCTTGCAAAAAGGTTAGTGTCAAAATCACAAACCATAAGATAGCTCCCCCTAAATTTGTGCATACAAGCAATTGAATTACTTGTGAGAGACATGCACTAGTCAATGACAAGCAATTGAATTACTTCTGAAACCGGAAGTTCCGGTTTTGAGCTACGGCGCTGCAACGTGTGCCATCGCTCGCTGCACATGCTAGTGCTCTCGTGTGTTGGTCCTAGATTTGCGCCAACAAATTGCCTCCAAAAAATTGATGGTGCTATAACCGACATGGAGGACCTTGTGGGTGAAGAGTCTGATGGAGAATCCAGATCATCACTAGAGCAGCATACCAGCTCTCCCCCTTTCGCCAGTCTTGCCTGTTCCATAGCATCAGATGACGAGAGTCGAAATATTGTGCCGGCCAATATGGCTACTGATAAAAATGGTAAAGAAGTACCCCCCTGGAACAGCAAGTGAGAACAAAGATGATGGGAAGATACTCGAGAATCCATTATATAGAATGCCTCATCATTTTGTGACAACGAATGAAGGCACATCAGGAACTTGTGACTCTCAACTAGAAGAAAGGTTGCATGAGCAACAGGAGCAAATAAACTTCCTCTCTACGAAGTTTGATAAACTCTTTGAGTTTTTGACAAGATCAGGGAACGGTGTCCCTCAAAGCCCTTGCAAGCTTGACGTCGATCCACAGGTAGCTGAGTTAGAAGCTCTTGGGCTCCTTAACAAAGGTGTAGACACACCTAAGGCACCTACCAAGATACGAATACCAGCAACAACTAATGACCTGCCTCCTCAAATGCGTTGAAAGATTATCATAACGTGATTGAGGATTTGATCAATAAAAAGACGAGGAAAATAAATGCAGATCAAGCTCCACAAACATATTATAATGAGCTTGACAAACCTTATGAATCGTGGCATGATTTAGTGCCATTCCCAGCTGGGTGGCACCCACCAAAGTTCCGTCAATTTGATGAACCACAGATGCACGAAAACACATTGCTTATTTTGAGGCGATGTGCGGAGATACTGCCCGGAACACATTGCTTATTTTGAGGGTTTAGGATTTCGTCAATTTGATGGCATATTGTCGAAATCCTCACCCTGTTTATAAGTAGCACCACCAAATATACAGCTAGTAAGTAACTCCATAGCAGATATGGATATGGAAAAGGGATGGTGCCGATCATTGGTACGGCCATCCTATATACAATATGGTTTCTTCCCTTGTGGGAATCGCCGGGAAGAGCGTCCTATGAAGTCCAAAGCACGGAGCTCCAGCCCAGAATTGTCGAAGGTATAAAAGAAGTGATGTGCCTCTTCTATGGTGATAGGCTCAAAGCCTCTGAAATCTATGATAAAAGGAGCAAGCTGAGCTGAGCAAGACAAAGAGGCTGGCACAGGTGCGTTCTTCCAAAAAGACGCAAACCACCCATGATGAAATGACCAGAAATAAATTGGGAACATTCGCTGGCTGACTTAGTGTCACTAATGACGCTCTTGTAAACTCGTCCAGTCTTCTATATAAAAAGGCTAAGCTTGTTACACCAATAGCAAGTCGGACGCCTTCTGCAATCTTTACGGCCATGGTAAATACTTCAGGGCGAATGTAACGGCCTGCCTCGACAGGAACACAATAAGTGCAAATCCAAGCTGCTACAAAAGCGGCACGATAAAGCAATGGTGAATATGCGACCTTGCAAGGCAATTTTTGGTCGCCCAGCATAACAGTTGGACGACCCTTTTGAGTTTCAACTCGGAAATTCAGTTTCTGGAGAAAAGGGTCCGTTGGATCAGCAAAGCCATCTAATGGTGAAATATCCAGTGAATTAACTTGGTCATCAAAAAAGTGATCTGTCTAATCAGAGATAGTCACCAAACCGGCTCCCGGTTTCATATCCACCAGACGTAGTCCTGAACAAATTCCATATAGAGATCGGATACAAACATGAGTGATGGGCGCAACCAGGATGAACTCCTCATACAAACGACCGATGATGGGTATCCCCATCGCGTCGGAAATCGTGTGCAATGGATACCCCATCTCACCCTGGCTAGTGATCAGGGTGTGACCATCAGTGTTCCAATATGTCAAGAAGGCAGCCACTAAATATGTGTCAATATTGCAAGAATACAAGGAAGCTAATACTCCGCGCAATATGCCAGCTTTCTCCAAGATTGCACGATCTTCTGTATTTACCAGCATCATGCGAGCCCATATCAACATCTTCTTGCTTAACTGTATATTGAACTGGAGACATGGACGATGGCTGTTCAGCCACCTCGTCGAAGGTATTTTGATGAAATGTTGAGCCAATGTTGAGGTGCGTCCTGGAAGATGAGTGCGTCTTACGGGACCGTCTATTATTGGTCTAAGGACGAAAGCCGCGTGGAAACGATTTTGTATGGGCTGTTCGCCTGGTGCCTTGCGAGAACTGAAAGGGACATCGTGTGCGGGAGCTGAAAGGACTTTGGTAAGGGTTGGAACTCTGCATTTGGATCTATATTTTTCCTTCCTCTTAATAATTTCGGTGGCCAATTCGAGCAGTAGCTTTTGACCTCGTCCAAGGCCCAGACACTCGCCAACTTGTGTTATGAACTCATCTAGCTCTCCAGCACTCCATTCTGTGACTTCACTGTCCAGGGAAGTGATTTCAGGTTCTGCATCTTTGAAGAAGTCAAATTCATTACGCCAAAAAAATATTTCCCCTGGCTTCTCCTGTGGAGCTCGCCCAGCAGGTCCACTATACAGGGTATAGAATGTGCAGTTTTCGTAGCCGGCGTCTTTACTCCGAGGTATTTATGTGAAATAAAATTGGTCATGCAGTTGGGCAAAATATTAAGAGCGAGCAAGAAATTTACAGGCACCGTCAGTAACCTGATGAGGAGGAATGCCGTCCTTGTTAGATCGGGTTGTTATTTCCTTGCTTTTGATGTGGACGATGAGAATTGTTCGTGGCAGCGCGACTCGGACGATGGCCCGAGGGGTTACGATCATAAGCCTCCCTTGCCCTCGGTGCAGAATCTGAGTCACGCTTACTCTCGTTGGCTCTATCGCTGGATCCTTTTGAGGGTGGCGTCATGCTTAGGAATATACCACAAGAGAAAGGAAGAAAAATTATATGAGTAAGTTACAAATTGAAGAATTTACGTTGCAACACGAGTAAAGACAATCAAGTGCAGAGATACCTGGTAATTTAATCAAGTCACCCGGTTGATGGACTTTCTCGACGGCCTGCAACTTGTTGAGTAGAAAATTGAAAAGGGTTTTCTTTGATTACTCCCAGGGTTTTATATGGGATACAGGTTCAGTTGTGTCACAATATATCCGGGCTTGTTGTTTGGAGATAAGAAGTCCTGATCGTTTCCGGCATGGATTCTGTAGAAAGGAAAAAGAAAAAAAAATGAAAATGCCGTGCACGCATATGTGCCCTGCTTAGAGTCCTCCTCTCTAGGAGCAGAACTTTCCCCGAGTCCAAGCATCTCCTGCTTCGTGTAGAGACTTGACTCGGCGGGGGGCATTTGTTTGATGATTATTTACCAAAGTCTAATCGGAGATAGTAAAATAATTATACATGATATTCATTAAAGGCTGAGCCTATGACACATGGCCCCACTTCATATGTTATGGAATAATTCTTATGTGCTTTGCTTCCTTCCCGTGAGCACCAGAGTCAGGCCCATGTGCACGCAGCGGCCCATTGGCCATCCTTCACGGATCAAATAACTAAGAAGAAATATCTAAACATGATTAGATAAGCACGTTTGGGGGAAGAGATAAAATCTGTTAGAAGCTGACCGGTGGCGGTGCAGGGATTTTTCTTGACCGAGAATTTAGAAGAGGCCCTCCGGCCTCCTGCCTATATAAAGTGGCCCTTGGCTCTGAGATGCACACGTTCTGGATTCGCCGACGCCGTAAGGCTGCAGAGTGCAGACTTTGAACACAGTGCATAAACCACCGCTCACTAGTTAGATCGCTGCCGCCGCCGATCGCCGTCGTCGCCAACGTGAAGACTCATCCGTCATCGACGGCCGGCTCGTCGTCATGATTCACGGTGAGCACGCAGTGCAGACGATCTAAACTAGTTATGCAAATCCTTCCAAGACCGTGATGAAAATCGGCGTCCAAACTTCCTACGTCAACGATGAGCGATGCCGCCTAGCTGTGAAATCTTACCTCGTCAAGTGACAAAGAGGTTACTAATCCATTTCCTCATCAAACGATAGTATACTAAAATCTTTTTCCTCGTCATTGACGAGAAGTCACTAAAAATACATCCTACAAGGAACGCCGAAAGGCTGTTGGGTGATTCATCTTGTGAGCATCCTTCATGTGTTGTTGTAGCGGACTGGTCCAAAATTAATCCAACAAGTGCTGAAGGGACCGTGACATCCTAAGAGGGGGGAGTGAATTAGGTGTCTCTAAAAACTAAGGCTCCAATTGCACATATGAAAACCTATTTCAATTTCTATCTAAATGTGCTGTAGGTTTTCTCTATGTGTTGCTATCTCTACCGCTACAAAGTTTTGCACCCTAGGTCCAATCCTATACTAGCATGGCAAGTCTAGGAAAGGTAAATGCTGAAAGTAGTGCGAGTATGAAATGCGGAAGGTAAAGGGTAGAGAAGAGCAAACTCCCGGCACAGCAATTTTTACCGAGGTATCGGAAAGCTCACGAGCTTTCCACTAATCCTCGTTGTTGGAGCCCCTCTCAAAGGGAATGCCCTCGCAAGGGCATAAACTCCCCGGTCGAGTAACTCCGTGGGTGACCACGGGACTTCCCCACGCGCAAGTGGGTCTCCGCTCGTCCCTCCCCGGATGCTCCTCACCGCCTCCACTTGGTAGAGCTTCGGCCAAACGCCAAGGGCCTCTCCTCCCTTGCACAAGCACCAGCGGCCTCTCCACAATCTCGGTTGGAGGGTCTCGTAAGACTACAAGCCCCGGATTACAACATTTGGTGCGTGCAAGCACCAGTAAGCAAAGAGGTATGCAAACCTCGCTAAACTCTAGGCTAAACACCTAAGAGATGCGCTAAAGGGTCTAGACTAGCACTAAGCACTTTGCTAATCACCTAGATCTTCTATTTAGCACTTTGGTGGATTGAGCACTTAAGAATGTGTTGAACACTTGCCAATATCTTCCCTGTGCTCAAGCACACTTCAAATGGCCGAGGCAACCCATATTTATAGCCCCAACTAAAGGAGCTAGCCGTTGCAAGCTGTTGAAACCTTTCTGCGTACCGCCGACTGATTCGGTGGGTGCAGGAGGGGTACCACCGAATTAGTCGGTGGTGCCACCTCAGCTAGCCGTTGAACTAGCCGTTGATCCACTATGTCACTGACATGTGGGGCTGGTCCAACCACCGACTAATTCAGTGCCCGTTCCTCCTTTACCACCGAATGAGTCGGTGGTCTCTGAGTTGATCTTCGTAGTCGATCTTCTTCAGCACCGACTGGTTCGGTGCCCCTTCTTCTTGTACCACCGAATGAATCGGTGCTCACCAGAATTGAACAGCTCTTTCCAGGCTGAAAGACCGACTGGTTCGGTGCTGCCCACCGAATGAATCAGTGCCCCTTCGAATCTACACAGTACTGAACTGGTATTTCTGGGTATAATGACCGATTGGTTCGGTGCCCCTTGATGACACCACCGAATGAGTCGGTGGTCCTTCTGACTGGGCTTCATAGGGCTTCTGTTCCCGCCACCACCGACTGATTCGGTGGGCTACTGCACAGAGCACCGAATGAGTCGATGCCTCTGCGTTTCCTGTTGTCTTCTTTGCTTCTTTGCGGGTCTTTTCTTCTATCTTCATTGCCATCTTTTGGATGTCCTTGGATATGACTAAGGACACTTTTCCACGTGAATTGGATGGCTTCAATTTGGATAACCATCATTTGGATATTGATTATATATGCATTTGGATGGCTTCCAAAGTACCCTTGGGACCTAGAAATATCTACAAATATCATCTAGACAATTTGTTAGTCCCATTGGTTATGTTGTCAATCAATCGCCAAAATCACAAACTATGGCCTAGGGCCATTTTCCTTACAAGTGCACTAATGACACCTTAGGGCATCCGTACACTTAAATCGAATTAAGCTGGAAGCCCGTCGAGTCTAGCTTGATTTAACCACCGTATTTCCAATCAAAACAACACACTTGCCCAAAGGCGATTCCCAGAGATTACAACATTTCAAAGATTACAATACACATTAATTCATAAATTATAGTTATTACAAACCGAGTTTAATAATAAGAAAGAGTACTAAAAGTTTGAACGCAATGGAAATAACGACGAACTAACGTTAATGCAAGGTAGCATCACGATGAAGCCGACCGTGAGGAGGTGTCCCAACGACGGGTCAAGCATGAGTCATACCTGAAAGATTAATCAACAAGTAAGGCTGAGTATACTAATACTCAGCAAGACTTACCCATCAGGATAACTACTCCACCGATGCTAGACATGAGAGGCTTTTTGGTTCATAGGGTTTGTTTTGCCAAAAGCGACCAAGAGTGGATCCTTACTTTAAATATTTTAGCATCAAGTTCTAGTATTCTTAATTATTCTAAATTAGCATCCTTTCTAAGCAAACAATGTTGTAGTACACTTAATTTCATACATCAAATTCCCCAGTCTCAACATTTCACTTGTTACTCAATGTAGCACAACGGTCAAGCAGTCTCATTAGCCGCGAGAAGCGGACAGTTCGAACCGAATTTCATAACCTGGCCAGGGAAACCCATACCCACGGGAAGGTCTGCCGAGCAAACACATCCCAGTCCATTCCCATCGATCCGCAGTTGGTTTCCACTTCCCACTGCCTTAGGGCAAAGGTTTACCGCTTCACTCATGGCATCACGCATATACCCACATGTGTGCACCAAGGGAAATTACATTTCCAAAGACAGCAGGCTAATGTTCCTCCCTGCATCAATCAGGTAATTGGCTTACCGGTCCCATGTCCCGTGCATGGGTGTGGTACGTTCAAAAACTTGACACGAAAGGTACCACACGTTTCGACCTTAATCAATTCATCAACACAGACAGGATATCTACACATACCATCCCGTCTGTCAGTCCTTATGGTTCCAACATAAGATAGGGCAGACAACTCGTATATCTCGCAAGTGACAGAAAATCACTCGACTCGGTCCTAAAGCATTGCGACTATCCAACATGTTATTCTAGTATTTCAATCAAGGGTACCTATGATTATACAACTAGGGTTTCATTCAACTCCTTGAAACTTAAATGCGCAAACATATAAGACTGATAATGGCATAAATTTAAAACTTAGGTTATGCTCCGGGGCTTGCCTTCTTGCTCAAGTTAGTCTCCAGCTCTTAGGCTTCGGGTCAACAATGATCACGTCTACTTCTCCTTCCATGGCTCCTTCTTCTGGCTCTGGATGAGGGTAAACATTTCATCAACGAGTGCAGGCTCTACATGAGATGCACATGCATAAGATTTGCATTAATTTCAAAGCTCGAATAAAAGATTATTGCACTTGAGGCCATATTCACCTAGACAATTAATACACTATCTATTTCCTTCTTTAAACAATTGGTTAGGCATTTAGGTTTATTTTTTCCTTCGATGGTGATTGTGTATATATATAAGATTCACTATTTCATTGTTCATTAAGAGTCTCAATTGAGCTCTTTTAATAAGGATTTAACTTAACTTAGATTACATGCGATGATAACCTATCTCCCTTCCTTTTTTACAACTTACACCTAACAACTTTAATTAAAAAGGTCAATTAGGTTCATTGTTTTTAAGTGAGGCTTGACCAGAGGGTACTCACTGGTGAAACAACGCTCTAGCCTAAAATTTAACTTTTTCTGAATTATACATTAATTATTAAAAATGTTTGAATTTTTATTGGCTAGAAAGAAGATGAAATCCTACAAAAACAAATGAACAGCTTATTTCCAAGATTTTCACACGAGAGACTTGTGTCAAATAAAGCAACCTATCTGATCAAGTTCAACTTGATTTCAGTTTTGAATATTTTGAAATATTTTCTATTCTAGAAAGCTACTCATAGTCATTTGACCATTTAAAAAGATTCAAAAATTAGGCAACTCATTTTTAATAGATGTTAAACATTTCTAAATGTCTCTGCCGAAAGGGTTTTATTTTTAACAGGGTAAAACAATTTCTATGATTTAATGAGTAAAACAGCATGACATTCACAAAATAAATCATATCTCGAGTTCTGCAACATATTTTTGTGCACCCTTTCTACACAGAGCTTAATCAACTATCTTAACAACATATCCAAAATGAAGCTAGAGATCATGTGTGAATTTGAATTATGTTGAAATGTGCTCAAACTAATTTTCAAATTTAATTTGAAAACTACACATCAACAGTACAACTTTCTGAACGCAAGTTTGTTCTTCACATCCTCGGAGCCCAGGGAAGTTTAGTTTGTATTTTTCAGATTTTTCTATGATTTTCTACGAATTTTCCAAGACTCAGCTGCCAACCCTAGATCTAAAACTCGGTTGTTACAAACAGGTCCCTGAAGCTTGCATACGCCCCCCTAAAAAGATTGGAGAAGATACACAAAGGTCCTTGGCGACGGCGGGGTTCACGGTTGGCCGGATTCTGGTGAGCGAAAGGCGAGATTTTGCCAGGAAAAGAGGGGGGATATCGATGAGGGGCTCACCACGGTTTGATTAAGGGTGGATTCAATGTCGTAGACGGAGCGTAGAGAGCTCATGACGTCAGGGGCGGAGTTGGGCCTCGCAGCTTTGTCGCCGACGAGCTGCAGTGACTCCGGTGGTGGGGAAATAGGCTTGGGAGCGTCACTAAGTCACTAAGGTGAGGCGGAGGTGACCTGGGGGCTGGGAAGAGGAGTGGTTGGGTGGAGCGGGCCATCGACGTCGAGCTCAGCTCGGCAATGGCAATAGCGGCTCCGGCGAGCGGATTGCAGGCGCGCGACGCATGGAAGCGTCTCCCCTTTATAGGATCGAGGGATATGGCGTGCAGGAGGGCCTCGGCGTGGCTCGGAGGGTCACGGACTGCCTGGCGCGCGTGCTGCGGGGCTGCAGCCATGGCGGAACGCCATTGATAGCGCTGCACAGCTCGGTCAGGCTAGACGATGGTAGGGGCATCTAGGGCGCGCGTGCGCGTGCGCACTCGAAGTCGTGGCGCGTGCTCGAGTGCAAGGGGGTGCCAAGGGACTGCGGGAAAAAAAGGGTGCCGCGGCAGTGCTGGCAGCTTTTACGGTGTCAGCGACGACGGCAATGGTGGCCTTGCTGACGGCTGGGCAGGAGAGGTCGGGTCGCATCAAGATTTCCGGCGCGTGCACGGGGATCACAGACACACGGTAGCATTGAAGGCCGGCGCAGGTGGGGAAACAGTGGTGGCACACAGCGCACAGTGGAGAGCGGCCGCGGGCGCGCTCGCGGGCAGGAAACTAGCTCGGCTTGGCATCAACGTTTCTCCACATTTTTGAACTGCACGACGCAAAGTCCGAACATAAAAGTTGCAGGGTGTAAAGTGGAACACGACTTTGCTTCAGGTTGGCATATGAAAATGTAGATATTTCGTGCGCAACAATAATTGTGGTAAAACTGCGTTTTTTACCATTTTTGAGAGGCTAAACGACAAAAACTGGAAAAGGGTCAAACATGACAGTTGTTTGAAATGTGTAGCTACAAAACTTTCCTTTTTGATATTTTAAGTTTAGTTGAATTTTTTTTGAGTTATTGCCTAGATTCCAAATCAGCCTTTTAAATTAGATTTTAAATTTAAATTTAAAAATATGGCGGAGGTTTAAACAATCTTGCACTCAAATCAGGCCAAGGTTTGAAAATGGAAAAGTTTTTTGGTTTGGTCTTCTCTCCAACTTTCCTATTGGCCAAAGTTTTGCTTCTTTAATAAAATTTGAGTTCTCATTTCCCTTTGATTTTTAAGTGCTTTGATTTATCTTAAGAAGTTTAAACATTTTCCTCTAATTCATTTCTTAATTATTCTTAACCAAGCTTAATTATGGTTTTAAAAATTATTTAAACACCAGGGGTGTTATAGTTGCTATAATAATACCGCAAGCCGTGGTATATTGCAACTTGTCTAGTACCGACGACGCTAGACTCAATTCTGGCCAAGTGCCGACATGTCCCGGATAACAGGATCAGATAATTTGTTGCCGGGTACCGACGAGGCGAAGGCAACTCAGATATATCCGTACTTGATGAAACCGTGCCATATGACTGGGTACCGACGAGGCAAAAGTCACCCCTTCACCAATGTGCTTCCTGTTTACCACTGACATGGCAATGGTGCTACATGGCCAGGTCTCGGCGATATAAAGCCACCCGTATCAAATGCTTCCACCATAGTTCATATAATGTATATCGATGATGAGCAGATGAATTCAACACGACCATAAGAGCACACCTTAATCAGAGGTGTTCTGTAGGCTTGTCCTATGGATGTAATTAACCGGTCGCGCCCAACAGGCCCTGGGAATTAGCGAACTATACATTCTCTATGAGTCAGACCTCTCCTTAAGCCTTGACGCAGAAGACAAGCTGTCGAGTCATATATTTTATGATTTTGTAAAAGATCAAGATATATGCTCTCGTAATGCATGCATGATGTGTCCTGTGTACTATTTATTTTTGTCTTCATCATTATTATTTTTTGTTTTCACAAACAGTCGTACACCACATATTTAAAAGGGGTCGGGTGTTTACATGACCGTTTGCTCCTGCCAAAATCTATTAACCCATTTAACCCCGAGCGACCGTTGCTTCCCGCCATGACGAGGTTTGACCTCGCACTTGGAGTATCTTCGATAGCTCAACTGCTTCTTGGAGCTTCGTCGACTTGCCTTGCGAGACTTGCCCGAAGTTCTCTAGTCACTCGAAGCCGATCACTTGGAAACTTTCTTCACCCTCGCCCTGTTGTCCCACTTCGAGTCCTCCTTTTGCGAAACCAAACTCAACTTTTTTGTTACTCTGCTTACATCGAAATCAATAAAGCTAAGTTAAACTGCCTAAACGATCTTCTTTCGAGCGACGCCTCCCCAACAGTCATGAACTTCCTAAGTGGTATTTCACGAAAGCACTTAGCTCAGTTCACAGAGGAATTGGTCTATTTTTATGTGAGGACATTAAAAAGTTTTCAAGTAGTTAAACAATCCAAGATTATGGTTATGAGTTAAACTAACAAAGGGAATTGTTTGGACAGTACAACAATTTTTTGCAAGTTAGCAAAAGTAGTTATCATGAGACAAACGTATAATTAAGTACCAATTAAGTCTTAGCCATATGAAAACACCGCCAAAATGATTTCAAATAGCCATATAAAACAAAAAAAACTTTTCCTTCAAATGCTTTTCTTTTTTTTTTCTCCATAACATGTGGACACTCACAGTATGACACGTACGTAATATCAGCTATATGAACGTACCCTCCGTAGACTATGTGCTTACCTCTAAAACAAGAAAATACATGCACTCTTCCCCCTTATTTAAAGACTTGAACTTTCTTTTGGAACTGTTAAAGACTTAAACTTGAGCATAGAGATTTCACCGTAATAAAATATAGCTCAGTTCACCGATGGATTGGATGATTTTATCAGGCTACATTGAAAATGGAAGTAGTTGATAAATATAACTAGCAAAGTGAACTGTTTCGAAAAGCGCATCAAATTTTTTCAAGTTTAAGAAAAGCAGCTAGACAAACAGCCATCTCGCAATAGAATAGGAGGAGAATCCTGGCCTACCACCCACACTACGACGATCACTTTCTTTTCTTCTCACCAAAAAAATGGCATCACGCTTGCATGAACTCCGCCTGCCCCGGACGCCTCTCCCCTTTCTCTCCTCCCCCACTTCCCCTCTCCCATCTTCAACACCACCTATCGCACTGCCACCCTACCCCCCCCCCACGGTGGTGATCTCGCCGTCGATACATATTGCCACTGTTAGTTGTTGCCTTCGTCCTTCGAATGTTACTTCGATGCCCTTCGCCTGCGTCCCTACCATCGGCACATGTCACCTGATGTCCTGCACCGCCCAAGCCAGCGACGCCCTTGCCGTCGGGCAACTCGCCACCGCCACCCCAAGCTTCCTCTAAGCCGGTGGCTACAGATCAACCTCAGCCCCGGAACTCTAATCCCTTAATCTTTGTGTTCTTTCCCTCCTTGTGCTTCAATGATTGAGTTACTTCCTCCATGTATTGGTCATATAGATGAGATAAGAGCATCTCCAGCAGTCTTCTAATACATCTTTGTTTTCAATAATCAATCCCAACTCTCGCCAAATAGAGGGAGAGTTTATACCTCCCCATATGATAGTTGCTATGGGATAAGATTGTTGGGCATAATATATATGTTAGTTGCATTCAAGTATATGTCTTCATAATCATGCAGCAAGCATATATATTATCAATGCCTGGTTGCAGATGTAGGTGCATCATGCAAAATTAAAGGAACTGAATTAGTTAGACTACACCATAGGGGTTGTGACTTGTGATGCGGTCCATTTCACTCAACAAATAATGACAGCGTGGAGCCTATGGAGCTTCTACCTTCGATCTGCTACCTCTCCCAGCGTTAATGACTTAATGGAAGCGGGGCAAAGTCCCCTCGACGTGTAGCTTATACATTCGTTCATGGTGAGGAAGGCGTGGCCGTTAGCAGCCACTTCGAAGTCTCCCTCTCCCAGCGTTAATGGAAGCGGGCAAGGTCCCCTCGACAATAGGCCTATCGGTGGGCATCCAATACCCACATCCAAACCCTTATCCACTGTTTTGGGTAGGGTATGGACAACAAAATTTTACCCGTTCTTATTTGGATATGGGTAGGGGAAACTTCAATTTATCCACGCACGGGTAACCACAACAAAGCTTCAATATCTCCATCCCCACCTGCTCCGTCCTCCTCCAACCCGGCCACCCGATGCCGATGCCCCCCCCCGGTGCTCCATCTTGCACTGCTGCTCCTCCTCCCACCTCCGCCACCGGAGGTCCTCCCCCCCCACCCACCACCGGTGCGCCACCTCACAGACCACGAGCAGCACGTCCAGCACCGTGGCGTGGCACCGCCGCTCCTCTTCCCTCTGTTGATGGTGCGCCGCCACGCAGCACGTGAGCAACAGCTCCAGCACCGTCGCTTCTTCTCCCCGCCGGAGCTTCTCCTCTTCCCTCGCCACACGGCCACGAGCAGCAGCACGCCGCCATCAGAGCTCCTCTTCTTTCCCCAGGCGTTGAATAGCAATGGAAGACCTACAAATCGTGATAACTGTAATAGTATGGATCAAATGAACTCATTATTATAATCACAATAAGTTACAAGTGCACATAGTAAAAAAATGCCTTCTCTAGTAGTTAACTATATATTAAACTACACCATATGGTATTTTTATTATTTGTAGTATTTATTTTAGAGAAAATAAATAGCATATGAGTAGCAATGTTGCTAGTTCTTAACCACAACTCACGCGTTTTTTAAGAGAAAATATCATTAAACATAAGCCAAATATTAGCTCCTGAGCATGTATGTTTTTTTAATAGAGCAACAGAGGGGATTCATTTTATTGAAGTTCCCCTGGAACAGATTGATAAATCATATCATTATATTTTAAAAACAAGTTTGTAAGTGCAAATTTTGTAACTATGAGGAGGAAATAGTGCACCTAGCATTGCTAACAGAGGGACTGGCCCTCGCTTGGCAGCCGGGAGCCAAAGTGCTCCGCAACCCTCTCTTTCACGTCTGAAGTGTGGTTTTGCGTCTTTCTTAGTCATGCGGTATTCTAAATATCTCACTATCACAACTGTAGTGTTGTCTAACGGATTCAATGTCTTTCTTGCATGTTGCACCTACAACCGTCAGAAATAGAGAGGCACCGCATATATTTAATTAGACAACCTATCCATGTGAGAGCATCTACGCTTCACAATATAAAAATGAAATGGTATGGTTGCACCCTTTTCCTAGTCAGATCTACATATTACTCCCTCCGTCCCAAAAAGAATACACTTCTAGCCATGTTACTTTATGTCTAGATTCATAGCATCTAGAATGAATCTGAACAATCTATTGTCTAGATTCATTAGACATGCTATGAATCTAGTTGAGAGCTAGAAGTGCAAGCTTTTTGAGACAGAGGTAGTAGATGCCAAAGAGGGAAGACAACAAACACTAGCTGGCAAAGACCAGTGATGAGAGCCTGCCACACCGCATACAATGAGTCATTGCCAGACCATGGCGAAAACCCTAGCTTTCTAATCCCATCCCCTTCCTTTTCCGACTGCCTCGCTGAAGTTCTTTTCTTTTTCTTTCATTCACTTCTTTCGGAACGTCTGCTTCTTAGGGCAATACGTGTCAAGGCACGGTCACTAAAAGGTGATGTAAGGAAGATGAAGGAATTACGGGGGTGGGAACAAAAACCTGCATCTCTTAAGATAAATGAGCTTCTTTATCAACACAATACTCTTAAGTTTTCCATTTGATATAATTTAAATTATAAATTGATATGAGTTTACATAGAAGCCGCATACATCTTCCGTGAGAAATATAGATTAATAACACACCATCTTCTAGGTGCAAAGCATGTAAGAACAATTTGTATTTAAAAAAATTCTTTTTTTTCTCATAAAATTTTTCATAGTGCATTTTTTGCAAACTTATATTTATAAGTATAGCATTGGCAACGCAAACATTGTTCAAATAGGTATTGGAACTAAACTATCCTTGGATTAATTACAAGCTACAAATAAGAGTAAATATTTCAGAACTTATGTTTATAACTTTCAAAGGAGCTAAAATAAAGGCTTATACCACATGTTTTTAAGTTAACTTTGGACATGAAGGCGTATACCATCACGCGTCCTGCAGAGCCGGTGGCACCCAGAATAGCAGAGGTTTTCCTCTTCCTGTGAGCCTGTGCTGCCGCTTGATGAGGTCATGACCATCACCGCTAAGGCGAGGGCAACAACCAAGATCCGGCTTTGGACGACAACTTGGTGAATTGTCTAGATCGATTGTGCAGCTCCTCCGGGAGAAATAGTTATAAAAATTGAGTAACATTTGGTTCACTCCAAGATCTCACGGTTGGGACAAAAAACCCCTAATACATAAAACATAAGGCAAATATTAGCTGCTGCGCTTGTATGTTTTTTTAAAAAGTAACGGAGGGGATTCATTTGATTGATGATGTTGCCCTGGAACGGATGGATAAATATCAGGATTATATTTTTAAAACAGGTTTGTATGTGAAAATTTTCTAACTCTGAGAAGAAAATAGCGCACGTAGTATTGCTAGCAGAGTAGCTAGTAGCCGGGAGCCAAAAGCTCTGCACCACTCTTCCACGGCTGAAGAGTCCACTGCATGAATTCTTTGTCACTGTTTTTATATATATCAAATAACTATAGTCCAATAATGAATGAACCGATGAAGTGTGGTTTTAGTCATGCACGCGGTATTCTAAAAATCTCAGTCACAACTATAGTGTGTAGGCTAACAGATATTTTTTGCATGTTGCACCTATAACCATCATCAGCAACAGAGCCACCTTGCATATATTTAGAATGACCTGTCCACGTGAGAGCATCTAATCTCTTCATAATATAAAAGGGAACATCTAGTCTCCTCCTAGTCAGATCTTGATTACATGCCAAAGAGGGAAGACAACAAGCTACCACTCTCGTACAGTGGTAGTGAGATGTTGGAGTGAACCAAACATTGTCCAAAGACCAGCCTACCACACTACAATGAGACATTGGCAGACCAAGAGAGTCTGAATTCGAAGTATCGCCTTATTAATACACAGAGGGGTCCGTCCATCAGGCAAGATACGGTGCCGTGCCGTGGTGAGTATGCTCTTCGTCTTCGGGGACGAGTTGGTGGACGCCGGCAACCGACCGCCGCAGCTGAGAGCTCGCGTGCATGGTTGTACCCCTACGGCATGTCCGACTCTGCTCACCATCAGAATGCAACATGCCACTTTTCTCTCGTACAATCAGATCTCCTCGGTACGTATTACTGATCAATATCTCATATTATTGATCGTCGATATCAATGCAAAGCACACAATATATATATATATTTATATTTGGGTACGTGCGTGCAGCAGGGATGTTGGGGCTCGACGAGTCTCCTCCGGCGTACAGGCTTTAACAGGCGGAGGAGGTGGACCCCTCTGGCGTCAACTTTGCAATAGGCGGCTCCGGCGCCTCGGTGGCATCTGATGCCAGCCTTCCCTCGCCAGACAGATCGACCTCGTCAAACAAGGGGACCTCGACGGCTCGGTCGCGCTCATCGGAGGCTTGAAAGACTATGGAAGCGTCATCTTCACCACAAGCTCCGACGACGTATGTACGATCGTCACCTTCTCCGCTCTAGCTACAAGCTTGCCCAGACCCGCAGAATTACTTCTACTGGAACTACATGCACCCCGACACAGGCCGCTTGGGCCTTGGGGGGCCGTCATACAACCTGTGACCAACAATTCAGGATTTATTAGATCTAGAGAGCTGATTCTCTTGCTGGCAGATATATCTGGTTCTAACTGCATGCTTCATGCATGAGTACTCATTAGCTGCTTCATTGTATAATTAGTGTAGGTACTACTCATTTCTGCCTGGTGGCATAGTGTGCTTGGTTCTCCTTTTTTTTCCTGTAAAAACACATACTCAGCATGCACTAACGTTATTCCATAAGCATACAGATGGAACATAATCAGCATGCGTGCAATGTGATGCTAACGCCTTAACCTAGTTATGTACTGCTAGTGCCATTTACGTAGGATGATTTGTTTTGCATCCCTGTTTGCTTTTGATAGCCCACAACCAGTTCCGATTTGCATATCATCATTAGCGGAGAAAGGCACTATTATCCCGGCCGATTGGGAACCCCTCGTCAATCCCGGTTGAAATAACAGCGACTGATGGGCTCTTTAGTCCGGGTTATTTACACAACCCGAGACTAAATGTAGTCCCCCATGTACACTGTTTTGGAGGCTCAACCTGGGACTGAGGGTCTTAATTTAGAGCCGGTTGTTTACCCAACTTGGGACTAAAAGGGCCAGGATTATAGAGCCTTTCTCCACTACTGCATTCTCAAATGGAGTATGACTCCAAATAATATTTGACATTATATTGCTCAATGATTCTGTTACAAAATATTATTCCGATTGCCTTGAAGGTGTGGTGTGAAGGTTTGAGCCCACATCAGTGGAGGTGGCAAAACTATATATGGATTGAGACGTTTGATTACAAGTGATCAATCAACCTTAACCCTTTGTATATTTGTATGTAAGGTGTACCTGATCTTTACTATACAAGATAAGATTGACCTTAAAGAGTTCAAAACCAAATACAATGCATTCTGAGCATATATCTGACATAATCAACATGCACTTCATCCGCGCGCAGCCCTTTGTCGCCAACGGAATATGTATGTATTCTGGTTTGTTTATTTCCTTTACAAAAGTCACCTGATATCTTTCCTTGGTTTGATCTTCATGTATCCCTTGCATGCCCACATAAACTATGAATGAGCTTTGACCTGAATCAAGAATTTAACAATATCGTACCCGGCCCAAACCTGCAGCAACGATGGGTAAAGGGATCAGCGTCCGTGCATCGCCCCGCACTAATATATGTATACATGTGCTTCGTCAAATAAATTTGAGTGTCAACACATCATGAGGTGTGGATGTAGCTGACATACTATCTGAATAAATCGTATGCATGTGTGGTCTTATTTATTTGTTAGTTTACTCTTGGTACACGTACGAAGAAACATAGCTTAGAGGCACATGAGATGTGTTGCAGTTGCATGAGGCCAACTACGATGCTTTTCTCGGGAAAATCACTTTGTTTATGCCTTGGAGGAAAAAAAAAACTAGTGCTGTCAAAATGCCTGAAGGCTGAAGTGCAAATTTTATCACATCATTGTCAAAATCAATGCATTGTTCGCTCTTCTATATTTGCATTTGTATAATGGTGAATGGTGATTATCTCGTAAACACCGTAGCCAAGGTGGTACTGAGTAAATTATCTTGACCTCTTGGGCAAGAAGCGGCATTCTAAAAATCACTTACCGGTAATTTAAATTGCAAAGCTCTCTTATCTGTTTAGTGAAATGGATCTCCCACAAGTCACAACTGTAGTGTAGGCTAACTAATTTTGGTGCCTTTAATTTTGCATGACACACCTGCAAACATGCATTGATAATTGATGCTTGTTGCATGATGATTAGGAACACACATCTGAATGCAGTGCAACTAACATTTATATTTTATATATAGTTATTAGATTATCCACATATGTGATGAGAGAGCTTGCTATAAAATGCTACTATCTCTTTTACATGAAATGGCCAGAAGAAGAAAACACTATACATAGCTGGTGGAGAGTGTCAACAATGCGTGAGATTTTGGAGTGAACCATGTTGGCCAAGGAGCCAGAGGACTGGCCAGTTACCAGTGTATTATGACTTTAAAATCCGGGATCGCAGCAGCGCAGCGCTGGTGTTCAACAACTGCGTGGAGGACTTGGACAGCATTGGTAGCTGCGGGTAGTACCTGACCATTGGCAGCTGCGAGTAGTACCTGACCAGGAGGAATGCGCGGAGGCAGCCGTCACTAGGAGGCGAGTGCTGCTGCAGCCGGGGCAGCCATGGCCTGCCAACTCGCCTAGGCATTGCATCACCGGGGGCCTTAGGATCCACTGGGGCTTGATTACCTCAAAATATCCCCCAAAAAGGTCTATGTACTTTACATTTCTTACGGTACATCTCGAAGGCCCTACATGATACTGATAAAATAGTGGAACACTCAAAATAACAAGATAGAAAGAATCAAGCATAATGAAAGAAACAATAATGTGATGTTTCTTACTCATTGAACAGGTCAATGAGAGGCTGGACAAATGATTTGTCTCAACGTTTGGAGTCGTAAATATATAGCTTGCTCTCGTCGATGCACATATCAATAAGAACATAATGGTACCTGTAACAACCCGCATAATAATTACAATCAAGCATAAGAAAAGGAGTATGTGTTTCCTGTTTGGCAGCTTGCGTATACAATGCAAGATGTAATCGAATGTTTCCGACTGCTTTATATTTGTCACACATACGACTTGGGGATCCATGAAGGCAAGATTGTGATTTCCTCTTTGTACAGATAGATGAGAGTCCATCCCACAAAAGGAAAATATTTGATGTGCAATTCAATGACGGCAATAAGTTAGGGTTGGTCTATACTCCGTGCTCCAAAAAGGAGACCATAAGAGGGGCCTAGAATGGTCTAGGCCGGCCGGCTAGTAGGGTGCCAAGCCGGCCGGCCTAGGTCCTCTCTGGCTCACCTCGGCTTCATCTTATGCGGCTCAATCCTCCTCCTTAATACTTGTTCGTGTACTGTAGTATCTCCTCGTCCAAACTCCTCCGAAAATGTCATATTTCTTGTCAAAACACAATATGCTCCAAAATACAAGACATATTCGAAAACGGGGTTACTTCGGGTGCAAGTGGTGAGCTAGTCCATGAATAAGCCCGAAAACATTACCAAAACACTACTAAAGTGTACCACTAAAGAGCACCAACACTCATAGAATTTGCATGAATGACAAGGAAATTACTCTCTAGTGCTGAAAATGGCCTTTCTCATCACCACAATTAGGGCTGGATGTCGAGCCAACTCGGCTCGTTATGGCTCGGCTCGTTATACTAACGAGCCAGCAGCCTAGCTCGGCTCGACTCGTTAGCAAGCTTGAGCTGGCTCGTTTGGCTCGCGAGCCAATATAAAGAGAAGATATGCAAACAAATCATCATTAACTATAGCTCGTTTGGCTCGTTTTGGCTCGTTTCGGCTCATTTTTCCCAACTATAATATCACAGTAACCGAAAATAATTAGTTTCCACCACATGCCAGTTCAAACACGAACACGTATTGTTTAATTAGCAGTTTAAGAAACAAAACAACTTTAAAATAAAAACATTGAAAACCGTATAATCAATCGTTTGTTCCACTAGATCAAATGGGTCGATCGAGCCAATTTAAATTTGTTGGCTTGATAATTAGTGGCTCGTTATAAAACAAGCTGGCTTGTTATAAAATGAGTTGGCTTGTTATAGAACGAGTCGACCTCGAGCGGAGCCATTAACGAGCGAGTCAAGCGAGCTAGCGAGTTACGAGCTTTTCATCCAGCCTAACCACAATCATCAAAATATTGTAGAATTTGCATGAACCACAACAACATTACTCTCTAATGATGTAAAGAGCCTCTCTCATCCACTACATTCATAAAAATATTATAGCATTTGCATGAACTATAACAACATTACTCTCCAATGGTCAAAAGAGCCTATCTCATCCACCACAATCATCTAAATGTTGTAGAATTTGCATAAACTATAACAACATTACTATCTAGCTTTGAAAATTGTCTCTCTCATCCACCACAATCATCAAAATATTCTATAATTTGCATGAGCTACAACAACATTACTCTCTAATGGTGAAAATAAACTCTCTCATCCATCACAATCATCAAAATCTTGTATCTAACTAAACACGAAAGGAAATGCAATACAAACCATGGAGCTAGTTGTGAGAGGCTTCAAAGAAGCTTCAAAGACCGGGATCCTCCATTGAAATTGAGTGCAAAAATGGCCCCTAGCATCAAGAACATGAAACCCATCAATTTCATTGAAAAATACAAATGAGAGGAAACAATCAAGTAAATGAGGTGAAACATTGCAAGAAAGTAACCTTTAAACAAGTTGGTAAAGTCCATTCCTAAAAGAAAGTGGAATTTCCATGAGCTTCATGCTAAAAATGGTCGCAACAATGGGTAGGAGGTGAGGGTTGTTGGGTTGGAGAAGAAATTAAATGAGGGGCAAGGGTTTCTCCTGTAGAAACCTCCTCACAGCCGGTTTAACCGACCAACCGTCTGTGAAAATCATCATCACGGCTGGTTGGTGGCTGGAGCCGACTATGATGAGGGTGGTCCCTATCACAGCTGGTTGGTATTACTAGCCGACTGTGATGAGATGCATCATAGCCGGTTCCAACAGCCACCGACTCATTACTATAGAATCGAGCATTCGTCCCTAGCATGTTAGTACTGGTTGCACTTTGAGCCGGTATGAACGTGCAAAACAGACCTCCATCGACGTCACGGGGTCAATTTAGTACCGGTTGGAGACACCAGCCGGTACTATAATAATGCCACCTGCATAAGATGGCAAGGGCTAGATTCCCCGAGGCCAATTTAGTACCGGTTAATGGCTCCAGCTGGTATAAAATACATACCATTAGTACATGATAGAGCCACCATCCGGTACAAAATATTTAGTACCGGTTGAAGCCTTCCACCGGTACAAAATAGCCTCGTCTTTCCCTAATTTTTCTACATTTGGCAGCCAGAATCTATTTATTTCTCTTCCTGTCTGTAGTCCTTATCTCTTCTCTCACTTTCATCTCTTCCTCGTTTCCAGCCGGGGCGATCCTGCACCGCGTGCAGGGGCCTCGAGCGGCCGGCCCTTGCAGGTGCGAGCGGGCCAGCGCGCAGGGGCTCCAATGTTGCAGGCGCGCATGAGCAGGTGCGCAGGAGCGCAGTCCGCACATGCGCGTGAGAGCAGAAAGGTACGTGTTTCGACTTTGCTTGTGCACAAGAGTTTAATTTCACGGGAGTGATGCAGGGCTGGGCTGCAGTCCGCATGGGAGCTTGATTTTGCTTGTAGTTGGTGCGCCTCTTGATTTCACGGGAGTGCTTGTAGTTGGCTGCAGCCCGACGTATCCATCTCTATGCCTATCTTTATTCATCTCTTGATTCTTTATTTTCCTGTCACTATCAGAAACCTATTGATCTTGCTGGCGGAGCGGAGGGAGCAGCAGAGGTTCAGGAACGGAGAGGAGTCATTGGAGCTTGAGTGAATGGAAGATGAATTTCCATTCGTGACCTCTTGGGTCTGTTCTTTGATTTGTTCTTTATTTTTTTTCTGTGATTGGGTGGAAGGTAAATCCCTTTTGAAATTGTGTAATTTGGAGCCGTGATGTCAAGATTTGAGTTCTTTGTTAGCTGAATGTGACTCCTTTTTAACTCAAAATTGATGTCATTTTCTATATTGTATTCTCGAATAATGGTACGTTAAAACCAAAAAAAATGCAAACGAACAGGGGAGAAAAAATAGAAACGGAGGAAAAAAAATAGAGCGACATTTAATACCGGGTACTAAATTAATGTCATGGGCCTAGGGGCATCCCGGCCGCACCGCATGGCCGCCTGTTAGTACCAGCTGGTACCTCTAACAAGTAGTAAATGATTTTCTTTAGTACCGGGTGAGGCAACCAGTACTAAATGTCTGCCAATTAGTACCGGAAACGTAGTACCGGGCGCATAACCGGTACTAACGTGGCTTCTGGCCCGGTACTAAAGCTCCGATCTACTCTGCGCCGGTTCCATTGGCTAGAAGGGCCACCAACATTGGAACCGGTTGTGATGCTCCTTTAGAACCAGTTGTCTCAAAGCTGGTTGTAAAGCGGGTTTGATTAGGTCGGTTGTGTAATAGTGTACCAGCCGAACATTGTGTGTGTTCGGTGATGAACGATGTGCGTGGCACATAGAGAAGGGAGGCAGAAGCCGCGGCTCGTTTGGCAGCCGGATGGCAAATGTAACACCCAGATTTCCAAGAAATCCGAATGCTTCCATATGTATGCCCAGGATGTCCACAGAACACATATAGATTACAAATATTGAATCACAGAGAACACAATGCTCGAATAAAATAGTTTATATCAAAGTTTAACACAAGACATAGTCTTAAACAAATAACACAGCGGAAGTCTAAATATTATTAAACGCTTCAACTAGGTAGAGCCTCAAGACCACAGGGACACCGACTGGTTGAACACAGCTAGAAGTACGGTAGATCCTCCGGAAACTCAGCTAGCGACTGATCATTCAAAGCTCCATCTGTTACCCATCCGGGATTTTGTTGAATAATTGCAAGTGTAAGTAAACCATCTTACTTAACAAGTATAACACGGGTTATGCAAGGACAAAAGGCTTGACACGGTTATACTGCATTAGCACTTTTAGTTGTTTCATTTTATTATCATCCAAATTACTACAGATGAGTAGATCCCAAGTATAAACCCATTAATAAAGTATAAGTGATTATAGAACAAACCAACATCAGTCACTATCTTCATCTTCTAATCAAAAAGGATCCAGGCCGCTCGTGTCCGTGAGCACGGCTATCATGATAGATCAACACTCTGCAGAGGTTTCGCCCTTTACCCGCCGGTCACATAAATCCAAAAGAACTTATGTTACGAGGACTTTCACAAAACACCCTAACAAGCACAGTAGCCGTTTTGGTTTAACATAGGCAGCATAACCCGAGGCATCGAGATTGACGTACGCTCAGGGCGCAACGTGAGGGGGTCAATGGCGTCCAGAGCGAGAGCGCAATCATCGCAACGTGTGAAGCTGCCGTACATCGGGCGCTTACATCACGGGACTTTGCCTAACGGGGCACAGCCAACGGATAAAACCGTCCTCGATGGATCAAACTATACTCTCACGAATGCTCCCCACATACGCCTTTCGGTAACCACTGGCAAGCTAGAGACGTACAAGTTAATTATCCAAGACCAGAGCCATTATAGTTCCAACGGCGGCGAACAGGTTCCTGGGTTGTCGCTTTATGAACCGGACCTTACGGAGAGACATTAGAACAAAGCACAAAGCACATGCTCTAATTCCCTAGATCAAACCTTATAGAGACACTAGAACAAAGCACACAGCACATGCTCTAGTTCCCCGAACCATGTTGCTAAAAAGCATCTTTTAACCATCATTGAAGTGAACCATTAATTCAATATTGACATTAAATATAAATGTTGGTTGCAGCGCGTAGCATGGACTAACCATAATGCATAAAACCCTGGGTAAACAAGGAATAAGGTAAAGACTAGGAACATCCTTAGTGGTTAACAGTATTAGACACATGCATATGATTTATGTGATTAATCGGTGTATAGGTAACAAGGATGGTCCGTGTTATACTTGCCTTCCTCAGTGAACTGCCGCTGCACCTGCTCCTCGGAAACGGGATCGTCGGTGAACTCGAACGGCTCGACAACTACTCACATCGATCACCACACAAGCATCCACACATACATGCAAACAAGATATTTAATTAGAACAATACACCAAACATGAACAAAAGATGAAAAGAAGGCTTTAGAGTTACTCTACGCTTCACTACGAACACATGAGCGCGAAAATCACTCAAATCGGAGTTAAAACGAAGAAACTACGCTTAAAACGGGCTCTAGGGGCTTGCTGGTAAAGGTTTTAGGCTTCCAGGGGTGTTTTTGAAAGAAACCAGGGACCTAAAACATAATTTCGTATAAAAACACGAGGGCTAACGAGTAAAACTGTCACCCAGGACGGCGGGCACTATTTTTCAAAAGCGGAGGGGCTAAATCGAAAGAAAAAGGACTAAACTGTAAATACTTTTGAACTGCGCTGGACCGCGGGTTGATTTTCGAAAACTGCAGGGGCTCTTTTGCAAAACAGGCGCAGCGGCGGCTGGTTGCTGACGTGGGCTGACGTCACGGTCTACGGTGCTGTGGACCGGCCGTAAACCGCGGTCCACGGGTTCACGGTGAACCAGACCCGATTTAGATCTGAACCGTCGGTTTCGAATCTAACGGCTGAGATCAGATCAAGGCTCGGCTCACCGGAGCACGGCGGCTCGCGGCGGCGCGCGGCCGGGGACTCGCCGGAGTTGGCTCGGCTGGGGGCTAGGGAGCTCGGTTTCTCGCCGCGTTTGGCCCTAGAGGTAGAGGAGACGACGTGGGTTCGGTTTTGGGGGTCTGAAGAGAGGTTTAGGCCGCTGTGGTGGCCGGCGGCGAGCAGAGGCGGGTCGGCTGCTCCGGCGAGCTTGCGCGAGCGCTGCAGAGCGAAAGAGGAGGGGAAAAAGGGCTTGGCGTATTCCTTACCACACGGCGAAGCTCCGGGACAAGCACTAGGCGGCAAAGCGGCGGCGAGACGAGCTCGAGACGACGGCGGCGGCTCGGCTAGGGTTTCGCGGCGCTGCGAGCTTGGATGGCGGCTAGGGTTGGGGATTGCGGCTCAAGGGGGTTGGCGGCGACTTATATAGGGGCGGTGGAGATTCCCCTTGGCGTGCGCGCCAAGCCGCGCGGAGGCGAACTCGACGGCGGCGCGGAGTCCAGCTTGCCCACGGCGAGAGGTAGGAGGAGGAGCTGACGAGTGGGCCCAAGTCGTCAGCCGCAGAGAGAAAGAGGGGGCGCGCGCTGCGCTGGCGGAGGAGAGACCAACAGGTGGGACCGGGATGTCAGCGACTCAGAGAGAGAGGGCGCGCGGAGCTGGGCTGGGCTGCTTGCTGGGCTGGCTGCGGTGTTGGGCTGCGCAGTGGTGGGCTGGCCGAGCTGGGCCGTTGGGCTGCGCAGAGAAGAGAGAAGAGGTGGGCCGCGGGAAGAAAGGAACAAGAAAGCTGGGCTGCTGGGCTGAAAAGAGAGAAGGAAAAAGAGAGAGAAAAGAAAAGGTTTTTCTTTTATTCAATCACTCATTTGAATTCAAATTCAAATTTGAATTCAACATTCAAAAATAAATGCACCAGCATGAATGCAACAATAATATTTCTATACCCTATATTTGCTTTTAATTATTCAAAAATTTTATTTCCCTATATTAATTATGAGCACTTGAATATAAAAAGTCAATTAATTACTAAATTTTAAATAGGGCATTTTTAGGGTGTTACAGCAAATCAACTAGCTAGAATATACAATGTACTCTTGTGTCTACACATCGTATGCATGCATGTTGTACACCACCTTAGCTAGCAAGCAATGTGGCATATGTTTGGTTTGTAGGATAATCCCATTTTTAGATATATTAGAATGCGAGATAGCTGAGATGGGGTCTCTTCAGAGGAATATTCTCCGATTACGCGGGATGCGCCCATTCCTCCAAATCGTGCAGGTGGGCTCGTCTCATTTCAAACGCAGCAACGCCATTTGCTCTCCATCACCTTGGAGCGAGCTCGGTGGGGACTCAAGCTCGTAGCGGCAGCACAGGCGAGCACATCCCCCGGTGGGCCCCCTGGCTCGAGCTCCGCCGCCATATCACAGGCGAGCACGACCCCCTGGCCGGACCAAGCGGCTCCAGCTGCCGAAGTATCTCTCCCAATATGCGTGAAAGTGGTGCTGGGAGAAATATGTTTTTGAGACCGCTGAAGATGCTCTAACATATAATTTAAGTACTAATTAAGTCCTATGTAAATTGACATATATAGTTTAGTGGAAGGATGACAAAGAAAACTCTGGATATAAATTGTCAAACAAATTGAAGTGACGACAATTGCCAAAGAGGATTATCCCCCTCGTCTTCTCTGAGGAAAGGGCAAACAAGGTAAAAGACAAAAAAGGAAAATACACCCATTTTGACAATTTCATTTATTATGCTTCCCCATGCATTGCTTCAGCACGAGTGCATCCAATCCATGGCTCCTATACTTTGTAAACAGCTCAGCTCACAGTCCTCTCCAACCAAAGCGGAATCCGCGGCCGTACGTCGACGTCTCATGGCTTCCTTCCACCACCGCCGCACACGCCGGTGTCCAGAGTGTGGTAATTGACATACCGGCTCGGCGCTGACGGTGGCACGCGGAACCCCCTCGGCATGCACCCGCCTGCCGCTCGTCCGTGGAAGAACGCCCGCCGCCGCTGCCCACCATGCTGGCTCGGTCTCGCAGGCCTGAACGGAGCCACCTCGGCGACCAACGCCGGCACCAGAGACGGCGACACGGCGATGGCCACCACCAGGAGCAGAAGCACGATCTTCATGGTGACAAGGGTGGGCATGGTTATGTGGTGGAGAGTACGTACGTGTGCCAGGGAGGATCTGAGGTAGGGGAAGGACACAAGGCTGGCTCTTAAAGAAAAGAGAGCCGGGGCTCTGTCGAGTACGTGTCAGCAGAGGTTGCAACTTGCAAGGGTGACGCGGCGGGAGGATGCTCGTGCACCCGAGTTATTGCGCATGCTGCTTTTCGATCTCTTGCGCGCCGTGCGCGCATGGTTGCCAGTACGTAGCTAGCTTGCACGTACAATTTTGACCCGTGGGAAGAAGGGGACTTGCCGTACTGGCGAAAGCAAACCACATTTAGTTGGTGACGCGTCAATGGATCAATTTCGTCGTGGAAAGGGCACGCACTGGATGCACTTTGATGTGTACTTACTTCCACGGTTCTCCTCATCGGTATGTCTTCTTTTCCAACCGCCCATAGTAGGCAACTAAAGGAACTAGCTAAGTCTGGTATTCGAGCTATGCACGAATGCACTAAGGATATTAACTTAAAGTAACATCTGCATATCTACCATTCTCAACAGAATATTTTATGTCAACGTATCAAATCATATAAGAATATGAATTTAAAATTGAACTAAAACCTAAATTAATCAAATTAACTTTTTTACAATAGCCTTGGAGCAGGTGATTCTTGGACTGTTACCCAGGAAGAAGACTAGAGGATAATATCCTTTCAGCTTCAGACCAGCATTTCCTCCTCTGCTTCTCCTAATTGAGCCTTTTGTTTCGTACTCCCGTAAGTGAATTTTTTTTGAGGAAACAGGAGGGGTTACACCCTACTGATTATATATTATATTTAACAAAAGTAAAAACAAAATGCAGGTGTTTGTCAAGAGACAAAAAAAAGGAAACAAAGAAAATTAAACATGTTACATCATAGCCTCTATCCATATATTCATTAAGTGAGGAAGATCTTTCTTTGCTCTAAGCATAGCTAGAGCAAATTCCTTCTTGAAATGGGTTGCACATCCCTGTAAAGACGGTTGGATTTCCCTGAAAATTGCATCATTGCGCACCATCCAGATAGCCCAACACATAAGAATAATAACATCCATGAAGAAGGGCACATTGAGCTGATTTCTGAAGTCCAACATTATCTGCATCAGGTCATCCAAAGAACCAATCTGAAGATTCAACAAATGCCAACATTGATGTGCAAAGGCACATTCCAAGAATAAGTGATCCCGACTTTCTTCTAGTGACGAGGTACAGAGTACACAGTTATAATCATCTAACGCCATGTTACGCCTTCTTAGCAAACCTCTGGTGGTGAGCCTGTCCTTCAGGAGAAGCCAAAAGAAAACTTTATGTTTATTTTGAGCCACGGCCTTCCATAACCAATTGAAGACTGGGTGAACGTTCCGAGTACCGCACAGCTGTTGATATGCTTTGGACACATTGAAGATTGGTGAACCCCAAATGTAACTCCAGATGTCTGGATGAGTGGTATTGGCTGACTCCTCTAAGCTGCCGAGCAATTCAACCAATTGTTCATGTGCTTCTGCTGAGAGGGGAAGGTGAAAATGTTGGTCCAGGTGATTCATTTGCTTGATTGTGTGGATTGTGACTAGCTGCTTTTTATCAAAAGAATATAGCTCTGGTTATGCATGACATGGAACACGTCCCCACCATAAATCAGTCCATAAATAACATGACTTACCATCCTCTAAAGATGAAATTGCTGCCAAACCTTTGTATTTATCCAAAAGCTTCAAAACACCCCGCCACCAGAAGGATCCTTTCTTAACATGGCTTGGCAGCCTCCCATTGCTGTAATAATTTTCCCATACCAAATGTACCCATGGAACATCCATTCGATTAAAGATTTATGCAAGTATATAAGTAGCAGAGCTTCATTTTGTGTTTGTAGATTTAGAACACCCAAGCCACCTTCTTTTTTTGGTACACACCATTTCCCAGGCTGCTTTCGGGGGATTTTTGGTGTTTATATTTCCACCCCTCGTCTAGAGACCATGCTTCCTGTATTTGTCTACTTACTTAAACGCCGTCTTGTGAACTAAGATTGTGCACAAATAAAACATTGGAAGAGAGGTAAAAACTGAATTCGTCATCTCAAGATGCCCTGCCTGATTGAGATAAGTGGAGGTGACTGCTAACCTTCTTTCACACTTAGTAACCATTGGCAAAAAGTCATCAACCTTTGGTTTGGTGAGACCCAGAGAAATTCCTAAATATGTAAAAGGCAGAGTCCCCACTGAACAACCAAAAGTTTGAGCTAAAAAGGTGCATCTCTCATCAGATATATTAATTGGCACCATGGATTTGGAATAATTCACATGGAGTCCTGTGGAAGTAGCATAGGTCGCCAGAATAGATTTCAGGTGCAAAAGTTGACGTGGACAACCCTCCATTATAATTAACGTGTCATCTGCATACTGTAAGATCGGGAAATCCTGACTATAGATAACCGGGAGGAAAAGATAATTGTGGATCGGCAAATTGAGCGTTCCTACAGTTCTGGCTTCATTGATGACACTTTGTAAGAGGTCAGCTCCATGGACAAATAGAAGGGGTGAGAGTGGATCCCTTTGTCTGACACCGTGCCTGCAGTGAAATGTCTTGCCGAGCACACCGTTTAACAGTACTGAAGACGTTCCGGAAGAAAAGATCAGACGCATCCAAGTTAACAATTGATTGTCACAACCCTTACTAAGCATGATCTGTAACACTGCCTCATGCTCAATTGTATCAAAAGCTTTCTCAAAGTCTAACTTGAGCATGACAATCTCCTTTTTCGATGTATGACAGAGGTGTAGGTACTCAAAGGCCTAAGCCAAGCAATCTTGGATTGTCTGATTCTTGATGAATCCATATTGATTTTGATGCACTAACAAAGTAATCACTCTCTGTAACCTATTCATCAGAAGCTTTGTTATAATCTTAATAGATATATTAAGTAAAGAGATGGGCCGAAATTGAGAAGCTTCAGTAGGTCCATCCTTTTTTGGAATAAGAGTAATGTATGACCCATTTATGCTTTGAAGGCAGATCTCCCCGAGGAAGAAAGCATTACACAACTCATAAAAGTCTGTCTTTATAATTGGTCAGCATTTCTTCACAAAACCTGTATTAAAACCATCAGGACCAGGTGACTTATCAGATGGTAAAGCTGCCACTACTTGATCAATTTCCTCGTGTTGAAAAGGCTCTTCCAACATTGCCAAATCAATCTGATCACCAAACAAGGCATTCAAGTCATAGAGCATATGTTGGTAGCCCCTAAGACCTAAACGCTCTTTATAAGCCTCCCACAAGATTTGGACCTTGACTGGATGTCTTGTTTGCAACTGGCCATATGTGTCTTCCAAAACTGTAATAAGATTCTTCCTATGTCTAATTGTGGCATGCCCATGAAAAAATTTTGTGCCTGCATCTCCAAACCTTACCCATTTGACAGTACCTCTTTGTTTCCAATAAATTTGTTGTTGCTTGAGAAGTGAAGTAAGTTTGGCTATCAACACTTCCCTGAAATTCCACTCATGAATCGAAAGATCCCTATACTCTTCCAAAAATTCCAGCAAGGATAAAACCAGTTTGACATTGGTTATAGTTGTTTGAGACTAGACATCTTAGATTGCCATGCTTTCAAAACCCTGTGCAAATTTTTGAATTTGGCAGTTATGACTTTGGCCATATCAATGTGCCTAGTCGGTACATTCCATCCATGTTCAACAACAAACATAAAGTCTGCATGATCCATCCAATAATTTGCAAAACGAAAAATGTGGCTCTTTGGGACATCTGTGTTTATTTTAATAACACAAGAGACATGATCCGAGACTTCCATTGTTAGAGCCCAAGCAGTTGATTCAGGGTAGCTAGTAGTCCATGAACTTAAAGTGAAGAACCAATCTAATCTTTCCAACATAGGAGGATCTTGCTTATTACTCCAAGTATACTTTCTGCCATGCAAGGGTAATTCTATCAAACCAAGAGCACTAATTGCATCATTAAATATCCACATCTCAGCAACATCACCAACAGGTTGATTCCTATTTTCTGGAGACCTCATAAGATTGAAATCTCCCACCAAAAGTCAGTCCACATGATCCGGCATCTGAATATATTTAAGCCATTGCACAAAACGCCTTTTGCCCTCATAAGTGGATGGCGCATAAATATTGGTTAGCAACCAATCAGCATCAGTGAACTTAGAGGTAAAGGACACATAGACAGAGAATTCATTTTGAAAGGCAAGACTACCCTCTAAGAGCGCCGATTTCTAGATTGTGATGATGCCTACCGAGGCACCAACCGATGGCAGGTAGAGGAAAGCATCAAAAGTTGAGGGAAAAAATTTCTGATAAAACTAGGATCAAAAGAGACTTTCATGGTTTCCTGGAGACATACGATATCACAAGCACTCTCAACAATGCGATCCCAAAGGAAATTCCACTTAGCATCAGAGTTAAGGCCCCTAATGTTCCAACAAAGCAATTTCCAATCATGATAGTTGCTTGTAGCCATAAAAACACAGTAGAAGTTTTAGATGTGAGACATTTAGACAATGCCTACTGAAAGGTGCAGAACCCATTGGTTTCAGAGCACCAAAACTTAATACAAAAGCGACATAACTTATAACTGAAGATAACACTATCCAATATGCTCAATAACCATACAGTCACACCACCCTACTTCTTTGGTTTCTTCTTTGGGGCTTTGTCATCCTCAACCTTTGGTTTTTTCTTGATCACATGCTTCTCCTCCCTAGGAGCAGAGGTCTTTTTATTCTTTTTGGCCAGAGCAGTTTCAGGAACCTTCTCTAGGTCTACAGCACAGAACGTAGTGCCAAGATTCTTAATAATGGAAGGGAATATAGTGGGAAGTGCTGAATCACAAGCAAAACATCTCTTATCAGCACAAGTTTTACCTTTGAAGACTTTGTTATGAAGCCTTTTGCGATCACTCCTCCGCAAAGTTAGTTGATTACCATGTACTGGAAACTTGCCAACCTTGTTAAACAATTCCACAGACCATGGGCCATTGGAAGGGGAAGCATGCATAGGCACATCTTCACCTATAACATATTCAGGAACAGCTTCACCTGTGCGAATTGGAGTTTCTAGTTCTTTATCACTGTCAACTTCCAAATCTTCAGTTGCATCAGTTAGGTCTTCTAGAGAATTAATTAAATCTTGACCAGCTCCCACAAAACAAGAAGGACTAGTTTTGGCAGGACACTTAGATGGGAGGGTGGAGGAGAGATGGTTTGACATTGATGAGGTGAAGAACTCCCATGCATGCGAGGAGAGAAATCTTTTTGCCCAATCAAAACTACTAGGATTCATGAGGGCTGCAGTGAAGAAGGCTGCCCAATTTGGAGGGATGCTGATCGAAGAGTTGCTATCTGCCACTCTAAAATGATTGGCCCATAGCCTTATGAGATCAGCATGCATTTTGGCAGAACCCAAAGCTTGTTGAAAGACTGGATCCACAGCAGGCTCAAAAAGCTCCACAAAACCCAAGTGCAGCGAATTGTGGTGGACAGCGGCGCCCTGAGGCAGTACAACCTCCATAGTAACAGCAACATCATCATGTTTTGGCTGTCTGATCAGTTCATTCTCAGGAAATTCATCGAGGTTTATCTGAAGTTGTAGCCCATCCTCCATAGGTATGAACACCTCTACCTCAGGAACCAGGTTGAGATTGAAGGCTGGTGGAGCCGTAAGTGAAATTTTCACTCCAGACTCAAGCTAGGGTTTATCTGAAGTTGTACCCCATCCTCCATAGGTATGAACACCTCCACCTCAGGAACCAGGTTGAGATTGAAGGTTGGTGGAGCCGTAAGTGAAATTTTCACTCCAGACTCAAGCTTATGCACCGCTGTCTTCCTGTCCTTGTGTCCGCTCCGCCAAGTTTCTCGCCACGTCTGGACACACTATTCGTGCTTCAGGCCCCGGACGTGGTGAAATCTAGTGCCTTCTAGAGATTTAATCTTCAGCTATTAACTACGAGGCCCACAAACAGTACGACCACACCTTAGATATCGCCAATTCTTGGCCAGTTTGGATATGTTACTAATAGTTTTTTCACTATTTGATAAAAAAGCCTATATATGGCTATCACAGAAAATGATCTTCCCTCAAGTTCACAATGGAAACCCTTGAAACCTAGAGCTTTGTGGTGTTCTAATCCAATTCCAACAATGCACTTCGCGGACCAAGAAAGGGGAATTGCACTGCATATTAGAACTCACTTATAGGCCTTCCCTGCAACCACATGGTTCTCTCGGCTGCTTCCAAACCGCGCTCTCAGCCCCCAATCCTAAACACGGTAGAGCCATTGCAGCTGGCGGCCATCTAATCGGGAATCTCCTTTGCCTTCTGACTTTGTGGCCCCTACTCCCCCTCACGGAGGTGAAGCCTTTCCATCCATGCTTGTGAGCTGACCCGAGGCTTGAAGAAGGCGTGAGGTCCATCTTGATCAAGGAAGGCTCTATAAGCCATGTCATGAACTATGCTATTTGGCCCGAGGCTGTAACAACAATTGAATGGGCCTGCATGGTGACTTGGCCCAGAAGACTGTGTAAGCCTAGTTGTAATGGTTAAACTGTGAACACCCAGATGAGGCAGACAACAATATATAATTGCCGCCTTCCTTACTTCTCCTTCTCCTTCCAATGCGGCGCCGCCAACTACCTCCTTGTGCGCATGACACCAACAATCCTCCGATAATCCAATATGTGGTATCAATGTTAGTGATATGATTGCTGATGGGGGAAGGGGCAGGACAGCTAAAACCTCGCTCTAGTGGGTTGGCGTTGGTGACATGGCAGTTAATCTGATGGCCACTAGAGATGGGAGGACCAGAGGAGTGCGAGCTATGTGGGTTTGAGGCATCAGTTCTTACTTACTAGGACACCATTGTCACACCCAATTTTGATAACAAAACCAGATGTATTCCATATGTGCACCAGGATCAGTTCACACACATATGTCGACAAATAGTGATTACAGAATTCATGCTCAAGCGCAAAAGAACATAAAAAGGTACTTTATTACACTCTCGATGGAGGCACGAAGGCCTAAGGTTCAACATAAACACGGAAGCGAAGAAACTAGCAGCGGAAAGTCTTCACAGGCAGCCGACTGGTTGACACCATCCTAGAAGTCGTCGAGCTCCTCAATGTACTCTTATGGTCAGTACTCAGCAAGTGGGGTGAGAATGCGAGCCAACAAGGAATAGGCTGAGCTAAGCGGTGAGCATTTTAGTTGATTAATATTTTATTAGCAAGCACCTATTTACTATGGTGTAAGTATATACCAACCCACCTTAAGCATAAGAGCATAACAACACCGAAACTCATCATCCCAAACCGAGATACCATAGATTAGCCTCAAATTCAAGTACAATTATCATGTGAGGGTCCAGGTCGCTCATAACCATGAGCTCGGCTATTGCAATAGATTAGTTAACACTCTGCATAGGTTGTACAGCTTTACCCACAACTCGTGTCCCCCTTTTCGCCTGGGTTTGCAAGGCCCTTAAACACTTTCGAGGTGAGTGACGAGGGTTTCACTACTAGACCTTTCCAAAGACTTCCTATACGTATGTGTTTGGTCCCAGCACAGACGGTTACAACATAAGGTCTAGCCTTCCGATCCCCGCACGATCCATTTACCCAAACCCATCTCATCCACCCTACCAACAGTCGAAACACAACGTACAGGTTGTCTAATTAATTGGTCTAGGCCAGTGCCCATGTGACATTGTGGTTGTACGGATAATCCTGGGTGGTCGCTCCATGTTCCGATTAATCGTGTGATCTTATTTACCATCGTTCATCACATAAGCAACATTCATTAAGTTCATGGTTGACCCTCAAAACTAATTCAGCAGCAAGCAATCTATTAGCATAAGCATAACCTACGTGGCACAAGGTTTTGGACATCAAACTAGTCATCCTTAACTAGGTTCCCATCCATTTCATGCATAAAGGTACATAAAGTAAATATTCCATTAAGCATGCAATTCATAGGTTCAAAAGGGAATGCTGGGGGATAAACCACTTGCCTTATTCCTCGAAAAACTGCTCCTCCTCCTCTGCAAACTGACCTTGTCCTTCCTCCTCGAGCGGCATGTCAGCGTTCACTATATGATAGCACACAAGCATACAATAAATAAAATAAAAACAATACATCATGCAGTAGTGAAAAGCGTAAACGTGCAGCTAGTTCTACTGTTGATGCAGAGATGAACTCGTGAGCGCGAAAATCACTCAAAACCTGTTTGTAAAACTCAAATTATGGCCAAAACGGGTTTCCAGGGGCTATTTTGTGACTAAAACAGACTTCTAGGGGCTAGATCTAAAAAAATAGGGGCTAAAACATAATTTTGTATAAAAACAGAAGGTCTCGGGTGAAAGAAAACCAGTCCAGGATGGCAGGTTGGATTTTTCAAGAGTACAGGGGCTAAACTATAAAAAACAGGACTGAAATGCAAATACTTTTGCATAGCCCAGGACTGCAGGTTGATATCAAGGAAACAGAGGGGATTTTTAGCAAAACCACCAGGGCTGACCGACACTCCCCCGGTTGACTCGATTCGGGAGCGCTTTAGGCCGTTGGATCTTGATCCAGTGGCGCTGGGAGATTGGGGAAAGAAGGACGCCGGCGGCGACGTCTGGCGGCGGCGCTACGGCGGCGCATCGCCGGAGCGGAGCCAAAACGATGCTACGGACCACCATTCACGTCAAAACTTGGCCCCGGGTGAAGCTGGCGTCGCGGCGAACTCGAAGGTGGCATTGGTGAGGGGATTCCGACACCGGAGATGGCCGGCGACGAGCGGTGGCGGCGACGTTACGACGACGAGGCCGCAACAGGGTTAGAAGGTGGGGTTTTAGGCTTGGCTTGGCTCGGAGGGTCGCTCGGGTCGCGCAGAAGCGGATTAGGGAGGAGAGGGCCGCAGAAACGGCACCGAGGCGATTAGCAGCACGTGGCGGCGGCCGATATAGCTCCAGCGAGCCTGAATCCCGGGGCTATGGGCTTCAGTTCACGCCGGTGATAGGCTCTAGAGGAAGAGGGAGACTTGTAGATGCCAGGAGGAGGGTTCTCGTCAAGGTTCGGGCGGTAGGTTGCTCTAGCGACGAACGGCGGCAGCCGGCTGAGACTCCGGCGAGGTCTTCAACAAGAAAAGAAGGAGAAAGACAGAGGAGATCGGTTGGGAACCTTTCTTACCGCCTTACCAACACGTAGGCACCGTCACGGGGTCGGAGTGGCGACGAGCAGAGAGCGTGAGCGCGGCGGCGGCAAAGGCGACGGCGAGCTTGGATTTTTGGCAGCGTGGCCGTGGGGTCGTGGGAAGTGGAAAGGGGTGCCTGTGTGACGGAAAGGAGGTTTATAGGGCGAGGAAAGGTTGCGGCGCAAAGGAAAGTGAGGAGGCGAGAGGATTTCAGTTTCCATTGATAGAGCAATCAAGAGCTCGTTGATTAGGGGAGGGCCGTTGCTGCGGGGGAGAAAGGAGAGAAGGAGTGAAAGCAGGGCCTTGATTGCGCGGCATTGAAAACCCAGAGCAACCGAACCGGATAGGGGAGGGGCAGGATGTAGGCGAGCGTGCGAGAGCGAGCATTGCAGCGGCTGAGCCGGAGGTAGGGGACGGCCCTGACCAGCGGGCCCTACCTGGCAGCGAGGAAGAGAGAGGGAGGGAAAGAACGTGGCGCGACGCTGGGCCGAGCGAGCGAAGCGAGCCAGCTGGGCCGGGCGCTAGTTGAAGAAGAGAGAGGGGAGGGAAAAGAGCGGGGCGGGCTGGCTGGGAGGAAAACTGGGCTGGGCCGGCTAAAAGAGAAAGGGAGGGAAAAGATGAAGCTTTAAACATTTTTCAAACAACTTTCAAACTTTGATTTGTTCAAACTTCACACAAAAATATATGCAGCAGCATGAATGCACATGCACTTATTATCCTAAGAACATTAGTGTTGTTCTTATATAAACAAAAGAAAATTTTATTTAACCATTTTATTTAATCCTTATCAAGTAAAGCTAGAGAACATGTTGCTTACTTCATTTTATTATGATGGTCTTTTTAGGGTGTTACAACCATGCATGGTTAGAGGGAAATAAATGACTGAGGAAGAAAGTTTTTGATGAAATGATGATGTAGATTAAAATGTTCAAGGTTTAGGTATGCAAGGCAAAGTGATTTCTTAAAACAGTTGCGTACAGATCACTGGTCGCCTATCACATCAAGTGGTGCCGAACATACAAATTATGCACGCATGCATTTTTACCACCACCCACACCTGAAAGTTTTCGGCAACAATGGGTTGTTGCAACTTGCAAGTACCTCTTTCCCTAGCATCGCAAGCTTTTTATCTGGCATCTTACGGTTGAGGGCAGGAGTTGCCAGAAATCAGTCGGATGGATAGAATTAAACTCCACAGTGCAAACATGAGGAACCCAACCAGCTAATGGCCTCTTATCTCCCACTCATGCTGCGTTCACATTTTCAGATCACAGGAGTGAAGAAATAAAGTCAAGCGGCAAGAACCATTGAGCGACGTCAGGTTCCCTTTCTGGAAATGGTGCTGCCTACTTGCCATCTATATTTCCTTGTTCATCGATCTGAGCCAATCTATCTGCAAAGAAACAAAGCTAGGGACCAGGGGAAAGGTACGGGAGTTGGTGTCGCCAACGTAAAGCATGCAGCGAGTGCACTGGCAACAGAAACTGTAGTGCAGCATCAATGTGCCAGTGTGCATATACAAGCCTTTACACAAAGTGGTAGCCGCGAATCAGCCCAAAATATGAGAAACAGTACAGCATTAGTTGTACCACGAAGAAAACACCAACACGCAAAGATGCGCATGTCATATCAAGTTAACAACCCTAATATGTGCGGGACCAGACACCAGCATTTTCATGATACATTTTTTTTTTGTGTGAAATTAGCATATAAACATAGTTTCATAAAGAACGTTGAAGACTACGGCAGCAGAAGAAGCCATCAGCATGGCCAAGCAATGCAGAGCATTGAGCACAATTTTCAGAAGGTACATACTAGCATTATAATAGAACAGTGGTTTGCGTACCGATATAAGAATTTGCAGCACAATACTAACCACCGATATAATCAAACAGTGGTTCATTAGAAATTAATTATTATGTTAAAACCAACTGAACTAGTATAAACACTTGTAGTTTCTATAATTGAAAGCTTACCTAAGCAATAAAATATGCTTCAAAATGAGACAAACGTTCTTGCCTGGAAAAGAATAAAAGAAAGTTAATTGATTGATTAAAGAGTAATATCTCAATCACCCTCTACCACCATTGGACCACATCTCACCAGTCCACCTATTACCCTCTTTTCCTTCTTCTTCCTCCGTTTCTTCCACCGCGACCCACGCCCGACCCAGACCTCGTCGCCCCCACCGGCCTCCACCTCCATCGCCATCCTCCTCCACCGCCTGACGCTAACCCCTTGGGACTAGACTTCCCAAGTCGCTTCCAGCACCTACCGGGGTTCCGCCACTGCCCGGCTCCGACGGCATCCCTACAGCCTCCACTCCACTGCAATCTCTCCCGCCACCACCATTGGCCGCGAGCCGCCCTAGACCTTCCTTTACGGCTGGCCCCTCACCCGCAAACCCAAGAACCCTACCCCCGAATCCTCACCTCAATTCAGTTTCTAGTACAATCTTGTGTTGGTTGATGGATGAGCTAGAAATCAATCGATTGAAGAGGAGTAAATCTCTATAAATTTGGCTAACGAGAAATTATCTTACATATTTCAATTCCTCATAGGATGATGAAGCCTTTAAACTAACACAATGGAAACATGGCCACAACCATCACACATAATATGACATCTCTCTAAGCAATCGATTTTTGTAGTACTTGTAATTTCTCAACACCGGACACAAGTTTAATTTGCTAGCGGGACCCAACATCGAACCAAGCCCAAGCTATACGAAATCCATGAACAGCTAGCGGATTGCACTGTAGAGACTAATAAGCAGAGGACACCATAGAAATTAAGCTGGGACGATGTACGCAAATGGGTCTACAGAAGAGAAATCAAAGCCTCTGTTGTAGGTCCAAGAGGCAGTTTCTTCCTTGGGTGCAGCCTCCAGCACCAGCAGAGCACAGCGTTCAGTGCCCTTCTTACCAGCGAACAGAGTCTTCTTCACTTTGGAATTCGCCTCATCCATCGAACTGAAACACCCATTGCTGCAAACGATCACCAGCTTCTCCAGCACCTGCGCGCTCTCGACGAAGAACTTGAGGAAGGCGAGCTCGCTGTTCTCCCCTCGGAAATCATGAAACACCAGCAGCTTGACGTGTGACTCGATGCACTCAATGGCACCGGCCTCCTGCCAGAACTTGAAGTTGAGTTTGCCAGCGGGTTCATTGACTTTCTTAGACTGCAAAACAGAGCAAACAAACCATTGTGAAGTTCAGCTACCGCTCTGATCGTTCATGCAGTAAATTCCTGCTAAATGAGTGATCAGTCTCAGTCTATACATGTGATTAGCTTATATACTAATCGATGCATTAACCGACGCTAGATGAAATTAATGATCATAGTCTCGGTCTCACATGAATGTACAGCCTCTCAACATTGGGAAAGCATCTGAGGAAGCTGTGCAGCATCTTGGCATCATTGCGGACTCGGAAATGAAAATCCAACGCCAGGATCTTGACAGCCGGGACCATGCCCCCTGCATTCACCAATGTCCCAGCCTGCAAATGAAGCAATCCAATTCCAATCCAGTGACAACAAAGTAAAACAAATAACAAACAAGGATCTATTGAACATTCAAGATCGAGCTAGAAAAGTAAAAAAGTCCAGAACACAACCTTGATATCTGAGTCACCGACACGTAAGAAGTGCCTAACTGGATCAAAGTATCCAAACAACTGCAGGGACGGGGCATTCCCAATACTGATGCTGCACGAGCTCACGGGCGCGAGTGGTGTGTTCATCACGATGAGCCGCGCGAGGCACGGAGCGTCCACCACGGCGATGCTCTTCACCTTGGAGTAGTGGATCTGCACGCACCGTAGGCTGCGGCTCACAAGGCGAAGCCGGAGCAGTGGGAGCATGTGCCCCACGAAGCAGAGCATCTCAAGCACGGGGCTCCTGGCGAGGATGAACTCCACGTCACCGTTCCCTTCCATGGCGACGCTGCAGAGTCCGAGCTCACGGAGGCTCGGGAACGCCGCGCCGCGCGGGAGGCCGGCGGTGGCCGGGAACCTCAGGAAGCAGAGGTAGAGCCGTGTCAGCGACGCCATGCTGAAGAACGTGGCGGGAAGGCTCCTCTCGAGATGGAGCGGCGGGCGGTTGATGAGGAAGAGCTCCTCCACGCCCTTCACGGCGAGGTGGTGGAGCCACCGCGCGAGGCGGGTGCGGTGGTCACCGTCCATGTTGCTGCAGGTGAGGTAGGCGCAGCGGAACGGGCCGCCGTGCGCGTCGAGGATCCGGGACACGGCGGCGACCACGGCGTCTGAGTCGGCGCGCTTGACCTGCCTCGGGATCGAATCGGAGGTGGTGGGGCCGGGGAGGAGGTGGGGGTCGTAGAGGGCGAGAGGGGCGGCGAGCCAGATGGGGAGCCAGCGGCGGGAGAGGATGGCGGTGCGCGCGCCGTCTTTGATGGGGAGGCGCGAGACGATGTTGCGGAGGAGCGCGTCGGGGAGGTTGCTGAGCCGGTCGTAGTCGGAGGAGGAGGAGAGGGTGTGGAGGCGAGCGTGGATGGAGACGGGCGGGGAGGGGAGGGCGCCGTGGATGGAGGTGGAGAGCACGCGGGTGATAAGCGCGTCGAATTGTGGGTCCCTGACGCGATCGGTGGGCGTCGTCGCCGGAGACGAGGAGGATGTGGAGGCGAGCGCCGCTGATGCGCGCGGCCTGGAGAAGCGGGTCGTCGACGACACTTGGCCGGCCATGGTTGTCACGGACGCCGGTGCTGGAAGGGGAGGGCCTCCGTCAAGACGAGCCGACGCGACGAGGGTTTTTGGTTTGGGGTTCGGAATGGAAGAGGCGACGCGATGGAGTGGGTGACAACTGTGAGTATAGATGGCCATGTGGGCCGCCCGGCACGCCACGGGCCATGGCCTGGCACGACACGGCACGGCACGCAGCGGCACGACGGCGCATAGCCACGGCCCGCCGGCCGTTCGGTCGTGTCGTGCTGGCACCTCGAGCTCGTGCCGCTTGTGCCGCATGGCGAGCTCGTGCCACCGGTGGTGGTTCTGTGGCGGCGGTAGAGGAGGAGCTGGCGGCACGGTGTGGCAGAGGCAACAGTGATGTGCTGTCCTGTGACGTATCTACCCATACGTAGGATAGAACATCGTTCCGGTGGGCGGTGGGGGAGCGGCCGGCGGCGCTCGCCGCCGGCCGGGGTGGTGGTCGAGGTGGCGGAGTTTAGGTTTTGGGGGGTTCCGGGGTCCCATGGCCGGCGACCTTAGAGGAGGGCGTGGGGGCGGCGGCGGACCGGCGGAGGTGGTGGTTCGGCCAGCGGCGGAGGGCGAGGCGGCGCGGGAGCGCCGCCGGCCGGGCAGGGGAGGACCCCCGGCGGGCGGCGGGAGCGGCGGGGGCGAGAGGAGGAAGAAGAATAGGACCGGTGGCAGGAGGTGGGTAGACACGATGCAGGGTAGGAAATCCGGGTTGGTGGTAGAGGAGGAGCTGGTGGCGCAGTGGTGCCAGAGGAGGAGAAGGAGACGTGGTGTGGTGTTGGCAGTAGAAGAGGAGAAAGAGGCACGGCGCAGGACGGCGGGCGGCGGTGCAAGGGAGCCAGCGGCGGCGGGTTTATGCAAGGAAGGAGTTGCGGCGGCGGCGGTGCAGGGAAAGGGAGAGCGGTGGGCAGAGAAGGAAGGGAATGGCGGGATTGAGGGTTGGGATAGGTTTAGGGTTTTTACATGGGCTAGATGGATCGCGTGCCATGGGCCAGTCCAACATGCCTCCCTGTGCCGCCCACCTTCGCGCCGTGCCGAGAGCGAGGCCTAGGCCCGACACTAACAACGGGCTGGGCTAGCACGGGAACGAGGGGGTCGTGCTAGGGCCTGTCCATGTCGGGCCAAAAGATCATGGTTTGAGCCGGCCCATGGGCCTTAGGTTATATGGCCATCTATAACCGTGAGTCACAATGAGTGCTCCTGTTTTGTTTGGCAGCGCTTAGAAGCGGGGGATGGTGACAGTTTGGTGGGGCCACGTGTCCAAAGCAAATTTTGAGCGGGCCCACTGGTCGGTGTTTGCTAATACTACTGCAGTGCTTCTGATTTTTAGATTAAAGAAAATATCCAGTCTTGAATATTCACAAGTGAATGTCTACAACCACAAGCAATACACGTTCTTAGACTCCAATTCCCACACAGAGGAACTCCCAGATAACAAGAAAGAAAGAAAAAGACTAAAAGAGAAACAAAGACTAGCTTCAATCTTCTTCCACGTCCTTGCTTCAAACTTGAAAAGTCCTCTCGCATGACCAATTCTTTACCTCTCTTGTTTACTTAGAAACAGTTGATGACAGAACCGTTCCGTAGATTAACCATAGCTTCATGCTCTTGTCACATAGCACCTGAGTTGAGGGGATGGCGTCTCCCGCGTCGCTCGTGGGGAAGATGGGATTCTTGCCACCAGCCTTCATCGCCCCCGGCCGGGCTTCCGGTGGCAGCAGGATCACGGGCGACGGCCGGAGGATTCTCTGGCGGTGGTGCTGGGGCTGCTGCCCGAGCCGCCGCATCGGCGATGAGGGGACAAGATCCACTCTTCATTCCAGTGCTTCTTATAACTACGCTATAAAATTACTATCGGTAGGTAACCATTGTGCTCGATCGTTATGCCTATCCATGATCGCGGAGAAGTTTTAATATGATCTACTCATTTTGAGTGCTCAAGTTTGTAGGGTTATAAAATGACCAAGTTTTCCGTAATTTTAAAATTAAATTTCAATTTTGTGCTTGAATGTCGTATTGCAGCATTCAGGCTTTTTCAGTCTCATAGTGTACCAAATGCGTTTGGAACTTGGCTATGAGGTATTAGTAAAGAGCTAAAGCCGCTAGTCTTGCTAGGTGCAGCAGCAACGTGTTGAGCTATTTTGCTTTATCGTAAGTTTTTGAAATGAAAAATTTATCATCTCCTTCGCAGTTTATTTTCTCGGTACACATTGACTTTGTACTTGGGCCATCCTGCAGAAGCCTGCTACATAGGAATTGGTTAATGTGACATCTCAATGTTTGGGGCAGGTACCAAGGTGTTTTTAGCCAGCACAGGGGTGGCAGTCTACTCATAGAATTGGATGCCATTAGTGTGTTGGTTGTGTCCTTTTGTTTTGTAAGGTTGTGTGCATCCTGGATATGCAAAGGCCCGGAGTACGTCAAGATCCATGTATCAATCTTGAAGAATAAAATTTTTCCTTATAAAAAAGTGAAAAGTGGTGACACGTTTGTATTGTGGATAATTAATATTCTAGCATTAGAAAGACAAGTAAATATAAGGATTTGAAGGGGAAACTTAGATGTGGGACACAAGATTTTCAACTCGTTAGCAACTTGTAGCAATATGAGTTGCATTTATACTCAATCGTCTGGCAAACTAGCTAGCTCAAGAACCGTAGGAGCTTCAAAATGTGAGTGTTTTGCATAGGGTTAGTAGCTTAGTTAACCCAAAATTGTGCACAGCATTGGAGAGCCGTGTTGAGAGAGAGAGAGAGAAAGGACGAAAGCTATAGCTATCTGTCATGAAACGAGCAAAGGAAAGTGGAATATGGAACAGGAAATGGTATGGAATATTTTTGAAACTGGCCTATGGAGGGATGAGAAGAGAAAAGTAGGAACAAGGGAAAAAGGGTAGCGTAGGATTGTGTTGGGCTGGCTGCCCATAATATTCTCAAACTAGTACTATTGTCTATCTAGAGAAGCCGGCTAGAACCATACGGTTTGCCTCCGCCTGCCATTAATTTTTTTTTCTTTCAATGGGACAACTAATATTGTAGGTTTGCATAGTGGGCGTAGGAGAGCTATGTCGAGGAAAAGTTTAGGATGAGAGTGACCTACGAAGGGATAAGCGAATAGTAATGAATGTTGAAGTATATGTGAATTGTTCATCATCTTTCTCCATCAACACTTAAGCTTTTGGGTTAAATTGTTTGGTGCATGTATCTCAATAATTGAAAACACCTCAGACATTAAAAAGGAGATGATGCCTGTATTAGGTGTATAGTAGACAGGGGTCCTAAAACCTCACCAACTCATTTCTCTCTAGAAAAGCAACTTTCTAAAGAGACCCCACACTAGCTTTTGTAATATGTATGCCTATATCGGGCTTGGGAGCCGTTGTGACGAAGGAAATTTGTTGGCGAAATAACGTATGAAGGGTGAAAGAGAGAAGTAGGAACCTGATAGAAAAAGGAGGCAATGCATAGTAGTCTAAAAACCTCACTTGTTATCTCGTATATAATTTTCTTCTTCACTAGACTATTAATTGTATGCATGAATTTTGGCCCCTGCTAATGGTCTTAAATCCAAACAGAACCTGCATCACCCATTCTACCATAGAAACATCAATATAATCCAAACCACATCTACTGCCTCCAATCTCTAAAGCAAATCTCTTACTATGGTTTGAACCCTCATGAAGCACACATAGCTTTTATCTTGCCATGAGTCTCTTCCCCTACTCTTATATTATGGTGGAGATCAACAAAGAATCACTTCTCATCACCAGATCTCTCCTAATAATCACTCCATTGGAGAATCAAGGAGCAGAGCGGGAGAATTAGAGAGCGAACCTCTACCAAAGAGGCTCTTAAGAAGTATTTTGATCCTCATAATTAGTCTGTTTCTTTTTGCCGGATGTAGTTCATCAATGCTTCTCTGTGTCGCTGTGGTTGCAATTTTTTTCACTACTTTTTCCATGACCTCCTCCCTTATGTCATAATCGTCATTGTCGATTTGGTCTCGTGTTATTCCTCCCCTTACTGCCTTGCCTCTAGTGTAGTCTTCCATGCTTCTTGTTTTCTTATCCAATCCTGCACTATCGTCTTTGTCCCACAATTGGGTTACCGTCGTCTCGTGTCCTTTCATATTGCAATCAAAATCCCGACCCCGTATAGCATGATCGGCTGGTTGGGCTAAAAATCATCCCAACCAGCCACAAACGAAATCTGTCACAAACCCACTGTCTACCTAGCCTTACTGGAGTATGAAAAGAATGACCCATCCGTATCAAACAATATCTAGAAAGAATGATATTTGTTCCCATATGCTTCTGTCACTGGCTGGCTGGGTTGGTTTTCAGCCCAGCCAGCCGAACAGGCTCCTAGCTTGATGATGTATTATTCCCATCATTAGGGAAGTGGGGCTATTTCAGAGCTAAAGTTTTGAATTTTGTCTCCAAGAGGCCAGACAGCTAGAACTAGAGCCTGAATCACTCCCGTGAATCAGATGTCATCTATTACAAGCGTCTGGTTCTGGTAATAAAATACAACGAAGAAAAAAGATGAAATTGAGCTGTCTGTCAGACTGCTTAATGGGCCCGTGAACGACCTTCTTCAGACACTTCGGCCCAACCAGCAGTATATACCATCGTTACACACGCTTCTGTCCAGTACCTCACTCACATCCTCCAATCGCCGCTCGAATCCCCACCCACAAAACCCTCGCTCGCCGTCTCCGGCGGCGGCCATGGCGAACCAGAACCAGGAGCCGTTCGTACACATCGACGCCCGCACGGCGGCCGACATGCGGCGCCGGGGCATGGACCCGCACCAGATGGAGCAGGCCACGCGGATCCTCCTCTACAACCTCTACACCTCGCTCCCGGCTCCGCCCGTCTCCGCCGCCGCACGCCTCTCCGCCCTCCCCTCCGCCTCTTCCAATGGAGAAGACCGCATCAGCTCCCTCCCCTTCGCGCTCCTTCGCGACATCGTCTCCCGCCTCCCCGTCAAGGACGCCGCGCGCACCGCCGTGCTCTCCCGCCGCTGGCGCCCAGTCTGGCTCTGCTCGCCGCTCGTCTTCACCGACGCCCACCTCATCCCTGGCTTCGTCGAGGGCCGTGGCCGCCCCACGCGCGCCGACACTCCGTCCCTCGTCGCGGCGGTCACGCGCGTCCTCGCCGCGCACCCGGGCCCCTTCCGCTCCGTCCACCTCGTCTGCGGCTACATGGACGCGCACCAGCGGCAGCTCGCTTGCTGGGTCCAGACGCTCGCCGATAAGGGCGTCACCGACCTCGTCCTCGTCAACCGCCCGTGGCCGCTCGACGTGCCCCTTCCGGCTGCGCTCCTCGGCGTCTCCACCCTCACTCGGCTCTACCTCGGCATCTGGAAGTTCCCTGACACGTCCGGCCTCCCGCGCGGCGCCGGCGCCGAACCGGCGTTTCCACACCTCCGCGAGCTCGTCCTCAGCTCCGTCGTCATCGAGAACCGCGACTTGGATTTCCTCCTCGCTGTGAGCCCCATCCTGGAGGTGCTGGGCATACAGGGGAGCAGATACGGGGTGCGCCTCCGCCTTTCCGGCCGGCAAATCCGGTGCGTGCAGATATGCCTCTGTTACTTGGAGAGCATCGCCGTGGTGGACACCCCAAGCCTCGAACGGCTCATCATACGGGAATCCATGACGCGCGAGGGCTCTTTCATCAGGATCAAGATTGGCAATGCTCCCAATCTGCGCTTACTGGGATACTTGAATCCTGGAATTCACATGCTGGAGATCCGCAACACTGTCATCACGGTACATACAGCTCCCACCTCTCTAATCTTTCTATTGGTTCAATGTGAGTTTCATAGCATGTTAAAACGATCAATTTGCAATATGGCAGGCTGGGATAAGGGCAAGCCCAAGCACCATGGCCCCCAGTGTGAAGATCCTGGGATTGCATGTGCGTTTCAGAGTCCACAATGATGTCAGGATGTTGCCCGCTTTCCTCAGATGCTTTCCCAATGTTGAGACATTGCACATTATGGTATTGATTATATCCCTGATATAGTACGATGATATGTCAAGTTGTCCACAGTGGTTTATATTGCTGCATGATGGCTGATTTGTTCAATTTGCAGTCTTCAAAAACTAATGAAGACATTGGCAAGCTAAAGCCCAAGTTCTGGCAAGAGACTGGCCCCATTGAGAACATCAGGTCCTGCATCAAGATGATGACTTTCCATGAATTCCAAGGTGAGCAAAGTGAGGTTGCCTTCCTCAAGTACGTCTTCCAGAGTGCCCAGGCTCTGAAGAAAGCAGAAATTGTAGCAGCCAAAGGAAGTTTCACATCCATTGCTGAGGCGATTTCCAAAGTGCAGAGTCTAACTCCTGATAGTTGGGCTAGTAACTGTTCAGTATTTGTCTATGATAGTTCAGGTCCTGAAGGGGGTAGGATTTGGAACTTCCAAAAAGGGTGGGATTTTTCTGTTAGTGATCCTTTTGCTTATCACTGAAGTCCAAGGTGCTATATTATATGCTTCAATTTAATTTATATGTAAGTGGTTAGTGTTCCATTGCAGTTCTACCGAGATGGGAATGTTCCAGACTGTAGGCGTGCATTTTCTGATATTTGCTGGTCGCACTGGGATGGTCAGCGTTAATTGCTTAAGTTAACAGTAGTAACTTATGCGTATGAATTTGTTAGTGTTGTGATTTCTGTTTGGATGACAACACTACATATGGAGTATGGACTATATTATCAGCACCTTTATGTCACTGTTTTGGCTACCTGTGGCCCCTGATGTTTGATAATTTATAGCTAAAGATCTATCTTTTTTGTCTGGTTAACATTGATTACTATCTCAGTAGTTCTTTCTTTTTTTAAAATAAAATAAAATAAATCAGTAGTTCTCTTCAGTATAGGGATTTTGGTGCATGCACATTGTGCATTCTGAATGATAATGCATTGATCATCAAGGATTTCTATAACCTTCCAACTTCTATGAAATGCATTGTTGGTTAAATTAGGTAATATTTTGGTGAATGTATAGTTACCAGTATACAGTTCTTTATAGAGTGTATTAGGATTAATGAGTCTTCAGAAGTGTACTTTGGCCATCAGATTTTCTTATATGTCATCATTAATTGCTACAAACGTAATGTGATATTACAAGATTTGTGCAATACAAATATATTGATTATAGCATTCATACACTGGAATGCATATAATTTGTTTAATCGTTAGTCAATACTTATAATTTGACTATTCTTCAAATCCTAATATGCCTTATAAAAAGAAACAGATGGAGTACTACAGAAACAGTGGGTATACTGCATAACTAGTTCGGCATCCTGGATTAATTGTGACTTGAATACGAATCCATATAATCTCGTCTGTGTTCCTGTCTGCATGTTTTGAAAGAGCTTTACATGGAATTGTGCAAGATGGACTACTAATGGTTGACACCAATTAGGCAAGAGTTATGTTTATCCAGTTGTGCTACAAAATCTGGAAGAATTTTTTTTATCTTGTTTTTGTTTGTATTGTACTTCTGTTCAGACTTTCACCATGCTTTATTGTTTTATCAAGGTGTTTGTATGCTAACAATCAGGATTAAGCATGTTGTGCATCCTGCATGTGCAAACATTGATGATGTTGGAAGAAGCATATAATATAGGGTTAATTGGAATCGTGCCATTACAAATATACGAGTTCGGAGATATACCATTACAATTCAACTATTCGTAAATATGCCATTACAATTCTTATCTTACTTCAAACTTGCCATTTTATATGTCTATTATGCTTTTGGACCCATCTGCAGGCTACCGTATTTTCGTATCACCAAAAATGCCCCTGCTACATTTCTTTCTATATCTCGCTGACTAGTGGGTCCCACGTGTCATCTCTTTCCTCTATGCATTCACAGTCAACCTCCTCCCGCATCCTGGCAAGTCAAGGCCGAGTCCGGCCTGCGGGGAAACTAACCAACGGCAGAGGTCGGTGCCATGAGCACAAGCTCTGTGAGCGCATTCGATTTTGGGGGTTAAGCTTAAGCACGAGGGGAAACTGGAGGGAGGCTGGCAGCCAGCGGCGGCGCTTGCCGGGTGGCTAAGTTCAGGCCGTCCGGGTCTCCGGCGATTTTGCCAATTCGACGCGCCCTCAACGCTCAATACCAGCTTCATCCGGTGTTTTGGAGCGGCTTCTGTAGGTCCTCATCGACGAATGTCCAGTGTCACCCAGTACCAGCTTGAATTTAAATGGATGGGATGGGGATTTGATTGGACGGAAACTTTGATTTGATTAATGGAAAAAAGGAGAATCAATCCACACCCACCGATCCACGCAGGATGCTTTTCTGGTCGATAGCTCTGAGGAGCTTGCAGGCAGCAAGAATGGTGGTCGGAGATGGAGACATGGCTGGGACGCACGAGACATGAGATGGGGACCGAGAGCTTGGCGGCGTCGGGTGCAGATCTCCTCTACCTCGCGGGCCTCCTCCGCCTCGCAGGCCGAACGCACCGCCGTGCTCCCGCAGGCCGCAGCTGCGCGCCACTGCTGCTTGCCGCCATCGTCGAATCTCCACTGCTGCGGTGGTTCCGCGTGGTGGAGGAGATGAGTTGAAGAGGAAGGAGATGACAGTGGGCCCCACACGTCAGCGAGTGGATGGAAGATGTGCACCAGGGGTATTTTTGTCCATACGAAAGTAACCAGCCTTGGTGGTGGGTCTAAGAGCATCAAATACGTATAAAATGGCAAATCTCAAGGAGAGAAAGAATTGCAATGACACGGTTACAAATAGGTGAATTGTAATGGTATTTTTCCAAACTCGTAAAATTGCAATGGCACGAATCCAATTAACCCTATAATATATGTGAGACTTATAGCATTTCTTTTTATAATTGAAGCTTAATTTATTGGACCATGTAATTGTTTTTCTAGGGGAGGGCCATGTTAGTGTTATGTTGCAGTACTTGCATACAAGGCAATGCCATAGATTGGTACCAAGAGTTTATGCATGCCTTAAATTGTCATTCTAGCAGATGGTTTGCCTCAAGTAATACTCAAGCGAAGTGTACTATGAGACATACAAATGACAAATGCGGATAGTCATTCGCTATTTTCTGGGCGACAACACCATAAGTATTATTATGCTTCCATCTTACATCACCTCTTTGGGAAGACTTATTCTTTCTACTGCTACATGAAGCTTGTGTGCACCTATTCAACCTTGCATTGGTTTGTTAATCAGACAGAAGTTTTGAAGAAGACTAATGATTTCCTCAGTCTTCACCTTTTCCTTGTGAAAGCAATTTTTCTTGGTTCATATTGTGCATCCAGATTAATTTTATATGCACAAATGTTTATCGCAAGTTGATTATTACCTATAATATGCCATATGGTTTTCCTGGCTTCTTCTAAATTCGGTATGTGATAGATTGTGTTCCAATTATATTTAGGGCTTCTTCGGTTCCATCGGATTCAATCTGGATTAGGAATGATAGATATAAGAAGAAATTCATGATAGGTACAACTAGAGACCGGATTTATTCCGTGTTAAAAACTAATTTACTCATGATAGATACAATAAGAGACCCGAAATGATTCCTCACCTCTTGACTAGTGGATTGATTTCTGGTCTTTTGGTGTCAATATTATGAGTAAATTAGCTCTTTACTCCGAATGAATCCCGACCTCTTGTTGTATCTATCATAAATTTTTGTTATATTTATCATTCACGACCCGGATTGAATCCGATGGAACCAAACAAGCCCTTAGTTCCAAAAGTATTTTTCAACTTCCTATTCATTTTCCTCACAGAACACGTTTTTCAGAAAATTCTTTTTCACATTTTCCATTCATTTCCCTCACAGAACACATTTTTCAGAAAATTCTTTTTCACATTTTCCATTCATTCCCCTCCCAGAACACATTTTCGGATTCAATCTGGATTAGGAATGATAGATATAAGAAGAAATTCATGATAGGTACAACTAGAGACCGGATTTATTCCGTGTTGAAAACTAATTTACTCATGATAGATACAATAAGAGACCCGAAATGATTCCTCACCTCTTGACTAGTGGATTGATTTCTGGTCTTTTGGTGTCAATATTATGAGTAAATTAGCTCTTTACTCCGAATGAATCCCGACCTCTTGTTGTATCTATCATAAATTTTTGTTATATTTATCATTCACGACCCGGATTGAATCCGATGGAACCAAACAAGCCCTTAGTTCCAAAAGTATTTTTCAACTTCCTATTCATTTTCCTCACAGAACACGTTTTTCAGAAAATTCTTTTTCACATTTTCCATTCATTTCCCTCACAGAACACATTTTTCAGAAAATTCTTTTTCACATTTTCCATTCATTCCCCTCCCAGAACACATTTTCGGATTCAATCTGGATTAGGAATGATAGATATAAGAAGAAATTCATGATAGGTACAACTAGAGACCGGATTTATTCCGTGTTGAAAACTAATTTACTCATGATAGATACAATAAGAGACCCGAAATGATTCCTCACCTCTTGACTAGTGGATTGATTTCTGGTCTTTTGGTGTCAATATTATGAGTAAATTAGCTCTTTACTCCGAATGAATCCCGACCTCTTGTTGTATCTATCATAAATTTTTGTTATATTTATCATTCACGACCCGGATTGAATCCGATGGAACCAAACAAGCCCTTAGTTCCAAAAGTATTTTTCAACTTCCTATTCATTTTCCTCACAGAACACGTTTTTCAGAAAATTCTTTTTCACATTTTCCATTCATTTCCCTCACAGAACACATTTTTCAGAAAATTCTTTTTCACATTTTCCATTCATTCCCCTCCCAGAACACATTTTCGGATTCAATCTGGATTAGGAATGATAGATATAAGAAGAAATTCATGATAGGTACAACTAGAGACCGGATTTATTCCGTGTTGAAAACTAATTTACTCATGATAGATACAATAAGAGACCCGAAATGATTCCTCACCTCTTGACTAGTGGATTGATTTCTGGTCTTTTGGTGTCAATATTATGAGTAAATTAGCTCTTTACTCCGAATGAATCCCGACCTCTTGTTGTATCTATCATAAATTTTTGTTATATTTATCATTCACGACCCGGATTGAATCCGATGGAACCAAACAAGCCCTTAGTTCCAAAAGTATTTTTCAACTTCCTATTCATTTTCCTCACAGAACACGTTTTTCAGAAAATTCTTTTTCACATTTTCCATTCATTTCCCTCACAGAACACATTTTTCAGAAAATTCTTTTTCACATTTTCCATTCATTCCCCTCCCAGAACACATTTTCGGATTCAATCTGGATTAGGAATGATAGATATAAGAAGAAATTCATGATAGGTACAACTAGAGACCGGATTTATTCCGTGTTGAAAACTAATTTACTCATGATAGATACAATAAGAGACCCGAAATGATTCCTCACCTCTTGACTAGTGGATTGATTTCTGGTCTTTTGGTGTCAATATTATGAGTAAATTAGCTCTTTACTCCGAATGAATCCCGACCTCTTGTTGTATCTATCATAAATTTTTGTTATATTTATCATTCACGACCCGGATTGAATCCGATGGAACCAAACAAGCCCTTAGTTCCAAAAGTATTTTTCAACTTCCTATTCATTTTCCTCACAGAACACGTTTTTCAGAAAATTCTTTTTCACATTTTCCATTCATTTCCCTCACAGAACACATTTTTCAGAAAATTCTTTTTCACATTTTCCATTCATTCCCCTCCCAGAACACATTTTCGGATTCAATCTGGATTAGGAATGATAGATATAAGAAGAAATTCATGATAGGTACAACTAGAGACCGGATTTATTCCGTGTTGAAAACTAATTTACTCATGATAGATACAATAAGAGACCCGAAATGATTCCTCACCTCTTGACTAGTGGATTGATTTCTGGTCTTTTGGTGTCAATATTATGAGTAAATTAGCTCTTTACTCCGAATGAATCCCGACCTCTTGTTGTATCTATCATAAATTTTTGTTATATTTATCATTCACGACCCGGATTGAATCCGATGGAACCAAACAAGCCCTTAGTTCCAAAAGTATTTTTCAACTTCCTATTCATTTTCCTCACAGAACACGTTTTTCAGAAAATTCTTTTTCACATTTTCCATTCATTTCCCTCACAGAACACATTTTTCAGAAAATTCTTTTTCACATTTTCCATTCATTCCCCTCCCAGAACACATTTTCGGATTCAATCTGGATTAGGAATGATAGATATAAGAAGAAATTCATGATAGGTACAACTAGAGACCGGATTTATTCCGTGTTGAAAACTAATTTACTCATGATAGATACAATAAGAGACCCGAAATGATTCCTCACCTCTTGACTAGTGGATTGATTTCTGGTCTTTTGGTGTCAATATTATGAGTAAATTAGCTCTTTACTCCGAATGAATCCCGACCTCTTGTTGTATCTATCATAAATTTTTGTTATATTTATCATTCACGACCCGGATTGAATCCGATGGAACCAAACAAGCCCTTAGTTCCAAAAGTATTTTTCAACTTCCTATTCATTTTCCTCACAGAACACGTTTTTCAGAAAATTCTTTTTCACATTTTCCATTCATTTCCCTCACAGAACACATTTTTCAGAAAATTCTTTTTCACATTTTCCATTCATTCCCCTCCCAGAACACATTTTCGGATTCAATCTGGATTAGGAATGATAGATATAAGAAGAAATTCATGATAGGTACAACTAGAGACCGGATTTATTCCGTGTTGAAAACTAATTTACTCATGATAGATACAATAAGAGACCCGAAATGATTCCTCACCTCTTGACTAGTGGATTGATTTCTGGTCTTTTGGTGTCAATATTATGAGTAAATTAGCTCTTTACTCCGAATGAATCCCGACCTCTTGTTGTATCTATCATAAATTTTTGTTATATTTATCATTCACGACCCGGATTGAATCCGATGGAACCAAACAAGCCCTTAGTTCCAAAAGTATTTTTCAACTTCCTATTCATTTTCCTCACAGAACACGTTTTTCAGAAAATTCTTTTTCACATTTTCCATTCATTTCCCTCACAGAACACATTTTTCAGAAAATTCTTTTTCACATTTTCCATTCATTCCCCTCCCAGAACACATTTTCGGATTCAATCTGGATTAGGAATGATAGATATAAGAAGAAATTCATGATAGGTACAACTAGAGACCGGATTTATTCCGTGTTGAAAACTAATTTACTCATGATAGATACAATAAGAGACCCGAAATGATTCCTCACCTCTTGACTAGTGGATTGATTTCTGGTCTTTTGGTGTCAATATTATGAGTAAATTAGCTCTTTACTCCGAATGAATCCCGACCTCTTGTTGTATCTATCATAAATTTTTGTTATATTTATCATTCACGACCCGGATTGAATCCGATGGAACCAAACAAGCCCTTAGTTCCAAAAGTATTTTTCAACTTCCTATTCATTTTCCTCACAGAACACGTTTTTCAGAAAATTCTTTTTCACATTTTCCATTCATTTCCCTCACAGAACACATTTTTCAGAAAATTCTTTTTCACATTTTCCATTCATTCCCCTCCCAGAACACATTTTCGGATTCAATCTGGATTAGGAATGATAGATATAAGAAGAAATTCATGATAGGTACAACTAGAGACCGGATTTATTCCGTGTTGAAAACTAATTTACTCATGATAGATACAATAAGAGACCCGAAATGATTCCTCACCTCTTGACTAGTGGATTGATTTCTGGTCTTTTGGTGTCAATATTATGAGTAAATTAGCTCTTTACTCCGAATGAATCCCGACCTCTTGTTGTATCTATCATAAATTTTTGTTATATTTATCATTCACGACCCGGATTGAATCCGATGGAACCAAACAAGCCCTTAGTTCCAAAAGTATTTTTCAACTTCCTATTCATTTTCCTCACAGAACACGTTTTTCAGAAAATTCTTTTTCACATTTTCCATTCATTTCCCTCACAGAACACATTTTTCAGAAAATTCTTTTTCACATTTTCCATTCATTCCCCTCCCAGAACACATTTTCGGATTCAATCTGGATTAGGAATGATAGATATAAGAAGAAATTCATGATAGGTACAACTAGAGACCGGATTTATTCCGTGTTGAAAACTAATTTACTCATGATAGATACAATAAGAGACCCGAAATGATTCCTCACCTCTTGACTAGTGGATTGATTTCTGGTCTTTTGGTGTCAATATTATGAGTAAATTAGCTCTTTACTCCGAATGAATCCCGACCTCTTGTTGTATCTATCATAAATTTTTGTTATATTTATCATTCACGACCCGGATTGAATCCGATGGAACCAAACAAGCCCTTAGTTCCAAAAGTATTTTTCAACTTCCTATTCATTTTCCTCACAGAACACGTTTTTCAGAAAATTCTTTTTCACATTTTCCATTCATTTCCCTCACAGAACACATTTTTCAGAAAATTCTTTTTCACATTTTCCATTCATTCCCCTCCCAGAACACATTTTCGGATTCAATCTGGATTAGGAATGATAGATATAAGAAGAAATTCATGATAGGTACAACTAGAGACCGGATTTATTCCGTGTTGAAAACTAATTTACTCATGATAGATACAATAAGAGACCCGAAATGATTCCTCACCTCTTGACTAGTGGATTGATTTCTGGTCTTTTGGTGTCAATATTATGAGTAAATTAGCTCTTTACTCCGAATGAATCCCGACCTCTTGTTGTATCTATCATAAATTTTTGTTATATTTATCATTCACGACCCGGATTGAATCCGATGGAACCAAACAAGCCCTTAGTTCCAAAAGTATTTTTCAACTTCCTATTCATTTTCCTCACAGAACACGTTTTTCAGAAAATTCTTTTTCACATTTTCCATTCATTTCCCTCACAGAACACATTTTTCAGAAAATTCTTTTTCACATTTTCCATTCATTCCCCTCCCAGAACACATTTTCGGATTCAATCTGGATTAGGAATGATAGATATAAGAAGAAATTCATGATAGGTACAACTAGAGACCGGATTTATTCCGTGTTGAAAACTAATTTACTCATGATAGATACAATAAGAGACCCGAAATGATTCCTCACCTCTTGACTAGTGGATTGATTTCTGGTCTTTTGGTGTCAATATTATGAGTAAATTAGCTCTTTACTCCGAATGAATCCCGACCTCTTGTTGTATCTATCATAAATTTTTGTTATATTTATCATTCACGACCCGGATTGAATCCGATGGAACCAAACAAGCCCTTAGTTCCAAAAGTATTTTTCAACTTCCTATTCATTTTCCTCACAGAACACGTTTTTCAGAAAATTCTTTTTCACATTTTCCATTCATTTCCCTCACAGAACACATTTTTCAGAAAATTCTTTTTCACATTTTCCATTCATTCCCCTCCCAGAACACATTTTCGGATTCAATCTGGATTAGGAATGATAGATATAAGAAGAAATTCATGATAGGTACAACTAGAGACCGGATTTATTCCGTGTTGAAAACTAATTTACTCATGATAGATACAATAAGAGACCCGAAATGATTCCTCACCTCTTGACTAGTGGATTGATTTCTGGTCTTTTGGTGTCAATATTATGAGTAAATTAGCTCTTTACTCCGAATGAATCCCGACCTCTTGTTGTATCTATCATAAATTTTTGTTATATTTATCATTCACGACCCGGATTGAATCCGATGGAACCAAACAAGCCCTTAGTTCCAAAAGTATTTTTCAACTTCCTATTCATTTTCCTCACAGAACACGTTTTTCAGAAAATTCTTTTTCACATTTTCCATTCATTTCCCTCACAGAACACATTTTTCAGAAAATTCTTTTTCACATTTTCCATTCATTCCCCTCCCAGAACACATTTTCGGATTCAATCTGGATTAGGAATGATAGATATAAGAAGAAATTCATGATAGGTACAACTAGAGACCGGATTTATTCCGTGTTGAAAACTAATTTACTCATGATAGATACAATAAGAGACCCGAAATGATTCCTCACCTCTTGACTAGTGGATTGATTTCTGGTCTTTTGGTGTCAATATTATGAGTAAATTAGCTCTTTACTCCGAATGAATCCCGACCTCTTGTTGTATCTATCATAAATTTTTGTTATATTTATCATTCACGACCCGGATTGAATCCGATGGAACCAAACAAGCCCTTAGTTCCAAAAGTATTTTTCAACTTCCTATTCATTTTCCTCACAGAACACGTTTTTCAGAAAATTCTTTTTCACATTTTCCATTCATTTCCCTCACAGAACACATTTTTCAGAAAATTCTTTTCACATTTTCCATTCATTCCCCTCCCAGAACACATTTTCGGATTCAATCTGGATTAGGAATGATAGATATAAGAAGAAATTCATGATAGGTACAACTAGAGACCGGATTTATTCCGTGTTGAAAACTAATTTACTCATGATAGATACAATAAGAGACCCGAAATGATTCCTCACCTCTTGACTAGTGGATTGATTTCTGGTCTTTTGGTGTCAATATTATGAGTAAATTAGCTCTTTACTCCGAATGAATCCCGACCTCTTGTTGTATCTATCATAAATTTTTGTTATATTTATCATTCACGACCCGGATTGAATCCGATGGAACCAAACAAGCCCTTAGTTCCAAAAGTATTTTTCAACTTCCTATTCATTTTCCTCACAGAACACGTTTTTCAGAAAATTCTTTTTCACATTTTCCATTCATTTCCCTCACAGAACACATTTTTCAGAAAATTCTTTTTCACATTTTCCATTCATTCCCCTCCCAGAACACATTTTCGGATTCAATCTGGATTAGGAATGATAGATATAAGAAGAAATTCATGATAGGTACAACTAGAGACCGGATTTATTCCGTGTTGAAAACTAATTTACTCATGATAGATACAATAAGAGACCCGAAATGATTCCTCACCTCTTGACTAGTGGATTGATTTCTGGTCTTTTGGTGTCAATATTATGAGTAAATTAGCTCTTTACTCCGAATGAATCCCGACCTCTTGTTGTATCTATCATAAATTTTTGTTATATTTATCATTCACGACCCGGATTGAATCCGATGGAACCAAACAAGCCCTTAGTTCCAAAAGTATTTTTCAACTTCCTATTCATTTTCCTCACAGAACACGTTTTTCAGAAAATTCTTTTTCACATTTTCCATTCATTTCCCTCACAGAACACATTTTTCAGAAAATTCTTTTTCACATTTTCCATTCATTCCCCTCCCAGAACACATTTTCGGATTCAATCTGGATTAGGAATGATAGATATAAGAAGAAATTCATGATAGGTACAACTAGAGACCGGATTTATTCCGTGTTGAAAACTAATTTACTCATGATAGATACAATAAGAGACCCGAAATGATTCCTCACCTCTTGACTAGTGGATTGATTTCTGGTCTTTTGGTGTCAATATTATGAGTAAATTAGCTCTTTACTCCGAATGAATCCCGACCTCTTGTTGTATCTATCATAAATTTTTGTTATATTTATCATTCACGACCCGGATTGAATCCGATGGAACCAAACAAGCCCTTAGTTCCAAAAGTATTTTTCAACTTCCTATTCATTTTCCTCACAGAACACGTTTTTCAGAAAATTCTTTTTCACATTTTCCATTCATTTCCCTCACAGAACACATTTTTCAGAAAATTCTTTTTCACATTTTCCATTCATTCCCCTCCCAGAACACATTTTCGGATTCAATCTGGATTAGGAATGATAGATATAAGAAGAAATTCATGATAGGTACAACTAGAGACCGGATTTATTCCGTGTTGAAAACTAATTTACTCATGATAGATACAATAAGAGACCCGAAATGATTCCTCACCTCTTGACTAGTGGATTGATTTCTGGTCTTTTGGTGTCAATATTATGAGTAAATTAGCTCTTTACTCCGAATGAATCCCGACCTCTTGTTGTATCTATCATAAATTTTTGTTATATTTATCATTCACGACCCGGATTGAATCCGATGGAACCAAACAAGCCCTTAGTTCCAAAAGTATTTTTCAACTTCCTATTCATTTTCCTCACAGAACACGTTTTTCAGAAAATTCTTTTTCACATTTTCCATTCATTTCCCTCACAGAACACATTTTTCAGAAAATTCTTTTTCACATTTTCCATTCATTCCCCTCCCAGAACACATTTTCGGATTCAATCTGGATTAGGAATGATAGATATAAGAAGAAATTCATGATAGGTACAACTAGAGACCGGATTTATTCCGTGTTGAAAACTAATTTACTCATGATAGATACAATAAGAGACCCGAAATGATTCCTCACCTCTTGACTAGTGGATTGATTTCTGGTCTTTTGGTGTCAATATTATGAGTAAATTAGCTCTTTACTCCGAATGAATCCCGACCTCTTGTTGTATCTATCATAAATTTTTGTTATATTTATCATTCACGACCCGGATTGAATCCGATGGAACCAAACAAGCCCTTAGTTCCAAAAGTATTTTTCAACTTCCTATTCATTTTCCTCACAGAACACGTTTTTCAGAAAATTCTTTTTCACATTTTCCATTCATTTCCCTCACAGAACACATTTTTCAGAAAATTCTTTTTCACATTTTCCATTCATTCCCTCCCAGAACACATTTTCGGATTCAATCTGGATTAGGAATGATAGATATAAGAAGAAATTCATGATAGGTACAACTAGAGACCGGATTTATTCCGTGTTGAAAACTAATTTACTCATGATAGATACAATAAGAGACCCGAAATGATTCCTCACCTCTTGACTAGTGGATTGATTTCTGGTCTTTTGGTGTCAATATTATGAGTAAATTAGCTCTTTACTCCGAATGAATCCCGACCTCTTGTTGTATCTATCATAAATTTTTGTTATATTTATCATTCACGACCCGGATTGAATCCGATGGAACCAAACAAGCCCTTAGTTCCAAAAGTATTTTTCAACTTCCTATTCATTTTCCTCACAGAACACGTTTTTCAGAAAATTCTTTTTCACATTTTCCATTCATTTCCCTCACAGAACACATTTTTCAGAAAATTCTTTTTCACATTTTCCATTCATTCCCCTCCCAGAACACATTTTCGGATTCAATCTGGATTAGGAATGATAGATATAAGAAGAAATTCATGATAGGTACAACTAGAGACCGGATTTATTCCGTGTTGAAAACTAATTTACTCATGATAGATACAATAAGAGACCCGAAATGATTCCTCACCTCTTGACTAGTGGATTGATTTCTGGTCTTTTGGTGTCAATATTATGAGTAAATTAGCTCTTTACTCCGAATGAATCCCGACCTCTTGTTGTATCTATCATAAATTTTTGTTATATTTATCATTCACGACCCGGATTGAATCCGATGGAACCAAACAAGCCCTTAGTTCCAAAAGTATTTTTCAACTTCCTATTCATTTTCCTCACAGAACACGTTTTTCAGAAAATTCTTTTTCACATTTTCCATTCATTTCCCTCACAGAACACATTTTTCAGAAAATTCTTTTTCACATTTTCCATTCATTCCCCTCCCAGAACACATTTTCGGATTCAATCTGGATTAGGAATGATAGATATAAGAAGAAATTCATGATAGGTACAACTAGAGACCGGATTTATTCCGTGTTGAAAACTAATTTACTCATGATAGATACAATAAGAGACCCGAAATGATTCCTCACCTCTTGACTAGTGGATTGATTTCTGGTCTTTTGGTGTCAATATTATGAGTAAATTAGCTCTTTACTCCGAATGAATCCCGACCTCTTGTTGTATCTATCATAAATTTTGTTATATTTATCATTCACGACCCGGATTGAATCCGATGGAACCAAACAAGCCCTTAGTTCCAAAAGTATTTTTCAACTTCCTATTCATTTTCCTCACAGAACACGTTTTTCAGAAAATTCTTTTTCACATTTTCCATTCATTTCCCTCACAGAACACATTTTTCAGAAAATTCTTTTTCACATTTTCCATTCATTCCCCTCCCAGAACACATTTTCGGATTCAATCTGGATTAGGAATGATAGATATAAGAAGAAATTCATGATAGGTACAACTAGAGACCGGATTTATTCCGTGTTGAAAACTAATTTACTCATGATAGATACAATAAGAGACCCGAAATGATTCCTCACCTCTTGACTAGTGGATTGATTTCTGGTCTTTTGGTGTCAATATTATGAGTAAATTAGCTCTTTACTCCGAATGAATCCCGACCTCTTGTTGTATCTATCATAAATTTTTGTTATATTTATCATTCACGACCCGGATTGAATCCGATGGAACCAAACAAGCCCTTAGTTCCAAAAGTATTTTTCAACTTCCTATTCATTTTCCTCACAGAACACGTTTTTCAGAAAATTCTTTTTCACATTTTCCATTCATTTCCCTCACAGAACACATTTTTCAGAAAATTCTTTTTCACATTTTCCATTCATTCCCCTCCCAGAACACATTTCGGATTCAATCTGGATTAGGAATGATAGATATAAGAAGAAATTCATGATAGGTACAACTAGAGACCGGATTTATTCCGTGTTGAAAACTAATTTACTCATGATAGATACAATAAGAGACCCGAAATGATTCCTCACCTCTTGACTAGTGGATTGATTTCTGGTCTTTGGTGTCAATATTATGAGTAAATTAGCTCTTTACTCCGAATGAATCCCGACCTCTTGTTGTATCTATCATAAATTTTTGTTATATTTATCATTCACGACCCGGATTGAATCCGATGGAACCAAACAAGCCCTTAGTTCCAAAAGTATTTTTCAACTTCCTATTCATTTTCCTCACAGAACACGTTTTTCAGAAAAATTCTTTTTCACATTTTCCATTCATTCCCTCACAGAACACATTTTTCAGAAATTCTTTTTCACATTTTCCATTCATTCCCCTCCCAGAACACATTTTCGGATTCAATCTGGATTAGGAATGATAGATATAAGAAGAAATTCATGATAGGTACAACTAGAGACCGGATTTATTCCGTGTTGAAAACTAATTTACTCATGATAGATACAATAAGAGACCCGAAATGATTCCTCACCTCTTGACTAGTGGATTGATTTCTGGTCTTTTGGTGTCAATATTATGAGTAAATTAGCTCTTTACTCCGAATGAATCCCGACCTCTTGTTGTATCTATCATAAATTTTTGTTATATTTATCATTCACGACCCGGATTGAATCCGATGGAACCAAACAAGCCCTTAGTTCCAAAAGTATTTTTCAACTTCCTATTCATTTTCCTCACAGAACACGTTTTTCAGAAAATTCTTTTTCACATTTTCCATTCATTTCCCTCACAGAACACATTTTTCAGAAAATTCTTTTTCACATTTTCCATTCATTCCCCTCCCAGAACACATTTTCGGATTCAATCTGGATTAGGAATGATAGATATAAGAAGAAATTCATGATAGGTACAACTAGAGACCGGATTTATTCCGTGTTGAAAACTAATTTACTCATGATAGATACAATAAGAGACCCGAAATGATTCCTCACCTCTTGACTAGTGGATTGATTTCTGGTCTTTTGGTGTCAATATTATGAGTAAATTAGCTCTTTACTCCGAATGAATCCCGACCTCTTGTTGTATCTATCATAAATTTTTGTTATATTTATCATTCACGACCCGGATTGAATCCGATGGAACCAAACAAGCCCTTAGTTCCAAAAGTATTTTTCAACTTCCTATTCATTTTCCTCACAGAACACGTTTTTCAGAAAATTCTTTTTCACATTTTCCATTCATTTCCCTCACAGAACACATTTTTCAGAAAATTCTTTTTCACATTTTCCATTCATTCCCCTCCCAGAACACGGTTCAAAAAAAGTCCTTTTTTCCCTTAAAAACTACTGTTGATTCTGCCATTGGTGACCAATTGACCAAGCATGGAGCTGTTCGAGGGCCCTACATCAACTCTTGGAGACTGAAATTATCATGCTAACGATGCATTATCTTGTTTTTTCATAGCTTTGTGCTGATGGCATTGTTTGAGATTCAGACAACAGAATGATCTAGAAGTGTCGATGCAACCAACCAGTAGGGGCAACTGCGAGCACCATTCCATCCTATAAACATGACAACAGGGCACTCCCAGTGGGCACTGTGCACGGTAGAATTTGTTTCCGGCGCGCCGCACGCAAGGCAGCGCTGGGCTCTCCACACTAGATCGGCCATTCCTCGACTCGCTGCAATCACGTCGAGCCTGCAGACAAATGCCATCAAGCCTGTTCTTTTGGAATAATTTTTTTCTCCTTTGAAGCACTTTAGGAATAAAAGATGGTTTAGCCTGCAGACAAAATCCATAGGATCATCGCAATGCCTTCGACTCTCTTGTTTGGCTGGTTAGCTTGTTGATTTGATGGGAGTGGAATTGCAGGGTTAAGGACCGCGCTGCACTACAACCGGTTTTGTGGGCATGGAATTGCTGGGCCCTTGCCTCCCAGATCTTGGAGGAAGCAGGTTGTGGCATGTGCCGGTTTTGTGGGCATCAAGCTGCTTTTAGGCCTCATGCTGTATTAGGCTTTGTGGTTTACTATTTATTTTGTTTCCTTTGTAACCTTTGTTGTACGGTGTTAAATCTCTCTCCTTAAGAAAAAAACGTGTTTTCTTTGTAACCTTTGTTGTACGTTGTAACGTTTGCATATTTCTTAAAATTCGCAAAATTGATAACTTGATGGGTTTGATTGATAGCACTCCACCACCTCCTGCACCGACTTAGGACGAATTTTTTAATACAATTTCTTTAAAAAATTATAGAATTTTTGTGAATTTTAAAAAATATACACTATTTGTCTGCAGGGTGGACGAAATCTAAATTTCATCTACCCACCCAGCTGACAAAAACGGTTGCTGAGCAGACGAAATTTAGATTTCATCTGCCGGGTGGATGAAACTTCTGCAGCCATATGTGCCCTACTGTATTTGTCCTTTGGGCAACGAAATCTAGAATTCATCTAACGGTTGGATGAAATCTCGGTGTTAACACCCATGATCTACCTCTCTCTCTCTCTCTCTCTCTCTCTCTCTCTCAATCTCCCATTGCTTGCGGGGAGTGGTTGCGGCGGCGGCGGCAAGCGGGGAGGAGTGGGGGTAGCTGCCTCTTGATGGCGCGGAAGGCGTCAACATGTCTTGTTTTTCTTTATTTGTTCTTTTTATTATTGTTTGTTGATATTAATAGTAAATAGGAATGGTAGTTCAAATAGTTATTGTTATTAATATTATAGTTTGTACAATACTTTAGTTTAGATAATATTTTAGATTGAGATGTTGGCTAGGGTTTAGGGTTTACAATGGGTTTAGAGATTAATAAATTTAGGAATTATAGCATACATAATGGTTTAGTTTAGTCTTATGGTTTCCACATAACTTTACTTTAGATTAGGTATTTTATTTATATTTCGGTTAAGGTTTATTTTAGTGTATAATTGTAGATCATTTCAAAACCAGATTATATTGTATAAGTGGTTGTAATTAATAGCAGGAAGTAGGCATGTCAATTCAAAACCAGATTCGTATATTCTATGGGATCGGAGAAATTGTTCATGGCCCGTCGGGTGTTGATTTGAGTTCATTTCCTCATATCACTATTGATCATCCGAACCATGACGGTGCTAACATAAAGGATTTGAAAGATTGGTTCGTGGCAATGTTTCAAATGGATGGAAATGTTTATTCGGTCATGGTTCAATGCATGTATCTTAGAAGCATTAGTCCAGTTATGTATGAGTTGGTATTGGCGGATAGAACACATAAGTGGAGGAAATGGGTAGAGTGGTGTAGCCGTGTAGGAGGCACAATGTTTCTTTAACTATTATAGTTCAGCCATATTTAAAGACTGTTGTTGACGAGGCAAGCTCATTGCAGCATCCCGAGGACGATACATGATGTGCTAGTGCAGAAATTGGAGAATGTGTCATTGCACGAATGCAAATTAGAGACGAGGGTTGCACTCAGAGGGAGGAAATTGATGGTGTCACAGATGGTGTTGAAACAATCGAGTGTTTTAGGGATCTTTCTCCCTTGTTATCTCACATCTTCTTTTCTTTTCCCTAAGCATACAATCTCATGTGACGCTGGTCGTTCCAGACCTTCTAAACGGCTTGTCGTGCTAGACTTGCCTTTCAATCCATATACCATATTGCTTCCCTGAAGAAAAAATACAATACCCTAAAATACTCCAAGGTGAAATGATACAACGGGTTATTCTGTGTGCTTGCAAAATATTATTGTAGAGCCTAAGAAACACCAACAGCTGTCTCTCAGGATCTCTTTGCATCGGCTCTTCATTAGGAATCAAATCATTAGCCATCTCTTCTAGTTGACTATTCATGACAGCCTTGCCTCCCAGTTGGTCATCAATGCTCAATTTACCACCAATCCCCTCATGTACTGGATACGCCGATATTCATCATTTTTTTTTATCTTGAATGGTTTCTTGTTTGATCAATTTTCCCATTACTGCCCACTCTGGACAGTTATCGAGTGACACTAGTTTAATCCCTTATTCCAAGCAATAAATGAGGAAGGGACATCGCCAACAATATTTATGACGACAAATCATCTCCTCATGGTGCCTTGTTTTTTCTTGTTGTCGTTGATACTTGGTGATCAAACCTTGACAAGTCACCCCCCTTTGTGGAGCTCTGGAGCCTTCAGCTTCTTTTCAGCGGCCTTTTCCTTTCATATCAGTAGGATCAATGATTCCCTTATCTTTGGCCAATTCAGAAGTTAGCAACTTAGTTAGCTGTCTCCACCATGTTGACAGGGAAAGGATGTCCATCAATCCTCACCGTCTTTGCAGGTTTAGTGAGAATTTAAAATTTTAACATGCAATGCTCAATAGCCGATTGGATCTGACGTCGAAACAACTTGCAATCAATAGTGTTATGAGAAGTAGCATTATGCCACTTGAAATACACTATCCTCTTCACATCCTGACATCCTCTATACTTTATGGCTCAAACTTTCAAACTCTTGAGCTTCATATTTCTCCATGAGGTGAGGAAGTAATCCTTGGAATGCAACATCAGCATGTAGAGCATCCGACAAAACTAAACTGTTGCATTTATTTCTATTTTCTGAACCTTTGAATAAATCCTGCTATAGATTCAGCATTTCTTTGCCTTAGGCTGGTCAAATTGGTAAGCTTTTTCTCATGTATCCCAGCAAAGAAATACTGGTGGAATTATTTCTCCAAATCAGCCAAAGTTATAATAGAATTTGCTGGTAAAGTCACAAACCAAGGAAATGCCGATCCTAACAAAGAGCTTGAGAACAATCAGACTCTTAGAGGATCATTGGGAGCAACTTCTCCATATTGTACCTAGAACTGATTAACATGTTCTACTGTTGAGATATCTTCTTGTCCAGAGAATTTAGTAAAATCAGGCACCTTATATCGATGAGAATATGGCAACATATCATATGCAGCTGGGTAAGGTGTCTGATACATCACATTTTGGGCTTTCAGTTTTATGCGGAATTGATTCTATATCACATCGGCTATTCTTGAAGACCAATCCACTTGTTTAGCTCTCTGAACTAGCTGTTCAATTTCTGGTTGATGAACTGGTTGCGGATTTGGTTGTGGATCTTGAATTGGTGGATGTTCTTGTACCTGCGGCTGAGGAACCACCGATTATGCTGGATTTTATTGATTTTGCTGATAAATCAGTTATCGAACTGATCCCCATGGTCGCTGTTGGTGAACTGGTTGCATAGGTAGAGGATTGTTAGCAGTAGCATGATCACTACTTGATTCTCAATCGACTAAGTTTGAGTAGTCGATTGATCAATCTTCTATTCTACTGAAGTACTCCATGATTGTTATAAACCAAAGACCATGACATACCATCATCACAGGGAACCCATGATGTAGTCACTCGACAGCTATATAGGTTGAATGTAGTAGGACCAGTGTTTGGAATAAAAAAGCCATGTGGCATGCCCCATCCAACAGCAGGGTTATAACCACTAGAATACCCAGATCTCCTTTGTGCTGATGTGGTAGCTAACAGCGATGTAGTAGAGTAGATCGGAGCATTTTGAGTTGTAGTATTAATCGGTGGAGGCGGCCTAAATAGTGGAAGTGTTGAGGGAACCCCTCCTGCCGGAATTAGCCAAGAAGCCGATTGGCTTGTTAAAATCGACTGACTAGCTAGCCGATTGTCCTTGTGTAATCATCAAGGTAGCCGATGGAGTTATAGTAGCATTTGTAGTTTTGGCACTAGTGACTTGAGCAGCAGAAACAATTGAAGATGCTACTATAGAAGATGTTGATGCAGTTGTAGTAATAGCGTTGGACATCTGCAAACGTTGTTCATATGATGGTCCTTTGAATCCGAGAGCTCCTTCTCGATGCAATGTTTTCAGCACTACATTGTGAACTATATTGGTCTGCACCGTCGACTGCTTAATCAATGCATGATGTATAGCTTCATTGACCATATCTTGAAATTTCCTTGGTTCTTCAGCAACAGTAATCTGACATGGCACAGGGAATTTTGTCTTCTTCACAGCTTCTCCTCTTTTCGTAGCACTGAATGGTTTAGGGCAAGTCAACTTGTATGCTTCCATAGCTCTTGCCAAGCCACCTTCTGATCAGCACTAATGACATTATGCGGGTTCACCGCAACACCATAATTGGGATCAACTCTTAGAGGCTTGGTCGAAAGCTTTTCGTGTCCCACCTGGCATGCAAAAAATGTGTTGACGCAAAAATCAGGCGAAGACCTTCATATAGTAACACACGAACATGTGCCACAATTAGATCTGAGGCATGCTAGTCAATTTGACCTGTTAATTGACAAGAAATCATATCATTAAATTATGAGCATATGGGCCAGATATCCAATTAGCTCTACAAGTAAAATCGATAGACGTTGTCTAATATGATAAATAATGAATCGACTAGATCAACTGATTCAACACAGAGGTATATAAGATCAGTAGAATGCAACCTAACAAGCTAAACAGGAAATCACCTGAGACAGTTCTAATTGATTGTATAACAATCTAAAGATAAAGAACAAGTAGATAGTCGATCAAAACATATTTTAAGTTGGATAACTATGATAAGAGCTAAACTTGCACAAGATTAAAAAAAACTTACTAAACCTAGCTAATATCAATAACAGTTGAATAAATCTTGACGACGCAACAACAATACGATTGGAAGCTAAAGCATATATTACTCGGCAAAAATGGAACTTACGTGCAAGCTTGGAGATCCAAGCGATGCAACCCTTGCAAACACGGAAGAACTCGTGAAAAGAAAAGGGTTGATGAAGTCACCGACAATGTATGAAAATTGCAAGTATGTAAATTGCAAAGTAATAAAAGGGTTTTGTTTGATTAGTGTGTTTAGTTTTCAAGACCTCGTAGGGCCAATATTTATATCCTAAGCTAGGACTCCCAGCCAATCACGTCATCATCAAAACTTAATGCTAAAGAAAAGATTTTCATAAAATAAAATAGCGTAATAGACTCAAACAAAAATACTAGATTTTACACAAAGCCAAACATCAATCAGTTGATCTTCACCCCAATTGGCAACGACACCAATCATCAGGGGTCTTCTTCCGATGCTAAAGAAAATCAGGTGTCTCCTTCCAAATCAGCCATCCACTCCCTCTTGTCGATTCCTTAAACACATCCAATTCTGATTCTAATTTATCTCTTGTCTCCTTGCTCCTTCTTGACATCGGCCTTAGGCACATGCAAAAAACCATGTCAACAACCCTTTATATTTATTGAGAGGGGAGGTCTTGACCCTTATGGAATTAAAACTCTAATGAAATCTCGTCAAAATACAATCCCTAATTCGGTGTACCCAGGCACAACTGGTCTAACCTCTTGAACAACCGGTCTGACCACTTATATGTTGGTGCACCTTAGGTACACACTTTTAGTGCCATTTAGGTGGAGTTTTTGGACTAATTCTTATACTAACCCGTCACATGGCATGTGAAATAACCCTATTTGCACATACGTGTTGTGTTTTGGAGCATATTACATTTTGCAGGAAATCGGCCCAGTTTGGAACATTTACATCCAAAGCCCAAAACAAACTACAAGCCCGAAGGAATCAAACCTAACTGAGGAAGCTCAACTGATTCACTAATGGACCATGTGGGCTTTCTTAGCCCAACTCAAGGTCCTAAGAGTCCACATTCAGTAATCTTTGGGCATGGGAGACTTAAGCATTAAGGAATCAAAGATTTGGAAAGTTCTCCACGAGATTGAGTCAGACTTGGATTCATTCGCGAAGGCCGGGACAACATGGTCTTTTTGTGCATATTCGGAGATATAAACGGCCTCAAATGACAAAATGTTGATGAGCAATGTTGACGGCATCATCAAGCTCCAAGATTTGGACCTATGGGTCGCATTATTTGGAATATCGAGCTAGGAGATACTGCCCCCGATTTACATGGTGCCTAGAAGAGTCCGAAACAAACAGATTTTGGTATGACACTTTTTTGGGAAACTTAACTTTGTTTCCAAGAAAAGTCATGAATACGAAAGTTATTGGAAATTTCGTGCCACACAATTTGGAGTTTGAGGGTGCCTCATTTGGAGGATCTTGTTTTCTTGGCTCCTAAGCAAGGATCTCGTGGAAGGCAAGGTGGAGCACGCCCCAAGGCTCCCATATGGCATAAATACAACCCCTTAGGCATCCCAAGAACATCTATTGATCCATCCACCACAAAACCTTGAGGGACACACCGGAGGAAGCCGATTGCTGCCGTCCTCGACGTTGCCTAGGAGACAGCTTAGGCTAGACCCTAGCCGCCATGGTTGGGCCTGTGTAGTGAAGCCGTGGTGGGATTCCGAAGTTCAAGACACATGTACATTGAATGGCGATATCAATCTATTATTGTCTTGTTGCTTTGATCTTCTAAGATGCGTGCTATATCTCATTTGTCTAGCTAGCATATGATAGATCTAATCGTGGTGATTAGTCTTTATGTCTAGTTGGTTTATGTTCTCTTCATATGTCTCTAAGGCGGTGATAGATTACAATCGTGTGGTGGTAGCACGCGGTAGGGAAAAGGACTGTGCGACATATGTTCTTAGTAGGTTTAGATCTAATCGTGGTGATTAGTCTATGGCTTGCGGATATATCTTAGTGGTGCACGGGAAGCTGGTGGTTGAAGACCCTAGTGTAGTGACAGTATGCGAGAGGAGAAAGGCCGGTGGAACATGTGTTGTGGGATCATGTCCCCTTATCAGAGTACGAGATAGATTAGGTTTTCACTTTGGCCGGAGTTGCAATGAAGAAGATGGTGGGATCGTGCTCCCGAAGATCGTGCTACCTCGTGGCGATCGGAGGTGTTCATTCACATCCATCTCACACAATCACATATTCAACCCTCATATGCAATGTGTTTCATGATAGGATTAGATCTATTTAGCTAGATAGAAAACCCTAGTGAGTTTTTTATCGATCGGCGGATTGATAAACCTTGGGGGAATACAGCTACAATGATCAATGCACTTGTGGGTTACAAATTGACGCGTCTAAGGAGCATCAACATTATCTCAAGATGCAAAACCTCTAAAGTTCATAACTCTCTCATCTAGACTCCAAGTCGGAGTTCTACATATGAATTTTTATCTACTCGATGAGATCTATCCAATGGTGATGTACACTTAGGATTTTAAGGCTTTTGACCTAGTTGGTCTAGACCGGTTGTGACAAAAGCTTTAACCGATCGTCTTAAACCTACCAATTTTGGTCGTCAACAAATATGATAGGTGAAGAGTGGACATATTGAATTTAAAAAGGATCTAGGTGGCAAATCGCCTAAACTAATTTGGCTCAAGAATGAATTAGCATGTGTAATTAATACTCAATTGTCTAATACATGGTGTTCAACAGAATCATATAGGGGTACTTGGGTATAATGTCCTGATTAGGCCACCGTTTTCCATGTTGTTCACAACCAGACACGATCTCACATTTGTTGCATCATAGAGTTCACATGGAGAACTTAATAAAAACCATGAGAATCATTTATTTAAGTTATATTACAATAGAGCGGAAGACTTAATAAAACAACTCAGTTTTGTTACATCATTTTGATATAGAGCCATTAAAAGAGATCCCAACACTCAACCCTGATTAACTGTACACAAGAAGCCAATCGATCGAAACAACGTACACTTAGCCGATCAGAGGAGGAATCAACTATGCACAAAAGAACATCAATTGGCCAAAGGCAATCAGCTACGAGCCTACCATCAACACAAATGAAGATCGGCTGCACCAACTAGTCTACTCCTTGGTGGAGATATACTCCAGGCGCCATCCATCGGGCAATTCCGTCGGACGAGATCAGATCGGCTGAAACAGATATAGCTATAAGCAAGGCTCAGTATACTAATACTCATAAGATATCCAATTTACATTAAGATGATAAACATCCTAACTTATGCAAGCTTTTTGGTTGTGGGTTTGTTTTGCCTAAAACGACTAAGTAGTGAATCCTTACTTTCATGATTTTAGCCAATTTATGCATTCTCTTCATCGGCTTGGTGATAGCAAAGGAACTAATACATTACAGTTGTTTAAATATCAACATCAATATTTATACCATGAATCCCATCATTTTCTTCCATTAGCAACTTTTATGTTCAAGTTGTTACTCGTAGTTGCACAGTTGGTAAGTAGTCACAATAACCATGTGAGACTGGACGAATTGATTCAAGTTTTTCTCTATAGAGGAAACCCGACGAGCACAACACGAGAACAAATCTCAGACTTCTCCCATGGCAATGTTTCCCATCAGACTCCGCACCATCATCCAGTCCACCTAGACCAATTACAAAGATCCACAAACCTCAAGACCCAGCCTGTGCCATGACCGCAACTACAGCCTCCACCTCCTCCTCCTCCTCCAAGTAGAGGTGGAACCGAGATTGACGTCTTGGGTACATCCATTTAGTCGCTCCATATAGCGATCATGCCAATGGTATGTTCAACACTTATCCTAAAGGTACAACAGACGACATAGTCATTAGCATATTTTCATCTGTTATAGACAGAGCAAAATCCACAAATGTGAAGCACTTGCTGTCGTAAAAAACACAGCTGATAATGCAAAATCGGATCAAGTTCTATTTTCTCAGGGGAAGTTATCTATTGAGTGATGGGCAACAAACATGCAAATTTAAAGAACAACTGGCCAAATGTTGCGAGGTGAAATGTAGATACATTTTACACTCAGGTCATGACTTTGGGGTTCTTAACTTCTATTAGACTAGTGGTGGTGTTCTTTATCCTGTTGTATTCGAATGCAACACTGAAACATGACATGCAGCAAGTTCTTGGGTTCAAACTTGGAAATATAAGTTCAAGAAATTGGGCCAAAAAGATGAATAGAGCCAGGTTTGATATGATAACAAGCTTACCAAGTTGAATCTTGAGTCGGCGAGCATTTTCACTGGAATAAGGAGCACTCTTCTTGCGATAGAGGTAAGCTTGATATGAAAATAATTCGACCGGGGGAGAAATCAGCTGTCCAGGTTCGGCAGATCAAAATAGGTTGGAATAGGACCAAACATGTTGTATCGGCTAAAGGCGACATAAGGAATGATCGGGCGAGCAGAGGAACTTAGACAATGGAAAGAAGTATAAGATGAAGCGACATTGAGGTCAAACGAAATAAAATAAGGTCGGATAGAAGGTCGGGCGAGACGGACACCATGTCGGGCACAATAGAAGTCGTACGCGATCAGCTAGAGGCTGGATAGCATGGATGTTTAGCGGGTCGGCAGAAGGCAAAGAGGTCGGGACAAGTAGGATATGAATAGGATGAACCTCAGTCAATGCAAGGATTCGTAAAATGAGCTCCGTGGCTATTTACTTAAGTTGATTTAGCCTAATTTAACAAGGTAAATGACCAGGTTGTTACAAACTACACCCGAATCATGGGTTGCAGAGATAGTTTCAGAAGGTGGATTTATGATGATATGGCAATTTAGACACCACATGTAGACATACATCTTTGGCCTTTGGGTGCATTACATAAGAGGAAATGTAAAACAGTTCGTAGACACCCCCGCACGGGCGCACGCCGCATCAGCATAAGTTGGTTGACTCAACTTTTCCTTGCTATGCCGCTTCAGTAACTACCTTAGCCTGCACTGCCCCTTCGTTTCTGTTCACGTCCGAAGTTGAGGACGGTAGCTCAAAAGTATTGTGCTTCTCAAAACTGTTTTCCGTATCATGGGCATTCACTTGGTCCTCGTTCTTCCCCCATATGAGCGCATAGAGGCCAAGAACAATTACTATTGCACCAATCAGCCTATATGAGGGAAATCAAATTAATTAAGATGATGTAGTTTTTTCCTTTTGAAATCAGGAATTGACAAGAACATGTAGTTGATCTTGGATGAGACATATACCTTCCTAAAGTGACCACCTCGGAGAGAATGATGGAGCCAAGCAGAGTCACTATGATCATGCAGAGTGGGCTAAACGCAGTTACAAAAACTGGGCCCCTATCCTTCATTACTATTCCTTGCACGTAGTAAGCAACACCTGAACACATTACTCCCTACAGCAACAGAGCGACATCCGTTAGCAAAAATTTTACTATAACAAAAGTTTGTGAGAGGAATCACAGTTTTCAATGGAACGAAAAGACTAAAAGAATAGTAAAATGTGGGCTAGTGGAAGATATGACCCATAAATAGCATATGGAAACCGCTTAGCTGCTACTTACCGAGTAGACGGCCGTGAAGAGTCTCATGTCAAACCCAACAGACCAAGCCTTGGTGTTCCGCTCCATGACTAGAGCTAGTGCACCGCTCTCCATGGCACCCAATGCGCATATCAGAGTGGTCAAGGAGAGCTCAGATGGGTAACTCCTCAACGTGTATGACTGAAAATTTTGCAAGTAACTTAGTAACACAATACACTTTTTTTTAAAAAAAATAAGAAGCTCAAAAATAAGACCCAGCAGGCCGTTGAAGCAGTTGGCAAAAATATTGTATGTACAATAAAAATCACATAACATTCTAACCGTAGGTGCCAGGAATTGTAGTTAATTACTTGGAGTATGAAGAAGGCAGACCAGCAGAAGCAGCTTAACAGGATCATGAAGGTGCCCATGAGCCAGTGGCCGCTGTTGTGGGCACCACTGTCCGAGACAGCGTGGCTGACATGCTTGGTCCATGGGAACTTGACGATGGGGCCGTTGAAAAGTATCATGAGCAGCGCGCCCCCTACTGTTATGGCTGTGCCAGCAATCTTAGCCTGGCTACGTCTCTGCTTGACGTTTATTCTCTCCATTCTTGATTGTCACAAGGAAAAAGAAATTTTAGCATGTATGCTTTCTTGCTAATTTGGGGAATACACTTATGAGTGTTTGTATATTATTAATGAAGTGTAGCTTCACCTGAGTATGATGGCATTTACAAATGTCACAGCAGGCAATATGTTCGTTAGAGCCGAGGAGAATGATGCAGATGTGTTGTTCACTCCAATGTAGATGAAGTTTTGGTCAAGCACGGGCCTTGATTAATTTAGAGAGGAGTATAATTGTGAAATAATTATAATAATAAACTGAAAGATCACACAAAAAATTGCAATGTTGTTGGTTTATTACTCTAGTAAACCCAAAGCAAGGATCTTGAAGAACACTGAGAGGGTCATTTTGGACCTTGTTTTCCTGCAGAAAACATAAAGTACTGTTAAAATTACCATTATGTGGCTTTCTTGTTTCCCTTCACTATTATCTGAGTGTACGCAAAGGATGAATTAGGCGACGGCTGACAACTGACATGTCGTATTGCTAATTTGCTAGTATTTCTTTTCAGTTAAAGATTAGTAATGCTACCAGAGGAAAAGGTCTATTTGAACCCTAACTTATGAAGGGTGGATTACATCACTCTATCAATATAAGACCGGATATTTTACACCCCCAAACTATTTAAACCAATTTAAATAACCACGGGTGATTTTATAGGTGGTTTTGCTGATGTGGCATCACACGTGGACAACAACGTGACAAAGGTATGTTTTAAAGTCTACCAACTATCGATTTTGGTCCAAATAACTCCCTAACTATATAATTAGATATTAAGCCACTCAAATTTTGGTATTTTCTTAGTCATGTCTTGCTATTTTTTTTTCTTATTTTGCTAATATAGATCTTTAATGGTCCACGTGAAATAGAAAAAGTTCTACTGGAAATGAAGCCAACGGCTAAGATGGTTGGGCTCTGTAGTGATGTAGACTGTAGAGGTGTGGAGCGAGCAACGATGTGAAATAGGACCGGAAAAGGGCAGCGATGAACTTTCTTTTTTTTTTCTATTTTGCTAATGTAGTAGAGAGAAAAAAATAGCAAATATCACCTCTCGAACCAGAGCGCGAACGGAGCCATTACAACGGCTGCAGCCACGTTCCGATAGACAACGAGGACATAGTGGCTCATTCCCTGACGTAGGGACGCCACAGAAACGAGGAACATCCCGGCGAAGCCGAACTGAAGAAAGACCATGGCCATGTATGGCATCACCTTCCTCCATGTCCCGGCAAGTTCCATGGGATCGATCACCCTCCTCTGCCTCGCCCTATATCGCTCGCTCAGGCCTGTGGCCTTCCTTGTTTGACATGCAAACACCCTGCACACATGTTATATACACACTGAAAAGTTGGCTGGCCAAGCAGCGTTGCCCCACACGGCACTACGTACTGTGGCTGCAGGTGGGTACTGAGTATACAAACAAACCAACCCAGCGTTTGTGGTTAGCATTTCGCTGCAAACATTGCTACGTTATTATCTGCAGAGGCCAAAGCGACATCCCAAAGATGTCAAAGCCGGACTGCCCATCACTGAGCTGGCTGCAGCTGCTTGTCCTTATGATGGTGTTGCAGACGTACGTGCGCACTAGCTAGTAGTATTTTGGACACTAGAACTGATAACGCAACTCTCAAAAACCCGGAAAACCTAAGTATTTTACTGAATCTAAAGTTCCGATCTTCATCAGGGTTCTAGCATAGAAGAGAGAGTACGCAATCTCTAGGTGATCTGCCTTCTGTTTTTAATTTGAAAACTACAAATTCGAGTGAGGCAAGATGCATCTAGCATCGCAGGAACTACGAAAGATCCGAATCTTTATAAGCTAATAAGTTGTATCTATTCGTACTACCCTGTTAAATTTTGCTCTTGTCAACCACATCAACTTTTGACGGACAGTGGGTCATTGGCCATGCTACGCTGTTGATTTTCACTTTAAAGTCATAGACGTAGTCGGGACATATATGGAAATGAGGGGTGCGTGGCCTGTCACTTTAAAGTTGCTTGGGGTGGAGCGGATAAGTGGGAGCCGAGAGTGGAACGAGACGTTGGATTTTTGCTGCGCTAGCTAAGAACTCAGATGGTGGCAAACAAGCGTATACGATTTGCCTCCTTGCTTTGGTCGGTGGGTGCGGTCATGCGAGGATTCGCAACGGGGGAACCGCCCCGAGTTTATCCCGTGGACCATGATGCATGCTTCAGTACCAATTGGCCATGTCCATAAATTAAAATGTTAAGGCTGATATGTTTAGTTAGCAGAGCGTGCACTTGCTGCCCAATCGGAGCAATGTGACGCAGCTAGCTAGTGTAAAAGCTAATAACAGATTATTTGACCAAACAGAGAAATCGTTTTGTTCCAGGTGCACTAACTGACTATTTTTTTGATAGAAATAGAAGCTGGGGATAGAGAACTCAGTTAGGGACACTGAGGGCTGGTAACTGAGGATTGCCCTCGTCGGCGACATTCCCCGGCGATGGGCATCATCCATGGAGAAGAATCTTTCTAGCAAAGAGGTAAGTGCAGGTCATTATTCCTCGACGGAGGAAGGGTGAGGGGATGAGAATGACGGCGGATTTGAGTGGACTTCACCGGTGGAATCCCTACTAGTTTTTCCAGATCCCTGGTATGGGCTTAGGCCTCAAGGATCCAGGACATGTTTTGGGGGTAATGGTGATTGAAAGCTCTCCATATCAACCTTTATTAGAGTTAGGTAAATAAAAAATTTACAAAAGTTTGAGAAGTTATGTTATTCATCAGTTATTTAAAGAGTAAAAAACAAAACCTAAGTTTCTATGCTAAAAAAGTTAGGAACATGAAGTTCTTTATCTTAAGCATCAATTACTAGTAACTTGGTGAGACAAATCATATATCCACAAGGTAAGGAGAAACCTTGAAGTAACTTGTATCTGTCTTAGTCCTACAGCATTACTCGAGGACGAGCAAAGGACTAAGTGTGGCGGCATTTGTTGATGGTCCTTAACTACCATATTTAATCGTGAATATTTACTACAAACAATCACGAAACTTAGTGATAGGAGCTTATGACTAATCATTTCCACAAGTTTTGGTGAAATATCAATTTTAGGAGACTACAACTGAATAAAGGGGATAAGCCCACTGAAAAACCCAAGAAATATCTCTATGGAAAACTGCAGAAAAGCTAACGACGGCCATGGGCCTATAAACCGAAGGAAAACTAACGCAACTTCACGTGTTACATGTGGGGTCATCATAAGAGGCCCACAAGGAGTGCGTCAGCCAAAGTTGGGCCCAAACAGGAGCACTGGTGGGCCAATCGGTCCCCCACCAACACCCTTCCAGCCCAACTTCGGCGAGGTGGTTGTTAGTCGGTTCCTGTTGGCGGATAGCACACGGGGTACCTCACACCGGTGAGTGTCGATCACTGAACACGCATGTCATGGTGGAGAATGGTTCAAGAGACGCAAGACAGAGTGTTTATACTGGTTCGGGAAGAATCCCTACGTCTAGTTGGGTCGGCTCCGGACTGTATTGCTCTCTTGGCGGCGGGTTACAACAAAGGCTGGTTCAAGCCTTGGGTGTATGATGAGTGTAGGGGTCTAAGTGCTCTAGAGATCGAGAGTCCAAAGATTGGAATCCCCACTCAGGGGGAAGCCTCCCCTTTTATATACGAAGGGGAGGGCGTTGTACAATGATATTTACATAACTACCCCTGAGGACTGGCACCCCCGATGGTTGCTTGTTGTCGGCTTAGTGCGTCCAAGCGACCCTCTCAACGGCCGCCACGCGTCTCCGCATTGCTCCTAGGCAACTTCCGGGCAGCTTCCTCCTTGTTCGCTTGTGTCATGCGGCGCCTCCTGCTACCTTTAACCAACACACAGAGCTGTTGCGCGCCTTTCTCAGGTGTCAGGCCCGTCCATGTTGTCGGTTGACAGTCGGGGAAAGGAAGCGTTGGGCGCACGCTTCCTGCCCGAGTGGGCCGACCTCTCGTTGGGCCTTGACCTACCTTCGTGGTCATCCGCCTGGCCACGAGGTTGGGTGGGACCAAGGTCTTGGTCGTCGGGTCCTGACTCCGATAGCGCTAGGGACACGGGGTCAGGCGGGACGGAAGTCCCCAACCCTGGGGTCTGTCAAGCCTACCCGGGGTCGGGCGGGGTGGAAGTCCCCGACCCCAGGATCCATCGAGACCGCCTAGGGTCGGGCGGGACGGAAACATCTGACCCTTGGCAGATCGCGGCATTCTCAGTTCTTATTGACTCCTACGAAATCCTGACGCCGTCAGTTGACTTGGTACCGGCGGGGCCCCGCCTAATCTATGACCCCCACAGTAGCCCCGACCTTGTGAAGGAGTCAGGGAATCGTTTGCGAGGTCATAATAGCCCCTTGTGGGAGATGGATTAGGGGGCCATCTTCGCGATTCCTCTTCGTGGGTTTCGTGACGTGGGCGCGACCAGTGGAATGCCTCAATGGCCGTACCACGATGCCCGGTGAGGTGTTGCTGGGTTCTCTGAGCGAGGCCCCGACCCTCTTTGCGGGGAGTCGGCTGGGGGTCTTCGCGCCTGACCCTGTAGACCCCGAGTGGGTGAGCCATGTACGGTTCCCTTATCCGTCCGATGAGACTTGGGGGCTAGGCGCCTTGCTGTGATGCTTAAACCGTGGCTCGCCCTACACTGCCGTGCCACGAGGCTCAGACGTGGGGCCTATGGTCGTTGATTAGGTTACTCACCCGACCGTTCGATCAGACCCCACCCCTCACTCTTAATCTGCCTGAGGCGGCCGTTCGCACCCTTGGCGGGCCAACCTTAGAACCCCATAATTCTGGCCTTTGGGTCGTTGCTCGACACTGCAGCCCATCCTCTTTTGTCTTTTCTGGGCCGGTCGTGGGAATGTGGTAGGCCCCCACTTCCCGCAGCAATTTGACCGGACGCTGGCCGGGATAGACAGGCCCAGCACGCGTGATGTGACGCAGCGGTCAGACTTCACGCTGACACCATAGTCGTGGTGGGCCTGCCTAGTTGCAGTGATGGGAAGGGCAGTTAATGCCTCTCTTCTTTCCTTGTTTCTCGCGATGGCACGGCCGATGGGTCCTTGGCCACTAGATGGGAAATCAAGGGCCCTGGTTCCATGGTCGTGCGCCTCCTCGGGCCAGCCGACAGCCTAGCCACCGATCCAATATAAATGGCAGAGGAAACAGTGGCGGTCGTTCCTTGGTTTGCCTTCATCTTCTTCCTCGCTCTGCCTCCTTCTCCTGTACACGCATGCACGCTGCCCTAGTCTCCGTCGTTCGTCCGTGTTCAGAGCTTCGTCCCATGCTCCGTACTTGACGCCACCACCACGATGTCGCGCGCTTCCTCTTCTTCGTCTTCCCTACGCAGGTGGGAGCACTCCGACGTGTCGCCAGCGACCTTGGAGGTGCTCATCGCATGTCGACTGCTTCCTCCCCACTCTGTGGATGCAGAGTAGATCGCGCCGCTGCCCGGCGACGAAACCCCCTCACCGCCGGCGGGCTACGTGGTGAGCTTCGTTGCGTACCACCTCCGTGGCTTCTCTGCACCAGCCCACCGCTTCGTGCGCGAGGTGTTCCGCCATCTGGGCATGGGGCTCCATGCGCTGGCCCCAGACGGGGTCCAACAGATGGTGACATTTGTAGCCCTGTGTGAGGGCTGCCTTGGGGTCGACCCCGACTTCAACCTCTTCCTCTTCTTCTTCAAAGCGGCAATGGTGTGGCCACACTCGGGCTTGGCCCCGTGGGGGTACTGCTCGCTTCAGATGAAGCAGTCCCACGTCAACCTATACCCTGTAGTGGAGCTTCGCGGCTCCAACCGAGACTGAACAAGGGGTGGTTCTACATAAAGAACCATTCCCAAGCAGTGTTTCCATGCTACGATTCTGCCAGCACCCTTCCCGCGGCTGAGCCCTCTTACTGGCCATGGGGCCCCAACACCGACGCCCAGAGGGGAATGAAGCTTCATCGGGAGTGTCTCGGATGGCTGCTGGCATACGACCTTACCAGGGTGGGCAGCTCTGAGGCCTACTACCGGCGTCACGTCGCTCCGCTCATGGCCAGGCCCTTGCGCCTCTACGAGATGGCTCAGACGGTCCCTGAGGCGCAGCTGCTGCCAAGCCTCGTCTCGCGCGCGTTCCCCACCGAGGAGGAGATCCGGGCCAGGTTCGAGGAGCTTTGTGGCAAAGGGAAGGCCGACACCAGCGGGAATGTTTTTTGATCGCCGCATGGTTCCTGAGCTGCAGACTCCCATCGCCCTCGCGGGTCTCTTCGCGTCGTGAGAGGCCGTCCCGAAGTAGTAGGGCTCCCTCAAGGAGGCCCGGCGGAGGACCGCCTGGCCGTGAAGGCCCATTAGGAGAATAAGCAGGCGGAGAAGAAGGAGTGCTCCCGCAAGGAAGACCGGAGGCAGGCGGGAGATACGGGAGCGCTGTGGCGAGGAGGTCGGATCCTACCTCGAGTCCACGACCGATGACGAGGGGAACATTGGCGGTCACTCCCCTCTTCTGGATGAGCCTTCTGTGGCAGATATCGTCACCTTGGATCAGCTCTAGGTGACGATCATCGATGTCGAGGAGCTTCCGCCTCCACCCCCAGGAGCCTCTCCTGTAGGAGCGATCCGCTCACCCCCACCGGCCTCTCCTGGCGCGCGCATTCTCCCGATTCGCCGCCTCGGGTCCTTAGGCAAGTAAGTCCAATGCTCCTTCGCGCCTTTCTCGTTCACACTTTGATCTTTCTTGAATCGTTATCTTACCTCCTTGGCGTAGGTGGCTTGGGGGTAGAATGCCCCCGGACCTGGCGCCGGCGAACCGCCTCCGTCGAGCTATGTCCAGTGCCGGGGTTGGCGGACCGTTGTGGCCGTCTTCCCTCACCGTGGCCGACCCCTTGTGCTCCTCGGAGCAAGAGAGGTCGGTCTCTCCTTCGGTGGGCCCCCATGGGCGCAACACCGAGGAGGCACCCGGCATCGTGGCGCTGGCCACTACTCCGACCAAGGAGACCCCTGCCACGGCCGAGCGGCCTGAGGGATCTTTGGTTGCCTCGCCTCCCAAGCCCTGTGCCATGGAGGTTCCGCCGGTCCAAGTGGCTAGTGCCATGCCTACGCTGGGGTCTGAGGCTGCATCTGCGGTGGCCACCGGTGCCGCACCTGAGGCTGAGGCAGCGCTGGAGGTGACCGATGAGGCCACACCGGAGGCCGAGACCGCGGCAGAGCCGATGGTGTGGCTGGTGCCCGGGGAGGCTCCCCAACCGGCTGCTGAGGCTTTACCCACGAGGCTGGAATAGCCAGTAGCCGGGGTGGCCTCCGAGCCACATGCCGAGGTTGTGCCAGGTCGGCGGTGCAGCCGACGTTCGTGGCTGTCGCGAGGTGTCTATGGAGGAGCTTTTCGGCGAGGTCGACGCCCGTGCTGCATCCATGCTTGGGGCTCCGGCGGCCACCGGGCCTTCTGCTTTTGTGGTGACGGCGCTAAGGGGTCCTCGCGCGGACCCCGGGTCTTCTTCGGGTGGTGGCCTGGGCACTGACCCGACTCCGGATGTCGGGCTGGACGCTTGGCTTGAGGGCATGGACCGGATCGCCTCCTTCCCCGCTACGTGTAACACCCCTGGTGTTAATTAACCTTAAGATGATGGTTAAGTTAAACCCAGGCTAATTCAAAAGTGAATTTGAAGAAAATGAGGAAAAATTTATCAATTTGAGTCAAAAACCATTCAAATGAAGTAATAAGAAAACTTTGAAAAATTCCTAAGAACTTGAAAAAGTGCAAATGTAAAAGTTGGAGAATAAGTCAAACCAAGAAACTTTCCTTTTCAAACCATAGCCTAAAAATGCCTGGAAGCATCTCAAATTTCAAACCCCAAACCTTGGATTTGAAATTTCCATTTCAAATTCAAAGCTGAAATGGAATCTTAGCCAAATCTCAAGATTTTGGTACTGAACTAAAAAGAAATCTCCGACAATAAGAGTTGCCGTCAGCACAAATACAGCCCTTCACCACAAACCTCGCCACGGCGTTCGTTCCGCTTGACGACCCTCGAGCGGTGATTTCCGTCACCCTCGAGGCTCCGCAGCCAAGCTCGAGGGGGGCATTCACCCTCGAGTGGCGTTTCCGTCACCCTCGAGGCTTCGCAGGCTAGCTCGAGGGGGACATTCACCCTCGAGTGGCGTTTCCGTCACCCTCGAGGCTCCGCAGGCTAGCTCGAGGGGGGCATTCACCCTCGAGCGGTGGTTTCCGTCACCCTCGAGGCTCCGCAGCCAAGCTCGAGGGGGGCATTCACCCTCGAGCGGCGTTTCCGTCACGCTTGAGGCTCGGAAAGCTCGAGCTTGCGATCCAAGCTCGAAGCGCATGGTCGAAGCGCCTAGTCCAAGCTCGAAAGTTGTGTCCCACATCAACTTTTAATTTGCCACGTTTCGAAGTTCAGTTCAAATTTTTGGAAATTGAGCCATGCCAATCAGTTGACCTTTGCACCGCTCACGGCGCGCTCACGGGTTGCCAGCGCCGCGCCCGCGCGTGCCGCGCTCGCCGCCGGCAAGCGCCTGCCGCCGTCCGGCCTCGCCTGAGCCGACAAGTGACATGGCCGGGTGTCCCCGCTCACGGTGCACGCCTCTGGCAAGGTCTCATGGTCGGAGACGCACTGTAGCGCTGACTCCGCGCTCGCCGTCGCGTCGCCGCCGCGGACCGCGGGGTTTTGCCGTCGCCGCCGTTGCCCGCCGGTCCAAAGCGCGACTTTTGCGCCCCCGCGTGCTCCTTTTTTTCCTCGCCCTGTCTTTTCCCGCCTCGCCCACGCGCGCCTGCTGCCTGCGCTCGCCTGCGCGCGCGCGTTGACGCCGCGTACGGCGCCAACACGGCCGCGACAAGCCGCTGCCGCCGCGACAGCTCACCGAGCTGCCCTAGCCCTCATCTCGTGCTTCCCGAGCATCCCCTTACTCCCCTCTCGCTCCTACATAAGCCCTCAACAGTTCCCCTCCCTTCCTCGCCGGAAAAACGCTCGCCGGAGCAAGCAGAGGCGCCGCCGAGCTCGTTCCCGTGAGCAGCCCTCTCCACTGCTTCCCCGGCCCAACCAAGGCTCTCACGAGCTTCCCCATCCTCCACTGCCACTCACCGACCCTTTCCCCGAGCCTCTCCGACCCCGACGTCGCCGGTAGCCGCTCGCCGGAGCAAGCCGAGCCGCCACCGCCGTCGTTGACCTTGTTTCCGGCCATCCCCGACCTCGAGACCTAGCTCAAACGAATCACGGTAAGCCCCTCTCCATTTCCCCCCACTTCCCCGGCCCGGTCTCGCCGCCGTTTGGCCGGCGTAACCACGCCGGCGAACTCGGGGACACGGTTGTGTCTTCAACCTCTTTCCAGGGGGCTGCGTGCAAAATGCAGGGGCCTGTTCGTAAGGGATTCAAAAACTCTAGGGTCAGCCGCGTAAAATAGATTCTATATTTTTGGAATAATTCGCTGAGATCTTCAAAAATTCGTAGAAAATCGTAGAAAAATAAGAAAAATGCCAAACCAATTTTGTAGTGACCAGTGAATCTAGAAGAACAAATTCTTCCTTTGCACCTCACCCAGTTGAGCTGTAGGTTTTGAAATATAAATTCATTTCAGTTTGAGCACATTTCATCATAGTTCAAAATCTACACATGCACTGGAGCTGAGCTTGGGATATGTTGTTAGGGTGATTATCATTAGCCTAATGCGCAAGGGGTGCACAAAAATTCCCAGTGGATTTAGGGTTATGATTTTCCAAACATATACCCTGCTGTTTTGGCAAATAAATCACAGAAAATAAATTACTCAGTGAAAAATCACCTCCTTCACACAGAAAATTAATCAAGACATTAGAAACCTTAGAAAAATGAAAATGGTAATTTTTGGACACTGGAAAATGGCTAAATGATTTTTGGTAGTTTAAACATGGTGAAATTCCACAAAAATAACCTTAAATCAAAATCACATGCAAACTTGCAGAGAGGTCACCCTTGGTACCCTACGTCACTGTGCCAAGTGGTTTGGACAAGAACCTTGTAGTTATTTTTGTAGGATTTTAGTTTGTTTTTAGGCAAAAAGATAAGAATAATTTTAATAAAGTATAGAAAAATTATCTTGAGCCAAACTTGGGCTAAACTCCTGCCTTGGCATGAGCAAGCCTCTGGCCAAATGGTACATGAACAGAAATTTCCTAAGTTCACCTTTTGAATAGTAGAAGAAGGACTTAAATAGTGGAAAAGAGAAGAAAAAGAAAAGAAAAGAGAAAAACCTAAAACTCTAAGATCAAAGTGAAGGTTCAAAATGAAAAGAATATATTCACTTATAATTTCCAATTCACTAACCAAGATTTAAATAAACCCTAACTATTTAAATCTCGATACTTAAGCATTCATGCATTTCGTGTAGATTCGGGTCTCGCCGACGGAGTCTACGAGCTAGTCCCCGCTGCCGAGGAGATCGCCCAGGAGTCCGAGGTGAACGTGGTGCACGTGGATCCGAGCCCCGAGCAGGAGTACCGCTTCGAGCCGGAAGGCAAGCCCCGGAGCATAACCTAACTTTACTTACGCGATTTATTTGATTATATGTTTGTGCATTTAAGTTTCAAGGAGTTGAATGAAACCCTAGATTGCATGATCATAGGTTCCTTTGATTGAACACTAGTATGTTAGGTTCGATAGTCGCTATGCTTAAGACCGATAGAAGTCGAGTGTTTCCGACACTCGCGAGATATAGGAGTTGTATGTCTACTCGTATCAGAAACACTAGAGATGATGGACGGATGATTGTAGATACCCGTCTATCGATGTTTTAATTGGAAACATGTGGTACTTTTGTGTCAAGCATTTGAACGTACCACATATATGCACGGTTTATGGGACCGGTAAGTCCCGGTATCCGATTGATGCGAGCAGGTCCGACAGCTCTTTGTCTTGGAAACGTTATCCCATGGGCACATGAGGGTAGTTGCGTGAGTCCCAGTAGTGGTAAACCTTTACCCTGAGGCATTGGGACTCGGGAGCCACTCGCAGAGAGAGGAGAAAGGATTGGGGTGTGTTGGCATTTCCAACCATTCCGTATGTGTGGGTTTTCCCTGGCCAGGTAGTAAATTCGGTTCGAACTGTCCGCTTCTCGCGGTTAATGAGACTGCTTGACCGATGTATGACATATTATGAAGTGAAACTTGGAAGGATGAAATCTTTGTATGGAATAATTGTATTGCAAAACTTGATTGTTTAGCTAGGCTCACCTAGAATGGATAGACTAAAGAAATTAAAATCAAAATAAAGAAAGTAGAAAACAGCTTAGTCGCTTTTGGCAAAAGAACCCCACTAGCCAAACAGCCTCTCATCGTAGGAGTCGGTGATGTAGTGATCACCAGTCGGTTAAGTCTTGTTGAGTATAACTAGTATACTCAGCCTTGCTTGTGGCTAAATTTTCAGGACCATCCCCTCAGGAGGTAGCTGCCTCTATGGCTTGGGCCTCCCAGCTTCCTCCTGGTTACAGCATCGAGTGGGAGCCGACCTCTCCCGAGGATCGTGAGGAGTAGCGTCACGGCTGACTTCATCGTGACGATACTATGGATCGTCGCTAGTATCTCGTTTACTTTCCGCTGCATGAACTCAAACTATTTACTTATCATTTCAATTTGGTTGTAATAACTCTAAGACTTGTTGTAATTTGAATTGTGGAATGATGTGATCTTTGGAACTCACCTTCGTGTGAGTGTATGGACGGACGATCTGCAGTAGCAGTTAGTCGAGCTTGACTCGACGATCGTACTCGTAATTGGGAACATTTTTGTGTATTAGCACCAACGGAAGGTGAAATATACTTAAGTAGGCCCATTTCTCGGGTAAGGTCGCTACAGCTGGTATCAGAGCCGACGTTCATACACTCCAAAGAAAACATCAGACCCTAACCAATGTTTTCTAAAATAAAATCTACCAAACCCCGATTCCATTGCGCCTAAGCAAAAGGAATGAAACGTATAGGATCGTTAAGGATAAAACTAGAACGTGAAGTCCTTAAGGGTTAAAGGTTGCGCTTTGTTAGGTGGCATAGTCTAACTTAGGATTGATGTTTGTTCTTCCATGAAACCCAATCTTAAAAGACTTTCGCCGAAATTCCTCTGACTGCTACGAAAGGTTTACGAGTAGGAGTCCGACTAAATCTATAGAGAGAGACGTGTCTATGCCTAGCCACCGGCACTAACTCCGAAAGTCAAGTCTGACTTAAAATGTGAGGACGTTTAGGTCTTGCATGCATCTTTTAATTAAAATCGGAGTAATGATAAACTTAAGAGAGTCAAAATCCAACCGATCAAATCAATGCTTAAACGACCCTAATTAAAAGCTTAAGCACGTTCTTTACCTTCCGTTTTCTCCCAGTTTTCCCTTTAGTCTTTTTGACGCATGGTACTCACCTCTGAATTTTTGTTCAGATGGCCGTTCCCAGTCACCTTGCTGGCGCGAACGAGAAGGTGGAGTGCCAGGACTGCCTCAGCTGGGAGGTTTTCCCGTCCCTCTTTTGGAAGATTCTGGAGGAGGTTGGCTACCCGTCTCCGCCGGTTTACTTTGGCAGAGAGTATGCGGAGCGTGGTGTGACTCGGTGCAGTGTCCGCATGGAGGCACCGGTGCACCCCGAGCACCCCGACTGGCCTAGGCTGGGAGTTGTGGTGCACGGCCACCGCTTTCCGGACACTTGGGAGTTGGCCGCTTTCGCAGGGCTTAACCAGTTCACTTCGCAGCACCACGATTTGGTGGATAACACTTTGGTTGGTTTCCTGCCTTCAGCCCGCAGGGATGACCCTCAGTGGTTGTCACGTTACTTGGCTTCCCCGCAGTTGTTCCTGGAGTTTCCCCGGAATGCACCTGCTTTCCTTGCTAGCTGGATGAAGGCTAGCATCCGCATGGCAGAGCTACTCAAGATGTCTCAGGATTCTCTGCTCGACTTTGCCGATGCGATGGTGAGAGTGTCCGCGGATAAGGCCATAGCCGGGATCTGCACTTCTTTGGATATGGCTGCCAAGGATACTCAGATCCGGGATTTGCAGGCTCGCATTGCGGAGCTTACCATGGAGAGGGAGCACTATGCTCACCAGGTGGAGGTGTTGACGGATGCACTTGAGGAGGCACAGGCAGAGTTGCACGAGGCTAATGCCGAGATGGTTGAGTTGGAGGCTCATATGGAGATTCCCGAGGAGGACGAGGCAGAGGACGATGCCAAGTCCGAGCTGGACGACGAGGAGTTACCCCCAGTTCAGCCACCACTTTCCCCCACCGTGAGCCGTACTTCGGTGAACGACGTGGATGACTTCTAGAGCGTTGAGTTAGAGATTAGGTACTCTTCAGCATGGCTTTTCCGTGTCACATGGAGTTTAGCTAGTTGAAGAATGGATAATCTCTTTGTATCTCTTTGTATCTGTTTCCCTTCGCATTGGTGTAGCATCTTAATTAGAATGTGTTGTCAGCATGTGTTGTAATGGATTCATCGAACCATGTCTTGGATTAATGAAGTTGCTCATTCTATGAAATTTCGCTTTTTATGCCACATTCTTTTGTAGAATTGAGATTGTCTCTTAAACATGCCTGACGTTCTCTTATGAGTAAGTATTCATGTGATTAATGGAGACTCAATCATGCAGATGGTAGGACCTACGACCCGACTGACTCCGGGTGGTTTCGGGACAAATCAAGGCTCAACTAGTGCCCCGAATCAGCAAGTCCCGCCAGAGCAGCAGCCACCACCTGCCCCTCCGCTGCCAAATTGGCAGCAGATGATGGCTATGCACGCCGAGGTCATGAGGACTATGCAGCAGCAGATACAATTGCAGCAGCAGCAGCTGGCCCAGAACATGAACATCGGTGCTCAGCGTCAGAGTGGCCGAAATGCCCCGCCTGCTCAGGTTGCACGATTTGAGGACTTTCTGGGTACTCAGCCCCCGGTGTTCTCTAAAGCTACTGAGCCCATGGAGGCTGACGCGTGGATTCGGGCTATTGACTCGAAGTTTGCTATCCTGGCTGCCCCTTGCTCTGAAGAGCGCAAGGTCACTTTCGCCGCACAGCAGCTTCATGGTCCGGCTTTGGTTTGGTGGGAGACTTATCGTGGCATGCTCCCCGCCGAAACTGTGATTACTTGGCAGAACTTCAAGGATGCGTTCAAGGCGCATCACATTCCTAAGGGCCTTGTTGAGAGGAAGTTGAGGGAGTTCCTGACCTTGACTCAGGGCACTCACACGGTGTACCAGTACGCCCTGGCTTTCAACAACCTTTGTCAGTACGCTGGTCATCATGCTGACAGTGATGATAAGAAGAAGGAGAGGTTCCGTATGGGGCTCAGCACCAAGTTGCAGGAGAGGCTGCTCAACATCAAGCCTGCCACTTATGCTGACTTGGTCAATGTGGCTATCGCTCAGGACGATGCCATTATGACCCATAGAGCCGACAAGAAGAGGAAGGCTCCTGTTGCCTCGGCCAGTGGCGGTAAGCCGCAGCGCTTCCGTATTGTTCCTCCACAGGGACAGCAGCGTACAGGGCAGTCTGGCCGCTGGGTGGTTAACCCTCCTCAGCAGAGTGGTTCTCGCTTTCCACCACAGCAGTCGCAGCAGCAGAAGACCCCGATGAATCCGCAGCCAGCTCAGCCTGGAGCTGGGTACTCTTGCTACCGTTGCGGCAGTACCAGTCACTTCATCAGGGACTGTCCCCAGGGCAAGCAGCAGAACAATGGCAACCAGCCAAACAAGGGCAAGTTGCAGAAGATTCACGTCAAGCAGGGAAGGGTCAACTTCACCACCTTGACTGACCTTCCCGAGGGAGCACCAGTAATGACGGGTAAATTTCTGATTCATAACCGACCTGCAGTCATTCTCTTTGATTCTGGTGCTACTCATAGCTTCATAAGTCCAAGTTGTGCTAAGAAATGTGGGTTAAAATGCGTATCTACAAATGCGGCCTACAAAATAATAACCGCAGGAGGAAACTTGAATTCAAATCATATGGCGCGGAAGGTGCCAATTAAATTGGGTAGTAGAGTCATCTTGACCGATCTGATTCTTTTAGAACTGGATGGGATAGATATAATCTTGGGAGCTAATTGGATGGCACAACACAAGGTTGTGTTAGACGTTGCTGAGAGAATTGTTGATATCAACTCACCTACACATGGATCTACCACACTCTATCTTCCGTCTCCCAACTCCTTGAGCTCGTGTGTTTTTGTCATGACTGAGCCCAAGCTTGAAGACATTCCTATTGTCTGTGAGTTCCCCGATGTCTTCCCAGACGACTTGCCTGGAATGCCACCGGATCGGGACATTGAGTTCGTTATCGAGCTACAACCAGGCACCGCACCAATTTCTAAAAGACCCTACAGAATGCCACCCGCAGAATTGGCAGAGATGAAAACTCAACTCCAAGATTTACTGGACAAGGGTTTCATTCGTCCGAGTACATCACCTTGGGGTTGTCCTGCCATATTTGTCGAAAAGAAGGATCACACGTTGAGGATGTGTATTGACTACCGGCCTCTCAATGCGGTCACTATCAAAAATAAGTACCCTCTTCCCCGCATTGATGTATTATTCGATCAACTCGCCGGAGCCAAGATATTCTCAAAAATTGATCTTCGTTCCGGATATCATCAAATCAAGATTCGTCCTTGTGATATTCCCAAGACGGCTTTCTCGACCCGCTATGGACTTTATGAATTCTTGGTTATGTCGTTCGGGCTGACTAATGCTCCCGCTTATTTCATGTATCTCATGAATTCGGTGTTCATGCCCGAGCTGGATAAGTTCGTAGTGGTTTTCATTGATGATATTCTTGTCTATTCCAAGAACGAGGAAGAGCATGCCGAGCATCTCCGTATTGTTCTTCAACGACTCCGTGATCACAAGTTGTATGCCAAGTTCTCCAAGTGTGAGTTTTGGCTGGATAGTGTGAAGTTCTTAGGTCACACTGTTTCTAAGGATGGTATCTCGGTGGATCCTACGAAAGTGCAGCAAGTCATGGACTGGAAACCCCCTACCTCTGTCCACGAAATCCGAAGCTTTCTGGGTTTGGCAGGATATTATCGTCGTTTTATTCCGGATTTCTCGCGAGTTGCCAAGCCAATGACCGAGCTATTGAAGAAGGGGCAGAAATTCGTGTGGGATGAGAAGTGTGAAGAGGCATTCCGCACATTGAGGAAGTTGTTGACCTCAGCTCCCGTTCTGACCCAACCGGATAGCACCAAACCCTACGATGTCTATTGCGATGCTTCAGGCACCGGACTCGGTTGTGTTCTTATGCAAGAAAATCGAGTTATTGCTTATGCTTCACGTGCTCTCCGTCCCCATGAGCTGAATTATCCCACTCACGACCTGGAATTGGCAGCCGTGATTCACGCTCTGAAAATATGGAGGCACTATCTGATAGGAGTTCCTTGCAACGTGTATACCGACCACAAAAGTCTCAAGTACGTCTTCACTCAGGCTAACTTGAATATGAGGCAGCGAAGATGGCTGGAGTTGGCAAAAGATTATGACATGAGTTTGCATTATCATCCCGGAAAGGCGAATGTGGTTGCGGATGCCTTGAGCCGCAAGTCTCATTGCCATTGTCTTTCGGTCAAATCGTATGCCGACACCCTATGTCATGAGTTGGCGAAACTCAATCTCGAGATTGTTCCGCACGGTTATTTAAACAATATATCTCTCGAGTCCACATTGCACGATGAGATCTTTCTGGCCCAGCAGACCGATAAAAAGGTCGGAGTTATTCGGGAGGAGCTGGCCAGAGGAACGGAGGAACGGTATAACTGTTCCCGTCAGGATGCCCGAGGCATGATATGGTTTGGGAACCGTATCGTCGTGCCTAAAGATCCGGAATTACGGAAGAAAATTTTGAGTGAAGCTCACCATTCTAAGTTCTCTATTCACCCTGGCAGCAACAAGATGTACCAGGATATGAAGAAAACTTTTTGGTGGACCAAGATGAAAATGGATATCGCTCGGTTTGTATCCGAGTGTGACACTTGCCGGAGGGTAAAGGCTAGTCATCTAAAGGCGGCTGGAACTCTTCAACCTTTGTCTATACCATCGTGGAAATGGGAGGATATCAGTATGGATTTCATTGTTGGCCTTCTCAAGACCGCACGAGGGCACGATTCTATATGGGTCATTGTGGACAGACTCACAAAGACCGCCCACTTCATTCCAGTCAACACCACCTATGCCGTCAAGAAGTATGCCGAGATCTATCTCGACCAAATTGTGCGTCTGCACGGAGTGCCTAGAACCATCGTTTCGGACCGAGGTCCGCAGTTTGTGGCAAGGTTCTGGGAGCAACTCCATGCATCTCTCGGCACCAAGCTTATTCGAAGCTCGTCTTACCACCCGCAGACGGATGGGCAAACCGAGCGGGTGAATCAAATCCTTGAAGACATGCTCAGGGCTTGCGTCATTCACTATGAAGCAAGTTGGGATAAATGCCTGGCTATCGCCGAGTTCTCATACAACAATAGTTACCAAGCAAGCTTGAAAATGGCCCCTTTCGAAGCCTTGTATGGGAAAATGTGTCGAACTCCGTTATGTTGGTCTCAGCCTGGAGAGCGGGAAATATACGGACCTGACCTGGTGATTGAAGCCGAAGAGCAAGTCAGGGTTATTCGGGAAAATCTCAAAGCCGCTCAGTCTCGTCAAAAGAGTTATGCCGATCGCCGAAGAATGCCTCTCAAATTCGCAGTCGGTGATCATGTGTATCTTAAGGTCTCACCAACTCGGGGAGTCCAAAGGTTCGGAGTAAAGGGAAAGCTTGCACCCCGTTACGTCGGACCTTATGAAATCATTGAAAAATGTGGATCCGTGGCTTATCGCCTACGACTTCCCGACAAACTTTCAGCCGTGCACAATGTCTTTCATATCTCACAACTCAAGAAGTGTATTCGAGTTCCGACTGAAGTCGTGGAACAAGAAGACGTAGAAGTTGAGCCCGATCTGACCTACGTTGCTCAACCTCTCAAAGTCCTTGATCAAAAAGAAAGGCACACAAGAAGGAGCTCGGTTAAAATGTATAAGATTCAGTGGGTTCATCACACTGAAGAAGAGGCAACATGGGAGACCGAGGAATATCTCAATCGCCATTATCCCGGGTTTCTCACCACCCCACCAGGTACCGCACATTTCGCACTTTCAAGCATTCCCGAATCTCGGGACGAGATTCTTTTTAAGGGGGGTAGGCTGTAACACCCCTGGTGTTAATTAACCTTAAGATGATGGTTAAGTTAAACCCAGGCTAATTCAAAAGTGAATTTGAAGAAAATGAGGAAAAATTTATCAATTTGAGTCAAAAACCATTCAAATGAAGTAATAAGAAAACTTTGAAAAATTCCTAAGAACTTGAAAAAGTGCAAATGTAAAAGTTGGAGAATAAGTCAAACCAAGAAACTTTCCTTTTCAAACCATAGCCTAAAAATGCCTGGAAGCATCTCAAATTTCAAACCCCAAACCTTGGATTTGAAATTTCCATTTCAAATTCAAAGCTGAAATGGAATCTTAGCCAAATCTCAAGATTTTGGTACTGAACTAAAAAGAAATCTCCGACAATAAGAGTTGCCGTCAGCACAAATACAGCCCTTCACCACAAACCTCGCCACGGCGTTCGTTCCGCTTGACGACCCTCGAGCGGTGATTTCCGTCACCCTCGAGGCTCCGCAGCCAAGCTCGAGGGGGGCATTCACCCTCGAGTGGCGTTTCCGTCACCCTCGAGGCTCCGCAGGCTAGCTCGAGGGGGGCATTCACCCTCGAGTGGCGTTTCCGTCACCCTCGAGGCTCCGCAGGCTAGCTCGAGGGGGGCATTCACCCTCGAGCGGTGGTTTCCGTCACCCTCGAGGCTCCGCAGCCAAGCTCGAGGGGGGCATTCACCCTCGAGCGGCGTTTCCGTCACGCTCGAGGCTCGGAAAGCTCGAGCTTGCGATCCAAGCTCGAAGCGCATGGTCGAAGCGCCTAGTCCAAGCTCGAAAGTTGTGTCCCACATCAACTTTTAATTTGCCACGTTTCGAAGTTCAGTTCAAATTTTTGGAAATTGAGCCATGCCAATCAGTTGACCTTTGCACCGCTCACGGCGCGCTCACGGGTTGCCAGCGCCGCGCCCGCGCGTGCCGCGCTCGCCGCCGGCAAGCGCCTGCCGCCGTCCGGCCTCGCCTGAGCCGACAAGTGACATGGCCGGGTGTCCCCGCTCACGGTGCACGCCTCTGGCAAGGTCTCATGGTCGGAGACGCACTGTAGCGCTGACTCCGCGCTCGCCGTCGCGTCGCCGCCGCGGACCGCGGGGTTTTGCCGTCGCCGCCGTTGCCCGCCGGTCCAAAGCGCGACTTTTGCGCCCCCGCGTGCTCCTTTTTTTCCTCGCCCTGTCTTTTCCCGCCTCGCCCACGCGCGCCTGCTGCCTGCGCTCGCCTGCGCGCGCGCGTTGACGCCGCGTACGGTGCCAACACGGCCGCGACAAGCCGCTGCCGCCGCGACAGCTCACCGAGCTGCCCTAGCCCTCATCTCGTGCTTCCCGAGCATCCCCTTACTCCCCTCTCGCTCCTACATAAGCCCTCAACAGTTCCCCTCCCTTCCTCGCCGGAAAAACGCTCGCCGGAGCAAGCAGAGGCGCCGCCGAGCTCGTTCCCGTGAGCAGCCCTCTCCACTGCTTCCCCGGCCCAACCAAGGCTCTCACGAGCTTCCCCATCCTCCACTGCCACTCACCGACCCTTTCCCCGAGCCTCTCCGACCCCGACGTCGCCGGTAGCCGCTCGCCGGAGCAAGCCGAGCCGCCACCGCCGTCGTTGACCTTGTTTCCGGCCATCCCCGACCTCGAGACCTAGCTCAAACGAATCACGGTAAGCCCCTCTCCATTTCCCCCCACTTCCCCGGCCCGGTCTCGCCGCCGTTTGGCCGGCGTAACCACGCCGGCGAACTCGGGGACACGGTTGTGTCTTCAACCTCTTTCCAGGGGGCTGCGTGCAAAATGCAGGGGCCTGTTCGTAAGGGATTCAAAAACTCTAGGGTCAGCCGCGTAAAATAGATTCTATATTTTTGGAATAATTCGCTGAGATCTTCAAAAATTCGTAGAAAATCGTAGAAAAATAAGAAAAATTCCAAACCAATTTTGTAGTGACCAGTGAATCTAGAAGAACAAATTCTTCCTTTGCACCTCACCCAGTTGAGCTGTAGGTTTTGAAATATAAATTCATTTCAGTTTGAGCACATTTCATCATAGTTCAAAATCTACACATGCACTGGAGCTGAGCTTGGGATATGTTGTTAGGGTGATTATCATTAGCCTAATGCGCAAGGGGTGCACAAAAATTCCCAGTGGATTTAGGGTTATGATTTTCCAAACATATACCCTGCTGTTTTGGCAAATAAATCACAGAAAATAAATTACTCAGTGAAAAATCACCTCCTTCACACAGAAAATTAATCAAGACATTAGAAACCTTAGAAAAATGAAAATGGTAATTTTTGGACACTGGAAAATGGCTAAATGATTTTTGGTAGTTTAAACATGGTGAAATTCCACAAAAATAACCTTAAATCAAAATCACATGCAAACTTGCAGAGAGGTCACCCTTGGTACCCTACGTCACTGTGCCAAGTGGTTTGGACAAGAACCTTGTAGTTATTTTTGTAGGATTTTAGTTTGTTTTTAGGCAAAAAGATAAGAATAATTTTAATAAAGTATAGAAAAATTATCTTGAGCCAAACTTGGGCTAAACTCCTGCCTTGGCATGAGCAAGCCTCTGGCCAAATGGTACATGAACAGAAATTTCCTAAGTTCACCTTTTGAATAGTAGAAGAAGGACTTAAATAGTGGAAAAGAGAAGAAAAAGAAAAGAAAAGAGAAAAACCTAAAACTCTAAGATCAAAGTGAAGGTTCAAAATGAAAAGAATATATTCACTTATAATTTCCAATTCACTAACCAAGATTTAAATAAACCCTAACTATTTAAATCTCGATACTTAAGCATTCATGCATTTCGTGTAGATTCGGGTCTCGCCGACGGAGTCTACGAGCTAGTCCCCGCTGCCGAGGAGATCGCCCAGGAGTCCGAGGTGAACGTGGTGCACGTGGATCCGAGCCCCGAGCAGGAGTACCGCTTCGAGCCGGAAGGCAAGCCCCGGAGCATAACCTAACTTTACTTACGCGATTTATTTGATTATATGTTTGTGCATTTAAGTTTCAAGGAGTTGAATGAAACCCTAGATTGCATGATCATAGGTTCCTTTGATTGAACACTAGTATGTTAGGTTCGATAGTCGCTATGCTTAAGACCGATAGAAGTCGAGTGTTTCCGACACTCGCGAGATATAGGAGTTGTATGTCTACTCGTATCAGAAACACTAGAGATGATGGACGGATGATTGTAGATACCCGTCTATCGATGTTTTAATTGGAAACATGTGGTACTTTTGTGTCAAGCATTTGAACGTACCACATATATGCACGGTTTATGGGACCGGTAAGTCCCGGTATCCGATTGATGCGAGCAGGTCCGACAGCTCTTTGTCTTGGAAACGTTATCCCATGGGCACATGAGGGTAGTTGCGTGAGTCCCAGTAGTGGTAAACCTTTACCCTGAGGCATTGGGACTCGGGAGCCACTCGCAGAGAGAGGAGAAAGGATTGGGGTGTGTTGGCATTTCCAACCATTCCGTATGTGTGGGTTTTCCCTGGCCAGGTAGTAAATTCGGTTCGAACTGTCCGCTTCTCGCGGTTAATGAGACTGCTTGACCGATGTATGACATATTATGAAGTGAAACTTGGAAGGATGAAATCTTTGTATGGAATAATTGTATTGCAAAACTTGATTGTTTAGCTAGGCTCACCTAGAATGGATAGACTAAAGAAATTAAAATCAAAATAAAGAAAGTAGAAAACAGCTTAGTCGCTTTTGGCAAAAGAACCCCACTAGCCAAACAGCCTCTCATCGTAGGAGTCGGTGATGTAGTGATCACCAGTCGGTTAAGTCTTGTTGAGTATAACTAGTATACTCAGCCTTGCTTGTGGCTAAATTTTCAGGACCATCCCCTCAGGAGGTAGCTGCCTCTATGGCTTGGGCCTCCCAGCTTCCTCCTGGTTACAGCATCGAGTGGGAGCCGACCTCTCCCGAGGATTGTGAGGAGTAGCGTCACGGCTGACTTCATCGTGACGATACTATGGATCGTCGCTAGTATCTCGTTTACTTTCCGCTGCATGAACTCAAACTATTTACTTATCATTTCAATTTGGTTGTAATAACTCTAAGACTTGTTGTAATTTGAATTGTGGAATGATGTGATCTTTGGAACTCACCTTCGCGTGAGTGTATGGACGGACGATCTGCAGTAGCAGTTAGTCGAGCTTGACTCGACGATCGTACCCGTAATTGGGAACATTTTTGTGTATTAGCACCAACGGAAGGTGAAATATACTTAAGTGGGCCCATTTCTCGGGTAAGGTCGCTACACTACGCTCCTAGCGATGGCCGACACGCTCAGCACCGTGACGGTCCCCTCTGGCCGGGTATGTTTCATTTTCTTTTCAGCTTTTGAATGAGTTTTTTCCTTTCCTTGTTTTCAAGCTCCTTCCGATGATGGTTGTCACAGACCTTGTTGTTCGCGCTCTCCCGGGCTCGGAGCATCCAGGAAGAAGCCATCGACCAGGCTCGCCGTGCTTGGGAGTCCGCTAGGGCGGACGAGGGCACCAGAGCACGCGCACGACGAAGCCGATCGCACCGCCCTCCAGGTCTCCAAGTTGGAGAGCGCGCTGGCGAATCAAGCTGTAACACACGAGACGGCACTGGCTACCTTGTCCGCTGAGCGTGACGACCTCCGCTCCCAGATCGTCGAGGTCTGCAAAGGTAAGCTCCATCCTCCTTGTTTTCTTGCACCCGTTCCACCTCGGCCTTGTCCTGACGTACCTCGACGATGAACAAGTTATCGCGCCCACGTCGAAGCGCTGAGGATTGAGGCAGCAACCGCTGTCCGGGAGTGCATCGACACCTTTGCAGCCCGCGACCTTGCCGAGCAGGCCAGACAGGATGCCGAGGGCACGAGCGCCCAGCTAGGGCAGCTCGTCTCCGAGCTCCGGGCCAGGGCTGAGACCGCTGCTCAGCGGGTCCAAGGGCTGGAGGCCGCCCTCGAGGCTTTGAGCAAAGCTGCGGAGGAGAAGGCAGAGGAAGTGGAGGGTATGCTTCCTCTTGTTCTTCTGTGCCTTATTTCGCACCCTCTCGCCCCGTTCGGGTGTCATCATTATCTGGTTTCCGTTACTTGGGCAGCACTCAAGACCCGCCTGGAGGATGGGTTGACGTCCAATTTGATCATTATTTGACCACAAACATATTGATAATAAATTGAGAAGTCACACCATGTTCCATACATAAATTGCTTAACACTAACAAGTTTCGGATTAGTTGTGCTTGCAAGAACACAAAGGAGAAAAAACAACAAAACTATGTGAAAGCTCAGGCCGGGTGGCCTGACACCTCCATTTCTGGCTACGTCATTGATACAGGGCACTACAAACACACTCCTAATGATCCCGAGACATGTACTTGGAGGTGAATTTGATCCAAAGACTCGAAAGGATTTATCCTTGAATTACAGGGCCCACTTGCATTCAACACTCGGGCATAATTAGTATGAGCGACTACATTGACAACATCCAACCGTCAAGAGACATGTCGGTGCAACAGAAGGACAAGCGATGGCAAGATCAAGACGGTCAGCCTAGCCTGAGCCACCCCGCCACCAAATTCCACGTTTTCAACAAGTGCACTTGTCATTGACTTCTAGAAGACATCCAGAGCATTAAGGAAAAGGTCTGCGCCAAGTGGCTGGGATCCCAGGCCAGCCGGCCTGTGCAAAGCCGACCGACTTACTGCTACAAGTGCATGTTACTTCCTTCATGTGGGAGCTACTCCAAGTGGCAAGCTTGCATGTGACGCGGGAACACCAACTTGGAAGGCTATAAAAGAAGGCCTTCACTCCCATCCAAAAACACACACACACCAAGGAGCGCTTTCTCATTTTCCATGTCTTAGATTAGGTTAGTAGTTGGGAGTTAGGGTTGAGCCAAGCTTGACTCAGGGTTCCAAAGTCTTTGGAGTTCTGGTAAAGTTCTTGTATCTTTATTTTGTTTTCCTGAATATTACCCTTGTCAATAAATTTATCTTCTATAGTTCTAAGTCAGCTCTACTTTCCATGCTTATCCTTCCCTTTTGATCTTTGATCTTAAATGAGCAGAGTAGTTCTTATTTATCTTCTAGTTTAGCTTCCGAGTCTATTTAGCTCTATCCGGAGCATATATTATGGGTTTTCTCACCTGGACTAGGAGGCTCTCGTTGGTCTCTTGGGTTGAAGGGGATTTCCCTTGATAGGCCTAAAGGGAAATCCTAGCATTGAGTATAGACGTGGTGTCTGGTTGGTGTTAGCTAACAAGTGTGTTCCACCCCTCGAAACCGCGGTAGACGGCAGGTGGTGACAGTCATATCCATCTTTTGTAGTACACCAGTTCGAGTGTTTTCATAATAGTAGTTGCTGACCCTGAAGGATCTCCTCTCTCATCCCATCTTGAGGTCTTACGCTCTAGCCGTTGAAGCAAGCTCTGGTTCCAAACATCAAGGTCAAAGTGTAGGCTAAGGCTAGTGTGGCTCTGCCTTTGCTATGTTAGAGTTGAGTCTCATATGTCGCTGCTCATTCCAAGCCTTTTATCCGATCATTAATTGTCCATTATCCTGCTACCTTTTAGTTATCTCTCCTAAGTTAGTGGTTGATATTAGTAGAAAGGATAATCATTCCATTCTTCAATTTTCTTTAGCCATAAGGCTTCCCAAAGGAAATAAATATGATACCCATAGAATACTCAAAGGTGAAATGCTACATCGGGTTATTATGTACGTTTGCAGAATATAATAATTATATATATCATAAGAAGCACCAACAAGAGGCAAGGGGGCCCAAGTCTCTAGTGAGTTGTGTGTGTGTGGTTTCTCGTTGTGTGCCTCATTTTGATCTTGGTGGAGACCTCCTTCCCCTGTTACTTCGGAGAGGAAGCCTCGGGCTACATTGAGAGAGAGATGTCTACCCCATCATCATCCTCCACTGCGGTGTGTCTCATCAACGCTGTTGATGATGTTGTGGGTTGTGGCGGAGTTATGCCCCACGTTCTACTCTAGTTCAGCTGGCGTCGTTCAGAGGCATGCCCTGTCCCGTCGCCAGGATGGGCTCTGATGGGGGTAGGCAGCACAATAGTGGCGTGCCTTTGCGGTTGTCAGCATCATGAGCATTTAATGCTGATTGCATCCAACTGTCCCTGCACTCTCGCCAGACAGCAGTGAGTAGGCATGCGGCCAGTCTTTGTACGGTCCTCCCAACACCTTGGTCTTGGGGTCGGGTGAAGCGGAGTCCCCCTGCATTTGGTCCCTTTCTGTCCAATCCTGGGCAGGTTGGGCTAGACAAAAATCACCCCTCCGCGGGTCAGGCACACTATTGAAGTCAAATGTGTTTTGTTGAGTTTAGTGGGCCATGCTTGGTATGGAATTGTTGTTCGGTTCGATTTGATCGCATGACCGGATTTTATTTTTCTTACATCCCGTAATTAAGGGTGGTGCTAATATTGGGCCTCGACACATGGTATTTGGCCTATTGTTATCTAAAAAGCATGTTCAACCCCATGGTACTGTTGTGGTTGGCGGCAGATGGTGACAACCCTGCTTGTCCATTGTAGTCTAGTAGTAGTAGGTTCTCGTTGGACTCTCTTTTTATGGAAAGACTTATCATTCAATTCATCAATATTTTGTAACCATAATGCTTCTCGGAGAGAAATTTACGATACCCTAAAATACTCCAAGGTGAAATGTTACAGCGGGTTATTCTGTGCACTTGCAAAATATTATTCTAGTGCCTAAAAAGCACTAATAGGATATCGAGTCTCAAGCACTTGTGCACATTGTTATTGAATGGCGGGAATATCAACCGTTGACTTGTCCCGCGAAACTAAAACATTTGACCAAGTAGTTCATATTTTGTCCATTACTTAAAAAATAGAGAAATGTAACAGACACCTCACTTACACACTTGGCCCAACTAAGGGGGTGTCTTAATCCTTAGGCTAAAGTTTTACCCTTGTCACGTCAAATGTTCTGCTAATTAAACAGAATAAACATAACCCAATCGAAAAAGTGTATTTTTCATCCCTCAAGTATGGCAAGAGTGTGACTTTCATCCTTTATGTTTTAATTGAAGCAAATCAACCCTTTAACTAATCAAACCGGTGCACTAATCATCCCTGCCTTGGTATATAAGTGATTGAATATTATATGCAACATAGACGTGGGGTCATATAATGCCAGACCACATGGATGTTTAGTTCTATATGATTTTTTCATTAAACTTAAATTTTTAGGATAACCAATGTAGAGTAATTTTTAAAAAGTAGGTTAACATAAATAATTTTCTTTACTTTTTCATAAAAAACAAAATGAGTGAATGAATCTATACTTAAGTAAAGATAATTAATAATTAAGTTGAGACACAAATTTCATAAACAATAAATGTCGGGGAAAGCTATGAAAAATAAAGATGAATGAGGCACATAGATGTAAGAAAGAAATATGTGGTGTTGATTTGAACAATTATACAGGTAGCATGGATTGTTAGTATGCAAGCGAGATGGTTAGAGGACTTAAACTATTGTCAGTGGGCACTAAGTTGTTAGTAAACCAAGGGTAGGATGATTAGTGCACCAGTTTAGTACTTAAGGGGTTGATTTGCACCACTAAAAACATTAGGGATGAAAATCACACTTTGACAATACTTAAAGGATGAAAAATACACTTTTTCCTAACCCAATTAATAGAACTAGGCTAATTTGCGAGACCAATCATTTGCAAATGATTACTTAAGCACCACATTGTCAATCATGTATTAATTAGCTCACCAATTAAGCTTCCATCTGTACAATTAGTTTTATAATTAGGCTGTGTTTTATAGTTCTAATTTTTAATTAGTATAAAAGATGGATGTGATATTTACGCAAAAAAAAAAGATGGATGTGATAGTGGCCAGATTTTAGCCCAGTATCCAAACAGGCTAACTATCAAGCCCTACCCAACATACCCAAGTACATTACCTAACCCTAGAAGATCAATCAACCCTTCACGGAGTTGGCCACTCCGCTTCGACAACAAACCCACGCCACTCCTCGCCGCCTCTCATAGCTCACCCGACGGACAAAACCCTCGCCGTCTCGTGCCCTTCTCTCCGGCGAACGGCAGCCATGCCCAACCAGCCCCCGGCACCGTTCGTCCATGTCGACGCCGCCACCGCGGCCGACATGCGGCGCCGCGGCATGGATCCGCACGAGCTGGAGCAGAGCGCGCGGGGCGTCCTCAAGTTCGTCTACATGTGCCTCCCCGACGCGCCCGCCTACGCCGCCCCCGTCCTCTCCGCGCACCCCGTCCCCTCCGACGGCTCCGAGGACCGCATCAGCGCTCTCCCCTTCGCGCTCCTCCGCAACATCGTCTCCCGCCTCCCCGCCAAGGACGCCGCGCGCACCACCGCGCTCTCCCGCCGCTGGCGCCCCGTCTGGCGCTGCGCGCCGCTCGCCCTCGCCGACGCGCACCTCCTCCCCGGCGCCCTCGAGGGCCTCCGTGAGCCCCTGCGCGCCGACACGCCGGGCCTCGCCGCCACCGTCTCCCGCGCCCTCGCCGCGCACCCCGGCCCCTTCCGCGCCGTCCACCTCGTCGGCGGCTACTACGGGGACGCCGCGCGACAGCGGGAGCTCGCGCGCTGGGTCGAGACATTCGCCGCCAAGGGCGTCCAGGAGCTCGTCCTCGTCAATCGCCCGTGGCCGCTCGACGTGCCCCTCCCCGCCGCGCTCCTCGCCGTCGACACGCTCACCCGCCTCTACCTCGGCGTCTGGAAATTCCCAAACACCTCCGCGCTCCCGCAGCGTGTCGCCGGCGCGGCGTTCCCACACCTCCGCGAGCTCGTCCTCTGCGCCATGGAGATGGAGAGCCGCGACCTGGACTTCCTCCTCGCGGGAAGCCCCGTCCTGGAGAACCTAGGCATAGTGGGAAGCCGGAACAAGGTGAATCGCCTCCGCCTCGTCGGCCAGCATCTCCGGTGCGTGCAGATCTGCTTGTGCGCAGTGGACGGCGTCGCCGTGGTGGACACGCCGTGCCTCGAGCGGCTCGTCCTGTGGGCATCCAGGACGAACGGCGGCTCCTGCATTAGGCTCAAGATTGGCAAAGCCCCCAAGCTCCGTGTACTTGGATACTTGAATCCTGGAAATCACATGCTGGAGATCCGCAACACTGTCATCAATGTACATACAATTCTCACTTGTGTGCCAATTTCCTCTATTGCTTTGCATGTCTGACCACTGTATTCATTTAATTCTAGTTCAGTAGCATGTGTAAGTCAACCACTGATGCTCATGTCTCGTCTTTCCTCTTCTGCCTCTGCATTCCAGGCCGGGATAAAGGCAAGCCCAAGCACAATGGTTCCAGGCATAAAGATCCTAGGATTAAATGTGTGTTTTGCAGACCACAATGATGCTAAGATGCTGCCCATCTTCCTCAGATGCTTTCCCAATGTTGAGACACTTCATTTTGTGGTACTACACTACTAATACATATTGTTTTGACCTCTCAATCATATATACTACCACTGCACCATCCATCACCTGTTGAACTACTCACCAATTCGTCCCTTTTGCAGTCTGAAAAAAATGACAAAGTCTCTGGTAAGGTCAACCTCAAGTTCTGGCTGGAGGCTGGTCCCATTGAAAGCATCCAGTCCTGTGTCAAAATGATGACTTTCCGTGAATTCCGATTGGAGCGAAGCGAGGTTGCCTTCCTCAAGTTCTTCTTCCAGAGTGCCCAGATTCTGAAGAACGCAGTAATTGTGGTGTCCAATGGAAGTTTCACATCTGTTCCTACGGTGCTTTCCAAATTGAAAAGTCTGATTCCTGAAACTGGCCCTTGTAAATCCTGCCATGTGTTGGTGTATGAGAGCTCAGATCCTGAAGGGGGTGCAGTTTGGAGTCTGCAAAAGGGATTTGACTTTTCAGTTACCGATCCTCTGTATTACCGCTGAACTCCAAGGTATCTACATCAAAGGCATTGATCTACATTATTGACAAGAAGCTTGTGCTGGTTCTACTGTCATGTTTAGCTTTAATTGCTGAAGTTAAGAGTATTAGATTTCTTGCATATGAGTATTTTGTTAGCCAGGTAGTTGCCTATGCACCAAAGTGTCCGCATCTTACGTCAGTGCGTTAATCTGGCTACCATGGTCTGACATCCTTGTTTGTGCTTTTGACAAATGTGTTGTTATGTCTGGTAAAAATTAGAGTTATGGTTTGAACTACTATTTGTCTTGCTATCCCTGAAATTGAATACTGGGTTTGAAATGCTATTCAGCTTGCTATCTCTGAAATTCTCTTCAGCAGGCAGAATTTGTTACTTGCAGATTGTGCTTCCTGAATGGTCATGCAAGATTTAGCAAGTCTTTGATCATCACAGATATACGACATGGGCGAACTATTATTAATTTACATGTCTTTTTGTTGATTATAACAGCATAAACTGCATTGTGATCTTGGCATTTTGGAGTTATTGTGAGTTGCATACAAAGCCTTAAGCCTTACCTAATATCACCTCTCAGGTCTCGTCCTTCTTGCAAAGTCAGCTTGAAGAACTAAAACTAATAGTACTACTGCCATTCAAATGACCATTGTTTTTCTAAATCAATTGCTGCTCTTTAGTTGTATACGTGGACTATTCTGTCAGCATGTTATACGGCATCTTTGGCCAGTCGTGGCCTGGTACTAGTGATACTAGTATAAGCTATGTCTGGTGAATATTGAAGGTTACTGGTTTTTTTTAAAAAAAGTGGAGGTATATTCTTAGCTACTACTTTGCTCTCAGCAATTTTCTTGAGCATACTTTTGTTTCACCTGGCATGACAGCTTTAATTTGTGTATGCAATGTGCGTACCTGTGCAACTTCGGTTGACAAATTTGGACTAAACTGTGTGTTCAAAGTATATGGCCTTAACTGCATGTTATATGGACGAACTTTGACCTGAATGCCAAAGCCGCTTGTCATTTCTTTGGCAGCCTTTCTCTTCTCTGCATATTTCTTTGGCGACTGTGAACTTTGCCATTCACAGTGAGCACCGTAACCCTCCGGAACTGTTTTTTTCACATACTTTGCTACAAACAGTACTAGACTAGTACTAACTAGGCATATTGCGCATGCTGGACCCTTGCACCTTTAATGACATGTACACACCTTAAGAGGCACACGGTGAATACTCGATCCTAATGTAGCAAACATGTCTGCACTGCATAAATACAGCTCCTTGCACATAAAGGCACTCCAGTAAAAGGTTTTTGGTTTCAACTGTGCTTTGGCTGTGCTCTGTTCTACCATAGTTGTTAGGTATACCTTGATCATGTGGTAAGCGCTGCGTAAATGATGCTTTGAGGAAACATGCAGGATACTCTAGACATAATAGTTAGGCGTCTTCCATATTCACCTCAAAAAAAAAATTGAGCAAAAGGAGATCATGTATCGTTACCCGCTAGACGTTCAGGGTAGCGAAGGAAAGTTGGGGCAGTCCTGATCCAACATAGTGGTATGTCGTTGTTAAGGAGTTGATCTTGTCCCACAAACAAACATCTTCATCATTATCCTAGCAGTCTTGCGCTGTCGTAACCAATCATCACACAGCAGCAGCACCTTCACGAAGTCCACACATACGGGATTAGAGCACCATACGTTGGTATGCTATCACTGTGTGCTTGCTACGATTTTAGGATTAGGTAGAGTGGAGGCGGTGGCTAGGGTTTATGGTGTGGTGAAATGACTCGCACGAAACCATGGAGCATGCTCATCGGCTTCCACTTATAGGCCCATTAGTACCTAATTCGTCATGTATCACATTAGTACCTCTAATCAAAATTACTATGAATTCCATTTGGTCAAATCATCAAAATGGTGTTCCATGTTCTAAACCCAAAAAAAAATCAACAATGACGTTCCTTGCATGCAGGTCGGGGTGGTACATAGAAAATGACAGTGCTCATTGTTACCTGTGATGCCAGTGTCATGTGTAGGTCTTAGCTTATTTAATTTGGAATTCTACAGATCTACAAAGCGTCGTTTATTTGAAGATATACCTGTTGGTCAAGATTTTCACCCGTCACTGTCAGTTTGTGCTGTGGCTGGTAGTATTTGCAATTGGGGATCACAACAGCTCAAACACATGTTTCCATGTTGAAGCTCTCAGACTCTCTTTTTTTTTATAGTCCCTACAGGTGCTCATTGTTGAAGCGTAATCTGTAGTCACCATAGCAGAGTTAATTAGGTGTGACATTGCTCCCAATTATTTCACACAGTAGAGATCACACATTCACACTCTAGAAAAAAGAAAGATTTTTTAGTCGTCTAAGGTATGCGGCTTCGTTCAGATTCTCTTATTCACTAGTATATTTAATTTGTATAGTAGTTGCTCTCAGCGCACCCCCAACGTCTAATCCCATCTTAATGTTGTTTCATATATAGACAGATTCCTAAGTTAACTAATAACACTATAATGAACAATTAATGTTGTTTTCAGCTCACCCCAAAAGCTAATCCGCATGACCTTGTTATTACAAATGAATATTTATTCCTCTGATGTTGCCGTACGGCACGCAGCTATCCCTATCATTATTCTACCACTACTACATCGGTTGCCTATAAATACACCAATACACCATGCCACTCTATGTGCCATCTCATCACTCAAACGACATCAGAGAAACTTGCTACAATTATCGGATCACCCTTGAAACTTATAACGCCATGGATGTCCATCGTCGCTCGTCCGCCATCCTCTTCGCCGCCGTCCTCGCCTGCGCCACCGCGCTCGGCGCGCTGGCCGCACGTGACCTCGGTGACCAGGCCATGGCAGCGAAACACGAGCAGTGGATGGCCAAGTACGGCCGCGTCTACAGCGACGCGGCGGAGAAGGCGCGGCGGTTCGAGGTGTTCAAGGCCAACGTCGCCTTCATCGAGTCCGTCAACGCTGGCAACCACAAGTTTTGGCTCGAGGCCAACCAGTTCGCCGATCTCACCGACGTCGAGTTCAGAGCCACACGAACCGGCTACAGGCCACCCAGCAAGCCCCGGACCAAGACGACACCCTTCAGGTACGCCAACGTCAGCATCGACGACCTTCCGGACTCCATAGACTGGAGGACAAAGGGCGCCGTCACGCCCATCAAAGACCAAGGCGAGTGCGGCTGCTGCTGGGCGTTCTCTACCGTGGCGTCAATGGAGGGCATCGTGAAGCTAAGCACGGGGAAGCTCATCTCCCTCTCGGAGCAGGAGCTCGTGGACTGCGACGTCAACGGCATGGACCAGGGCTGCGAAGGCGGCGAGATGGACGACGCCTTCGAGTTCATCATCGACAACGGTGGCCTCACCACCGAGAGCAACTACCCTTACACCGCCTCCGACGGCACCTGCAACTCCAACAAGGCGTCTAAGGACGCCGCGTCCATCAAGGGGTATGAGGACGTGCCGGCCAACGACGAGGCTTCATTGCGCAAGGCGGTCGCAAACCAGCCGGTGTCGGTCGCCGTCGACGGAGGGGACAACCTCTTCAGGTTCTACAAGGGTGGTGTCCTCTCCGGCGCGTGTGGCACCGAGCTTGACCATGGGATCGCGGCTGTCGGCTATGGCGTCACGAGCGACGGCACCAAGTATTGGATCATGAAGAACTCGTGGGGCACGTCGTGGGGTGAGGGAGGGTTCATCAGGATGGAGAGGGACATCGCTGACGAGGAGGGCTTGTGTGGCCTCGCCATGCAGCCTTCCTACCCGACGGCCTAATTCAATGGACGTCAACGCTCCCTTCTACTTGAGCCATCAGCTGCGTTTGTTTATATATTTCCATCTGTAACAAAGGTTTGTAAGTCTGTGTGATGTAAAGTTCATATAATAATATAATAAGGCTGTACAGATTGTGTGAGATGGTGAAAGCTCTACACGTACATACACATCTCCCCCTTGCTTTTTTTAAATAGAAGTATGTATTCCAGCATGTCCTACAATGTCATAGGGGCCGGGGTAAAAAAGATTGAGTTTGATTCACTGCCACAAATATGGCTAATTACTCGCAGTCCAAAATCTCCGCGACTTCTTTAACCTTGCAGTACTTTGAAGTCGCAGAACGTCGAAGCCGAAGCGTCGTCGCCCCGCTCCATGTCCAGCCTCACCCCTCATCGAACACGGCGCGTGGCGTGCGCACACGACATGTCGAGGGGTCGAGGATGCGGCATGTCTTCACGTCATCCGTGTACCCAATGAACACCTGAGGGTGCTCCGATCGTCGAGCTTGCCGACGTGGTTGAGTTCCTTGACGAACGTGTGGTAGCCAAAGACGTGGAGGTAGCTGATCGTCGGCTTCTACCCATGCCAGGTCTCCTACGGTGTCTTACCATCGAGCATCTTGGTGGGCGTGCGGTTGAGGATGAAGATTGCGATCATGACTGCTTCTCCCCACAAGATAGCTTTCTTCTTGATGAAAGCTTGTGTCGTGGCCACCACCGTCTGGTTGCAGCGCTCGATGACGCTGTTCTACCGTGGCATCAACGCGGAGTAGTAGCGCTAGATCTCCTCGTCGGCACAGTACGCCACGAACTTAGCCGTCGTGAACTTGCCGCCATTGTCGGTGCGCAACGACAGTAGTTTGCGGCTGCACTCCTTCTCTGCAACAGCTTGTAGGCGCTTGATAGCGTTCGTCGTGTCTACCTTGGTGTCGAAGTGGACTGCCCACATACATCGGGACACGTCATCGACAAGTAGAAGGACGAAGCTCCAGGCTCCAGTGGTCCATGCCTATGCAATCTAGTCACTTACTCCTACTGTGACGAAGATAGAGAACACTCACAAATAGGTAGAACTTGCTACCTACGCTGACAAGTGATCCCTCAACTAGAGAGGAAATATTGAAGTACTAGAGAGAATACAATACCGACGAAAGAAGAGGAACTCAGTTGAACTGAAGCTTCGTTCCTTGGAGGTACAAAGTTGGAGAGGGGTTGACACACCGGCTCCTCCCCGGACTTTCACCTCTCCACTCTCCCTAATTTCTAACCTATGTGGGCAGCTACGCCTAACCTTGGCCTTCTTTCCAATTCTCTGTGCCTACAATGGACGAGATGCTCACTTTTTATAGGCCAAGGGAGTGAGTGGATGACACCTATCGAAGGGCAAGTCAGTAGCTGAAAATGTTGGGCCGGCTGCCCCCAAGCTAGGCCAGCCGGAATGGGACTCCGTCCATTTCAGCACCACCTTCTCATGGATGCTCCAGATGTCTTCCTCGTGGTGGTTTTATTGGTGGTTGCTGCAGTTAAGGCGGTTTCAACCGGAAGTTGGACCCTTCAATCCGTGGAAAAATCCTTCCGGATCCTCGAATCAAACTGCCTTCAAATCCACGGCTTAGGGGTAATTGAAGTGTGTTTTCTTGCCTCTAGATCGATGATATGGCATGTGGCCACAATCCTGGGGCCGTCGCCCTGTCCTGGCCAGCCGACTGTGTACTGGTCAGCTGGCCAACAAGCTAGGGCTACGCTGGTGATATTCCGGGTGGCATAACTTCTCCGTACGAACTCCAAATTGGATGATCCAAGTGTCTATTTGGATTATCTCGGAGAGCTCTTCAACATGGTGTTTGTCAAATACTCCATCCATCCCAAATTGTAAGTCGTTTGACTTTTTTGATCCTAACTTTGACCACTCGTCTTATTCAATTTTTTGTGCAAAATATCATATTTTTTTTGTTTTGGCTAGCTTTAGTAATAAAAGAATTTGAAGAATGACTTAAATTTGACTATATTTGCACAAATTTTTTGAATAAGACGAGTGGTCAAAATTAGGGTCAAAAAAGTAAAACGACTTACAATTTGGGACGGAGGGAGTATGTGATTTGAGTAACTTTTGCAGCATGTACAAGTGACCCTTGTGTCGATTTGTCCAGAATGAACCTTCATTTCTACGGACTCAACTTATACTTCACCAAATAATGGTATTTGTTCACTATATTACATGTATTTCTTGCAAAACATGTTGGGCCAAAAAACTCATAGAACTCATTAGTTTAAATAAAATTATATGTATGCAACACTTCAAGTTCCATCATTTTTTTAGAGGCTGACGGCTAGAAATGGCAATAACAGCCATGAACAACTCTTCAGCTCGTGGAGGATGAGGGAAGCTCCTAGGAGAGGTGCTCGACGTGGGAGCAGAAGTGGTGATTGAGGCTGCAAGAGCTGGAGTAGCCACGGGGATTGGTGGTGGCCTGCCTCGCTGCGCCTTCCTCTCATGGTGTTGCGGCCTTAACGGCAAGGCAGCTGTTGGTGCTGCTTCTCGGCGGCGACGACAGTGGCCTTCATGGCGAGGCAGTTGCTGGTGCTCACGATGGATACTGTTGTGGCTTCTCGGCGGAGATAACAGGGGCTTTGGGAATCCGGTGGGGGAATCGAGCTGCTCGCTGCCGCGTTCAAGCTCGATTTGACATTTGTTTTCTTCAATTTGGCTTCCGATATTGTCGCTTTGCCTGTGTTGGAGTTGGATTTGGATTTTTTTCGTCTTCGATTTGTCTTTCCTCTCCTCTCATCTCTGCTCTCTTCTCTCGTCTCTGCCTTGATCCCCATTGTCTCTCCTCCTCTGCTTTGTGCGGTGGCTGGCAGCGTCGGATTCGCGGCTCCTCTATGCACCAGCTCGCCGCACCACCTTGACCCCACCACCTCGCCGCTCCACGTCATCGCCACTACCTCACCATAAAGGCCAGCGTTCGTGTGCGTCGCTCGACCATGCGGTTGGGTTGTGTGGGCCCACGCTACGATGGCACCGTAGCGGAAGGCCGCTACCATCGCTTGGAATACCGTTTACTTAGCGAAAGCGGTCATGGAAGTGCTGCAACTAGTTTTCCGCTATCCGCTTTTTTTGGAAGTGGTAGCGGAGACTGCTGCGGACAACCTAAGAGAATAGCTGTGCCATGCCGATACGACATGACATGCCAAGAAGTCGGTGCGATGTGGCAGGAGGCATGTGAGGATTGTGGTCTTGTAGTTGCACTCAATTTTGGTGCTAGATGCAAAATAGGAGAAACAACATCTCCATAGGTGGAGGTTCAATAACCAGTTTGTTTGAATCTTTTTATCATGTGTTAGCGTCGTATTTAGGGATGCAAGTTATATTTATTTAGGTTATTGGGTCAATAAAAAAATTGATAAAATAACCTATGATGCCATTGCGTGTAATTAATTTAATAGGAAAAATAATCAAGAATCCCATACCATCGTATTTATTTACTTGACTAAAAATACTATTGGATACACACCTACTACATCTCTAGGCGAAATGTTTTATAAAAGGTATTTTGGTGCGCGCTTCTCAAGTTAGGTCAGGTTTTATAAGGAACGACTGAGATAATTTTATCCCGTTATCTCCTCATAAAATTTATCCCGTTATCTCTGGATCCTGAAGGAGCAAACTTGGGGAAGCACAGGATCTGTTACATATAACGCCACGAACCACCGTTAGCGACCGGCCTAAACAGAGTGCTTCCCCCTGACCGTTAACCGTCGACTGCTGCTGGACGCGCGGGAAGGGCCCGCAGCGGGAGCGGACCCACCAGCTCAGCAGGAAAGAGCCGAAGAGGTCTGGCAGTCTGGGCTCTCTACCTTTGAGTGACTGGCAGGTGGGTCCACGTGTTCCCAAATTCCCGGGGAACGTTGGTCTGCGTGACATTGAAGCCGTTTCCCCCACCCGACTCGTCGTCGTCGTCTCTTCCGCCGCCTCGCCCCCGCCCGCCCGCCTTCCCCTCCCCCAGCCACGGATTCACCTCCAAGAACGGGACACGCCACCTCCCAACCCCACACCGGCGCCGCCGCCGGCCTCCCCCGTTCTCCCGGAGCCCCGCCATGGCCATCTCCATCCTCTCCTCCGGCTTCGCCCACGCCCTCTCTCCGCATCCAGCGCCTTCACCCTCCTCGGAGTAAACTTGTCCCTCTTCCTTCGCCTCTCCTTGGTACCGGATGGAAGTAGGCTCGGAGGTGGAGGAGGAGGAGCAGGAGGAGGAGGAGGAGGAGGTGCGGACGGGGAAGACGCCGACGGGAGGGAGCTGGTCCTGCTTGGCAAGGTCTGTGTGATCTGCCGAATCTCCGTCTTGTTTTGCTGGAACGGTGTGAGGTTCTTGTCAGGCTGTCCCATTAGAATCTGATTCGATATTTTTCCCCCAAGGAACATGGAAATGATTTGGGCATGATTTTTCTTTTACTGTTATAAGAACACGAATTATTTAGTCAAAGAAGTGTATGAAGCATTGAAGGGTTGAACGTTGTGGTATTGGAGAATCTCAAGTTCTGGACTGTTGATATAGCCTCCACGTCTGCTTCAGAGTAGAACTCAGGTTCACTTTACATCAAATTTGTCAATGCAGGCCCCTTTCAGAGTTCAGACCCTCAAGCTTTTAAGTCATACACTCCCGTTAGATAGCGTTCAGTTAAAAGAAAGACACCAAATTCACCTTTAGGTGATTCAACTGCAGTATAGGTAAGAGGAGCTGGTAGGGAGAAACCTTTTTCTGCGGTATAAGTTCAAAATGGTCTTTTATAGAACTACTATGTTGGTCCAATACATTGTGTTTCCTACTTTCCGAATGGTTATGCCTTATTAAAGCTTGAAGATAGACCATATTGGCATGTCCACATTACTTCCCTCTCCTTTTTTTATCAGCAAAGTTCCACGTTCAGCTCTGTCCAGAATACTTCTAATGACTTAAAATCTGCAGTTATCTGCTGTAATAAATATCATCAACAAATAGCATTATCTGGTAACATGACTTCTTTGATTTGAGATGGACACATGCCATCACAAACTTGGAAAGGAGTCCCCTTCAATGAGTTGCGCAATGACATGTTATAGCACCACTCAGCCCAGGACATACATGAATGCCATCCTTTTGGGACATGCAAAAGTCACGGGTCTCAAAATTCTTAAAGCATTGATTTACCCCTGTAGTTTAACCATGTGTTTGAGGATAAAATGCTCCGCTTGAAGCATTGATTTACCCCTGTAGTTTAACCATGTGTTTGAGGATAAAATGCTCCACCAAATCTCTGCTTAAAGTCCACAATTTATAACTCTTTCCACATAGTACATGTAGTTATTCTATCCCTAACAGTGGTAATTACCCCTGGCAAGCCATGGGACTTCTAGATGTTTTAAATGAACAGTTTCACAATGTGATTCACATTGTATATATGCTAGTATGCTACAACCACCAATATGGTGACCTTCCCATCCAACTTGAGGTAATCCCTCAAAGCCATATATGGAACTGAGAGCAGCTATAGAAGTCCATGTTTGGTTTCTTCCTTTGACATACTACACATATTTTTAATATATTTGCATCACTTCCACCATCATACCTGGCCAATAAAATAAGAATTTAGTCTTTCGCAAGTAGCCCTTTGCCCCTTTCTACTGAATGTTCCCCAAGAGCTGAATAATAGAAAGACATGATCAGTTGTTCTTGAGTTCATAGCCGTTGCCCCACCTCAGACTAGTACAAAATGCTTCTACTAGTCTGAAAGGAAACTTCACCCAGTTCCAGCCAGCTCAAGTTCTTCTATATCCCTCTGCAATATAATACCCACTGAAATGGGTCTAGTCTGAGGTGGAGTCACATACTAAGGACCTATGAGAAGCTATCAGAAGGCCCAACAGTATAGAGTAGACTGGTTGCAATTGTGGTAGTGAGCCCATGAATGTTTGTGCAACAGCCAAAAGGTTCTGTGACATATTCTGACTTTTGGAATAATTGTCCATACAGAAGAGCCACCAGTAACTAGTAATTTTTTTGTAATTGTACCAGCAAATCATGTTCGAACTCTTTATTGACACTCTTATCCCCTTAGGCATAATCATCATCACCTTTGCTAGTCAAATCAGAGGAAGAATGGCTTCCCCAACCTTTTCACCATTTACTAAATCAGAAAAAAAATGATTGTGGAGTTCATTTTAGCTTGGTATGTTACTGTTTGGGGGTTATACTATTTCAAATTATCATATCTTGTGATAGCTTTTATGAATGCCTATTAAATGCCATTGTGTGCTTTTTCTTCAGCCTTCATCCAGCTGTGTACAATTTTATTTCTTACTGATTGTTAAACTAGCTAAAGATAGTCTTGTTAATTGCATCTATAGTTGTTTTATGCATGAGGAAACTGTGCAGATAAGAATGGATTATGTGTCAGTAGTTCATAATGCAGCCTCTCCATAATTCCATCGATTCGTAGTTACTAGTTTAGCTATACTGTATTCTGGAGCTAAATGGCAGTACATAAGCATCATATTAATTTCCCAAGGCTTATGAAGAACCAACTCTTTTACCATGTTTAGAAATTGTTGATGGGTTAATTCTAACATGTGTTATTTTTGTTTCATCAGGACGATGATATGCAGTGCTCATCATTTACCTCTTCTAGCAGTATGGTATGATACATTTTTTCTTTCATCCTAATTAATATGTACACAATGATATCGTGGTTTATTGCCTTTTTGGTGTTTGGCAGGGGCTTATCAGTGGTATAAGAAATGTGGACAGCCATTTCAACGGCAACAACGAAGCTAGTGATTTACGGAATAGGCTTCCTCAGGTTGCACCTGTGGTGAGACCTGAGAAACTTAAGTAGTTTTCCTTTCCTTTCCTCCTCTCCTCCCGTTTTCATATTATATGTTTCTGATGATGTTTTGTATTGTCAATGCTTGACAGTGGCCCACCAATGTTCCAGTAAATAGTTCTGTTGTGAACAGGAAGAAGGTAACTTAGACTTTCTATTTTTAATTACTTGAATACCCCTTTGGCTACCATTCAAATGGATCGAGTTCTTCAAAATTGTTCAGATATCTTGGCCAACAAATTGTATTCATGCATTTTTTTTGGACTCAGGGTTTACTTAGTTCCTTCTACACTATTGCGGAGAAGCTGCTTGTTTTCTGTGGCAGTCTGGTCATTTGGTCATTGTCATACCCCCTTGCTGCAAATGCAAAAAAGAGACCTTCGAGGACCATGTGATGCAAAGCATTATCATAGGGAGCGTAATTTCATTCTTCATCAGCTGCCTTCTCACAGCTCTTGCCTCATACTTGAAGGACAGCGAGTCCATTGAGGGCGTAGGATTCCACATATTCAAATATCTGGTGCTTCTTGTCTTCCTATTCCTTAGTGTAGGATTATGTGTGATACTGCGGTTCTGCGCACATACCCCCAAAGCAGTTCTGTGGTCCCTTGGCACTGTAGGATGCATCATAATTTTGTCCATTTGGGTTTGGGTGTTCTACTAACAAGTGCCACATGTAAGTGACTTTGTTGAATTTACATGAAAACAAATGCATTGATAGCTCTCTGATTTCCTATTTTCAGATTCGGGAAGAAATGAAGAAATTTTATGAGACAGAAAATAGGATGCCATTTGAGGGGTCTGACTCTGAGCCTGCATCAACTGCTCCAGGCCATCGACCACCGATTTAGACAGGTAAGCATACGAATTCACTCTCCCTCTATTTTAACAATTGGTAATGCGGCTGGCTTTATGGTGGATGTGTTAAGAGCGTGGTTGGTCATCTTCTCTTGCTGCAGAACAATTCATATGATGTGGAAATGTTTCATCTGTAAAGGATGTCTGTACATTGGAAGTGAGATACACAGGCCGATCTACCCAGCAGGTCTAGGAAACATGTACGGACCTTAGAACTAAGACCATTTTTTGACTGAGATCGGGACCAATTTACTGTAGTCAAACGACTCATGATGGCTACGCCGTGTATGTATTGTGCAGTGAGATACGACCGATTAGAGAAACGTCAATAGGGGTATAAGATAGGTGAGGTATCATATGCAAACAAGTGATACTAGATCTCCCAGTATCACTTGAAACTTGCTGAACGATGTGACGTGACCATGATCGGGACCTTTGTTTTTGCTCCCTACTTGGTGAGGGCCTGATTTGTTCATTTTCAATTTGGAAATTGCCAAGCCAAAATGGGGGCAAGTATATAAACTTTGGCATTTATTTAGTTGAAAGCTAAATGTTTTTTGCTAAAATTTCTTAAAGAAGTCGATAATTTTAAGCTCATTTATATTTTGACATTCAATCAATTTCTACATATGTGCTAGTATAAATTGTAGACATTATTATTTGTATTTGGCATCAAAGAATTCGGTGGCATAGTTTGGGCACCAATCAAGTGCTATTATAAAGTTTTTGCCCATGTTTTAGGAAAAATATTTGGCATGCCAATATTTTGGTTTGCCTGCATTTTATCTTGGTAGTTTTGGGAAGCCAACCAATCCAATTAGGCTCTGAAGCCTACTGAAAGGGTTTTTATTTATTTTTTATTTTTTTTGAGAAACACTGAAAGTTGTGCTTGCGGCTCGATCCCTAGGCTACAGCAACACGCTTGCAGGCTCTGATTCATTTTTACTTGGATTGGGCCGCGCGCAGCTTTCGGTATGTGAGACAACCCTGGAACCTCCAAATCCAACATAAGGGCGTCACCAGTGGTCCTAGCTGATTGCTAGGAGACCTCCACATCAACCAAATAGTACATAGTAAAAGCTAGTGATTCAAAAGCTATCTATTAAGGCTAGCTATTTGTGTTTTCAATATCTGCATGTGAATAGGAACAACGATGATATATTGTGCATCATCTCTATGCCCCATATGTGTGGAGGCTATACAAGACAAAACATACATGATGGGAAATAACTTGTGCATTATCAAAGCACACAACGACAATGATTAAATGACATTCTGAATTTATCCCACAACTTATCTCCACAACGACAATTGCAAAGTTTTAGACAACTGAAATAAGACGTCCGTATTTGACTACATAATAAACTATTAAAATGATACGTGCCATCCATGTTTAATTCAGTCCACAAAATAGAACAGCTGGCTGCATTCGTTGAGGAAGAACCATCAAAAGCCAAAAGCCATCTCCATCTCACAAGCAGCACCAGTCCAGTAGCAGTTCCTGAGGTCAGTAAGAAAAAAAAAGGAAAAATGAGTCAAGATACTGAATATAACTATTTGTATGGACTAGTAGTAGCAGCATCAATATAGCTTACAAGGGATAATTGGCTAGTTATTTTCCCTGGTGCCAAAACGTTGCCAGATGTGCTCAATTAAATCATTTTTCAGTTGAGTGTGGGCTGAGTGAGAACGGATAGCAAAATTCCTATGGCGAATATCATTGAAGCATGGGTTACTGTTAGTGGCCGATTGCACTTCCGGAGGAAGAGCAATTGATGCACCTGGGACAATGTTCAAGTCAAGAGGCTCCTTAGCCATTTCTCCCTCATCTTCTACTATCATATTATGGAGAATAACACAAGCTTTCATGATCTGCCGAAGAATCTTTATGCTCCAAGATCGTGCTGGACGACGCACAATATTGAAGCGAGATTGCAGAACTCCAAAAGCACGCTCCACATCTTTCCTTGCACCTTCTTGTTCCTTTGCATACAGCTTGTGCTTCTGCAGTTGAGGTGAATTTATAGACTTCACAAAGGCTGCCCATTCTGGATAAATACCATCAGCAAGGTAATATCCAGTGTTGTATTGCTGGCCATTGACAGAAAATTGAACACGGGGAGCTTCACCTTTTATGGCTTCAAGAAACAAAGGTGACTGATTGAGCACATTGATATCATTGTTGGATCCAGCAACACCAAAGAATGCATGCCAAATGTGGAGGTCATGTGAAGCTACCGCTTCAAGAATGAGAGTTGGAAATCCATAGCGACCAGTGGTATATTGCCCCTTCCATGCTGTTGGGCAATTTTCCCACCGCCAATGCATGCAGTCAATGCTGCCTAACATTCCAGGGAATCCACGAGATTCATTAACTTGGAGCAAATGCTCTATGTCTGCAACTGTGGAGCGTCGCAGGTACTCAGTGCCGAATACCCTCGATCACCCCTTGCACAAAGTACTCCAAGCATTCTAATGCAGTACTCTCTGCAACCTTTAAATACTCATCTAGCATGTCAGCTGCAGTCCCATATGCAAGCATACGAATTGCTGCTGTACACTTCTGCAGAGGTGAGAGGCCTAAACGATTAGTACAATCTACCCTTTGAGTAAAATAGGGAGACCAATCACCTAGGGCTGTCACGATGCGTAAAAAGACATGCCTTCTCATCCGGAATCTTCTACGGAACAATGCATCTGAATATAGAGGATCTTCAGCAAAGTAATCAGCCACAAGTTGATGATGAGCAGCTTCACGGTTCCTGTTGATGTACTTTCTTGGACCACTTCGACGTCTAGATGAACCACTTTCTAAATTGGCCTTAATCTTTGCACCAATCCGGTGAGCAAAAGATTCAAGGACATTTTGCTCAGCCATGAACTCATCTAAGGTGTATATCTCAGCAGGGTCTATAGAATCATCAGAATGATCTGACATGCCTAGAGACGTGTAGAAAGGAATATAGGAGATAGGTGAAGAAAGGAATATAGAAGGAGAAAAGAGTAGAAAGGAATATAGAAGGATACTGCTGTTGGAGTGCGCTAGGAGTACAATATATAGTTGGTATATTGGACTGCATTGGTACTGTAATTATGTATTGGTACTATAATTATGTATTGGTACTGTAATTATGTATTGGTAATGTAAAGCTGACTGTATTGGTAATTCAACTATGTATGGGTAATTGATAGTGCATTTATTCTACATGTTGACTCACTTCTAACTATGAAGACAATTTGGAATTGACTAGTGAAAAATAAAAAACAGCAGAAAAGGTCTGATAACAATACCTTAGTTAGTGTTGCCTACCAACTTTTCCCTTATAAACTTCAGTCCAATCGCATGCTCAGCTCTCATGTCCTCTGTCATCTCCTTAGTATCCATACTCATGAGTTTCTGATATGATTCTAGCAAAGCAGCTTCCCTCCTGAGCTTTGCCGCTTCAACCTTCTCACTAGAAATACGTCGCTGAGTCTCTATAAAGTCTTCATGGCGTTGTTTAGCTCCAGCCTGAATATCCATGTATTTCTTCAATTCTTCATGCAGACCAGCATCAACATTCTTGACTCCACCTTTGCCATTCCGTTGTTTCTTAGCTTCTTTTGTTCCCATTGGCCGTTCCTTTTCTGAGATGTCCCTTAACAGATCTCCATCATCCAAACTCCTTTTGTTTGATTCATCATCTGCACTCATTTTATTTGACTTGTCTTGATCCTCTAAGATAGCAAGCCACTTAGGTTCATCACGAAGAACCTTCCAGCAATGCAAAACTGTGAACGGACCTTCTTTATAATCATCCAAATAAAACTGCAAAGCCTTGTCTCTCAATTGATCATCTGATTGACCACTGGTATAAATTGACGTAGCCTTCTTCCAAGTGCCACAAAAAAACCCCACCCATCTCTTAATTTTTTGTCAACGATCCTTGAGATGCTTTACCTGTCTTCTCCGGTTTGTAGGAGTAGTACTGTTGTACTGTGCGTGTACATCACCCCAGTAGCTCTCATTTTTCTTGCAATTCCCGTTGATCGGGTCATTTGAATGAAATAACCACGCACTCACCTGTATTCATTAGTCAAGATAGTTGGTGAACATACAAAAGAGAGTAATCAATCAGTGACAAACTACTTACCAGTCTCAAATCTTCATCTGGTTCAAATACAAGACGCTTTGCAGTCCTGACATCATTGCCATCATCTATGTTGATGATGGTTTTGCCCCCCTTTTTTCTAGTTTGCTTGGTTTTGCCTTTTGATCTTGCTTCATCAGGCTGGGCACCCAAATCACTACTTGGTGGTGCGTGTTGAAACTCCTTGCTTACAGGTGGCCATGGTGCCGGGAATGGAACATGAAGTGGAGGGAATGGTTGTTGACCAGCTTGGAAATAGCTCATAAACCCACCAGGTGGGTAGTAGTCCATACCACTGAAAAATCAATCATCCAGGTCATGCTACTAGAAAAGGGATCACGGAACCAATTAAATCTAAGATGGATTCATGACTATATTTAGAGAACAAAGATTAACTTACCAGTTTGGGGACATGGTGCCTCGCGGAGTAACTTGTGGCAGAGATCCAGACCACCATCCTACAGAAAAACAATAGCATCAGTTCAGATATGAACGAACAGCAAGATGGTAGAAAAGAAAATCAACTGTGACCTTGATGTTACCTGGTTGACCTACAGGAGGCGGAACCCCATCACCTAAATCACGAGCTACAACATCAGGAAGAGGGGTCGTGGATCCTGTAGCCTGAAGCGGCAGCGGTGCCATCTCTCGCTTGGATCGACAGCTCATCACCAGAAACTAGGATTGGGTATAAAATCGATTTGGATCTTGGCTGGAGCACGGAAGAGAGAGAGGGAACGGGGGAAAATGTCTCGGGCTTTCGCGCGCAGGGATATAAACCAGATGAGTTCGCGCGCAGGCGGGCTGGGAGAGGATTCGCGCGCGCAGCAGGCGGGGATGGGAGCCTGGGAGGAAGGTTTCGCGCGTGGTGAATTTTTCGGGAGGAAGGAGCAGCGGATCTGTTTTGCGGAGAAAGCGCGTGAGAAATAGATAGGAGCAGGCGAGGAGGCCAGCGACTTGGGCCTTGTTTACCGTGCGAGCCCAGCGCCGAAGAAATAGCCAGCTCCGTTCTTTTTCCGGTTTCTCACTCCTCCACGGGGGACAGAGGCTGACGTGTTTTTGCAAATAGCTAGTTGAGTCAGGCTCGATGGAGACGCCCTAAAGGCCCATTTGGGCTGCAGGAAAAGTTTGCGGTTCCTAAACACATGTAAAAGTAATGTAGAATTTCCGTGTCGAAAAAAAATGGAAAGTAAAATTTCTGCATTCCAAAGTGTTCATATGAAGCGGCAAATGATGTTCTCTTCAAATTTGAAACATACAGAAATTACAACATGAATTCTCTTCAACAGAAATTACAGAATTCCATAGGTTACTACCACGATGTTAATAAGACGGTTTGACTCTCAAGTGTCAGCAGAATATTCAGTGGCATTTGTAAGGGAGCTTGAGTTTTATTTTTCCTGAAATCTGAATAATTTCGTTAGCAATTTGTATTAGGACTATATATCTAACTTGGAAGCATCGTATAGAGTTACAATTACAATGCAGTTTAAGTTTGCATGGTTGTATGAATAGTGTCCTATTTAAAGTTAAAACAAGCAGAAATTACAACATGATTTGTTGTCTGATTTACAACCCAGGCCACTCCTTTCAGTTAAATCCTCTGTTCATACTTCATACAGACCTTTGCTTTCCTTTTCTTTTTTTTCTTTCACCCTGCTTCTCAATCATCTGCATCCACGACAGACCTTATACTAATACCATAACTTCCAATCCATTATACAAACGTGTACACACAGCGTTCTATGGTTACTTTTCTATTCTATTTCTACCACTATCTGATAATTCAGGGGTCGGTCTCAGCAGATACCATACGTTTGTTCAGCAAGAACAAGAATACTTAATGAGAAATTACTTGACTTGCACGTTGCAGTCCTTGTATCCTAAGAACACCATACCCTCACCGATGGGCACATTACGGCATTAGGAAGACTATATAAAGACAACCATGCATCTCTATTCCAAAGACCATAGCGAAGAGAGTAGAAAAGCAGCCTCCCCACCAGAACGGATCATGGCCAGCTCCAAGGCTTTCCTCCTTGCCATTCTTGGTTGTGTCTGCTTGTGTATTTCTGTTCTAGAAGCTCGTGAGCTGAGCGATGCTGCCATGGTGGAGAGGCATGAGAGGTGGATGGTAGAATATGGCCGTGTGTACAAGGACACAGCTGAGAAGGCAGAGCGTTTTGAGGTGTTCAAGGATAATGTAGCGTTCATTGAGTCGTTCAATGCTGGGAACAACAAATTCTGGCTTGCTGTCAACCAGTTTGCTGACCTGACCAACGATGAGTTCAAAGCGACCAAATCCAACAAAGGATTCAAACAAATGTTGACAAGTGCTGTAACTGGATTCAAGTATGAGAATGTGAGTGTAAGTGCGCTTCCAGCGTCTGTGGACTGGAGGACCAAGGGAGCCGTCACACCGATCAAGAACCAAGGCCAATGCGGTATGTACATTTATTTGTCATTTATCATCCATTAGTCTTGTTTTCGTGACATGAATTGATGAATTAGCTTGTGATGATACCTACAATGACATGACTAATGGCAGGTTGCTGCTGGGCTTTCTCGGCAGTTGCTGCTATGGAGGGCATTGTCAAGTTGAGCACTGGTAACCTCATCTCACTCTCCGAGCAAGAGGTGGTAGACTGCGACACTCACAGCATGGATGAGGGTTGCGAGGGGGGCTGGATGGATGGTGCCTTTGAATTTGTCATCAAGAATGGAGGCATTACCACTGAGTCCAATTATCCATACAAGGCAGTCGATGGCAAGTGCAAGGGTGGATCCAAGAGCGCTGCGACCATCAAAGGCTATGAGGATGTGCCAGTAAACAATGAGGCCGCACTCATGAAGGCGGTGGCAAATCAACCTGTGTCAGTTGCCGTTGATGCAGGTGACAGAACGTTTCAGTTTTATTCTGGTGGTGTGATGACTGGCTCATGTGGCACTGAACTTGACCATGGGATCGCCGCAATCGGGTATGGCGTTGAGAACGATGGCACAAAGTATTGGATTTTGAAGAACTCATGGGGCACCACATGGGGAGAGAAGGGATTTCTACGAATGGAGAAGGACATTTCGGACAAACGGGGCATGTGTGGCCTTGCCATGAAGCCTTCCTACCCCACTGAGTAGAAAATGAACTGTTTAGTACCACATATATCTATAGCATATTAGAGTGCCTTCTGTGCTCCCATACAGTTTGCTCTTTATGTATCTTTGTCCTACAGATATATGCGTGTAATGTTTACCATGCTGAACTTTGTATATATATTGGATGTTTGCATAGTACATTGTTGATTTGTCAAAGTATTTAACTGTCTGTACAGAGGTCCTTCAAGAGCTTGGTGTGTTCACATAGTGCAGAGCCTCTCTTAAATAATATAATTACATAAGGTTTAAAAGCGTTATTTGACTTCTTTTAATAAAAATCATCACAAGGAGGATCTGTTTGATGTAATCAAACCAACATTCTAAATGGTAGTGATGGCATGGGAAGCATAATTTTTGGCAGCTATGTGATATAAAAGTTTGACTGGATATTCATTGGGGTATCAAGTATTTGTTAATTTTGCATAGAAGACTCTTATGCATTTATTTTTTTAAATATATGAATAGTTTACTCTTAAATTTTTAAAATAGAAATCATAAGTTGAGTTCCGTTTCCTTGCCCTCCCTTCGCATCACAACATTTGCAAGGCCTAACACAAAATGAAATATGAGTTTTTTCCTTGACTCCCCAAAAAAATTGAAACTCCATCCTAGCCCTAGACTGCTACCATTTGTTCCTCTTTGCTTGTGCCACCTCCATGATGACATTTGTTTTCATAATGATGAAGATGGAAAAACACGATTAGTATGTTGCATTACGATGTAAGTTTACAAGTTGAAATTTGCACGACCTAAGACAAATTGAAATACACCTTTTTTTCTAGCCCCACTTACTTCCACAAATAAAACCTGATCAATCAGATGAAGACTTCACCGAAGGCATTTTGTGAAAGATATAAGATAAAATCAATCATGGGTTGAGAAAATCCCTTAACATTGTTTTTGTTGTGACAATTTGAATATCGGTTGGTGGGTGTTACTAAAGCGCTCTAACGACTAGTCTCGAGGCCACCTCACACAATTTCTTTACAGTAATTCTCTCATAACATTGCGGCATGAAGATCTGACTGCAGATAAATCATCTCACATTAAGAAGTAAAAGATGACGATGTGCATATATACTGTAATTAATTCTAATATGACATACATTCTTCTTTACCAATGGTCTGGACTCAGGAAGGATATACCCAAGGCAAAGTTTTTTTTTCAAAAAAATAGAAATATCTCTGGCACCTGCGAGCACACGCAGCAAAATTCTTACATAATTCGTTCTCAAAGTGCTGATCAAACAAAAAGAGGAATGTGCACACGTAAAAAGGGAATAGTCATAAGCAAAGCTTCGGTCAAATAATCATAAGCAAAGTCTATTATTGCTTCATCCGTTCTTAGGAAATATATCTACAACTACTACCCATAGTGCCTTGCTTAACTGAACAAACAGCCTCCCTCGATTCCTCGTGCGGCAACAAAGACTAAAGTGCACTCAATATGCTCCATGGAAAGTGCCTACACTAAGTGAATTGTTTCTTCGATCTCAAAAAACCAAATCATTTCGTGTACACCAAATTGTCTATGCAAGAGCTACAATACACATAAAATGCATTTTTCTATTTTTTTTGCATGTTGACCAATTTCCAGGCATAGGTGTCATTGATTTACTCTCCAAATATTTTTGGCCTGTTGACTGTAAACAGAGATGCTTAATTGTATTAAAATTCATTTGCCCTATTTGGTACGGAACATCGCGTGGAAACCCCTATGAAGTTCTTCTGTACTTTCTTTCAGTTTAATACTCCCTGACATCCGCAACAGCAGCGGCAATTAATCTTTCTTAGACTATGAGAACTCTACACATAAAGAGTGGTCGTTTTCAGCTGTAACTAAAACGTACGCCTCGTGCACACCAATTTTAAACCCATTGAGACTATCTTGACTGCCACGCACAACACCAATTAAACTATACACGTCGTATAAGCACCGTACTTACCCTTCTTTCTTAACAAATTACATACAAGAACCTATAAATACAGACATATATAACCCAGACTCCAATCAGCCAACAAAAATCAAGTGCACACAGCAGCTGCAAGCAGTCGATCGACCATGACCATCCCAAAGGCTTTGGTACTTGCCATCCTCTGCTGCACCTGCTTCTTCGGTGCTGTCTTGGCAGCTCGCGAGCTGAGTGATGACTCAGCCATGGCAGTGAGGCATGAGCAGTGGATGGCCCAGTATAGCCGAATCTACAAGGATGAGGCGGAGAAGGCTCGGCGATTCGAGGTGTTCAAGGCCAATGTCAAATTTATTGAGTCATTCAATGCCGGCGGGAACCGTAAGTTCTGGCTTGGCGTCAACCAGTTTGCCGACCTCACCAACGATGAGTTCAGAGCCACCAAGACCAACAAAGGGTTTAATCCAAACGCAGCGAAGGTAGTGACCGGATTCAGGTATAACAATTTTAGCATTGATACGCTTCCTGCAACAGTGGACTGGAGGACTAAGGGTGCTGTCACTCCCATCAAGGATCAAGGACAATGTGGTAAGTATACCTAGGTAATCATAGTAGTTTGTAAATATTCGGCACTATAAACATTGGTGATACAAGAAACAAATTGGTGGCAGGATGCTGTTGGGCGTTTTCAGCTGTGGCTGCTATGGAGGGCATTGTCAAGATAAGCACGGGCAAGCTCATCTCACTTTCAGAGCAAGAGTTGGTGGATTGTGACGTCCATGGTGAGGATCAGGGCTGCAACGGTGGTGAGATGGATGACGCGTTCAAATTCATCATCAAGAACGGTGGCCTTACCACTGAGTCCAACTACCCTTACAACGCGCAAGATGGCCAGTGCAAGGCCGGATCCAACAGCGCTGCAACCATCAAGGGCTACGAAGATGTGCCGGCTAACGACGAGGCTTCCCTCATGAAGGCGGTAGCCAACCAGCCTGTATCAGTTGCGGTAGATGGTGGAGACATGACATTTCAATTTTACTCTGGTGGTGTGATGACTGGCTCCTGCGGCACTGACCTAGACCACGGAATTGCAGCCATTGGCTATGGAACAGACAGTGATGGAACCAAGTATTGGCTAATGAAGAACTCTTGGGGCCCAACCTGGGGTGAGAATGGGTTCCTAAGAATGGAAAAGGACATCTCTGACAAGAGGGGAATGTGTGGCCTTGCTATGCAGCCATCCTACCCAACTGAGTAGTCCGTGCTCCAGATGACTCATATCCATACACACATCACATGTGCATATCCAATACATCAGTGTTGCTTGTTCATCATGGTTAATTCTTATGTGTATGTAAATTGTTTTTAAAAGTGTGATATGTTATGTAAGGTTGTGCTTTGAGTACTCAAATATCATGTGAATGTTCTTAGCTTTGGAGTTCTAATATGTTTTCAATGTTAATTCTTTTTGCCGGTACTATATGTCAGAGGTTTGGAGAGTTCCATGTAATGTTTATTTCTTCCGTATAACCATGTGCCTTCTGTAATATCATACAATTTGCTCTTTATGTATCTTGTCCTACACATATACGTGTAATTTTAGTATGCTTGTGAACTTTTGTAAATACATATATTGCAGATTTCAACAGAACCTCTCTTAAATAATCGTATAAGGTTGTGATCATAGTGCCTCCGTCATTTCATATAGATGGACTTGTGCCATTTTTCAGTCCAATGCTCCATCCACTATTTATAACATTGTCTGGAGATTTTTCTTCTTCTCATGGAGCGGAACTGAAGCTACAGACAAATTACCAGCTGAGAAAACGTTTTTTTATACATCTACTTTGATAAATACTTAGCTGCAAATTCTGCAATGTTCTTATCAGAGCTCCCTCCTTCCTGCATGGCTTGTTTGGCCCTCTGCTTCCATTGAGCAGCATTCGACCTGTGCTCCTGCTTCCTATCCCCATCCATCACCTCCCTTATACACCTCTCCACCTCCTCCCTCTTAACCAAACCTTTCCGCATGCGCAATCCGATGCCCCATGCACTCTCCACATACTTGGCAGTTGTCGGCTGGTCCGCCCATTGTGGCATCGCCACCATTGGAACACCAGTAACAATCGATTCTATTGTGGAGTTCCATCCACAATGCGTCAAGAAACAACCTACATTTGATAAACAAAATACTGAAAGTTATTCAAACAATATTCTTATTTTTCTTGACAATATCTATATCGACTCACAAAATGGAACTCTGATTGTCCCATACGGTCATACCTGTAGCCTTATGTGCCAGAACCTCAAGCTGAGGGCAGAAGGGGACAATCAGGCCCCTCTCCTTGCACTTGCCACCGAGTTCTCCAGATAACTTTTCTTCCTCATTGGACCTCAACACCCAAATGAAAGGTTTACCAGAATCACACAATCCATTGGCAAGCTCCTCCAGCTGCACCATGTCGAGGTTCGCGACTGTCCCGTAGGACACGAGGACAACAGAGCAAGGCTCCTTACTGTCCAGCCACGCCATACACGGCGCAGCAGTGCTCGAGAAAAGGTTGAAACCGTAAGCCTTGTTGAAAGGCAACCGGCCGTCGTCGAGGTAGAACGACGGCAATGTCGGGCCTATGGTCTTGGCTCGCCACGTCGACTCCAGGTAATCTGCCTCCTGCTCACAATCATCAACAAATTTTGCATGCTCTGTTTCTTCAGCTTTCTGTGAAGAACAAACACAATGGTTGTGCTCAATGCTCACCTTTGGCTCAAGCTCCCGGAAGGAGTTGACGAGCACGTCATCGGCATGCTCCAGCCCATCGAACTGGCTCAGCGCAGACTCCGTGAACGCCGGGTACCATTGCGGCTTCGCCACGAACGGCGGCACGTCGTCGTGGCCAAGCTCAACACCAAGCCTCTCACGCAACACGCTCCCGTCTGCCAACGGCAAGGCCACCCTCCCCGCCCACACCTCGCCGTAGATGAGGTCCACGGCGCACATCTGCGTCATGAACGCCGCCGCGGCCACGCCGGCGTGGCGCGCCACGCGGCGCGCCCACGGGAGGTGCGAGTCGTAGATGAGCACCCGGACCGGACGCCCTGCGCGCGCCTCGGCGTCGAGGAGAATCGCAAGCGTCTCTGACCCCGCGGCTTCCATCTTCCGCACGTACTCCGCCGTGTCCGCGCACGAAGCGATGCCGCCGGCGTCGAAGCCGTCGGAGATGGCCGCCATGGGGAATGGGCACGAGGTTGTGGTGGTGGTGGAGAGGACGTGGCGGGAGACGACGAGGGTGGGGCGGAGGCCGTGGAAGGCGAGACGGTGGCCGAGCTGGAGCATTGGGTTGGCGTGGCCTTGCATCCCAGGGAATGGCAGGAGCAGAACGTGTGGGCCCATGATGTTGTCGCCATGGACGAGTGTGGTGGCTGTGGCGTCGTCCATGGCTTGTTTAGTTGTAACCTCGTAGCGTCCACTCGCTGATGAACTGGTTAAGTGGGTGCTCTAGTGGAGTGGCGCGCAAGTTTCTTGAGTTGATATGGTGGGATTGGGAGTGGAGGGGAAGGTAGAAGACGACCATCAGCTGACCAGCATGGACTGTCTGAAGGGTTGAGGGAGAAAGAACAAGTTGGAATTCGCAAGCGTTAGTTTAACAGAAAGATAATGAGTTGCACGTGAGGGATGTCATGGATATGCTTCCAACCAGCAGGCATCGTGGATCTCTAACGGCGTATTCAGAAATAATCCAATCATTTTACCCGTATAAAATTTCTCGATTTTCAAACCATCTCACCTGTTTTAAAAAATTATTGAACCCATATGTTTCTAAATCTCCGTTTAAAATGCTATAAGAACTAATTTATTCTGTTTCTGTTTTATTTCAAGATTTAATTTTAGTTTTTGGTAATTGGTATGGCGACGATATTAAGTCCTGAATCCGTTATTTGGACCCTACTTCCTCTGGTTGGATGGAAACGAATGCACCAAAAGAACGATAAGGGGTCAAAGCCATGGCGACGGGATACATGAATTGGATCGAACTTGACTTATGAATTTGAATTATTCAGGTTTATATGAACTTAATATTCTAGTTCAAGTTATATTTTTCTTCAATTCACAATATTTTTAAAAATCACAGATAACAAAAATAATAGTTTAAAGTAAGAAGCTAGAAAAGGTGTTGCCAGTTTGCCACACATATTTGAGTGTCCTGGCCTAGCAGGGTTGTAAAATCTGGCAAGCACTGCCAAACCATGATCATGTCTTTGAAGAAGGTGCAAGTGTTGCACGAGCTATAAGAGCTTATTTTTTCTAGGGAATCAACCAGGGGCGAGTGGCCCACCTGATAAGAGCTTATTTGGAATTATGCGCATGACCTTGATGACCTTAAGTCAGGCTGCAACGTGGTTAAAGTGTAAGCATCCAACACCTCAGTAAAAGTTGACATGCTAAGTGATTATGGTGCATTCTCTGTCTATTTACTTTTCTACATCATTAATTGCATTTTTTGTATTTTCCAATTTATTATGTTTCCTAGAATTGTCAACGTGACTTACAGGTTTATAAAATTTTGCGTGAAGAGAATAAAGAAATACATACGAAAACTACATAAGTTTTAGATAGAAATTATATAGGTTTCTCTATATATGTGCAAGATTAGCCTCACTATTTACAAAATGTGATTCACTTTCCATATCTTAGGTCATTTCGTTAAGGAACTCGTAAGAATTTGGAAAGAACGTTTGAGCCACAAATAGTTCGTAAGGGATGATTGTTCTTTGACTGGAGGTTTACCGAGTGAAGATGTCACGAAGACTCTATGGGAGGACCAATCAGAGATCCACTTGTACATGTGTCATGTTATCCTTGGAGCTGCAACAAGGACCTTAAGTAGGCCAGTGGAGCCGCAACAAGGACCTTAAGTAGGCCAGTGGAGCTGCAACATGGACTAGAAAAATTAACTTTCTACATCACTAGCTGCGCTGTTATATTGCCTAAATTTCCTTTCCTAGAGTTCCCCGCATAACTTATATTGCTTATTAAAGCCAGGGGAGCGAACTTTTTATGCGGAGAGAATAGTTAAATACATAAAAAAAACTAGTTTAGATAGAAATTATATAGGTTTCAGTATGTGAAAAATGAGATAGTTTGGTAAACAATACTAACTACTAGCAATCTTCGAATAACACTTTATTCATCCCATTAGAATTTTTAGCACTTTTCTATCCACGTGGTCATTCTAGTCTTGAAATAAAAATAAAATAAATAAATTCCATAAAGCCCAGGAATCCACGAACCTTCCTCTAATAGAAGGCAGAATGTACAGTCCTTATCGCACCAGTGGAAGCCACGAACCTTCCTCCTGTAGAAAACTTGTCCCTATGTGACTTTCTGCTCGTCTGCACTCTGCAATATCTATATGTAAACATTCCTCTCCCCAACAAGAACCGACACCGCAATCACAAAAATCTCTAGTACAATAATGGACGTCTCGAGCAAAATGGAGAGCTCTGGGGCGGCAACAACGACGTCCTCTTCCATCCCAGAGCACGGCGGCGGCGCCCATGTCCTCCTGGTGCCACTGCCGGCGCAAGGCCACATGACCCCTATACTCCAATTCGGCCACCGCCTCGCCTACCACGGCCTCCGTCCAACGCTCGTCACCACCCGTTACGTCCTGTCAAAATCTCCCACCGCCGGTGAGCCCTTCCCCGTAGCAGCCATCTCCGACGGCTTCGACAACGGCGGCATGGCCTCGTGCTCCGACCCCGTGGAGTATTGCCGAAGGCTAGAGGCCGTGGGGTCTGAGACGCTTGCGTGGGTCATCGAAACGGAAGCTCGAGCCGGGAGGACACCGGCCGTGATGGTGTACGACCCCCACATGTCGTGGGCACGCCGCGTGGCGAGCGCCGCCGGTGTGCACACCGCGGCGTTCATGTCGCAGCCGTGCGTGGTGGACATCATCTATGGCGAGGTGTGGGCGCGGCGCGTGCCGGTGCCGATGGTGGACGGGAGCGCCCTGCGGCGGCGGAAGGTGATCGACGTCGATCTGGGAGCGGAGGACCTGCCGCCGTTCGTGGTGTGGCCGGAGATGTACCCGCAGTATCTCAACGTGTCGATAATGCAGTTCGAGGGCATCGAGGATGCCGATGACGTGTTCGTCAATTCCTTCCATGACCTTGAGCCACTGGTGAGTCATGCATGCATATCATTGATTGATCAACAGTTCAACACAGTGATCGATCGATCACCTTCTGCTCTCTGTTCTTGCCTTCTTGGAACCTTTTAGTAGGCTCACATGATCTGTTAACTGAGCAGGAAGCAGAGTACATGGAGGCGACATGGCGTGCAAAGACGATCGGCCCAACCGTGCCGTCTTTCTACCTCGACGACGGTCGCCTGCCGTCCAACAAAACCCATGGTGTCAGCTTCTTTAACAGTAGTGCACCAGCAATCGAATGGCTGGATAAGCAAGCTCCTTGCTCTGTTGTACTTGCTTCTTACGGAACCGTGTATAGCCTGGATGCCAATGAGATCGATGAGCTCGGTAACGGACTCTGTAATTCCGGCAAGCCTTTCATCTGGGTTGTGAGATCTGACGAGGTGCAGAAGTTGTCTGAAGATCTTCGTGGCAAGTGCAAGGAGAAGGGCCTCATTGTGTCCTGGTGTCCCCAGCTTGAGGCCTTGGCACACAATGCAACAGGTATGGGATGAAAAATGACAGAGAAGTGAAGTATTTAATCAGAGATACATGAGGATATTTATTTGACATCTTTTGCAATATGCTTGATATTCAGGTTGTTTCTTGACACACTGCGGATGGAACTCGACAACGGAGGCGATTGTTACTGGTGTACCAATGGTGGCAATGCCGCGATCGGCGGACCAACCGACCACTGCAAAGTACGTGGAGAGCGCATGGGGGATAGGTCTGCGGATGCGGTTAGATGAGAAGGGGTTTATAAGGAGGGAGGAGGTGGAGAGGTGCATTAGAGAGGTGATGGATGGGGAGAGGAGAGGAGAGTACAGGGAGAATGCGGCAAAATGGATGGAGAAGGCCAAAGAGGCAATGCAGGAAGGAGGCAGCTCGGATAAGAACATTGCAGAGTTTGCAACCAAGTACTTGTCAGTCTAAATGCCCAGTTATGCAGGGTATGTCAGCACTCGGTGCAGATTATGGAACCTTTTCTTCACTCCTATTCATGAAGAAATAAAGCTATTTTTAATTTTGTCTCTTTACCCTCTTGATTTGGTTACATCAGCCCAACCGGCTTGTGCCAAGCACGGGCTATTTTAATTAGGTGTATTCATCCCCACTAAAAAAAATATTTTTATGGCCATCTAAATTGGATTTGTCAACCCCCTAACAAACCCAAGTTTCCCTTTGTGTTGAATTAAGCTATAATGTGACAATGTAAGTTTAAATTTGCAGACCTAAGAAGCTAACAGAAATTGAAATATGACTTTTTTCCAGTCACCTACAAAAGTTCAAAACTCAATCCTAGACTAATGCCACTCATTCCTCTTACTTGTGCCACGTCATTATGACATATGTTTTCATAATGATGAAGATTGAAAAATGCGATTTTTATGTTGCAGTATGATGTAATGTTATTACAAGTTCAAATTTTCAAGACCTAAGACAAATTGAAATACATCTTTTTTCCTGGCACAACCTAATCCCACAAATAAAACCTGATCAATCAGATGAAGACTTCATGAAGGCATTTTGTGAGAGACAGAAGATAAAATCAATAATGGGTCGAGAAAATCCCTGAACTTAGTTTACAATGTGCGGATTTGAATCTGGGCTGGTGGGTGTTACTGAAGCGCTCTAACAACTAGTCTAGAGGCCATTCCGCACAATTTCTTTGCATTAATGATCTCATAACATCGCGGCATGAAGATCTCACTGTGGATAAATCATCTCACATTACGAAGTAGAGATGGCGACATGCATAAATACTATAATTAATTCGGATATGGCATACATTTTTCTACACCAATGGTCTGGACTCAGGAAAGATATATATATCCAACACAATGTTTTTCTAGAAAAAATAGAAATATTTCAGGCCTCTGTGATCCCACGCAGCCAAGTTCTTACATTGTTCGTTCTCAACACAAATGCTGATCATAAATCAAAAAAGGAATGGGCACACATAAAAAGGGAATAATTATAAGCAAAGACTATTATTGCTTCTCCATCTGTTCTTAGCAAAGACATCTAGAGCAACTATTCATAATGTCTTGCTTACTGAACGAACAACCTTCCTCGTTTTGTCAGGCTTCAACATAGACCAAAGCGCACCGAATATGCTCCCCGGAAAGTGCCTACACTAAGTGAACTGTTTCTTCTAAAAAAACCAAATCATTTCGTGTACACTAAATTCTCCATGTAAGAGATACAATCCCCATTAAATATGGTTTCCGTTTTTCTTTGCAAGTTAACCAATTTCCAAGCGTATGTGTTATTGATTTACTCTCTGAATATTTTTGGCCTGTTTACCGTTAAAAGAGATGATTAATTGTTTCCTGTTAGATTAATGATATTTTCTGAAATCCTACACACACCACATGGTCCTTACCTTGCTGGTCTAACTTGGAGCACTCTAAGCACCTTGGACTGTCCTGGATAACAAAATATTTAAAGAACTTCATTGTACAACTTGCCGGCCTTCATATATACCAATATTCAATTGTATTTTAATTCCCTTGCCCCATTTGGTACGGAACATAGCGTGGAAACCCCTATGAAGTTGTTTCGTACTTTCTTTCAGTTTAATGCTCTCTGTCATCCTTCCACGGCAGCGGCAATTAAACTTTCTTCTTAGATGATGAGAACACTACACATAAAAGTGGTCGCTTTCAGCTGTAACCAAGACGCACATCTCATGCACACCAATTTTAAACCCATTGAGACAAACTTGACTGCCACGCACAACACGAATTAAACTGTACACGTCGTATATGCACCGTAATTACCTTTCTTTCTTAACAAATCACATACAAGAACCTATAACTACACGCATTTACAACCCAGACTCCAATCACTCAACAAAATCAAGTGCAAACAGCAGCTGCAAGCAGTAGATCGACCATGGCCACCCTAAAGGCTTTGGTACTTGCCATCCTCTGCTGCACTTTCTTCTTCGGTGCTGTCTTGGCAGCTCGCGAGCTGAGTGATGAATCGGCCATGATAGCGAGGCACGAGCAGTGGATGGCTCAGTACAACCGAGTCTACAAGGATGACACCGAGAAGGCACAGCGGTTCGAGGTGTTCAAGTCCAACGTCAAGTTCATTGAGTCATTTAACACTGCTGGCAACCGCAAATTCTGGCTTGGCGTCAACCAGTTTGCCGATCTCACCAATGATGAGTTCAGAGCCACCAAGACCAACAAGGGGTTTAATACAAATGCGGTGAAGGTGGTGACTGGATTCAGGTATGAGAATGTTAGCACCAATGCGCTTCCCGCGACAGTGGACTAGAGGGCCAAGGGTGCTGTCACTCCCATCAAGGATCAAGGACAATGTGGTAAGTGCACCTAGGTAACTATAGAAGTAGTTTAGTTCTCAGAAAACTTCTCCAGAAATTCACTATTGATTGGAAATTCACTATTCCTCCACCTCACAAAACACGCTTTCCAAAAAAGTTGCTATAATGTATTTTCCATTTCTCCCCCAACAAAACTTGGTTGCTATAAATGTTGGTAGTAACAAAAAAAAATTGGTTTTAGGATGTTGTTGGGCATTCTCGGCTGTGGCTGCCATGGAGGCTATTGTCAAGATAAGCACGGGCAAGCTCATCTCACTTTCAGAGCAAGAGTTAGTGGATTGTGACGTCCATGGTGAGGATCAAGGTTGCAACGGCGGTGAGATGGACGACGCCTTTAAATTCATCATCAAGAATGGTGGCCTTACCACTGAGTCCAGCTACCCTTACAACGCGCAAGATGGACAGTGCAAGGCCGGATCAAACAGCGCTGCAACCATCAAGGGCTATGAAGATGTCCCAGCTAACGATGAGGCTTCCCTCATGAAGGCGGTGGCCAACCAGCCTGTATCAGTTGCAGTAGATGGAGGAGACATGACATTTCAATTCTACTCTGGTGGTGTGATGACCGGCTCCTGTGGCACTGACCTGGATCATGGAATTGCAGCCATTGGCTATGGAACGGCTAGTGATGGCACAAAGTATTGGCTCATGAATAACTCGTGGGGCACAACCTGGGGTGAGAATGGGTTCATGAGAATGGAGAACGATATCTCTGACAAGAGAGGAATGTGTGGCCTTGCCATGCAGCCATCCTACCCAACTGAGTAGTCAGTGCTGGATGACACATATCCATACACACATAAACAAATCATTAGTGTTGCTTGTTAATAATGATTCTTATGTTTATGTAAATACTCTTGTTTTTAATGTGATCTATTATGTAAGGTTGTGCTTTGTGTACCCAAATTATCATGTGTATGTTCTTAGCTTTGGAGTTCTAATATGGTTTCAATGTTAATTCTTCTTCCGTGTAAGGATGCTATGCTAGCTTGTCATCTTAGAAGTAGATTGCTTGGTCAATGTTGAATGAGCTTATTAGTGTGTCGGATAAGTGATCTAGACAAACAGTATTTGGCTGGGTGAAAAGGGAAGCTCCCCGTTGCTCCGATCGCTCCCGTGACGCAGTTGGGGGTGCCCGGCCAACTGGATATGTGGTGACAAATGATGACACTATACTACTCTGAAATTGCAAAGGGCGGTCCTGTAAGTTATTGAGTCGACAAACGGCATGTCACTTTAATATTTAATATATGTTCACTCTGTTTAATATCATCATAATCTCAACTTCGTTTTCTTTCAAAATTTCTACATCTTTGGCCTGACTCAACATTTTGTCAGGCACAGTATGCCATAAACCAAACTTATATATGATATGATTCTGCACAGAACCAAATTCTAAAATGGTAGATTCTTAACTTTATAAATACTTAGCTGCAAATTCAGAAATATTCTTGTCTGAGCTACCTCCATTCCGCATAGCTTCTTTCGCCCTTCGCATCCACTTAGCAGCATTCCTCCTATACTGATCCTTGCGCTCCCCATCCATCACTACATTGATGCACCTTTCTACCTCGTCCCTTGTTACCAAACCTTTCTCATCCTTGCGCACCCTGATTCCTATGCACCACATTCTCTCCATGTATTTTGATATGGTTGGTTGGTCCGCCCAGTGTGGTATGGCCACCATTGGCACGCCATTAACAATTGCTTCCAATGTCGAGTTCCATCCGCAATGTGTGAAGAAACAGCCTGCAAGTTAGTATGAAACCATTTAGTTTTTTACGTGGCTTATTAGTTTGTCTCATTTTTCCTTTGCATATAGACGAATAGCCATTTTCCATACCTGTAGCCTTGTGTGCCAGGACCTCGAGTTGGGGGCACCAAGAAACAATGAGGCCATGTTCCTTGCACTTGTCGCGGAGTTCTTTGGACAACTTGTGTTCCTCATTAGACCTCACCACCCAAATGAAAGGTTTCCCAGAATTGCAGAGTCCACTGCCAAGCTCTTCTAGCTGTGTTTCATCATAGTTGGAGACAGTCCCATAGGACACAAGGACGACAGACCTTGGAAGCTGCTTGTCAAGCCAGGCTATACAGGATTCACTGCTGCTGAAGAGGTTGAAACCATAAGCCTTGTTGGATGGCAACCGGTCGTCATCCAGGTAGAATGACGGCAAGGTTGGGCCGATTGTCTTTGCGCGCCATGTTTGCGCCATATAATCTGCCTCCTGCTCAGTTAACAAAGCACAGAGTCAATAAAAGCACATAAATGTTATGGCTACAAATGTATTCACAGAATCAGAACAAATGGATTAGCAATCATAAATGATTTACTATATAAATTCTACTGTGGACGGTCAATAATACGAACCAAATGTTCTACTTCTAGTTTGTATATATGAGAATGCACAATACTATGGGCAAGCAGTACAGAGTGTGCATTTGGGCAAAACAACGAACAGGTGCAGGACACACTGAGGATGACCCAACCTTGGGCTCGATGTCGTGGAAGGAGTTGACAAGCACATCGTCGGCGTCCTCGAGACCCTCGAACTGGTGGACGGACGCCTTAAGGAACGCCGGGCACCAGTCCGGCCTCGCCGCGAACGGCGGCACGTCATCGGGCCCGAGCTCGACTCCCAGCAGCCCGCGCGCGAACAGCTCTCTCCCGTCCGTCACCGGCAGCGGCAGCCGCCCCGCCCACACCTCCCCGTAGACGACGTCCACGGAGCAGGGCTGCGACAGGAACGCCACCGTCGGCACGCCGGCCGCCTTGGCCACCCGGAGCGCCCACGGCAGGTGGGGATCGTACACGAGCACGCGCACAGGCCGCCCCGCGGAGGCCTCGGAGCGGAGCAGCTCCGCCAGCGTCCGGGAGCCGACGGCCTCGACCTGACGGATGTACTCGTCGTAGTCCGGGCACGAGGCCGCCCCGCCTTCGTCGAAGCCGTCGGAGATGGCGGCCACCCGGAAGGGTTCCCCTGGAGGCGGGGTGGTGGAGAGCACGTACCGCGAGGTGACGAGCGTGGGGCGGAGGCCGTGGTAGGCGAGACGGCGGCCGAACTCGAGCAGAGGGTTTGTGTGGCCCTGCGCGCCAGGGTACGGCAGGAGGAGCACCTGCGCGCCGCCGCCGGCGGAGACGATGCCGCTCGTGCTCTCCATGTGTCGCGGTGAATGGATTGGCGATTGGGGTGGGGGAGAGGATAAATAAGCAGGGCGTCTCTCGCAGTGGAGTGGCGCGCAAGGTTCTTGGTCCAATTTCCTCCATTGGTAGGAAGCTCTGAGTTTCCTTCCCATGGAGGCAGGGAAGCTTCGCCCTTCCTGATCACCTTTTTGTTTCGTTATGCTGGCACCAGCCGTCTAGCCGGCTTCTTTACCAATTTATTTAACATGAAGGTCTGTACCCCTCTCACGTTTATGGGTATGTTTAGTTTGGAAAAGATTTTTCGAAAAAAATACTATTTGTCAAACTTTTTTTTATTATTTATCTCATATCTCTCACTCACGTAACACTATTCATCTATAATGTTCTTTTAGGAACTTTTACCAAGCTAAACACACCTTTAATGACACAGGCTTAAAAGCCTCATGTTTCGACCGGTGAACTTTAGAGGCAAAATTAGTGTGCCAACAATAGCTTAGAGTTCCAAAGGTTTCGATGTGATATTATGAAACCACATTCCTAAACCTTCGCATTTGAATCCAAAGTCCAAACACACTAAATTAGTATAATTCAATGATTTTTTTCTTGTAGAAGTTAATCAAATTAGAATTTAATATGTCCACAATCACCTTCGAAGTGGTAAGCAAAATCCTAAGTCAACAAAAGACGTCACCAGCTCCTTTCCTTTTCAAATCCCAGTCCTGCTCCTTGGTTGTCAAAATGAGAATGAGGGGTTGTTTTGGTTATGGGGATTTAGTCTCTATCACATCAAATGATTGTGACTAATTAGAAATATTAAACATAGACTAATTAAAAAAATTAATTACACATATAAAGCCTAATTTGTGAGACAAATGATTTGACAATGCGGTGATACAAGGAACATGTGCTGATGGATTAATGAGACATAATAGATTTGCCTCCGAAATTAGTCTCTATATGTGCAATTAGCTTTATAATTAGTTCACGTTTAATACTGCTAATTAGTAACCAAGCATTCAATGTGGCAGGGACTAAAGTTCATTGAAACCAAACACCCCCTCAATGTCACCCTATTTGAGAAAACGAAAATTTTAACAGCAAAAAATCAATCTGAAAATGATAATACTAAATATTTAAAGTTCAGCTAAATAACATTCTAAAAAAATGTTGCCACAACCGAAATTAAATATTCAATAAGGATAGTAATTTTGAATATTCAAATATCATAACTTTGGGGGCATTGAAATCCGTAGAATCCAAGCACATTAAATCTGTAAACTCAATGGTTTATTTCCTTCAAAATTCTCAGCGAGCCTAAAAGTCAAACGCTCCACGCAGAAATTGCTGACCTTGCCGCGACGGCACAAGAAGAGCCTTGCGCGCCACTCCACTGCCCGACGGCAACTCCTATTTTATCCTCCCTCATCACAGGACACCACCACCGTCACCGCAGCAAGCGCAAACCGAAGCAACAAGTCATGGGAGAGCCCGAGCGCCAGCACCTCCTCGTCATCCTCCTCCGCCGCCTCCAACGAGAGCCTTCTTCATCAGGGCTCGCACGTCCTGCTCCTCCTGCCGGTCCCGAGAGCCAAGAAGGGCCACACCAACCAGATGCTCCAGCTCGGCCGCCGCCTCGCGTGCCACGGCCTCCGTCGACCAACGCTCGTCACTGCCACCCGGTACATCCTCTTCACCGCCGCCATGCCCCCGCCCAACCCCTTCCGCGCCGCCGCTATTTCCGACGGCTTCAGTGACGGTCACGAATACTAAAGCGTGTCGCTGCCGGTGATGCATGTTCGGCCCCCGAGCTGCTTGTGCTGTTCGCCGCGCGCTGTGGCATGTGTTCTTGGTTTTTATTTTACTTTTGATGTAACAGGAGCCCCTACAAATATATATTTATGAAGGAAACAGAAGTGTTTAGAAAAGAAAAACAAGAGTTGAAACATATATTTTCTGAGTTTCTGTACTGTACATTCTTCAATTGCAGGGAAGTAGACACTTTTGCTCGATGGATAACAAGAGAAAACCAAGTGTTGAACTGCGATCTATGCATCTACTCACACATCGAATGATGCTATTGAACATCATATGATTTCACGACATCTAAATAGTGCCAACACATAATTAATGATGATGATTATTTCCCTGAAAAATGGACGTTAATTAAGCCAGTGTCACTACAGGAAAACCCAAGTTTGTCGTGTGCCTGGATCTTGGCAAAGCGCTTTATCTCGGGCACACGGTGCGACAAGAAAAACTCTCGGCAAACAACAACTTTCCTGTGGGCTGAAAATCAAGGGCACACGGCATAAATGGAAACGCTCGACAAAGATCTCAAAGGGCTCACTGTAGCGACCCTATCCGAATTTGGTCCCACTTTACAAAGTTGGATATTGCCGTCGAGTCAGCGCTCGATTAACTACACACTGAAGATCATTCGTTCATACCTCCACCCGAAGATGAGGTTCCAAATATTACAACATTCCACAATTCAAGTTACAACCAGTCTTAATAATTATTACAATCCATGAAAAAATAACATAAATAAGTTTATAATTCAACGCAACAGACTCAATGCAGTACAACAGTCAAGCAGTCTCATTAACCGTGAGAAGCGGACAGTTCGAACCGAATTTTACTACCTGGCCAGAGAAACCCACACACACGGGAAAGTTTGACCATCTAACACATCCCAGTCCGTTCCCATCGATCCGCAGGTGGTTTCCAGGCCCACAGCCTTTGGACAAAGGTTTACTGCTTCACTCACAGCATCACGCATATGCCCACATGTGCCCATGGGAAATAAAGTTCCAAGGACAGTGGGGAATTGGACCTTCCCACTTCAATTCAGGTAATTTGCTTACCGGCCCCATAAACCGTGCATGCATGTGGTACGTTTAAAAACTTGACATAAAAGTATCCACACGTTTCGACCTTAAGTCCATTCATCAAACACAGACAGGATATCTACACATACCATCCCGTCCGTCCATCCTTATGATTATGGCATAAATAAAGGCATGCAACCCCTATATCTCGCGAGTGTCAAGAAAACACTCGACTTGTAACGGTCCTAAAGCACAGCACCTATAGAACCTGTCAGACTAGTATTCAACCAAGGGAACCTATGATTATGCAATTCTAGGGTTTCATTCAACTCCTCAAAACTTGAATGCACAAACATATACGGATCATAAATTGCATAATTTTAAAAGTCAGGTTATGCTCCGGTGCTTGCCTTCCTACTCAAAATTAGCCTCGGGCTTCTGGTCTTGTTCCACGTGCACCATGTTCACCTCGGGCTCTTGATTTATCTCCTCTGCAGCGGCAGCAACTCGTAGATTCCGTCGTCATGATTCGTATCTACATGAAATGCAAAATATATGAATTTTTATTCTTTATTTAATTGTTATGGTGCAGGCAAACCCTAGGTGATTTAAACTGAATGAAATAAACATATATTTAAATGATTATTTACTCTTTATTAGCTGCCATGATTCTGTTTTCTAGAGTGAATTAAATTACTTTTTTCTTTGTATGGATTTATTTCTTTTTCTTCTCTTTTCCTCCATTCTAGTCATTTCCCAATATTCAAAAAGTCAAGTTAGGTTCATTTGCAGAGTGTTCCCCATAAATACTTATTTCTTTTATCCAAATTTCTCCATAGATAGCAAGTTTAAATTTGGATAGAAATATTTTTAAATGTGAGTTTATCATAGGATACACAGTACTGAATTGGATTTATAGCCCAAATTTTGACTTAAAAGGATTTACATATTATTTACTAGAAAAGTTTTCATATTTTTAGCTAGAAACAAAGTTAAATCCCACAAAAATAACTAAAGAGTTTCTGACCAAACCACTTGGCACAGAGACCAAAGTCACTTAAATTGATCTTTCTCCAAGTTTCGAGTTAATTTGACTTATGTTTATTTTTGTAGATTTTATTCACTTTAAAGCTAACACAATTTATCTAGCCATTTTATTATGCCCAAAAATTATAAAGATAATTTTTCTAGGTTTATTGTGTGTCGGACAAGTCTGTGAAGAAAGGGTTTCATTTTTCACGGACTAAACTTATTTATATGATTTAATTGATAAAACAGCAAAGCTTTTACTAAAAAAAATCATAACTGGAAATGTACAACATATTTTGTGCACCACTTGCGCATAGATCCTATCTCAACTACACCAACAACATATCCCAAGATCAGTGCATGTGTAGATTTTGAACTGTGATGAAATGTGCTCAAATTTAATTCAATTTATATTTGAAAAACTACAGCTCAAATGTATATACATGCTGAAGTGCAAACGAACTTCATGAATTCAGGAGTTCAAATAAATTTTGTTTACATTTTTCTGATGTTTCTACGAAGTTCTACGATTTTTACAAGATCTCTTCGAATAGTGTAAAAGGGTAAGATACTATTTTACAGCTGGGAACCTAGAACTTTTCGGATCTAAACAAACAGGTCCCTGTTTCTTTCACTCAAGCCCTTGGAAAAAGGAAGAAGACAGAGTTTGGTCCTCGAGCTCGCCGACGTTCTTACGCCGGCCAAACGGAGGCGGGTACGGGCCGGGAAAGTGGAGGAAATCGGAGAGGGGCTCACCTTGAGTCCTTTGGGTGAGGTCTCTGGGTCGGGGAAGGCCGGGAAGTGGGGTGGCGTCGGCGATGGCGGCTCGGCTTGCTCCGGCGAGCGGCGCCGGCAGCTGTGGTGGCGGGGAAGCGGGAGGAGTGGCTTTGGAGCACCGTGGAGTCATGGCGGAGGTTCGAGGAGTCTTGTCTTGGCCGGTGGGTGACTGGAGCGAGCTAGCCTCGTGCAGGGTAGGGAGGCGGTGCAATGGCGTCTCCGGCGGAGGATAGCAGCCGCGAGAGGCTCGGAAAGGCTTGGTGTTTAAAGAGGGAGGGAGAGGGGAGGTATGTGCAGCTCGGGCAAGACCTAAGGGGCGGTCGCGGCAGCCAGGCAAGGCCATCGGTGGTCAGCGCCGCCACGAGCTCCAGGCAGCCTGCCGTGGCTCTGGCTTGAGCAGGCGAGCCGGCATGGCTGAGCAGAGGCTCGTGGGTGGTCTGACGCGCATAGGCGGCTTGGTTTCGCGCGGGGAATCGCTGGACAAAAGAGGCGGCGGCACTTGGACCGGCGGGCTGGCGAGGGTGCGCGTGGAGCACAACCGTGGCGCAGCGACGGTCAGCGCTACAGGGCTCGGCAGCGTGCGTCAGAAGCTCAGACGCCTCTGCCATGAAGTGAGACATGTCGCTGCACTGCTGACCGGCGCAGACGAGGCAGCAGCGGCGCAGTGGTGCAGTGGCGGCACGCGACGCACAGTGGAGAGCGGCCGCGGGGCACGCTCACGGGCAGGAACTAGCTCGGCTTGGCATCACCTTTTCTCCATATTTGTGAACTGTACGACGCAAAGTACAAGCATAAAAGTTGTAGGGTGTAAAGTGGGACACGACTTTGCTTCAGGTTGCATATGAAAATGTAGATATTTTGTGCGCAAAAAGAATTGTGGTAAAACTGCGTTTTGGCGGTTTTTGCCATTTTTGAAGGGCTAAAAGGCGAAATTTGCCAAAGAGCAAAAAAGGAGGAAGTTCCGAAATTTGAATATGTGCAAATTTGCCTTTTGGAGATTTTGAAGTTTAGTTGAAAATATCTTGAGATTCGGCCAAGATTCCATTTCAGCCTTGAATTTGAATTTGAAATTCCAACCTCTGAATTAGGGTATGAGATTTGAAAGGCTTCCAAAGGGTTTCAGGCTGGGGTTCGAAAAGGAAAGGTGCTTGGTTTGGTCTCTCCTTCAAAAATCATATTAGCCAAAAATCATATTAGCTAAATAACATCGTTTTCACATCTGCACATATTTTTTGAGGATTTTGGTTTATGCAGGTTTTTGAGCTATATATGAACACTTTTGGACGAAGACCAAAATCATCACCAACCTCCAAGGATGTGCAACGGCAAAGGCTTGAAGAACACACTCGGATGACTTTAGGACCAAGGCAAATCATGCAGACATTTGGAAAGTTAGCAAAGATCCAATCTTACCCTGAAGAAAATGACGTCAAAAGGCACAAATATGTGAAGGACATAATATCACTACTCTTTCCATAATATTTTGACATGGCATAAATGTCGTTTGATAAGGTCAAACCACCTTGCTGGTCACCCCTATGAGTCTATTTGTAGCAAGTTTGTGAATTTTTTTAAGCTTATATTTAACAAACAAATGAAGGACGGCCCTGGTGCAGCGGTAGTGCCTTACCGTCTGTAACCGGAAGGTTCAGGGTTCGAACCCCAGCCTCTGCACTTTGTGCAGGTAAAGTTGTGCGCATACATCCCTCCCCCAGACCCCATGCAGTGCGGGAGCCTACGGCACGGCACTGGGCACGCCCATTTAACAAACAAATAGGCATGTGTTTTTGGATTTTTATTGCAATCTTTATTTTTGGAGGAGAGTAATAACCCCAAGATTGAGTCCGTATAGACTACACGTAGATGCTCTTCAAAAAATTCCTTTAACAACGCCAAAAGACTAATTTTATAATATCTTAGAACACTTGATAAAATTGTACTTGGGAAGCCAAATGGACCTAGGGCTTTATGTAAGACCCCAAAATTCATCACAGGATTTTAACTAGAAAATCCTATCAAATTTTCTGAAATTTATTTGTTATTCAAATTAAATTTGTAGATTTGTTGATTTGACTAATCATTTAAATCTTTATTTAAATAAGAATTAAAATTAAATATAAGGCCACATTTTGTTTGAGCATTCATGTTGATACATTCCAATTATTGGGTGTTGAATTCAAATTTTTGTTGAATTCAAATGTGTTTGATTGAGTTTGAAAAATCTTGTAAAAAGGTTAAAATCAAAACCTTTCCTTTCCCCTCTCCTTCTTCTAGCCCATCCGTCCTTCTCCTCTCTCGGCCCAAACGCGCGGCCTAGTCCGCTGATCTCTCTCCCTCTCTTCCTTCCAGGTCCAATCCACTTTGTGGCCCAAGCCTACCCCGTCGGCCCAACAGCCCTCAATCGGCCCAGCACTCTCTCTCCTCCACAGTCCTCTTCCTCTCCCACCGATAGCCCAGGCCCACACGTCAGGCCTTTCTTCTTCCTCCTCTCGCTCCCGCACCCGACCGCGCCGCCTTGCCAAGCCGCAGCTGCACCTCGCCACGCCTCGCCTTCCCGTGCGCGCCTGCTCGACTCCTCCCTGCGAGTGCACCGCGCTAGTCCACGCCATCAAGGATGCCCCATCTTTACCCTACCTTCCACCCGTAACGGCCGCTACCATCAATCCTCTTCTCAAGGCGCCATTAATCGCCATCACAACTCCCTTGTCACCGCCCTCTCCTCTCCCTCACCAAGCCACCTCAGTTCCTTTCTCAGGCCCTATAAAGCTTCTCCGCCTCCGCCCGTGCACCCTCTTTCGCGTCGCTGCACCCACAAAGCTCGTGCCATCGATTTCCGCCCACCACCGTCTCCGATTCACGGGATATTTAATTTTTTGCCATCCTTGTGGAAGCCAACTCTCGTATTGCCAGCTTCACGATGACACTAACATTTTTGCCATCGGAGAGAGACGATTTCTTACATTTGAGCCATTTTTGCCTACGTAGCATGCCAAGTCACACTACCAGCGTGTCCGGGCCATAAGAAATTACTCCCCTACCCTCGTCTTATCTTTTCTCCCGTGCCGCACGAGTGGCTCAGCCCCTTTCTCGTGCCACTGACGCGTGGGACCCACATGTAAGCGTCATCTTCAACCTCGATATGCTTCCACTTCTTCCTGCGCGATCCCCTTCCTCTTCTTCCTGCGCTTCCTCCCCGTCTTGTCGACTCATCCCCTCCTTCTTCTTCACCGGCGGGCCGATGTTCTCTCCAGCTCCAAGCCCATGTCTTGACCCTGCCAGCCTGGGGCCCAACCGGCCGCATCCCTGCAGAGTTCAGGGCTGCGCTCCTGCAGACCTGGGCGGCTGTGCCCTCCGGAGTCCCTGACCCATGGCTCATGGCTGCCTCCCTCTCGTAGTTCTCTATTTGTCTACTAGGGAGCTCGAGGAGGTTCTTGACATGGCAGTACGAGGAGGTTCTAGACCTAGTAATGGATGCAAATCCAAATCCAAAATCACCTGGTCCAACGTTTATCCAGATTTAATTATGTCCACGTCCAACCAATCCAATCTATACTTCAGAAAATGCAATCATAATCCAATCAATCCAATACTAAAAAAAATTCAATGCCCATCGAAGTATTCAATCTTCCGAGATGCCGCAGCTTGCTATCGGGGGTGCGGCGCTCTGCGCGTCAGGGCTGCCCAAGGTGATGCAACCATCTCGGCCTCGCTGGCGTATCCGATTTTCGATGAACTGATGAGCATGTCTGTCCAAACAGCACGCTCGAGCGCCGCCGTAGAAATTGACTGATGGCTCAGTACCTCAGTTGCAAGCGAAGAAAAGCAAGGATGGATGAAGGTTGAAGATGATACTGCAGGTTGGTCCCACGCGTCAGTGACAGAAAGGGTGACTGAGCTACTCGTGCGGCACAGGAGAAAGGATACGACGGGGGTAGGGGAGTAATTTCTCATGGCTTGGACACGCTGGCAGTCTGACTTGGTATGCCACATAGGCTAAAATGGCTCAAATGTAAGAAATCATCTCTCTCCAATGGCAAAAATGTTAGTGTCATCGTAAAGCTGGCAATACGAGAGGTGGCCTCCGTAAGAATGGCAAAAAATTAAATATCCCCCGATTCGCAGCCGCGGATACCTGCCAGACCAAGCCAACACCACACCGAGCATCGCCGGGCCAAGACGCATCTATTCCACCCATCCTCGTCGTCTTTCCTCCACCGGAGTAGCACCGCCAAGTGAGGTGCAAGCCATCGCCGCCGGCCGGCCGAATTCCAGCCACCACCGCCGACCTCCGCCCATGGTGAGCACCTCCCTGAGATCCCCTCACCCTCCTCTCTTGTTTCCCGTCCTTGGCCGAGTCCCGCGGCTGCCAAAGCGCCGACAACCCGGCCACCCAGAGCTCTGTCCGCCATGGACTGGGAGCTCTCAAAGCTTTTGCAGAAAGGACCCTAGAGAATCATGTAATCTTTAACTCTATCTTTGTATCTTGGTATGTTCACGGAAACCCCCCTACACCTAATAGATCCTTCAATCTTAACCCGAGCTTTGATCTTTTCCAGATCCAACCCTGAGCTTGTAGCTTTTTGCGAGCACTATTCTATGTGTCTTGCAAATCTTCTTTGCAGGCCCATGTAATCCTCAGTTATCTGCAGATTGATCCTTGCAACCTTGTTTAGCCCCTAGTTTGCTCGTTTAAGCTCCTTTTAATCCCGTGTTCGTTGTGTTAATCTTCTAAAAGCGTAGAGTTTAGTTAACAGTGTTGTATGTGTGCTTTGGGAATTAAATAAAATATTGATATGCTTAATACTTGTTATACTAGCTTTCTAAGTTAAAAACTAATTAGAGCTCTACTTCTGTGTTTTCTAATAAAAATTAATTTGGTTAATCATTACTGGACTAGAATTTTATAACTAAAACATGGCTAGTTTATACCCTCGTTATTTCATAAACAAAAGCTGTTAAATTGATTAACAATCATTTAACTAGTTTTCTTAATTAAAATCCATTTAAGGTGACAAATCTGTACACAAATGTGTTTTCAATGATAATTTGATTAGTTAAACCTTACACATAAATATGTGCGCTAGATGCTCTCACATGCTTTATTTGCAAGTGAAGTGTTAATTGGCATAATCGTTACATGAACATTTGTAAATAAAATTGGCTAAGCTTGAACCCGTCTTTTCATACTTGAACATGTCTTTTCTTAATTAAAATCAATAAAGCATATAATCTTCATTTTCGTTTATAATATATCTATCTCTGATAGTGGCATGTTCTCAACCTTAGCTCCGTTTAGAGCGTTCCTCGTGCCCTCGTGATCCTTGCTGAACCTAAACTTGTTTTTATGCTTGTTCTTTATTGTGGCCCATGTTTGGTGTACTGTTATTTATTTGTGCATTTGTATACTTGTGTGATCGTGCAGAGAACGTGTCGTTCGACAAAGAGCAAGGACAACAGTTCGAGGAAGAGTCGCAGTGTTTAGCTAAGGAAGGCAAGTGGTTTCCCCCTTTGCATTCTCTTTTTTCACCTATGAAATGTCATGATAATCCATATTAACTTTATGTTATGTTATTGCACTAATCTTGATGGGGCCCAATAAGGACAACTAGTCTTTTCATCTAAGCCTTGAATCACCTGGGTTTATCTTTATGCTGTGTAGCAATGCTAGATGCTAAACCTTGGGTTATGGATGGTTTTAATCAAACATGATGAACATGATATATGTATATGATGAACTTTGGTAATACAAGATCATATGATTAATTGAAACATAGAGCGGCAACCCAGGAGTTTCCATACAACCACAATACCATAATGGTTCAGGTCTTGGCTAAGTAATTGGATGAACTGTATGTTGTGTTTGGACTGCTATTGGGTGGTTATGAGCATGTGGACATGGTGGTGCGGGGATTGGAAGGCTACGCTTTCTGTTGTAACCGTATGCACTCGGACCAAACACTACATATAGGAATTACTTGGAAAGGCCTAGTAGCGTCCCTATGCGGCCACGCCTCGGAAGTGTGGTACGTGCCTGGCCCGCACTGCATGGTTGGGTCCAAAGTTCTTCGGAGCTTTTACGCGAATTGTGGTGAAAAAGTGTACAACCTATGCAGAGTGTATAACTGTTATAACAGCCGAGCTCGCGGTCATGAGTGGCCTGGATCCTCACATGATAATTGAATTTGAAGATGAGAATAAATTGTGGTTCTTGGCTATGGAATGATATGAGATGTTCAATACCTCTTTATATGCTTAATTGGGATGGTATACACTTATACCTTAGTAATTAAATGCTGCTAATAAAACTTAACAAACTAAAATGTTGACCGCTCTTATCCAAGTCTTTTCTTCATAGCATGTATTCTTCCCCTACTTGTTGAGTACTAACCATAAGTGTACTCGCCCTTGCTAATCATTGGATCAGAAGGAGAAGAAGATGTTGAGCACCTTATTATTGAAGATGATGCTAGGCGTACGCAGCCCCAAGTCAACTGCCTGTGGTGAAGAGTTGAAGATTCTGCTGCTAGAAAACGTTTGTAACGTATTTATTTTGTTCTTTCCGTTGTAACTTCGTGTTTTGATACTCATGAAGTCTATCATATGTGTGGAACTTGATCCTGGCGCACATATGAGATGCATTCGGTTTGTCTTTCTAAAACCGGGTGTGACACTTTATTATGCCATTTGGAAATCCTCCTTTTTACCTCTTTTAAATGGAATACGGGGTTATATGGATGATGGCATGCATTCAAGTATATGTGGTGTTTATATGGCAAGATTAATTAATTTAGTTCAGTGGAGATGAGATTGTAAAAAGGTGAAACGGGTTAAAACGCATTTGTTGGAAGTAGTGTATAAATAGCATCAGGTATTAACTAGCTACATGATGAAATTCTTCTAGAAATTAGTCAGAGTTTCTGGCAAATCAGAACAATTGAAACTGACGGTATTGCTTTAGTACCATCGGAGATATGAATCCTTGACAGCATGTAGCTTAGCAGACACCTCCTGCATGCTGATGCGGTCGCTCGGGGCTGACTTGGTGCAGCAGAGACCAATGCTCATTACAGAAAGAAGGCAACGTGCTGCATTTTCATCGGCAGTCACAAGATCTTCTTGGGAGAGGCCCAACTCTTGTACCAGCTGAGGATCAATAATCTGCAAAATCTTATCCGGGATGTTCATCTCTGTATACATTGCAATGCTTAATCCATCCTTGAACATCTCATCTGTTGGCCTTCTCCTTATGAATATCTCGAGGAGAATAACTCCGAAGCTATATACATCTGAAGCTGTTGAAACTTGACCACCCACGGCACATTCTACAGATTGCGTGTTGGAAAAGTTCAGTTCAAGAAAAACTATGGAACTATTCGCTGGAGTTAATTAATAAGAAAATATACTGAAATGGATCACGTATACCTGGAGCAACATATCCAATGGTTCCATTTATCGCAACCGAAGTGGTCGAATCTGAGTTACCAACAGATGTGGAATCAGTTCTCAACCTTGCAAGACCAAAATCTCCAACATGAGCTGTCATGTTGCCATCCAAAAGAATGTTGCTAGGCTTAAGATCACAATGAATAACTGTTCCCTGATGGCTATGGTGTAGATATTCCAATGCATCAGACACGTCGACTGCAATGCTTAACCTTTGGGCGAGTGAAATATAGCATAGATCTGAAGATTCATCTTGTGGAGTTGAGTACAATAATTTATGCAAGTCTCCTCGTGGCATGAATTCGTATACCAATGCTTTGAAGTCATTTCCACTTGAATCAATGCTTAAGCATGCTGTTAATATAGGAACTAGGTTGCGATGCCGCACATTTCTTAAAGCATTACACTCTGCAATGAAGCTCTTTTGTGCGCCCATTGTCTCTAGACAGAAGACCTTGATAGCAACTACATTATCTTGAAATAGTCGTCCTTGGTATACAAAACTGTATCTCCCTTTGCCAATTAAATTAGCTGTCGAGAATCTGTTAGTTGCTCTAGCAAGATCCTTATAGGAAACTTTAGGAAATTCGCTACCAAATGAGGGCAATGATATTGGTTTTGCCTTCTTGATCCCCTTCCAAATATATAAGAGCAATATCACTATGACAACTGTCGCCATGCTGGCTAATGGGATCACTACTTTGAGTAGTACAGATAGCTTATGTTTATTTTTGTTTGAAGTTTTAATAGGACATTTGGGTAAGCGCAACTCCAGTGCACCTCCACAAAGACCCAGATTTCCATCAATTTGTACGGCAGTTAAATTCTTGAAAATTCCTTTAGTTGGGACCTTACCTGAAAGATTGTTGAATGCCAAATCTAGTTCTTGAAGAAGCTCAAGGTCACCAAGTGACACTGGTATTGATCCACTTAACATATTGTGTGATAGGTTGAGAAGTTTTAGGCTTTCCAAACGAAGAAGGAATACCTCCACCAAAATAATTTTGGTCCAGCACTAGTTCTTGCAAATTTTCACAGTTACCCAGAGTATTAGGAATATCTCCCGACAGATTATTAGATGAAAGCTGCAAAATTCTTAGCTGCTTGGCATTTCCTACTTCTGTAGGAAGTTCTCCATTGAGGTTGTTGAATGCGAACTCGACTTGATTGATCGTTGGAATCCTGAAGATCTCGTTTGGAAGACTACCATGAAGGTTGTTATAAGAAGTGGTAATTGTTCCAGGAAACTGAAAGGTGCCAAAACTTGGAGGTATGTTTCCAATGAACTGATTTGAGTGCAGATAAAGCTCTATCAAATGTGACAGGTTGGAAAGGGAGGAAGGAATATACCCTGTAAAATTGTTGTTAGACAAGCTTAGTATCTGCAATGTTTTCTGGCCTCCAAGCCATTGTGGCACGGAACCTGTAAACAGGTTGTCATCCAGTCCAAAAACTATAAGATTAGTTAGGTTTGCAATGCCTGAAGGAAAACTCCCTGATAATTGGTCCCAAGTAAAGAGACTGAAGCTGAACTGAAAAATTTCGTAATGAATTTGGTACTTTTTCTTCCAGCTGATTCCCTGCCACAGAGAATCGTTGTAGCTCAGTGCAATTAGCTAAGCTATCCATGAAATCCCAGTCTTGCTTGCTACGAGCATGGAGCTGGTTCATCTCAAGATTTAACCATGTAAGATTGGTAAGTTTGCCAATGGAGGCAGGCACCGCCCCGGTGAAGAGATTATAAGAGATATCAACCTTGTCCAGGTTCGAAGCATTTGCCAAGGAAGAAGGGATACTTCCCTGAAAGAAGTTGCCACCAATGAAGAACCGCCGTAGATTAGGCAGCGAGCTGCCGATGCCAGATGGCATCTTGCCCCTGAAGTGGTTGGTGTCGATGTCAAGGCGAACGAGTGACGACATGTTCAGGATTGCCTCTGGAAACCCACCTGAGAACCGGTTGCCACCGATATCCAGTATCTGCATTTCGCGCAGCGCTGCGAGCTCACCTGGGATGCTCCGTCGAGGCTGTTGAACATACAAATGAATTTATTCAGCAGTGTGATGTTACCGAGGGTGGAAGGGATGGTTCCAACAAGATTGTTCAACGAGAGGATCAGCTCCTCCAGGCCAAGAGGCAGGTCTCTAGGTAATCCTCCGGTGAGCTCATTGCTGTCCAACCATATCACCCTCAGATCAGAGCAGTTTGCAAAGCTCGGTATGATCCCCTGCAACGAGTTGTTGCTCAGGTAGAGTGACTGGAGACGACGCAGGTGGCCGAGAGATTCAGGAATCTGTCCGGTGAACCTGTTGGTTGCCAGTGACAGATTCCTGAGGAAAGTCAGGTTACCAAGTGAAGGAGAGATGAGGCCAACTAGACCTCGGTTACTGAGATCAATGGCGGTAACGCGAGGTGGGTTCTTGGAGCTGCATGAGACACCTTCCCATCTACAGAAATGGGTGCTTTCATTCCAGGAGATCAAGGATTTCTGTGGATCTAGAATGACTGCGTTCTTAAATTCGAGCAGGGAGAGTCGGTCTGTATCATTTCCGAAAGTTGAGCAGATGACTGAATGGGAGATGGTGGCCAGGAATACCAAGAGGACAGGTGCAGTTGAAGTAGTAACCTTCATGACGAGCTTGTCTGGTAGAATTTTGATCGATCTTTGCTATATCTGTTGATAGAAAAAAAAAGGAGGGGGTAAAAAATTCAGACATCCAGAAAACTCTGCAAATATTCAGAAATCCTGTGGGAGTAGCTGACGTACATGCCTGAATGATTTAACTTGGTACGAGCTTATTCTCTGAGAACTCTTGTATTCAGATAGATTCAGGGGAAGTGTAATTGCCGGCTTATGCAAGCGAGAGCTGTACAGAGTTGAGAATTCACTTCATAATGCTGCACAAAAAATAATAGGTAAAGCTATGGTTTTAAATAGCGGGCTAAGCCATTTGGGGGAAGACCCCTCCAGAAGCTATGTGAACCTATAGCGAGATATAGTGGAAGCTGTATGAAAATTTTCAACTAATTGTGCAGAAATTTTGGATCTGTGAATTTTATGAACTTAAATATTAGAATATTGGCTTAAAGCTATATATAGATATGTTGTCATGTTTATTACTTCAAAAACAAAGGTTGTTGTTAGGTCGCTGACATTGTTCTTTACGCAACTCCTGGGCTCCAGTGCGAGAAAAGATAAAACACTGTCAAATCACATAACAGAAAATAGGATTAACTGTGTTAAACATATTTTACTAATGAAAATGGAAGTGTTTAGCGGTGTTGAATCATTCTTAGTGGCAATAGTGGAAAAATTGACAATAGTGTAACCTCAAACCTATAAAAAAAGCTATAGGGAGCCTTTGCAAATAGCATGTACATCAAGATCATTCACGCACAATTTGAGAAATTAATTCTTCATTCTACTGGATGATTCATGGTTAATGCTCATAATAAAGTTGCTAGTCTGCTGAACCAATTGTACATGCTATTTGTCATCAGCTGCTTTCTGGTTACTGAATCTTGTATTGTATATGCATATACAATAGTAGCTAGGTTACCACACAGTTTGTGTTCTCCTGCTTAATCCCAGCGGACATGAGAAGTCAGTCCATCTCTATTTAGTCCATGAATTTCATATTCATTTCGATTTTCGATGATCGAGTGCATTAACTCTTAAGTGGCGCCATCCGCAAACTGTTAGTTTCAGATTCTGATGAATTAACTGCATGTATGAATCATTCTATCCCACCAATCAAACACAGGGATAGAATTGATCCATCACTCGAAGTCTCGAACTAGGGATGGAATCAGCACATCCTCTAATAATCACTAACAACCTTTAGTCCCGGGACTAAAGGTTGCCTGCCTGCCGGACTATGAAATTTTGATTGTGACTCTTCAGTCCTAGTTGCTTTAAACCTGGGACTAAAGATAGTCCCAGATCCAAAAAAAAAAAAAAAAAAAAAAAAAAAAAACCCGGGACTAAATGGTGAGGATAAAAAGTCATTTCTCTGTAAATGAAAGTTATTAACATCACTGTATTTTAAACTACAAGTTTGCAGAACCACATATGACAGCATGTGACCATTAGCAAACTTAACAAGTATATTTCATTTCTTTCATAACTGATTGCTGAAGCTTTAGAGTTATGATGTTTAAATCAGTTTTAGGTGCTCCCAACCTGTACCGACACTGGTTAAATTCGAGAAACGTCAAGGTAAGTACAACTTAACAGTGGAGCACTCCAGCCGATCGGAAAGAGCAACCTAACAGTGGAGCTCACCCACCTTCAGACCTCCTGCAGCATCATGACAACCGCTCCAAAGTATCCGGGACTTCAGCACCTCCTGGTCACCACCGTTGATGCATCAGCTCGTCGCCACCAGCGTATCAGTGATTGTCGCCACCAACGACTTGAGGAGAAGCTTGGAATGGAAGAGAGGCGGAGAACAGGGAAAGAGAAGTCTCCTTCCAAGCGTTTTAGTGTTTGTAATATATCAATCGGATAGATTAATCAATTCAAGACTCAAGAGTTGACTCCCAACAAACACGGCAACTGACGTCAAGGTTCGGCTGACCGCACTGGGTACCCGATCCCATACTGGACGTTGTTATCTTCCAGTAACGCGACAGGGTAGTAAAAACCCCAGCAGCGGGGTACTGGAGCCTGCGCTACCCGAAAAAGCTTCCTCCAAATGACAGGTTTGTTTTCCTGTTCGGGCGCTAATGACAGGTTTGATCACATTGCAGTTTTAGCATGACCTTCTTGTTGGAAATATAGGCAATTGTAATTTTAATTTCCGAACTAGATTAAACATGACGATAAACAATCCTAGCATGCAATTCTTTAGCAGACTAGGAAATACGAATAACATAATCATGACATCAGAAAACATGATTAAAATATAGTGTACGTACTGAGGAATTGCCGTAGGAAAGATGAACGGCGCAGTCGGAACTACGACGGTTCTACGGACGGAGCGCAGCAGACGATGTTGCAGACGACGGTACGCCGCAGCACCAGACTTGGACGGAAGACGAGCCGTGATGAAGACGTTTTGAGCAGTCGCGCGTAGCGCTTCCCAAAAACCTTATTCGCCCTCTCCCGGTGCAGGATCTCAAAGACGACTGGTTACGGAGACCTGCTCTCCCGTTCGCCGGTGCACGCCGGCGCACGGAATGGAGTAGACTATGATGGCAACGCAGCAATGAGAAGTAGCAAAACCCTAACTCGTATAGACTTTATTAGGGACTCCCTAACCTAGGGGATTCCCATATAGAGTCTATGGTGCACTTCTTCCATGAGGGAGGTGGTCTCTATTTATTGGGAGGAAAACCCCCACACCCTCATCCATTAGCAATATGGGACTAATAGATAACGTACCCCCTCAAGTGCTAATGGGCTTTTGAGATTTACTTAGGATTATTCATATGGGCCAAGCCCAATAATCTAACAATCCCCCACCAGATCTCAAATTCCCATATAGAGATTTTGCTTGTTTCTCACTATTGTTTATATACCAGTATTTCGGCAAGGACTGTTAAGTTGAACTCTCGCCTAGAACTTCAAGCTACACTCATCCACAACTTGAACAACGGACTACGCCTTGAATTGCAAGTTTTGTGCAGATAAGTTTCACTCAAAGACCAAACCAGTACTTGGCTACCTGTAGCCTACACCGCGGATGGAGCATATACGTCATACTCCTTGGTCTCTTCTTGAGCTTACTAAAGATCACCCAAATCTCATAGACTGCGACGTTTTACAATCGGGCTCATATAGGTGTGTTCTTTCAAGAATGTTCTGTAGGACAACATCTTCGCTTAATCAAGCCAATAGAAACACATTAAAGCATATCGCTAACCTGCCTTACAGCATTTGAGAGTACTGCATCTTCACTCAGAGAGGGTCTAGTAATTGCTCTCCTCAGTCAACCAGCAGCTTGTTTTTCCCAGGTCCTAATTCACGGGATCTCCGATCACATAGGTTGGGTTACTACTGTGGCAACTTACGCGGGTCTCGTACCCATCTCCCTCGATGCATTTTCTATCACATTCCGTGATAAACCTTTTGTAAAAGGATCTGCCAGGTTTTTGTCAGTTTGAATATAAGTCACACTTATTACTCCAGAGTTTCTCAACTTCCTGACAGACTTCAATCGTCTTTTGACATGTCTTGATGACTTCGCATTATCCTTAGCACTGTTCACTTTGACTATCACCGTTTGATTGTCACAGTTCATAAGGATAGCCGGTACTGGTTTTTCAACCACAGGCAAGTCCATCAAAAGCTCACGCAGCCACTCAGCCTCAACGGTGGCTGTGTCTAAAACGGTTAGTTCCGCTTCCATGGTTGACCCCGTCAAAATGGTCTGTTTGCAAGACCTCCATGATATAGCACCACCTTCAAAGGTAAACATATACCCACTTGTGGCGTAAAGCTCATCAGCATCAGAAATCCAGTTCGAGTCACTATATCCCTCCAGCACAGCAGGGTGCCCAGAATAGTGAATCTCATAACTCATAGTACCTACTAGATAGCGCATAACCCTTTCAAGTGCATGCCAATGATTTGAACCCGGGTTTGACATGAACCTGCTCAATTTGCTCACAGCAAAAGCTATGTCGGGTCTCGTTGCACTAGCTAAATACATGAGTGAACCAATAATCTGAGAATATCTTAGTTGGTCTTTGGCTACCTTCTTGTTCTTTCTGAGCATCACACTGGGATCATAAGGCGTTGGAGAAGGCTTACTGTCTATGTAGCCAAACCGGTTCAAGACCTTCTCCACATAATGAGATTGCGAAAGAGTAATCCCATTACCTTCCTTAATTAGCTTAATGTTAAGTATAACATCAGCCTCTCCCAGATCTTTCATATCAAAACTCTTTAATAGAAAAGACTTGACCTCATTGATCATATCAATATTTGTGCCAAAAATCAGTATGTCGTCCACATACAAGCATAATATAATCCCTCCACCCCCACCATAGCGATAGTACACACATCTATCAGCCTCGTTAATAGCAAAGCCCGCAGAAGTTAGTGTTCTGTCAAACTTCTCGTGCCACTGCTTAGGTGCTTGTTTCAGGCCATACAAAGACTTCACCAGCTTACACACCTTGTTCTCTTGACCCTTCACCACAAACCCATCAGGCTGATCCATATAAATTTCCTCATCCAACTCTCCATTCAGGAAAGCTGTCTTTACATCCATCTGATGGATGATAAGACCATATGAGGCAGCCAAGGACAGTAATGCTCGAATCGTGGTCAGTCTAACGACAGGTGAATAAGTATCAAAGAAATCTTCGCCTTCTTTTTGTGTGTAACCTTTAGCCACAAGTCGTGCCTTGTACTTATCAATAGTACCATCTGGCCTAAGCTTCTTCTTTAACACCCATTTACAACCCACTGGTTTACACCCGTAGGGTCGTTCAGTGAGCTCCCATGTTCCATTAGAAAGAATCGAGTCCATCTCGCTCTGAACAGCTTCTTTCCAATCATCAGCATCTGGAGATGCATACGCCTCAGCTATAGACGTGGGGGTATTATCCACAAGGTACACAGTGAAATCATCACAAAAGGATTTAGCAACCCTCTGTCTCTTGCTTCTTCTAGGAGCTTCACTATCATCCTTCTCTAGGATATTCTCATTCTCAATAGGTTGTTCAAACAACTCAAAAGATGCAACTGGTATAGGAGTTATCTCAGTAGAAAATCTAGAAATGCTATGCATATCTTGTGCAGGAAATATATTCTCAAAAAATGTTGCATCACGAGATTCCATAATAGTATCAACATTAATATCAGGTACCTCAGATTTAACCACTAAAAACCTATAAGCAATGCTCCTCTGAGCATATCCTAGAAAGATACAATCCACTGTCTTAGGTCCCAACTTACGCTTCTTAGGAATAGGCACATTTACTTTTGCCAAACATCCCTATGTGCGTAAATAAGAAAGTGATGGTTTTCTTCCATTCCATAACTCATACGGAGTTTGATCTTTATTCTTGTTAGGAATTCTATTCAGGACATGACACGAAGTCAATACAGCCTCCCCCCACCATGCCTTTGATAAACCAGCAGTGTCTAACATGGAGTTAACCAAGTCAGTCAACGTGCGGTTTTTCCTCTCAGCAACCCCGTTAGACTCGGGTGAATAGGGAGGTGTCCTCTCATGAATAATGCCATATTCCTCACAGAATTCATCAAACACTTTAGGAAAATATTCTCCACCATGATCAGACCTTAAATGCTTGATCTTTCTCTCTAGTTGATTCTCAACTTCGGCCTTATAGATTTTGAAGTAGTCTAACGCTTCATCTTTAGTTTGCAACAAATAAACATAGCAAAATCTAGTCGCATCATCTATTAACGTCATGAAGTATCTCTTTCCACCCTTTGTCAACACACCATTCATCTCGCAAAGATCAGAATGTATGAGTTCTAGTGGTGCCAAGTGTCTCTCCTCAGCTACCTTGTGAGGCTTCCGAGGTTGTTTCGATTGCACACAACTATGGCACTTAGAACCTTTGGCAATGGTGAAATTCGGAATTAAACACATGCTGGAAAGCCGAGACATCAAACCAAAATTCACATGACATAAACGTGAATGCCAAATGCTCGCATCATCACTAATATTGCCATAAATATGGTTCACGGACTTATTACAAAAATCAGCAAGAGAAAAGCGGAACAAGCCTCCGCAATCATAGCCTTTACCAACGAATTATCCATGTTTCGACACGATAAATTTATTGGACTCTAACACTACTTTAAACCCGTCCTTGATCAGGACCGACCCGCTCACAAGATTCTTATTGATAGTGGGGACATGCTGCACGTTCTTCAGCTGCACGATCTTTCCCGAAGTAAACTTCAGATCGACCATGGCAACACCATGAACAGAAGCATGTGACCCATTGCCCATCAGCACGGAAGAATCCCGGACAGCCTGGTAAGAAGAAAACATGGATATGTCAGCACACACATGAACATTAGCACCCGTATCAAGCCACCAACTCGTGGATTGAAAAACTGAAAGTACGGTAGGTAAATTACCATACCCATCAGTATTGCCAATGGTCACCATGTTGACATCCTTGGGCTTCTTAGCTTTGTTTCCCTTGCGGTCTGCACGATCTGGACAATCCTTGGAGAAGTGTCCCAGCTCACCACAAGTAAAACACTTCAGCTCAGCCTTGTTCTTCTTCTTCTTGAAGGTAGTAGTCTTCATGGGCTTGTTTTTCCCCTTGTTGTTGTTGTTCTTGCCTGCACGCGAGAACTTCTGGACCATGTTGGCGTTGGACTGACCTTGATCTTCCTTCTCAGTAGCATCCTTCTTCCGAGCCTTCTCTTCAACATCAAGAGATGCTATCAAGTTTTCAACTGATATTTCCTGTCTCTTGTGTTTCAGAGTTGTGGCGAAGCTCCTCCACGAGAAAGGCAGCTTTGCAATAATGCATCCAGCCACAAACTTGTCGGGAATAGGACACTTAAGGAGATCAAGATCCTTGACAATGCACTGCACCTCATGTGCCTGTTCCACTACAGAACGGTTGTTAACCATTCTGTAGTCATGGAAGCTCTCCATGAGGTATAGCTCATTGCCTGCGTCTGTTGCATCATACTTAGCAACCAGAGCATCCCACAGGGCCTTCGCATCTGTCTCTTCTATGTAAACACGGACCAGCCCGTCACATAGATTGCTCATGATACATCCCACGAAGAGATTATTGGCATCGTCGAACTTTTTCTGCTCTTCAGCAGTTAGTTCGCCCTCTGGCTTGCCAAGTCTCGTCTCCCAGATGTGCATAGCAGTAAACCAGAGGCAAACCTTGAATTTCCAGATCTTAAAGTTCACACCAGAAAACTTTTCTGGCCTCAGTGACTCAGCGAAACCAGCCATCGATAAATCAACAGATTGCCTATTATAAGGTTTTTGGATTGTTGGAAATATAGGCAATTGTAAGTTTAATTTCCGAACTAGATTAAACATGACGATAAACAATCCTAGCATGCAATTCTTTAGCAGACTAGGAAGTACGAATAACATAATCATGACAACAAAAAACATGATTAAAATATAGTGTACGTACTGAGGAATTGCCGTAGGAAAGATGAACGGCGCAGTCGGAACTACGACGGTTCTACGGACGGAGCGCAGCAGACGATGTTGCAGACGACGGTACGCCGCAGCACCAGACTTGGACGGAAGACAAGCCGTGATGAAGACGTTTTGAGCAGTCGCGCGTAACGCTTCCCAAAAACCTTATTCGCCCTCTCCCGGTGCAGGATCTCAAAGACGACCGGTTCCGGAGACCTGCTCTCCCGTTCGCCGGTGCACGCCGGCGCACGGAATGGAGTAGACTATGATGGCAACGCAGCAATGAGAAGTAGCAAAACCCTAACTCGTATAGACTTTATTAGGGACTCCCTAACCTAGGGAACTCCCATATAGAGTCTATGGTACACTTCTTCCATGAGGGAGGTGGTCTCTATTTATTGGGAGGAAAACCCCCACACCCTCATCCATTAGCAATATGGGACTAATAGATGACGTACCCCCTCAAGTGCTAATGGGCTTTTGAGATTTACTTAGGATTATTCATATGGGCCAAGCCCAATAATCTAACACTTCTTCCTCGTGATTCCTATGCCAATCAATTCTCAAGTTTCACTAATCGTCTGAGAACCATGTTATTAGGCTACAAAGTAATTAGTCAAAGATACACGGAGGCAAGATTTTCGTCTATTTACAACGTCTGCAGCTATAACCCGATATTTCTTTCAGCAAATTCGCAAGGTGGTCACTTCCTCTATACGCTTAGTAGTAGTGACCACAGAAATATCTAAATGTAGCTTCGGCAGAAAACTGCATATATACACATTGGCGGATGTGCACGTAGATATATGTTCACACCATTACTGATGTGCACCTATGCCTTGCAAGTTTCTTTCCATGTTCGATCACAGAATATACTTTTACCACAGTTCTTCAATAATGATGGGAATAACATTCTTCCAGAATAATCGTCATCCCTGCAAAATGTAATCTTTAGGCTTGTTACCAAACTATGGGCAAACGAGGCAAGGTGAAACTGATAGAATTATATTCCAAGAGAGAAAGGAACCTCATATACTACTGATTTGGAATTATCTTTAGAAGCTCAATATCAAATAGGAGAGTTTTGTCTATCAAGCCTTGATTCCGTAGAACAAAATCAAGAGCTCTTTGTCCCTGGAAGACAAATGTTAAATATTGAACATGATTCAAACAAACACTGAACTTGTCAAATCAATGAAATGTTTTACCGAGAATGTCATTGGTTTTGGACCCAACTTGTTATAGTCATTATCTGGGTATCCAAGATCCGGTGGTACAATTATCCTGAAATCAGTGGTTTCTTCAATATTATATTTGCATATTGCAACATGAACTTTTGCAAAATAAATGGAAGGAACCTTACCTCCTAACTCCTCCAGGTGCCATGCCTAATATTGCCTCCTCAAAAGCCGGTATGACCTTCGTTATTAAAAAAAACGGTTAGTGAGAGAGACTGACACTGACATAACATTTCCTAATATGAAGAGAATACAAAACTGCTAAAACGTCAACAGCCTGTGTCATAATTTCCCTTTGAAAGCATTGTAGCCATTATTTTAGTAAAGCACTGGTATCAATTTCATAGTGTGGTGTATGGACATGGTAATTTAGCACTCTACCAAAAGTGATTGATGGTATGATATGTAAAAGGGCCCAACTAGTAAATTACCTGTCCTGATCCAACCTTAAACTTGAAGAAGTCTTTGTCACCACCCTGGCATTTATAATTTCAGAATTATGTATCATTCAAATCAGGGAAAAACAGAGGACGAAAATATGCACATTTGCACCCCTTTACCTTGCATTATTTTTTGGTATCGAAATGTGGGATGCACTGTTTAAAATTTGAACCTAAATTAATATACAGTTTAGTCATAAATAGATGGCACAATTCTTCTGACCACCATAGCTAGTTTAATAAACTGTTTGATTGTTTAAACCTGTAAGAAAGCTAAGTACATTGGCAATTGATACCTCAAACGAACCTCCTTTGGTCTTGTTTCGAGCTTCAAAAATGCGACCATAGTATCCAATTGTATAGCCATCCCAATCAACCTTATTGAGTAAACAAATTCAAAACTTTGTCAGGGTTGGCAGTGTGGCACTTGGCACAACTCTACAAATAACAACAACCGTTACAGAGAAGGATACGTGCACTGGCATCGAAATAAGCTACATGTACATTCAAATGTATTGGTTGTAACTCACCACAACAGTCTCCCCCTTTTTTGGAGAAGGGCCAACACCAACCCGCAAATCCTTTACTTTGACATGGAAATCATTAATGCAATGGTCTGATCATTTAAGCATTATGTAGGAAACAAGAAATCAGTGGATGGTGGTAAAAGCACCTTGTACTGGAGGCCTGATTCTGTTTCAGTGTAATCTGGATACCGCATTTTTGTCTTTCCGTAATCTTTCCCACGGAGTGCAGGCACTGAAATTGGATTATAGTTATGCAGGCACTGAATTGGATTATAGTTATTTAGGAACTAAAGAATCTTGAATTAGTAACGACGAGGCAGTTAACCATACATGTCAGCCCTCAGTCACACTACAGAGAGTTTTAGTCGGACTAATGTCCTAACTGGACCATTCCAATGAAAAATATACAAACAGAAAGGCATTACTGATTCTCATTCTGCTTATCTTAATCCATCATTGGGTTTTTCCATAATATGATTTCTATAAGATCATATGGCATTTTGTGTAATCCAATGAAGATACAGACAATGCTACTGCATACTGCACAAAAAAGCATGACAAGATGAAGACATTGATATCAGACTCACTATCAGCAAATTCAGCTTTCGCCACTCCCTTCTCAAGCATGTACTGACAGGAGGCGATGCCAATGGTAATTGCAGGGATCAACATGAGTCTCCTCCTCTCCATCATAAAACCTGTACCCAAGTAATTCAGGATGTTGTTAGTGGAAACCAAATATCATCTACTCTGTCTTTGGATTGAAATCGCTTTCATCTTAGAAATCAAGTTTGTGATAGAGTTTCTCCAATTACTTTAATTTTTTTTGCGGGTATCCAATTACTTTAATTTATTATATTTGTATGCATAGCATCTTAATTCGTATTACTAAATTAAATACGAGGTAAATTTCGCTGTTAACTTTGTCTTCTGAATGAGTTGGTGTTCACAGCATTGTAACTGTATACACTTCACCTGAATCTGCATGCCATATAGGGAAAATTATTGTATATAAATAGCTTATATAGGTTTGGGGTGCTCCGTTGCCCGTAGCAGGATTGAAGAGAAGGGGAGAGCATACCTGGTGGGCGCTCCTCGCTGGCGAAGGGCTCTGCCAAGGATGAATAGCGCCGCCGGTAGACCAAGAGAGACTGAGAGAGAAGGGAAAGGGAGAGAGAAGTAGAGGCATCCGCAGCGCCATGCGGGTGGCCGCGGGACTGATGCCGGCGCCCGGCGGTGAAGGGGAGACCGGGAGCCGGTGGGGAGAGGAGGGGGCGGCGACCACGATTGAGGTTGGACGAGGGGAGCTGCGGCAATGGATGGAGGAGGGCCATTGCGACGCCGACTGATGGCATTCGATAACTTTCTACTCATCTCTGCCCACCAAATAGGATATGCGATGCTGGTCCATCCTTTGGGACCATCTGTCAGTCACACTCACGCTTTGTTCCTCTTTCTATCTGCATTTTCCCATCCAGCTGCCTTCCAAATTATTAGTCATCTTAGAATCATTTTAAGTGCCTAAATTCATGATATTTTTTATAAATCTAGACATATATTTGTCTAAATTCGTAACATCTTCAATAAATCTGGTCAAAAGCCAGGATGACTAATAATTTGAAACGAAAGGAGTAACAAGGAAGAGGACAAACTTGAAAAATACAGGATTCCAAAGCGTAGCAATGAAAATTTATGGCGTTTGGATCACAAGAAACATACATGGTTAATGTCCCCTATGAAACAAGCCCTTCTATTTTTAGGAGAAAAACTATACTCTTACTCTCTATGTACTGAATTATAGATTGTTTAAGCTTTTCTAGATTTATAGATTTTATTATTTATATATACACTATGTTTAAACACATACTAAACTTAAACTTAAGAATCTAAATATACCAAAACGATGTACTCCCTCCTGTTTTGAAACGCTTTTGAGATTGCCTTAAGTTAAACTTTTTAAACTTTGAGTGCAAATATTTTTTAATGTGTTAGGTTTAGAAATGTGAAAATCATATGAGTAGATTTGTATTGAAATATAGTTTCATCAAAGCATATTTTAAATATATTTTATAAATATTTATAGCAAAAAGTATTAGTCAAAGTTACGTTTTGGAGACTATGTCAATGTCCTAAAGGACTTCTTTTACCAAACCAGAGGGAGTATAATTTAAAGTGGAAGAGGCAAAATAATCATCCACTACTACAAAAACTATTTTAGAGGACACTCAAAAAAGCCTCCCAGAGGCGGACACAAAATCTGTCCGCCTCCGTTAATCCCATGCATTAACGGAGGCGGACACTTTTTATTTCAGAGGCGTTTGCTATTTCCGCTTCCAAAAATCGATTAACGAAGGCGGACGCTTTAAAAAAAACCGCATTTGAAAATAAGCTATTTTCGGAGGTGGTCATTTTAAGGTGTCTGCCTCCAAAAATCGATTAACAGAGGCGCACAGTCAACATTGCCCGCCTCTTAAAATCATGTGACCCAAATGAAACCTAAAACGCCCGATAATAGTTAACATGTATAACCCCTCTACCCTCATTCCCTTCTCTCCCTCCCCTTCTCTCTCACTCGCCCAGGGCGCCGCCTCCTGCATCGCCTTGCCTCCCCTGCGCGCAGGACACTGCATCCTTCCTTGCCTCGCCTCCCCTGCGTGCAGGCCACCGCCTCCTTCCTCGTCTCGCCTCCCCTGCGCGCAGACCGCCGCCTCCCTCATCCTGCCTCGCGTTGTCTCCCCTGCGCGCAGGCCGCCGCCTCCTCCAGCATCTGCATCACGTAGACCGCCTCCTTCTCGTGGCGTGGTGTTGGTGGCGGCGAGATTCAGGCGCAGAGTCACATGTCAACGCACGGGCGTTGGCGGCGGCGGCTCCATATGTGGGTCGTCAGTGGCGGCGAGGTCCAGTTGCTGGCGGCGTCCTGCGTCAAGGCACGGGTATGGAGGCGCTGGCAGCGGCGCGTCACGTGGGGCGAAGAGGAGCTGCGGTGGAAATCCGGCGAGGGTGACACCTCCTCAGGCGTAGATCCGACGAGTCTCGACTTCATCCTCTTCTCCGCCCTGGTGAGGCAGAGCGGGATCTGGCGGCGCGTGGAGAGGCGGCCGCGACGGGTGGATCCGCCACCCGGCGGCCAGATCCGGTGGCGTGGTGGTCGGCGGCGGATCGGTGCGCGGCAGATCTGGCAGCGTCGGCGGCGGCGGCGTGAGCTGGATCCGGCGACGGTGGCGCCAATGGGCTTGCCGGGTCCGTGATGGGTTCGGCGGGCTTTTTCTTTTTTTTGTTTGTTTTGCTTGATTTTCGGAGGCGGGCCTAAAACCGCCTCAGTTAATGCTTCATTAACAGAAGCGCATAGTCAGAGGTGGACGCAAAAACCGCCTCCGAAAATGCTTTTTTGTAGTAGTGATCAAAGTACCCAGAACATGCCCCACAATATAGTTATTGCAGGCCACTAGCGCCGCATCGTTATCTTCAATGGTATTAAGGTGAATACCAATTATTGTTGGCAAAAAATCAAGTATATAGTGTATATCATAAATGATATCATAAACACTAAAAAGGTAAACAGTTGATCACCCTTTGTTTAGCACTGATGTCGTTTAAACGGTATTTTTGCAATCTCTCGCCACCGACTGGACCTGCTAACGCCTGGAAGCTCCCTAGGACCTCAAGACTTTCCTCACAACCAACACAAGTCTTTTTTGCGCAGTTTATCCTCCCTCATGCGCATTCGGAAGCACTTCTCGGTCGGCCACCCATCGCTCCAGGTCAAGCAGGCTTAAACCTCGAAGTTCTTTCGAATGGGTTTCCAGAAAAGAAGTTACAACTTGTTGGTATAACTATTTTTATCAATCCTATTAAGTCATGGGCCAGGATATTACACGGTCTAAATGGTTTCATTCTTTTTCAAAAAGAATACAAATACTTGTACATGTGCATATAAAAATCAAGTGTAAATGTCAATACGTGTTCTAATCCGTAGCTCAATATCAATTATTTATTCCACGTTCAAATCATGATTAATGATAAATAAGTCAAATGATAGTACTAATTTAAACATGTAAAAATCAACTAGATTTACCTTATGTTCACCTAAACAACAATTTAAACAACTGTGTAGCCCAATTACTACTGTTTTTCCATTTCATTTAGGTTGTTTACACCGGTTTCACACTCTTTTATCGTTTAAATGATCAATAAACCATTTAATTTCTGTTTACACCCTAAATAAAACCGTTCAACATCATTTACCATTTAGTGACCATAGGCGAACACTGATATCATATTGTGTATAATGGTAATGGAAAATACTAAACAAGCTTTGGGCAGAACAAAGCGATGCAGCCGAACTTTCCTCCTCCCCCACCGGCACACCTAGTAACCCCCTCTAGCTACCCCCCCCCGGTCGAGGTACAACACATGTGCCTTAATCGCTCCCCTCCCTAACACGGTCGAACTCTCTCTCGATCTCTCAAGAGCAGGCGACGGCGGCATGGGGGCGCGACTAGGGTTTGGCGGCAGTGGGCCAGTCGGCTCTTCCATAGCTCAGGAAAGATAGTCATGTTAATCCTTTTTTTACTTTTCGTAAGTTTACTTCTCACAATTTAGTTTACTAGACTTGTCATGTTAATATAGGGTTGAACATAGGGTGCAAAACTTATTTTACTAACTAAAAAGCTACACTTTGCTTGTTTTAGACACTTAGAGTGAATTGACTTTTTGTTAGAATTGTTTTTGTTGTAATTAATTAAATATTTAGAAATCTAATTTACCCCCACTCATCTTGATTCTTTCACCGTTCACCCATTCTCCAAAAGTGCATTGGAAGCTCTACGTCTGAAAACCAATCTATTTTTAATATGTGTGATGAGATGTTTTAGAAAATTGGAAATCATAGTACAGACGCACATAGATTTATAGGCACAGTCATCGTACATTCACACAATTCTATCCCATGAGAACATAGAGGGCCACTTTGAGAGGCCCAATCCATGGGGGAATCCCGGCCTTTTCCCTGGGCTGCCGCCCTTGGAGGAATTCGGCCATAGGCTAAATTTCCCTAGCATTTGGAAGCCCATCCAGCAGGGGAGCCCGGCCCAGCCCCCTGCATTTTCCCAGGGTCGCGCGTCCACGACCCCCGTGTCCGGGCGGCTCTTCCCCGACACGGGATCCCCTGACGCAACGCCATCGCATTGTCGCCTCCACCCCCGACTCGGGCACCTCCACCGCCGCCACCTCTACTCGACCACCACCGTGACGGCTTCCACCTTGCTGCCACCACCACCATCGACTCGTTCACCTCCGCTGCCGCCGCGCCATCTACCACCTTGGCCCTTCGACCTCACACTCTGCTGCAACCTCCCCCGCCGCATCCTCCTACGATACCGTGCTCCGCAAATGAGCTCGCTAGATTTTCTCCTCTCCTCCTACCTTTGGCCGCCGGCCTAGGCTTTGTCCTCACACCATTCCGTGTAGATCTTGGGGAATCTCTGGTGAACATGAGTAGCCGCACAAGAAGCTCTGGGACGTCGGGAGCATATAGGACGGATACGGGCACCGCAAGCAACGACAGGCTCCGGCTCCGAGTGAATCGCCGCGGAGCACACCACGCCGCCTAGATCCTCCGCCCACTCCGCTGGCCGCCACTAGTCTCTCGGTCCGCTCCCTCCGCCGCTTCCAGCCTTCCTTGCTCCCTGCGCGTTGGTTACTTTCTCGTTTTTTGCTTGCTTGGATTGGGTGGATTCCGTTGTTATCAGTGTTGAGGGTTCGATTTTCTTCTTGGACGATAGAGAACGGATTACCCGAATCCTTCTCGTTCGATTAGGATGGCGATGGCTGCTCCCTGCTGGTGCTGCAACTTTTGTCCGAAATTCTGGAGAATAGAAGTCCGCCCCTGATTTGTGTTGATGATCAGATGATGATTCGTATGGAAAACATTACATTCGTGGATCTACAATTGCTTGTTTTGTTTGTTGTTTCTTGGGTAATTATCATATTAGTTTCTTGGGTAATCATATTTTTTGCATTAACAATTTGGAACTGAGGCTTTTGTTGTTGTGATTCATCCATTTGAAATTTATGGAGTTGGTGTGAGGTGATCATCCCAGGCATGCAATTGGATCACATGTTGAGCCGTCTAGCCCTGCGTAGGATAAGTGGATAACTGAATCCGTGGTCGCTTTTTGCTCTGTTGCATTGCTTATGTCTAAATAGTATTAAGTGAATTCTCCGTACTCAAGCCTGGATTTTGACACTGTCATGTGTAACACTACTGCCACTTTGTGTATGGGAGCTAATGCTAGTTTAATTCAATAGTGCTAATGAAGCAATGATGGTCGAGCCTGCCAATCATTGCATCAGCTGTCTTAATTGATTTTTAATAATCATCATAAATGCCATTGATATTGGTGAGAATTTGATGTGTTTCATTGCTGATAATCTTTCTGAGATGTCATTTCCTGGAAATGTTGGGTTGCTCAACTATGCGTTGTGTATATAGATTGTGTGTGTTGTGCATCGCTTCTGCAAATTTTATTTTTATAATGTTTATGTAGATTTGTAAAATATATGCAGTAGTCAAGCTCAGGCATTCAGACTCCTACAATTCCATATGTTTGAGTCCTTGTATTCCCTCTACTGACTTGCAACTGTCAAATGTTAATAAGCTAGTGTAACGTATCATTGGCAAGGACCATAAAGAACATGACACTGAAATTACTGGATACCTTTCACATTGCTTCCGGATATTAATAATGGTGAAAGTGCATTTGGCCCCCCCTATGTGGGTTTTGATGTTGATGACATAAGCAATTAAGGAACTAATGAGATTATTTGAGATGTTGAAAGATTTAGAGCTAAAAGATGTACATTTTGGAGAAAGGAAGTCTCTCTTTCAAAGGACGGAAGGTGACAATGCTTTGTTGAAGATCTTTTTATCATTTTCCATTTTGAAATTGAGTATAGAAAAATCCATACTATTAAGAGGGATGTGGAGAATTACTTGGAGATGCCCAAAAGTGCTTAGTAGAGATGCTAACAACATATGAGAGACACAAAGGCTAACACACTTGCACTTATCCTGAAAATTCACTGTCTGTCGGAAGTTTCTAAGATCATCGGAAGTTCCGACAGGCTCCTTGACAGCTCATAACGGCTAGTTTTTGGAGGAACGGGTATAAATACCCCCTCACCCCTCCTTCACCAGCTGCCGACCCCATTCACAAAGAACACTTCCTCAAGCTCTCTCCCCTCTTCCCAAACTCCCTTTGAGCTAGGGCTTGGGATAAAGCAAGATTGAGTTGAGAGCCTTGATATTTGAGTTGGGGAAAGCAAACCTTTGGTCTCTTGAGCACTTGAAGCATCTCCGGTGATTGATTCGTGTTTGTTACTCTTGGAGCTTGCTCCTAGACGGTTTGGCGTCGCCCGTGGAGTGCTCAACGGATTGTGAGCTCCCCGAGAAGTTTGTATTGCCTATTCCTTCGTGGAAAATCTAGTAAGTGACTCAAACCTCCTTTGTGATTGATTTGAGGGAGGAAAAGGTTAGTTGACAACCTTGCTCTTTGTGAGCTCCTCAATGAAGACGTAGCTTCCTTTGTGGGAGTGAACTTCGAGAACAAATACTTGTCTCTTGTCCATTTACTTATTTGTTCTTGTTGTCCATACATGTTCATGTTGTTCATCTAGACCTAGAACTTTATTTGACCCAATCTATCTCTACAAGCCGTTCCTCCTATAAAGTTGATATTGTATCATCTCCTGGCATCATTGCGCAACTTTTGATTCATACAGAATTTCTAATTTCATTTTAGATTTTGAATTTAGTGAAGAACAATCCTGTTATCGGAAGTTCCGCAGAGCTTCGGAAGTTCCGTCCCTTCGGAACTTCCTAAGAGTTTTGGAAATTCCGAAGAACTTTACCGCTGCGAAGTATTTTTTCAGGAAAATCAAAGAAGCGACTATTCACGATCCTTTCAATTGTTATTAGAGCCGAGGTCTCTTGATTGAGGCTTAACCACCGAAGAGAAGATGTCAAGAAGTGGGGAAGACGCCGAGATTGATGCGGGTATTGGACAAGGTGGAGACTGGGGGCTGAGACTCTTCCTCATCCCCGTGTTCACTCAAGTCGTCCAGCTTCTATTAAGAATGTGGAAGTGACTCGGACTCAAGTGAAGATGAAAATAAAGATGAAGCAACTAAAGAGATGAGAAGGAAGTTGAGTGAGAAGTATGAGAAGAAATACAAAAAGATAGTTGAAGCCCAAATCAAGCAAGAAAAGGACAAGCATCCTTTCTTTGGGTATCATGAGATGCCTCATACATACACTTCCTCTTCTCAATATCCTCCTCAAATATTTAATTCTATCAATTTAGGAAAAACACCTCACTTTGATGGGTCGGATTACCTTAAGTGGGCTTATGATATGCAATTGCACCTTTACGGGCTTCACCCTTCTATTTGGGAAGTTGTGGTTGTAGGTATTACTCCAGCAAAGGATGGAATTCCAACTCCCGAGCAAGCCCAAGACTACTACCGCAATGCTCAAGCTGCAAGGGTGATCACTAGCTCTCTTTGCTTCATGGAGTTTAATAGAGTTGAAAATGTCACTAGTGCAAAGGTGATTTGGGATACATTGATGGTTGCTCAGTAAGGGACAAATGAAGTTAGAGAAGGCAAGATTAATTTGTTGTAAGGAGAGGTTGAACGATTTGTCATCAAGAAGGATGAAGATGTGCGACAAATGCATGATAGGCTAATAATCCTCATAGTGGACATTAGAGCTCTTAGAAGTAGATATTGGGATGATCTCAAGGTTGCAAAGAAGTTGCTTAGAGCTTTCACACCTAGAAATTATATTCTTGTAACCGTAATAAGAGAAACCGCAAGTTCAAGACCATGACTCCAATTGAAGTCCCTGGCAAGATCAAACAACAAGAGTTGGTTGACAAAGATGTGGCAAATCAACTTAGCCGTCAAGAAGGAGGAGATATAGCTTTCAATGCCAAATCAAGCAACATTCATGAACCAAACAACAAGACTAGCAAGGGCAAAGAAAAGGAGCCAATCACCAAGGCTCTCAAGTCCAAAGTCGAAGAATCAAGTGATGATGAATCCACCAATGAAGAAATGGCCCTTCTCATGAGAAACTTCAAAAGGTTCATGAAGGAAAATATTACAAGAATGATGGTGATGACAAGAAGAGGTTGTCACAAAGAAGATGCTATGAGTGCCAGGAAATGGGTCACTATATTGCGGATTGTCCAAAGGTGAAGAACCAAGAAAAAGATGAGAAGAAGTACAAAGAGAAGAGCAAAGACTACAAGAAGAGATTTCAAGGTCACGCTCAAGTTGGTCAAGATTGGGAATCAAATGATGAGAACTCCGACAAAGAATGCATTTCAACTCTAGCCATGCCCAAGAACTCAAGAAAACTCTTCAATGATGAGTCCGATAATGAAGATAACATTACTTTTTGCTTCATGGCAAAAGGAACTAAGGTACAAGAATTACCCATCTTTTCATCTCAATTATCTTCCACTTCTAATTGTGCAAAAACTGATTTGGAAAAAGAAGAAGAAGAATCTATTGCTTTTATGATTAATGAATTCGGGCAAAAAGGTTTTAAAGAAATCAAAAGGCTTATGAAGAAGATTGGCAAAAAGGGAAGAGACTCTTGAGAGACAAGAAGATATGCTCTACCTTGAGAAGGAGAGAAACCTTGCCTCACAAGGTGCTCTTGCTAAATAAAAGGCAAAGGTTGAGAAATTGACTATTGATTTATCTCTAGCCAAAGACTCATATGAGAGGATGTCAAAGGATTATACTTTGGCAAAGGAATCTCTAGCTACTATGAGAGCCAATTATAGTGAACTTTGAGATAGCTTTACATACTTGACGGTCAAATTCAATGACCTTGAAGTAAACTATAGTGCTCTTTGGGAAAGCATCAATGCTAACTCTAAGGTAGCCCAAAATTCCAATCCCTCAACAAGTGAAGGTTGCTCAAGATGTTATAATATTGATATTAAGGCTTGTGATGCTAACCTTCTTAAGCTAGAGAAGTTGGTTGAAGAAAAAGATGCTCAACTCAAGAGCTTGAACATGTTAGTGTCACATCTTCGTGAGGGAAATGAGAAGGCAATGTCAAACATACAACCCAAGGCCAGTAAGCACCCAAAACAAACGGGTGGCCTTGGATATAATGCGGGCTAAAAAATGAGTGCTAGGAAGGTAGTCAAAGGTAAGTAAGTCATTGGATTCACAAAAGGTGGAAAGCTTGGTGACTTGATGAACTTTGCACATGGTGTGACCACTTCTTCACAAGTCAAGAAAAAGAGTAAAGCACCTATCAAGAACAAGAAGATTGCTCATGAGCCATCACCAAGCTACACTTGTGATTATATGATGTCTATGGATCATGAGGGTACAATTGTTGTGAAATATGTTGGTGCCTATACTAAGAAAAAATATTTTTAGAAGTGTATGGGGTCCAAAAATGTATCCATCTAATCTCCAAGAATCCAAATCACTGTGGCTACCTAAAATGCAAGCTTAACTTGTTTTGTAGGCCTACTCCTCCGGGGGCACTGCATGGTTGCTTGATAGTGGATGTTCAAATCATATGACCGGGGAGAAGGACTTATTTGCATCACTAGAGCTTCATGACACACCACAAGAAAACAATTGTGTATGGAGACAATAGTAAAGGTGATGTGATTGGATTGGGTAAAGTTGTTATATCTCATGACAATTCAATTTCAAATATCTATCTTGATGAATCATTGGGATACAATTTGTTGTCGGTTTCACAACTTTGTGACAAAGGCTACAATTGTCTGTTTACTAATGAAGGTGTGACCATCTTTAGAAGGGAGGATTCCTCTATTGCTTTTACGGGTCGTTTGAAGGGGAAACTCTATCTTGTGGATTTCACCCAAGAGAAAGTGGAACCTAAGACTTTTTTAGTGGCAAAATCCAACTTGGGTTGGCTTTGGCATCGCCGACTAGCCCATGTTGGGATGAGGAATTTGGCCAAACTTCAAAAGGGCGAGCACATCCTTGGACTAATCAATGTTGTCTTTGAGAAAGATAGGTTGTGTAGCGCATATCAAGCCGGCAAGCAAGTTGGTGCTCCACACCCCGCCAAGAACGTCATGACATTGTCAAGACCATTGAAGCTTCTACACATGGACTTGTTTGCACCTATTGCCTACCTAAGCATCGGTGGTAACAAATATGGTCTAGTTATTGTTGATGATTTTTCCCGCTTCACTTGGGTGTTCTTTGTGCAAGATAAGAGTCAAGTACAAGGGATCGTCAAGAAATTCACTAGAAGAGCTCAAAACTAATATGAGTTGAAGATCAAGATAATTAGAAGTGACAATGGTACAGAGTTTAAGAATACAAGCGTTGAAGAATTTCTTGATGAAGATGGGATCAAGCATGAGTTTTTCGCTCCATATACTCCACAACAAAATGTGATTGTGGAGAGGAAAAATAGAACATTGATAGAAGTCGTAAGAACCATGCTTGATGAATACAAGACTCCGGATATCTTTTGGGCCGAAGCTATCAGCATCGCTTGCCATGCCATCAACCGCCTTTACCTTCATAAGTACCTTGGCAAGAGACCCTATGATATCATCACCGGTAACAAACACAAGGTGCATTACTTTAAAGTCTTTGGATGCAAGTGTATTAGACTTAACAAGAAGTCCAAAAGTTCAAAGTTTGCACCAAAGGTTGATGAAGGCTTTCTACTTGGTTATGGTACTAATGAACATGCCTATCTGTTTTCAATAAGACCACCATTTGTGTTGAGATCACATTAGATGTGACTTTTGATGAAACTAATGGCTCTCAAATAGAGAAAGTTGATAAAAACCTTGTAGATGATGAAGAGCCTCTAAGCCAAACAATAATAAGGATGGGTCTAGGAGAGGTGAGACCTCAAGAAGCTCTATCTAAAGATCCGGATGATGAAGACCACAATGAACCATCATCACCAACAAGAGTTGAACCACCAAGCTCTCATCAAACCCAAAATCAAGGTCAAGATCATGGTGACGATCAAGATCATAGCCATGATCAAGGGGGAGACCAAGGTGAGGAAGCTAAAGGCAACGACACCAAGATGAAGATGATGATGGGCCTATTCAATCTCACTCTCAAGTGACACCCAAGAGTACACCAAAGCATTCAACGAGACCATTCTGTTGACAACATTCTTGGGAGTATTCAAAGAGGGGTAACTACTCGTTCACATTTAGCTACCTTTTGTGGATTTTATTCGTTTGTCTCCTCTTAAGGTAGATGAAGCACTTGAGGATCCGGTTTGGATGATTGCTATGCAAGAGGAGTTAAATAACTTCACAAGAAATGAGGTATGGGAATTGGTGAAAAGACCCAAGCAAAATATGATTGGAATCAAGTGGGTCTTCCACAATAAGCAAGATAAAAATGGGGTTGTGACAAGAAATAAGGCAAGGTTAGTTGCAAAAGGTTTCACCCAAATTGAAGGTTTAGATTTTGGTGAAACCTATGCACCCGTAGCTAGGCTTGAGTCAATTTGAATTCTTTTTTAGCCTATGCTACTCACCATGATTTCAAGCTTTATCAAATGGATGTGAAAAGTGCATTCTTGAATGGCCCATATCCGAAAAGGTATATGTAGAACAACCACAGACTTTGAAGACCCCCAAGTTTCCAAATCATGTGTACAAGCTCCGAAAGGCGCTCTGTGGGCTCAAGCAAGCTCCTAGAGCATGGTATGGATGCCTTAAGAATTTTCTTCTTAAGAACGACTTTGTAATGGGCAAAGCCGATTCTACTCTCTTCACTCGCAAGGTTGATAAGAATATCTTTGTTTGTCAAATTTATGTTGATGACATCATATTTGGCTCAACCAATCAAAAGTTTTGTGAAGAATTTAGTAGGATCATGAGAAATAGGTTCGAGATATCCATGATGGGTGAATTGAAGTTCTTTCTTGGATTCTAAATCAAGCAAATGAAGGAAGGGACATTCATTAGTCAAACCAAGTACATAAGTGACATGCTCAAGAAGTTTGGAATGACCAATGCCAAACCCATCAAGACTCCAATGCCAGCAAATGGACATCTTGATCTAAATGAAGAAGGCAAACCCGTGGATCAAAAGGTATACCGTTCCATGATTGGTTCATTGCTTTACCTTTGTGCATCTAGGCCCGATATTATACTTAGTGTGTGCATGTGTGTAAGATTTCAAGCCAATCCTAAGGAATGTCATCTCATGGTTGTTAAGAGAATTCTAAGATATTTGGTACACACTCCTAACCTTGGCTTATGGTATCCCAAGGACTCCTACTTCAATTTACTTGGCTATTCTGATTCGGATTGTTCTGGTTGCAAAGTAAATATAAAGAGTTCATCGGGGACTTGCCAATTCCTTGGTCAGTCCTTGGTGTCATGGAGCTCTAAGAAACAAAATTTGGTTACTTTATCCACCGCGGAGGCAGAATATGTTGTTGCGGGTGCTTGTTGTGCCCAACTTTTATGGATGAAGCAAACCTTGAGGGACTATGTGTCGGCGAATTATACTGACAAGGTTCTCGAAGGTGACAAGAGACGATTTAGACAGGCTTAGGCCGCAATACGCGTAATACCCTACGTCCTGTTTGGTGTATCTTGTATTGATTGGTGTGTTTTGAGGGGGGTCCTTGTCTCCCCTTATATATGCTGGAGGACAGGGTTACATAGAAACCGTATAGGAATAGGAAACTTTCTCTAATTTCCTAATACATCGTATCTTAACGGACTAGGACTAATCCTTGTATTGTCCGTCAAGTCTTGTTCATGGGCCAGCCCATAAGGTGGTCTGCCAGGATTGTTTGGTCCATTAGGACTCTACACCATCAAGCCCCCGAGCACCTTATCTCCTGAAGGACAGCATTGTTGGGAATATAGAGTTGTTTGAAACCTGCGAGAGTTGTTTGAAGCCCACAGGGTTCTTTAAAGGTCAACCCATTGTCCCAGGTTCTTTTGGAATTTGCAACCATGCTGTACAAAAGGTAATAAAGTGCTCATAAATCTTCTGAAGTTCGTATCGGAGCGCACCGAGCAGGTGCGCCCAATTGGGCAGCCCTCGAGCCTCGTTTATCTTTGAAGAAGAAAATCGAGGCTCTTTCGAAGTCCGAATCTGAAGAGAATCGATTTCCCAAAGGAATCCGTGTTCTTTTAGAACTTATGGCAGTTTATCATTTAAGACCAAAAAATTTCAGAAAAATTTTCCCAAAAATAATCCCGTAGCCCCCGAGCCTAAATTTGAATGAATTCAAATATAGGATTAAGGAAGGACCCAAAACGAAAAGTATCGAAGTAACGATTCGAAAAAGCAATATAAATCGTTCGCCTCCGCTGTCTCTGCACACGCTCTTGCGAAACAGATCTAGGGTTAGTGATAGTTAATCCGTGAGCAAGCCGACTACTACACAACCAATCTCACAATCTGCAATCCCGCAACTCCAAGTCTCAGCGAACCGAGATGGCCGGCGGTAAGGGATCAAGCCGAAGCAAGAGTGCGAAAGGAAAGCCGAAGCGATGAAGGGAATCGCAACCTCCGAAGAGAAATCACCAAGCACTACCGATTTAGTCGGTGGTACGGAGGAATGTTGCAACGGCTAGTTCCTTTGGTTATGGCTATAAATATGAGGTGCCTCGGCTATTTGAAGAGTGCTTGAGCTCAGGGAAGATATTGGCAAGTGTTCTACACATTCTTAAGTGATCAGTCCACCAAAGTGCTAAATAGAAGATCTAGGTAATTAGCAAAGTGATTAGTGCTAGTCTAGACCCATTAGCGCATCTCTTAGGTGTTTAGCCTAGAGTTTAGCAAGGTTTGCATACCTCGTGCTCTACCCGGTGCTTGTGCGTACCAAGTGTTGTAATCCGGGGCCTGTAGTATTGCAAGACCCTCCAACCGAGTTTGTGGAGAGGCGACGGTGGTTGTGCAAGGGAGGAGAGGCCATTGGCGTTTTGGCCGAAGCTCTACCAAGTGAAGGCGGCGAGGAGCATCCAGAGAGGGACGAGCGGAGACCCACTTGCACGTGGAGAAGTCCCGTGGTCACCCACGGAGTTACTCGACCGGAGAGTTTATGCCTTTGCGCGAACATTCCCTTTGAGAGGGGCTCCACCAACGAGGACTAGTGGAAAGCTCATGAACTTTCCGATACCTCGGTAAAAATCGGCGTGCCGGGAGTTTGCTCTTCTCTACCCTTTAAGCTTCCGCATTTCATACTTGCACTACTTTCCGCATTTACCTTTTCTAGATTTGCCATGCTAGTATAGGATTGGACTTAGGGTGCAAAACTTTGTAGCGGTAGAGATTGCAACACATAGAGAAAACCTAGAACATATTTAGATAGAAATAGAAATATGTTTTTATATGTGCTTGGAGCCTTAGTTTTTAGAATCACCTAATTCACCCTCCTCTTAGAGTGTCACGGTCCCTCCACAGTAAATGCGAAATTTCAGCACAGGGATCCAATTCAGTAGCAAACAATCAAAACAGATTCAACTGAGCAAAACAAGCACTTTATTTCACCGCTAGATCCTACAAGTTCTTGGCCGCAAGGGCAAGGATAGGGACAAGACAGGGCCTTACAGAAGGGAGGGCATCCAGACTCCGGCGAGAGCAAATCAGCGGCGGCTCCACCAGCCTGCAGCTGGTTGTGCCACATCTCGAGGCGCGCGAGGAGCCGACCGGCTCTACTTGTGGCTGGGCAAGGAGGGACCCGTCGTGGCACAATAAGATGCTAATGTAACAAGATTCTCGGGCTCTACGCCCGAAAGATAGCGTACACAGCGTATAAGATGCTAGAGTTACCACTTGTTTTGCTGTTGACGAGTTTGACACTGCAGAAGGTTTATTATTATTTCAAGAAGACAACATGGTTGATATAGGCTATCAGTTTTGGAAAATCTTTGAGACGCTAACGAGCTCCTCCTACACCAATACTTTGCTTAAATCAATTCTCCGAGGTTGTTTCAGTCAGATCTAAGGGTTTGATGAGTCTATGCATCCAGTAAGGCACAATATGAATATATGAATAAAGTAGCTTCAGTCCATGGCGTTGGCCAATCAGTTCAGAAGAAAGTGTCAGCACGGAGGTATTGGGATTTCAGTCCAGAAATAAATTATCAACAACCTGAAATGTTCGTGAAGGTAAATTCCTCTACAAGGCAATGGGATCCAGGAACTAGTTTAAGTGTAGTATGATTCATGAGCAAGCCCTATCTATGATTAATCCTTGAAGGTTCACCATCACAACAAACATAAGAGAAATGAAACACATACGTCGTCATTATAATTGAGTTTTGAAAAGAAAACTGAAACTGCGTCGACGAACATACGTAGACACCAACAGTGAAAGCGAGCTAACACCCTTGCTTAAAGGCTATTTAGATTGGAAAAGATTCCCCGAAAAACACCGTAGAAAAAAAAACAATATAGATAAATAATGTTCTGTGAATGAGAGGGATGGGATGAATAGAGAAAAATTAGATGAATAATATTATTTGGGAGGAATATTTTTTATCTAAACGTCACCCTAAAGTTAGGATAGCTTTCGTCCAGTCACTGGTAGCAGAGAACAGTGTCACTGGTCACAACTATACCTATCGTTCAATGTGTTGACTCTGCAACGCGGGATGCTGGTGGCAGGTACCTTTCAGCTGCCGGCATGGTAATAATCATAAAAAGGTGGCCATCGGATTTCTGTATGGCCATCGGATGGTGTATACAATATCAAAAATACCTACTGCAGTATCAAAAAATACTACTTACAACATGGAAAAAAACATGTAGAAAAATAACATATCCATCCATTAAGGATAAAAAAAATTCTCATCGCAAGATGACATCATGTTTCATGAAACATTCACTATGAAACATAATATAGAAACAATTGTTGCAACATCGCTGCATATCTTTTAATCTGCAACATGTCCTGACCGTCCAATTTTCATTTGTAGGACCATCCTAAGAAACTGAAAATCTCAGTCATCGTTGAACACAAATAAAGTCAAATATATACGGCTTACTAGTGCCATATGTGTTCAAGAGAAAATTCAGAAGACAGTGCAAGCATTCAGTCATTCACATACCCCCTTTGTAACCACATGATTGTGAGTACTTGTGCAAGAGCTTTGATAATTCAAATTGACTGCTAGTACGGAATAAACCGTGACAATTTAGTTAGCTAACAACTGCAACCAATAAGGGGAAAGTGAAGACTTCGGGGCCTTAATAATTGCGGACAAACAGTCACTGTACGTCCTGCCTTCGTGCAACTAACTGGCCTGGCAATGAAACAACCACACGAAAAACTTGTCTTCTTTCCTGTAGAAATCATATACTGCATTTCAAAAGTTCAGCTCGACTAGACAGGGACCACCTTGGAACACTTGACCAGCTTGCAAAGCAAAATAATAGCAACCCATTCTCTACGTCCAGAAAAGAATAGTGATACAGACAAGGACCGTGTCATAGTTGATGACCCGTTCAAAGCTTCATACTGTACTTTGAACCCCATGGGCTGTCAGGTCAAGTCACGAAGACTTTTAAAACCAAGAGCAGCATAAAGTTTGCCATGAGATGTTCGAACTAAGACAAACGAAGGAACAGATGGCACTTCTCCTCTTGCCCTTCTTCCTGCTACTGTCGTCCTCACCATCTGTGCAAGCTCAACAGAACATCACCTTGGGATCCTCCTTGACACCACAAAGCTCTACCAGCTCATGGCTCTCTCCTTCCGGCGACTTTGCCTTCGGCTTCCGGCCTGTCGACGGCAACACCTCCTCCTACCTGCTCGCTGTCTGGTTCAACAAGATCAGCAACATGACAGTGGTGTGGTATGCCAAGAACACTGAAGAAGATGCATCTGTGGTACAAGTTTCATCCAGTTCACGCCTCCAGCTCACCTCCAGTGGGGCACTCTCGCTCCAAGACCCCACCGGAACAGAGGTATGGAACAACCAAGTTGTGGGGGCAGCCCACGCTGCCATGCTCGATTCCGGAAACTTTGTACTGGCTGCTTCAGATGGATCTACCAAATGGGAAACTTTCAAAAACCCTGTGGATACTATCCTACCCAGTCAGGTGCTCAATCCTGGAATGAAGCTCCGCAGCCGGATCATCTCCACAGATTACTCAAATGGACGATTCCTCCTTGACCTGCAAACTGATGGTGCTTTCTTTTATCCCGTTGCTGTGCCATCTGGTTACCAATATGATTCCTACTGGTCTGTGCCTGGGAATGATACCACAAATCTGGTGTTCAATGTGTCTGGCATGATATACATCACCTCGGGTAACGGCACACAAAATAAGATCACATCTGGGGTGATCACCTCCATAGAAGACTACTACCAGCGTGCCACACTTGATCCAGATGGCGTTTTCCGGCAATATGTATACCCAAAGAAGGTCAGTAACCTGTATCCTCAAGCATGGTCAGTGACAGATTTCAAGCCTCCAAATATCTGTTCAGCAGAGACAAAGGTCGGAAGCGGCATATGCGGGTTCAACAGCTACTGCACGTTGGAAGTCACAAACAACCAGACCACCTGTTTGTGCCCAACACAATACTCATTTATTGATGAGGGTAGGAAGTATAAAGGCTGCAAACAAGACTTCCAACCACAAAGTTGTGACTTGGATGAAGCAGATGCAATGATGCAGTTTCAGTTGGTACCCATGAGCCATGTCGATTGGCCTCAATCTGACTATGAGCAGTACAGTCCCATAACTAAGGATCAGTGCCAGCATCTCTGCCTGATAGATTGTTTTTGCGCGGTTGCTGTATTTAATGACGGTGACAATACATGCTGGAAGAAGAAGATGCCTTTATCAAATGGTATTATTGGGGACGGTGTACAAAGGACGGTTTTCATCAAGGTACCGAAGAACAAAGGTCAACAATCTGAGCTCATTGATTCCAGCACATGGAAGAAAGACAAGAAGTACTGGATCCTTGGAAGTTCATTGTTCCTTGGAAGCTCTTTCTTGGTGAATATTATCCTAATCTCTGTTCTCCTTTTTGGAACTTACTGTTGTATCAACAGAAAAAAGGTCCCGACTTTACAGTCACCAAGCAGCCTAGTGTTGCCTCTGAAATCCTTCACTTATGCTGAGCTTGAGAAGGCTACAAGCCGGTTCCAGGAGGTGCTTGGTACAGGTGCCTCTGGTATAGTGTACAAGGGCCAGCTACAGGACGATCTTGGGACCTGCATTGCTGTCAAGAAAATTGACAAGCTTGAGCAGGAATCAGAAAAGGAGTTCGCGGTTGAAGTCCAAGCTGTTGGACGGACGCACCACAAGAACTTGGTCAGGCTGCTAGGATTCTGCAATGAAGGAAAAGAAAGACTATTGGTTTATGAGTTCATGAGCAATGGATCACTCAACACATTCCTCTTTGGAGATGTCAGGCTTCAGTGGAATCTTCGAGTTCAACTTGCTCTCGGGGTAGCAAGGGGGCTGGTATACTTACACGAGGAGTGCAGCACACAGATCATTCACTGTGACATAAAGCCCCAGAACATCCTTCTCGATGGCAACTTCACAGCAAAAATCTCAGACTTCGGCTTAGCCAAATTGCTTCGAACCAACCAGACACAAACAAATACAGGTATCCGAGGCACCCGAGGATATGTTGCACCCGAGTGGTTCAAGAACACCGGTATCACTGCTAAGGTGGACGTGTACAGTTTTGGGGTCATCCTGTTGGAGCTCATCTCTTGTCGGCCGAATGTTGACTTGGGGGTTGCAGAAGAGGATCAAAAAATACTTGCTTACTGGGCAAATGACTGTTATAGGTGTGGCCGGGTTGACATTCTGGTAGAGGGTGATGATGAAGCAATTTGTAATCTGAAGGTGGTGGAAAGGTTTGTTGCTGTGGCATTATGGTGTCTCCAGGAGGACCCGACCATGAGACCTACAATGCTAAAAGTGACACAGATGCTTGATGGAGGAGTTGTAATCCCCCCTCCTGCTGATCCTTCTTCCTTTGTAAGTTCACTTAGATAGTATTATTACTCCTGCAGTCCTGCATAAGTACGAGCAACCATAGTTGTGAAGAAGTAAGACCACAGTACCTACCGAAGGCAAAGCTGTATGCTGTAGGCTATGTCCACTAATAATTCAGTGGTGTTACTGTTCCTTAATGTAATGTGAACATGCCCTTTGGTGGCCACTTTATCAGTGATGAAATGAAAAGGCTATGCTAAGTCAACATTCAATCACATTTCATTCTGAGGTCTCAAATATAGAAAACATCCTTGCATGGATAATGAACTCTTTTCCTCTTTTAAAATCACCGTTAATAGCCACCAATGACAACAGAAAACATTAATTATTAGTTGTCTATCTGTATATCTGCACCAAGATCGCTGCATATATATTATAAAATTTGTAATATATACTGTTAGCTTGAAGAGGTTGGTTGTGACAGATAACTCTGTCGATGTAGTTGTGATAAGTGACAGTCGAGGCAAGGATCCTGTTGCTGGCAGCCCATGGTGGTTGCCAGCCAAGAGGGAGAACGGCAGCAGCTGCAGGAACGGACCAGCACTGCTGGCAGAGGGACAGTTTGGGCACAACATAAGCTGGGATACTAATACCACCTAGATGCATAGTTAAATTCCAGCAACTTTCGTTTGCTATTAATCTCAAACTACACCAAGAGGTAGGCCTTCAATTAGGGCCTCAAATTAGCTAGGCTAAACATGAAATTTCAACAGCATGATCTAACTAAGAAGCAGTAAATCACAGAGCAGATTCAACTGAGCAAAAACAAGCACTCTGTTTTCACTACTCTGTTTAGAAGATGTCGTCCGGTATACATCCCCGCATGAAGTTAGGGCACAAAACAAATCAAATTGTATGGAACCGAGAACCCCAACTGCAAGGCAAATAAGCTAAACACTTGGAGCCATAAGGAGGAGGATAGCGAGAGGATTGGGAGCTCACAGACGAATGGTTGTGGACTTGTGGCACCTTGAGGCGTGCAATGAACTTTGCGCGGCTCTGGCTGTGTTGGTGGAAGGAGGCGAGGTATAGTTTGGACACCATGGTCAGACCGGGGTCAGAGACGAAGATGACGATTGGGCTAATGGATTAGCACCAACATTGGTGTTTAACCCATCTAAGAACTGTGTGTAGAGACCCGATATTGTAGATCGGGATCCATATGATCAGGATTATTTTATATTTAAGTTGTAAATTTATCTATTTGTACAAGTATTTATAGAAAAAGACAAATAGTAAACTAATAGAAAACAGTAATAGTGTCATATATATTTTAAAATAGAGGTAGTAATAAAATCCGAGCAACATTCATCATGAACAATAAATAAAGAAATTTGAGCATTGCATGAATTATGGTGTTCGAGAAATTTGGTGGATTTTAAAGTTTAAATGCAATATTAATTCCTGAATTTTGGATCCGATGCAATCCTTTCGAAAAAAAATGGCCTCATGCAAGTAATGAAACATGCCATATTTGTTTTTACATGTATTTTCTATAAACCTCTGTATAAAACGTTTATTCCAAATTAAAGCACATTTGTTTTTTATAGGACAACATCGCTTATTGATTAGTGTTTTCAAGTCGTCCAATTAGTCGGGCTTATTGGTCCCTGGACCTCGATTAGGGATACCAAGTAGGTTGGAGCGATTAGATTTCTATTCGTCCGTTTAGTCGCGATTAGTCTCACCAATCAGCTAAGAAGACGATCAAATGTAGACTTTTTTCTGAGTTGTGTCCCGTCGTGGGCTTGGCCCATTAGGGTTTAGGGCATACAAAGGGCTAATTGAGACAAGACCCGTCCCTTGAGGCTGCAGTCACGCCGTCCACGCACAGTCGCCCCTGCCTGGAGTCGCAAGGTTGCGTCACCGCTCCACGCACATCCGCCAGCGCCTCCTTCGGTCCTTCCAAATTCCAATGCTCCGCCAACCTCCTATGTTCCATTGCCGCCTCCTTCCACTGCTATGCTGAGCGTCTTCCTTCCTCTGCTCCGCCACCGCATCAGGATCCGACGGCTCCAGCAGGTCTTAGGGACTGGCGGCCACGGCTGCTGAGAGGCTGCTGCTAGGACCTCAAAATGAGCGTGGAACGTGGACAAAAGGTATAGTACTAGAATGAACTTTCTACTTGTTCATTCTTCATGGCCACAGATTTTGATTCATAAGTGAGAACTGATAAGTCATAGGTATATGAAAGACTAGGCCGACTAGTACATTAGTCCTAGAATATGAATATACAGGACGACTAGACTTCGGACTAGAACTAACTAGTCTCGACTAATCGACCTGATCGACGACTAATCATGATTAGTTGTCTTATCGGTGCTCTTATGACTAGGTTTGATAAAACGATTTTGAAAACATTGTTACTGATGACGTTAACAAAGTAGCTCTGCATCGGTCCACCGTTACCACAATGTTAAATTAATGAAACATATATTTATAGGTGGACCAACCAACGCAAGGTTAGACAATAAAAAATGAAGCGCATACAGGAATCAAGTAACACTAAGGTTAGGGAAAAGAAAATAGAAAAATCAAAGCTACATTTTGGTTGATATATAAAAGAACTTGTGACAATTGGAACTCGAGGGAATTAATCAATCAAGTACATATACTAAAGGGCCAAGTTTTGGAGGCCCCTCGTGAATCGTGGCTCTACGTGAGACCCACATACCATTTAGGTGGGATCTATGTGGGCCCCACATACCATTTAGGCGGGACCCATGTGGGGCCCACATACCACTTAGGCGAGCCCCACGTGGGTCCCACATACCACTTAGGCGAGCCCCACGTGGGTCCCACATACCATTTAGGTGCGACCCACGTGTGACCTGTCATATGGGACCCACATACTATTTATATGGGACTCAAGTGGAATCACGTACTATTCATGTGGGACCCACGTGGACCCTCACTCTATTTTAGGTGGGACCCACATGTTGTTAGGTGGGACGCACATGTGAATCACCCTACGTGGGACCCACATACCATTTAGGCGGGCTCCACGTGGGACCCACATACCATTTAGAAGGGACTCACATGGGACCCACATACCATTTAGGTGGGCCCCACGTGGGACCCATATACCATTTAGATGGGACCCACATACTATTTATATGGGACCCACGTGGGATCGCGTACTAGTTATGTGGGATCCACGTGGGACCCGCACACTATTTTAGGTGGAACCCACATGTTGTTGGGTGGGACCCATGTGAGAACCTCATGAGTTGTGGCCCCACGTGGGACCCACATTATATTTAAGTGGGACCCACATAGAACTCATATATCCCTAAAAGGTAGAGTACAATTCTAAGTTTCTTCACGCATACCAAGAAAAACGTAAAAAGAAGCATATACCCCTATAGAAAAAACAAAATAGGCCGCGCATAAAGACTACAGAGTCCCGCGTGAATCCCACCTAAACAATAAGCGGGTCTTACGTGGGTCCCGCCTAAACCATAAACGGCCCCAACATGGGTCCCGCCTAAATAATGCGTGCGTCCCGCATATTTTTAGGGACAAAATTTGAACTCTAGAATTACATGTTTTATGGGGAGTACTATTTAGGTGGGACCCGTTACTATTTTGGGTGGTGGACCCACGTACTATTTATGTGGAATCCACGTAGAACTCGCATACTATTTAGGTGAGACCCCGTACTATTTTTTTTAGGACCCCACATGAGACCTCGCACATTTAAGTGGGACTGATACACTATTTTTGGTGGGATCCACATGAGACATGCTAATTATTATTTGATGTAATATGTTCCGTGTAGATGCGCGCATCAACCTACCTAGTAATCACTAAAGCATCAACCTACCTAGTAATCACTAAAGCTTACGTGGCTCCGACAAACACCAACAACCTAGCTAGCTACTTTTAGCCCTAAGGTTTCTTTTTAGTAAAACCTTCTAGCTATGTAACAGCTACATTTTCGTTCAAAAGCTGATGGCAGAAGAAAACCAGTGAATATGCAACCGCAGAAGCAGACAACGTGCAGTCAGCTTACTCTGCAACGTGGGATGCTGGTGCAGTGCAGGTTCCTTTCAGGCTTCAGCTCAGTCCGGCACGGCTATACTGCCCCTGCCCAGGCAACCATATGGATCACTCACAAGTCACAACTATCACAAGTAAACGGTCCAGTCAACATTCCACAGTAATTATGGACCCCATGTATTCCTGCTCATACATTCAACAAACCACAAATTTATCAGCCTTCAGATACATTTTATAAAAGCAGCATATGTTCTAGAGAAAATCCAGAAAACAATGCATCCAGAGAAACTTGCAGAGAAGTTTTCTCGGAAAAGAGAAACATAAAAAAATATCAAGGAAATTAGCCAAAACTAACCAAAATTTGCTCTTGTAGAATTCCAACCTCATTGTTCCAATCTGATCACTAGTAGTATAGGGGATATAGGTAAAATCAGACACTTTGCATGACCCTCAAGGCCTCAACATATAATATTATACTAGTTTCAGCTGGCTTGAGTGCTTGACTGTTGGTCTGGTAGTAAGTATATCTCTGTCCTCATATATTTAAGACAGAGGGAATAGTTACCATAACTATTCTTCTGAAAGACTGGATAATAATAACTGGAAGCATCTAGGGAATAGGTACATATGAAATATGACACCTCGCATGACCTTAACAAATAATAACTGGAAGCATCCAGGGAATTTGTTAGAAATTTGGACGTTTGAACCAATATTTTCACTACTGTTGAACTTGCAAGCATGCCAAAAATCAAGCCTAACCATAGAAGGGGCACCGTATAACGCTTGCAAACTTCCAAAATCAAATCCCATGAGTATGCGTGTGGACTGTGGAGCACCCAATTGTCACGATTGACCAGTTCAGAGATGCTTACTGTTGCCCCTCGTGAAGAGGCTCCGATTGTCCATCAACTGTTAGGTCATTAATAAGATTCGTCGAGCACTTTGTAAGACTGCCAAACTTCCACAACCAAACAGCAGCAACCAATTATCATCGTGACTACGCGCAGTCAGGAGCTAGTCATCACAGACAAGGACCCATGCTCGTGGAGCATTCAGCCTCCTTGTTCCAATCTGATCCCTAGTACCCTAGGGGATAGGTAAATCTTGATGGTTATTCTGGTAGCAAGTACTAGTTTTCATGACTATTCTTCTGAAAAATGGAAGAATACTAACTGGAAGCATTTGGACGTTATGAACAAATTGTCATTGCGCACCTGTCTTCACGCAACTGTCAATATAACCCTAGGAAAAATCTGTCTTTACTAATGTTCACTTGCAAGCATGCAAAAAATTAGCCTAACTGTAAAAGGAACACCGCATACCACTTGCAAACTTCCAAAACCAAATCACATGCTTGTGGGGCAGACAGCTGTCATGATTGACTGGTTCAAAGATGCTTACTGCTACCGCTCGTGAAGGTTCTGATGGCCTATCAACTGTTAGGTTAGGTCATTGAAGACCCATAGAGCACCTTGCAAGAATGGCAAACTTCCAAACCCAAACCACAGCAACCAATTATCTACGTGACTACGTGCAATTAGGGGCTAGTAGTCACAGACAAGGACGCATGCTCGTGGAGCAGCCAGCTGCCATCACTGACCAGTTCAAAGCTGCTTACACCACATAAAGGTTCTGATGACCCATCGACGACTGTCAGGTCAAGTCAATGAAGACTCTTAAAACCAAGATATGCATAAGTTGCCATCTGTAGGAACTGTGCCAAACCAAAGGACCGATGGCGTCTCTTCTCTTTCCGTTCTGCTACTGCCATGAGATATATAAGTTTGCCATCAGATGCAGGAAACGGTAGCCAAACAAAAAATAATAATCAATGGAACTTCTCTTTTTCGTGCCCTTCCTCCTGCTACTGTCCTCACCATCTGTGCAAGCTCAACAGAACATCACCTTAGGCTCCTCCTTAACACCTCAAGGGCCTAACAGCTTTTGGCTCTCCCCATCTGGTGACTTTGCGTTCGGCTTCCGCCCAATCGAGGGCAACACCTCCTCCTACTTGCTCGCTGTCTGGTTCAACAAGATCAACAACAAGACAGTGGCTTGGTATGCCAAGACCACTAATCCACATCCAGTGCTGGTGCAAGTTTCATCCGGTTCATGCCTCCAGCTCACCTCCAATGGAGCGCTCTCACTCCAGGACCCTACTGGCACAGAGGTATGGAATCCAGAAGTTGTGGGTGCAGCCTACGCTGCCATGCTCGATACTGGAAACTTTGTACTGACTGATGCAGATGGCTCTACCAAGTGGGGAACCTTCGATAACCCAGCAGATACCATCCTGCTCACTCAGGTGCTCACCCCTAAAATGAAGCTCCACGGCCGTATCAACGCCACCGACTACTCCAATGGCCAGTTCCTCCTTAACCTGCAAAATAATGGTGTTTTTTTTATACTGTTTCTGTGTCTTACAGTCACCAACATGAATCCTACTGGTCCATGACTGGGAACATAAAAAATTTGGTGTTCAATGCGACTAGCGCGATATACATCACCTTGGATAATGGAACACACATAAAAATCACATCCGGAAAGATCAGCTCCACAGAGGACTACTACCATCGTGCCACACTTGATCCAGATGGTGTTTTCCGGCAATATCTGTATCCCAAGAAGTTCAGCAACCTTTACACTCAGGCCTGGTCAGTAGTTGACTTCAAAGACCCAGGTATCTATATCCCAAGAAGATCAGCAGCAGAGACAAATGCTGGTACTGGGACATGCGGGTTCAACAGTTATACCATGTTGGATGTCACAAACAACCAAACCACCTGCAACTGCCTACCACAGTACTCATTTATTGATGAGCAGAGTCAAGATAAAGGCTGTAAACCTGACTTCCAGACACAAAGCTGTGACTTGAATGAAGCAGGTGCCACAGAGCAGTTTCAGTTCAAAACATTGATCGATGTGGATTGGCCTGAATGTGACTATGAACAATACAACAATATATCTAATGATAAGTGCCAGCAGTTCTGCCTGGAAGATTGTTTATGTGCTGTCATTGTGTTTCGTGATAGTGACAATACATGTTGGAAGAAGAAGATGCCAGTAACAAGTAGTAATGTTGGCAATAGTGTGCAGAGGACAGTTTTCATCAAGGTACCAACAAACAATAATAGTGCACAATCTGACCTTCGTGAACCCAACAGATGGAAGAAAGACAAGAAGTACTGGATCCTGGGAAGTTCATTGTTTCTAGGAACCTCCATCTTGGTAAACATTTTCCTGATCGCTGTTATACTTTGCGGTACTTACTGTACTACAACCATAAAGGAAGTCCCGTCTCTGCACTCATCAAACGATATAGGATTGCCCCTGAAAGCCTTCACCTTTGCTGAGCTTGAGAAGGCAACCAGCGGATTCCAGGAGGTACTTGGCACTGGTGCCTCTGGTATTGTGTACAAGGGCAAGCTACAAGATGATCTAGGTACCTATATTGCTGTCAAGAAAATTGACAAGCTTGAGCAGGAAACAGAGAAGGAGTTCACCGCTGAAGTCCAAACTATTGGACGGACACACCACAGGAACTTGGTCGGGTTGCTAGGATTCTGTAATGAAGGAAAAGAAAGACTACTGGTATACGAATTCATGGTCAACGGCTCACTCAACAAATTCCTATTTGGTGATGTCAGGCTTCAATGGAATCTTCGAGCTCAGCTTGCTCTCGAGGTGGCAAAGGGGCTGCTATACTTACACGAGGAATGCAGCACACAGATTATCCACTGTGACATAAAGCCCCAGAACATCCTTCTTGATGGCAACTTCACAGCAAAGATCTCAGACTTCGGCTTAGCCAAACTTCTCCGAACTAATCAGACACAAACAAATACAGGGATCCGGGGTACCCGAGGATATGTTGCACCAGAGTGGTTTAAGAGTATTGGTATCACTGCAAAGGTGGATGTTTACAGCTTTGGGGTAATCCTGTTGGAGCTCGTCTGTTGCCGGCGAAATGTTGAGTCTGAGGTGGCAGCAGAGGATCAAAAAATACTGACTTACTGGGCGAATGACTGTTACAGGTGCGGCAGAATTGATTTTCTGGTCGAGGGTGATGACGAAGCAACTTTTGATTTGAAGAAGGTAGACAGGTATGTTGTTGTGGCATTGTGGTGCCTCCAGGAGGACCCAACTATGAGGCCTACGATGCTGAAGGTGACACAAATGCTTGATGGAGCGGTTGCTATCCCCACTCCTCCTGATTATTCTTCCTTTAGCCAATCACTTCCATAAGTTCCTTCCTGCATATTGTAACATGTATGAACCAACATAGAGGTGTAAGAAATTCGATATAGCTTTTAAACTGAATGTTTTTTAGGGGAATATATACTGAATGTTGTTGGATCTGGTATCCTATGGCTACTGATACAGCACTACTGTTTGAGTTGATGATCATTGCATTAATAGTACCTATGGTTTGAAGCAATGGGCCACAGCTAATTTTAGGAAGGCTTTAGCACTGCCATTAAGAATATCTATTTCCATAAAATTAGTTTTGCAGGATAAAGGTTTATTATTTGATACCCTCAAGCCTTCTCATTGTGTCTACTGTCTTCAGAGCCTCTCCACCATGAGAAAGGGCAGCATGTCTTACCCTTGGTCCTCAGACTCACAGCAAGCCATGCACATAGCATTTTAGCTAAGATGCATAATTAATTAGCCATGAAACTCTCAATGCAAATTTAATGCTGAAAGAATTTAAACCTTACTGCACATAAGTTAAGTTTTGCTTTCTCATAAAGGAATTTGGGTTGGAAAAGGCAGCATGTATTTTCGTCATCTTTTTGCATGCAACGCTTATCTGTAATCTCTCAACTCTACATCCTCAATTTTAAGGAGGTATACTTGCACCACTGTTATTCTCAAGAAAATTAAGAAGACCAAATTCTACTAGTTTCTCCTGAAAACACAAAGTAAATTTCCAAAACCACAATAGTACCTTATATTTTAAATATGCCAAAAGTAAAAAACAAAAAAAACAAAAGACTCATTTTAGCAACAACAACAACATAGCCTTTAGTCCCAGGCAAGTTGGGGTAGGCTAAAAAGACTCATTTTCATTTTAGCAAGCTTAAAAAATTAAAAGACTAGCAGAAATCATTGCAAGAATTTATGAGATAACTTTGCCAATTAAATAAAGCTGAAATTTTATAGAATTAATCTTACAGTGATGTGAAGATGTGCATACATAACCAAACATTTCTTCACATTAGAAATTGGAAAATTATATGCATTTTGTGAAGGCCTAAATATGAATAATTCGGATTCATGACGCACAAATGGGGGAATGTTATATACGGGGAATGCGCAGTGGCGTAGCCAGGGGTATTCATGTGTATTCACATGAATACCCTTGGATTTATATAAGCAATGTAATATGTAGTATTAATCTATGTGTATTAACAAAAATACTAGTCTAGTTCATAGTCTGATTCATTCTACAAGGGAATTTCTATAAAGGTATAATAAACTTTCATCATTTCCTTGTTGATCTTTTTGTGTTTGGTATCTTGTATTTGAAAAAAAATCACAATGAATACCCACACTAGAAATTCTGGCTACGCCACTGGGAATGCGTCAATAAAAGCAAGTGAATATTACTACCATGTTTAAATGATTTAGTACACTTGAAATCTAATGCATTTACAGGTAAAAGGTTGTGATATCTGGCTACCCCTAGAAGTGCAAGGGACGTGCAGATGAATAATTAGTTAATTATTATGGGGAATTGGAATGGTGAATTGCAATGAAATACCCCTAATCCAAACAAACAAACCATGAGTATAATCACAAAATTCGGCTACCATGATTAGCAATCCATATGAATTGTACCTTCCCAGTACCACGTCGTGATGTTTCATTTCATGGGGACAAGGAAAAGACGGTATCGCCTTACAATCGGTAGATTGCAATAGGCAGCTTTACAGGAAGCAAACGCAAAATTTCACCAGCACCATTCAGTTCAGGTCAGTGGCCTATGACTAGTCAGATTCTTTTCAAGGATTCGATTGATCCAAACAACTGATGCGTTCCACTACTCATTGTACCATAGGTGCAAGAAAAAAATGAATCGAGAATTCGAGATTTTAACGCACGGAGACCCCCCAAGCGGCACAGCGACAGTGTGGTAATTGGTAAAATTGGCCCCCGAGGGCGGTGGAGAATGTGAACTGAGAGCATACCGATGCAGAGAATGGGAGGACAACTGCGCGCGGGCTGGTTGCGGCTCCCTCCCTAGGAGGCGGGGCGGAGGAGTTCTCTGGCCACCGTCGCGCGTCGGGCCGCGGCGAGCGGCAGCGAGGGGGGAGACGGAGGCCATCCATTGCCGTGGAACGTGTGCTGTGCGTTGTTGGAGGCAGGACGGGGGTGGTAACGCTGGGTCGCTGGCCTGTTGGGCTGATAGATAGGCCACAGCCAGGCCGCTATCAATAGTATTTTTTTTTTTAAAGAACACGCTAACAAGTAACAATATATAGTAGCAATGAGGCCGCCGTGGCAAAAAGAAGAAAAAAGATTCGGCCCATATATGGACTTCTGTTCCGAAAATTATACAACTTCGAGAAGAAAATTACTTTATGTCTTTTAAGGTTTGAGATGGATGCAACGATATCGAACGGCTAGATGGTATAGCTAGCGTGGGAACAAACCAGACTCGCCTAAGCACGGAGCGTGGCTGACGTGGCGCTGGTAACTCGCAGAGAAGAAACTTATAAGCGAAGAGAAGACTTAAGGGAATCTCATATGAGTTCCAAATTTCAAAAATAATTTTCTCTTCAACCGTTAATCAATTTCTAAATTTGTTCGAACGATATTATTTTTTACATTTAATGTAATAGGTTAAGATCCAATATGAATATTTCATTTATTTATTTTCACAATTTCAACAAATGTGATATTTAGTTTCAACAATTTCAATACAATACTTGAACATTGTAAAGAATCGATTTCAACAATCAAAGCATCGAATGTTGAACTATGTATAAAAATTTGAATCATATTTCGTAAATTATTGGGCTAGGTTTCATATATTTTTTAATCAATATTATAAAATGCCAATTGCATATGAGTTGTACGTCACCAGTCCCTAAACTTATACCGCTTGTCATCCCGGTCCCTAAAATCGACTATTTAGGTCCTTAAACTTGTTTGGTTGTGTCATCCCGATCCCTAAACTTACAAATCATCCATTTAGATCCTCAAACTTATTCATTTGTGTCATTCCGGTCCTTAAACTTATTTTTAGTCTCATCAAAGCCAAAATAGAATGATCTAAAAACTTCATATATATATATATATATATATAGGAAAATTATCCATAACTTTTTTATATGAACTCGAACGAAGAAAACATCTACATTAAAATTATAGCCCGCGATATGATCTAGAACTTTGTAGTTGTAACGTTTTTCATTTAAAGTCGTTTTTTGTCCTAAAATTTAATTTTAAATTTTAAAATCTATAAATATGTAACAATATTTTGAGACCCTTAACATTTTTAATTCAATATTTTTCAACAGCAAAGTTGTAGATCGCATCGAGACCACAATTTTGATATGAATTATGTCTTCATTCGAGTTCATATGAAAAAGTTATGAATTTTTTTTAGATGAGGTTTTTAGATCATTCTATTTAAGGACCGGGATGACACAAATGAAGAAGTTTGAGGACATAAATAGGTGATTTGCAAGTTCAGGGACCGGGTTGACACAGCCGAACAAGTTTAAGGACCTAAATAGTCGATTTGTGAGTTTAGGGAGTGGGATGACACAATGGTACAAGTTTAGGGACTGGTGACATACTTTACTCTTTTCTAACGGTTGTGAAAAAATGTTGAACATATCTCCCAAAATATTGAAATAGGTTCGAATTATCGTTGATTTGACGTATTTTAAATGATGAATTCAAATAGTAAGATATTGCATTAACTAATAAAAGGATTAAAAACAACAACTAAGATCTGGAAAGATGAACCCCCAACCAACATATACTTGATAGCAAAACTAAAAAAAATACCCGACATGGATCAAAAGAAGAAAAAAAAACAAGGGATAACCCTCCTGAGACTTTTCCCCTGCTGCTGTCTGATTTGTGCTCACGCTTTAAAATATAAAAAATCACACTCCTGCGGCTTGTTCTCGCAGAAAAGCTATTAGTTGGGTTTTTCCATGTAAAAAGAGAGCAGGCTGGTTTGTGTGTGGAGTAGTGGGCCGTCAAGAAGCTATGGGATAGAGGATTAATAAGAGAGACCAAGGATTGAGAGGAATAAAATTCCCTGAGTCAATCCCTTCAAATATAAGAGGCCTAAGCAATAAAATAAGGTTTTCTTTATTATTCAAAGGTAATTATGAACTCTAGGAATCAAACTTATTAGCTTTTAATAAAACAAACGGGTGCCAGAAAAATCCAGAATTATATTTCTTGAAATCACTTTTTTAACCGAAATCCTTGAAATCACCTTGAGTTGAAATATCTTGCAGATTACGATGTGCCAATCTAAGAATCGGAAACTCAGGAGCCTCTTGGAGTTGGAGTCTTGCACTGGTTGCAGTGATGCAGTCGCATGAGCATTTGGTGTCCCCTACTCTCCTCTACGTTACGGTGACTGCCAGCGCTTATACTACATCGGTGACAAATTAAAGTCACGGCCTCCGTGACTACGGAGGATCCAGCGCAATTGCATGTGGTCTGTTAACAATGCGACCTATACACACCCAGGAATAGCCGAATATAAGCATATGTCCACGCTAGGCCGGTAGGGGTGTCAGTCACCCGGATGCATTGAGATGTATAGCCAAAAGGTTAACCTATACGGGTACGAGACTACGATGCATGTGATGTGATCCCGGTTACTGAAATAATCCTAATACTATGCATGTGTCTCGAGGGGTCATATGTACTCATGTGGACAGCACATGCATTATTGTTCATCCTGATCCGTCGGGCACTAGTCCAGATCTGAAACCACGGCTGCAAATTTGCTCGCGCAGCTGGTTGCTTACTGAGCCAGTGGAAGTATTGGAGTTTCTCGTAGGTGGTCTGTTTCAGGAATTGTCCCATTTCTGCCCGGCAAAATCATTATTCGTCTGTTCATGCACTATGCCTATGCTGCAGGCAGGCTTGCAGCAAGTCAAAAGAACAACCCTGTAATTGAGGTCGTTAATTTGTTTCAGGTTATAGGGTTAGTGTAACACCCTGGTCATGATTTAATATGATTAATAAGAATACTTATATCAACAAGTTATGATTTTTATAGAAGCATATTCGAAAGAACTATGAGGTTAAGCGTGCTCACGCTTAACTCGGAGCGATGGGTGACTGAAAGTCATTCTCAGGTGCACATGAGTGAGGACAAAGTGCGTAAAAAGACAAATAATATTTTTTTTAGAGGGGACGGGGGACATTACAACTAGAGTATCACACAGTCCCAAACCGAAGAAGACAAAAAAAAAAACTTATACTACAATACTAGTATACTGCTTCCCCATTTCAAAATACAGCCCATTTTAGTTTTACCCAAATCAAAACTAAAAATTAAAGAAAAAAGAAACAACTTGGAATAAAACCATACAAACTCTAGGTCCAATTAATTAAATTATTTTATTTCTGCGGGTTAAACTCAACCGCAATTGCATCCTCAGATTATTAAATTTATACAGGCTCAATAATACATTGTGTTTTAGCTTTCTTGATGTATTCAGACTGATCCAAGGTTAACAAAACCGTTCAAAACCGGCCGGTTGCAAAAAAACCGGTTATCGCTCCCAAACCGACACTATAAAACCGCTACCATCGGTTAGCCGCTGGTTTCACCGGTTAGCCGGACCGATTTTTTCATTTAAAAAAATTGGTACGGTAACGGTTTTGTTAAACCTGGACTGATCTCGGCAGTCAACTCGTTCTGTATTTTAGATGGGCATACTAATAAGTCACTAAAAATACTATTCTTTTCATTACATGGCCATGGCCATGTGACCCTTCCATTAAAAACACTCATCATTGTATTATCCATACACTCGATCAGATCAGAGAAACGTGAAGATCGTCATCATAGAGACGCGATGGCTCCTGACCCATCACACCCTGCGGCTACTCGAATGAATGTGGCAATTACATGCACCGACAGAGGTGGATTCCTAAACTTGAAACTAAACGACACTTGGTCTAACAAATTAAAATCGATAAAAAATTAACATAGTGACTTGTCTCTCGAAGCAACTAGGCAGTTCATTTTCTTCTTTCGCACAACTAAATTCTGTTGCTTCCATTCTCTGCAACCTCACTCTCAAGGTCCCAGGTTCCCAGCTTCATGCATTATTTTTGGACAATCTAGTCCCTTTAGGCTTTAGCAAGAGGGTTCTAGATCATCACCAAAAGGTCACTAGTTGTTGAGATCATGCTCATAATTGATTAAGGACACACTCGACCAATATGTACAGATAACGATGAGTGAGAGAGTCCAGCTTTTGACATTTTTGCCTTATCTAGGCCAGCTTATAGAACGTATAATTTTCATACGAAACATAATTCTTGCATCGTTTCTTTACCTTTAATATCTTTTTATTATTGAATAAAACGCCCCTTTCGTCAACAAAAGGAAAACGAATCGAACTAAAAGCTGTCCCACTTTATAGGTGCATGAGCCACATCGACGGGAAGCCTCCAAACATCTCTACCCACCTTCAGCAGGACATGAGCACGGCGTCAGTGAGGTGCTCCAGTGGGGCTCTGTTTGAAACCACGGTGGGGAAGCATTTCTCAGGTAAGCTGCATAAATGTGGAAAAAAAAAACATTTCTCCAATAAGTGGGCTTCACTTCACTTTTTTTTAAGGAACAATAGGGGAGATCTCTACTGAAATTTTTCTATTAATATATTAATGAATATTTATATTGTACAGGGCCTCAGGTCTAAAAAGAAAGGGGTAAAATCTCAATGGAAACTACTCGACCAAGCATCTAACTCTAGTTTCAAGGAAGTTTTAGCTCCGTGAATAATGAGTCTAAATTCCTCCTTGAAAATAATCCTTCATCTCCTAAGGGATAGAAGTATCCATCAAAGATCACTTCATTCCTTTGGGTCCAAATTGCCTAGGCTGCTATTTTCGTACAAACAAGGAGGGAGGAGAACGACCAAAAAAAATAACCGTCCATTTGGTTACTACTCCCTCTATTTCAAATTATTAGTCATCTTGGATGCCATTTTGAGTGTCTCATGGCATCTTCTATGAACCTAGACATATATACTTGTATAAATTCATAGCATCATCAATGAATTTGGTAAAAAGTCAGGATGACTAATAATTTAGAACGAAGGGAGTAGTTTCCATTTATTTTTAACTATAGAAACAACATTTAAGGTGCTACAAATTAAGCCGAGCATAGGCACGTAGGTCAGCAGGCCACGAGGCCAGGATAACCAACGCTCTTCGACACGATTGGAGACATCCGCAAGAGACGAATTTTTCTATGCGTAAAAATTCATCCATAAGTAGTAAAGAACAGCCCGGCTCTATGCTCTAAATTAATGCTCACAAACTATTTACCAAAACAGTGTTGTTTTTTCTTTTCAAACAACCAAATCAATATGAGTACTGACGGTCACTATGGCATACCTGGAATAATTAATAAATGAGTAAATTCGTTTTTTTTACTGAAAATAAGTAAAATAGTTGGAAAATACCATAACGCCAAGCCGCTACTTTTGTTTTGCGCTCTAGCTCTACTACAATCCAAGGCTGAGACAAAAATACCCCCGTCCCCTTGCGCCTCCTTCCCTCACCCCGCCCCCCGTCGCCACCACCGCCGGTGGAAATCGAGTACTCCCAAATCCACGTCGCCGTTATATAAGCCCATCCACTCCCTCCGCCTCCTCCTCACAATCCGCGCTCTCTGCCCCCCTCCCTCTTCCTCACCATTGCTAAGCTTGGGGCTAACCGAGAGCGAGGCGTGGGAGGCCAAGCGGAGAGATGAAGAACTCGGTGTCGGACCGGAGCTTCCTCATCGAGAGCGACGAGGAGGAGGATGACGCCGCCGCCGTGGAGAACGGTAGGCGCGGCGGCCATGGCGGCGAGGAGTCGGGCGACGACGACGGAGGCTCCGGGTCGGACTCCTCGTCGTCGTGCGACAGCCCGCGGGTGGTCGCAGCGCACTGCAGCCAGCCGAGTTCCTACACCCAGCAATGGCCCCAGAGCTACAGGTAACTGCTCCGCCCATCATCGTCTGCAGAATGCAGCAGCCGCGTCGGCCAATCTTTTGCCTTTTTCTTTTTTTTGGCTCTTTCTAGAATTACCTTTTGCTTTTCGAGGGTGCCGCGTGGCACTACATATAAGTACTGAATATTTGCCTGTTGCTATTGCTACCCGTACAAGCATAATGCTCCCAGGATATCACCGATGAGAATTACAGCTCTCTCCAATCCTGAATATTTCCATTATGAAATCAACAGGGTCTCTATTATTGTGTTTGATCAGTATTCAATAACATACTAACATTTATATAACAACAACAACAACATAGCCTTTAGTCCCAAGCGAGTTGGGGTAGGCTAGAGATGAAACCCAAGAAACAAAGCTCAAGGCTCAGGAACGTTGATAGCAAGTCTCCAAGCGCTCCTATTGAAAGCTACCTCCTTGGAAATATTCCACTCCTTAAGGTCTCTGTTTATCGCTTCGTCCCAAGTCAATCTAGGTCTACCTCTACCTCTCTTTATATTATTGGCCCGCCCTAGGACCCCAATACGCACCGGCGCCTCCGAGGGCCTTCGTTGGACATGTCCAAACCATCTCAGCCGATGTTGGGTCAATTTCTCCTCAATGGGTGCCACCCCGACCTTCTCCCGAATGTCTTCATTCCGAACTCTATCCCTTCTTGTGTACCCGCAAGACCATCGCAACATCCGCATCTCTGCTACACTCAGTTGCTGGACATGTCGCCTTTTAGTAGGCCAACATTCCGCCCCGTACAACATCGCCGGTCGAACCGCCGTCCTATAGAACTTCCCCTTCAGCTTTTGTGGCACCCTCCGATCACAGAGGACGCCAGAGGCTTGACGCCACTTCATCCAGCCTGCTGCGATTCTATGCTTAACATCTTCATCAATGTCGCCATCCTGTTGCAACATCGATCCTAAATACCGAAAAGTAGCCTTTTGGGGGACCACCTGTCTGTCGAGGTTAACGTCTCCATCCTCGTGCCTAGTCCCACTAAAATTGCACATCATGTACTCAGTCTTGGTCCTGCTAAGTCTGAACCCCTTCGACTCTAATGTGCGTCTCCATAGCTCTAGCTTCTCATTAACACCTTCCCTACTCTCATCGACTAGCACCACATCATCAGCAAAGAGCATGCACCAAGGGATATCCCCTTGTATATCTCTAGTGACCTCATCCATCACCAAAGCGAACAGATAAGGGCTCAATGCTGACCCTTGATGTAGGCCTATCCTAATAGGGAAGTCAGTGGTGTCGCCATCGCAAGTCCGGACACATGTCATAGCATCCTTGTACATATCCTTAATGAGGGTAATGTACTTCGTTGGGACTTTGTGCTTCTCTAAGGCCCACCACATGACATTTCTCGGTACTTTGTCATACGCCTTCTCGAGGTCAATAAAGACCATATGCAGGTCCTTCTTCTGCTCCCTATATCTCTCCATCAACTGTCGGATTAAGAAAATCGCCTCCATAGTTGATCTTCCAGGCATGAACCCAAACTGATTTTGGGTCACACTCGTCGCTCCTCTTAGACGGTGCTCAATAACCCTCTCCCAGAGCTTCATGGTATGGCTCATCAGCTTAATGCCACGGTAGTTAGTACAACTTTGAACATCTCCCTTGTTCTTAAAGATCGGTATTAATATACTTCTCCTCCATTCTGCAGGCATCTTGTTAGACCGAAAGATGAGGTTAAAAAGCTTAGTTAACCATATCGTCGCTCTATCACCTAGGCATCTCCACACCTCAATGGGGATACCATCAGGGCCCATCGCTTTACCGCCCTTCATCCTCTTCAAAGCCTCTCCGATCTCTGCCTCCTGGATTCTTCTCACAAAGCATCTGTTAATATCATCAAATGAGTCATCTAGCTCAAGGGCAGGACCCTCAATCTCCCCATTAAACAACTTGTCAAAGTACTCTCGCCATCTGTCCTTGATCTCCTCATCCTTCACCAGAGGTTGATCTGTCTCATCCTTGATGCATTTGATTTGGTTGATATCCCTTGTCTTCCTCTCGCGAAACCTAGCCATCCTATAAATGTCCCTCTCTCCTTCCTTCGTGCCTAGCCGCTGATATAGGTCATCATAAGCCTTACCCTTTGCTACACTCACAGCTCGCTTTGCAGCCTTCTTCGCTACCTTATAGCCCTCGATGTTAGCTGCACTCCTATCAAGGTGGAGGCGCTTGAACCACTCCTTCTTCTCCTTAATAGCCCTCTGCACCTCCTCGTTCCACCACCAGGTGTCTTTCCCTTCCTGTTTGCCTCCCCTACTCACACCAAGGACTTCTGCGGCCACCGTCCGGACACATGTTGCCATCTTTAGCCACATGTCGTCTACATCTTCTCCTTCGTCCCAGGGCCCCTCCTCTACCATCCTCCCCTTAAAAGTCTGCGCCGCTTCTCCTCTAAGCTTCCACCACTTCGTTCTTGCCATCTTGGCACGTTTGTCCGGATGGACACGTACCCGCAAACGGAAGTCCGCCACCACAAGCTTGTGTTGAGGGACAACACACTCCCCAGGTATCACCTTACAATCTAGGCAATCACGTCTATCGTCCCTCCTCGCAAGGATAAAGTCGATCTGGCTCGAGTGTTGTCCACTATGAAAGGTCACTAGATGGGATTCCCTCTTTCTAAAAAAGGTATTCGCTATCAACAAGTCGTAGGCCAGCGCAAAATTCAAAACATCCTCTCCCTCCTGGCTCCTGCAACCATACCCGAAGCCCCCGTGCACTCGCTCAAACCCCACGTTAGTTGCCCCCACATGTCCGTTGAGGTCTCCTCCTATGAAGAGCTTCTCGCTGATAGGCACGGTGCTAACCATACCATCCAGATCTTCCCAGAACTGCCTCTTCACACTCTCACTGAGGCCTACCTGAGGGGCATAGGCACTAATCACATTCAGAGTCGAGTCTCCAACTACCAACCGAACTAGGATAATCCGGTCGCCTCTCCTCCTAACCTCTACAACTCCGTCCTTAAAGCTTCTATCGATCATGATACCTACGCCGTTCCTACCCGATGTTGCCCCCGTGTACCAAAGCTTGAAGCCAGTGTCGTCCACCTCCTTCGCCTTCTGGCCCTTCCATTTAGTCTCCTGAACGCATAGAATATTTACACGCCTCCTAATAGCCGCATCAACTACCTCTTGTAGCTTACCCGTTAGGGACCCTACATTCCAACTACCTATCCGAAACCTAGTTGGCTCGGCTAGCTTCCTTACCCTTCGCACCCGTCGAGGGAAGTGCGAAGACCCTTGCTCATTTTTCACTACACCCGGGCGTAGATGTAGCGCGCCACTAAGGTTGCGACGACCCGACCCTTGCTCACTTTTCATCGTACCCAGGTCACGATACGACGCACCATTGGAGGGATGGCGACCCGGCCCTTGCCCATTTAACACCACACCCGGGTTCCGATGTAGCGCGTCGCTAAGAGGGTTACGCCCCAACGAGTTTCTTATGGGTTTCAAATCCATTAGAGTGGCTGATATTTTCCGCTGGTTCGCCAAACCTAACGCGGCCCTCCTCCTTTACCCGGGCTTGGGACCGGCTATGTTGAAACGACTCAAGAAAGTCTTCCAATCAACATAGGCGGAGTTAACATACTAACATTTATATAAAAATAATAAAAAGAAAAAAGAATTACGGGTATGAAAGTATGTTTCACAATGAATCTAGTAGCATCAATCTTATGTTGTCAATCTGTATGATTTTTAATTATTGATCGATGTTCAATGTTAAAAATAAGTCTTATGTTTCATCAGTATTTTCAAGCTGCAAATTTGAAAACAAAAAAAAATACATAAATAATCCCTATACTTACTAACAGAAATTCAAAAACACCAGGTACTTTTTTTGTCCGTACCAGTGGCATGTCCTGTAGTGCCATTTTTCTCTCTTTGCAAATGGCCAAAGTTCGAGAGTGCCATCAAACACATGTTTGATAGGCCTGTTTGTGGAATATCTGGGATTGCTAAGGCGTGCGAAAATGACTGTGATGAGGAAAAATGTCTATCTTATTTGGTGGGAACGTATGGGCATGCGGCTTTTCAGTACTCAAGGGGCATGTTTCTCCTGGCAATAATGAATATTTGGTTCTGTTGGAAAATATTATGGCACTTTAGTTTCTCTAAAGGTGGAGGTGTGTAGATGGATGTGTGGATGAAGACCCACCATTGACATGTGGGACCCCTGTTGGTGATGTGCCATCACTATGTGTTCTGGTTTCCAGGTGTCTCCTCTATATTTTCGTGTTCATGTTTGTGGTCCCAGTTTCACTGGATTGCCAACGTGGCAAATCCATTTGGTCTCATTTTTATCCAAACATAATCTGCATTCAATTTCAACTGGAAATCAACGAGATAAAATCCGGTGGAGACTGTAATGGAAGATCAGGTTATTATCTTCTTGTTTGACCCAGATTTACAGCAGCTCACACCCAGTTTATTGATCTAATAAGTTTTTGTCCTAAAGTTGATCCCAGTTTATGCATTTGGACAAAAATTACAACTTCACATTATCAATATCACGACGCAAACTCCAGAATCATTTCTGCTTCAATTTAATCCTTCTATATGTGTTCAGTGACAAAATTAGTAATTCAATGTTGCCTCTTGTACGAGCAGGCAGTCTATTGACATGTACAGCAGCGTGCAATCGCCAAATCTGAGCTTCCTGGGGACGCCATCACTGAGCCGTCTGTCCAACTCCTTCCTGACAAACTCATTTCGAGGGAAGCCCCCGGAGATCCTCTCCAGCCTAATCAAGCCTCTCCTGCCAACAAGCACCGCACCTACTAGCGAGGACCAGCAGCAGCAAAAGCAAGAGGATGTCAGGAAGAGCTCCCATTACCTCCCACCATCAAGGAAGGCATCATCTCTGCAGAGAATTCCTGAGGACCACAGGCCTATGGTTGGGGGGCATGAGGTGGGGCCCTACCGGCAGTGCTCCTATATCCAAGGGGTCATGAATGGTAAGTAATCTCACAAAGTTTATTAGATTCAACTTTTTTTATTAGCATTTTCTGGCAGCTAAAGTTAAAAGCGAGTCTACATTGGTGGGAACTTGTAAATGCCTTTCTGATGGAAAATGATATATTGGACTTAGGTTACTTTAGCACACATTTCTTGATACATACAGGTGAAGATTGGATTTGTGATGATAATATGATGGTGAGCTATTGTGATGATATTTATGTTAACATGAGGTAATGTCATTATCATTACCCGCAAAAAAAAGTCATTATCATTAAAAAGTAGGAAGCATGATAAGAAAATTAGAGAACTTATCAGGTGACAATTTTCAATAAGAAAAACAATACCACTAGTAACCTTACAGAATGAGATTTAAAAAAAAACTCGACCACAGGGGGTAAGGCAGCCTCGATATTCTGCCCCCCGTTACACAATAGCACCGTTGCCTATCGGAGACAACCAATGACTTGTGCTAGGCCTTAGACATGTGCTTTGGCATGGTGACAGACGATGGAATTTTTTTAACCCCAGCATGAAATTTGCTCCCATGGAGAGTCAAACCTAGGACCTAAGAGCAACTCCAGCAATAGCCCCTACTTCGGGCCCCTACTTTGTTGAGTAGGGGCTGGCCCCAACTTTTTGGGGCCTCGATTTCGTGCTCAACTCCAGCAATAGCCCTTACATGTAGCCCCTACTTTTATTATGACATGTGGGGCCCATACGACAGTGTTTTTCATTTCCTTTATGACAGGTGGGACCCATCGTCCTCTCTCTCCTATCGGTTCTTCCTCTCCTTCCCCACTCTCTCTCTCCCCCACCTCTGTCCCAATCCAATCCCATGGGAGGCGTAGGAGGTCCAGGTGGTTGCGGCGGAGATTCGGCAGCAGCGGCAAATCCCGAGCAGCCCGCGGTGGAGACCCAGCGGCGGCGGACGGCGGGGGCGACTAGCTCCACCAATAGGCATGTGCAGCGGTGGGCATGTGCTGCCGCGCGCAACGAGCTTGAGGTGTGCCTCGGCGAGCTCCGAAGCGACTGGCCCCATCCACCAATGGCCAGAGTCCGGCGAGGGGGCGGAGGAAGTCTGGCGAGGGAGAGGAGGCCTCCCTACTCACCGTGGGAGAAGGGGCTCTGGAAGTTTGGAGCAAAAAGTAAAGGCCTCCCTAGAGTAGGGGCCCGAGTAAGGGTATTGCTGGAGTGAGTTTTTTCGCCCTCGGCCCCTACTTTTTGAGTAGGGGCTTTGCTGGAGTTGCTCTAAGGAGTGAGGCCATCTAACCAGTCCAGTTAGAGGCATTATATACCATGGAGTCAAGCCATTCAACATTTTATTTTGCAAGCAAACTTTTTTACTTGTCTAACCATTTTAGCTTATTCTCCACTAACTTACATCAAGGTCAGATATGGTGCACTAATTTTACTCAAGAAACACCATAAATATGGTATGAATTAGTTCATCAGCAAAATATTGTTTTAGGAAATACTACTCAATTAACTACATTTAACAAAGCAGAGTAGTCAGTTATGTTTCTTTGGTATATCTGCCCTCTGTTGTCATGCCAAACCACAGGTGATAGGTCATCCGATTTTTTTTCCTTCTTGGTGTACATATTACATAGATAATTAGATATCACATGGTGAGTCAGTACAGTCATGTGACAGGAACATGTGTCTTGGAAAACTAGAATAACTGTACTCAGGCATATGCCTTTAGATCTGGATAAACCATTTTCATTTATGAAGAGACAAAGGCTTCAGCTCATTTGCTTGTTTTCCATATACAGGAGTGAATGTCTTGTGTGGTGTCGGGATCCTGTCAACACCTTATGCTGTCAGGCAAGGTGGGTGGCTTGGACTGGTGATACTGGTAGTGTTGGGTGCACTAGCATGGTACACTGGCATACTCCTGCGGCGTTGCCTTGACAGCAAGGAAGGCCTTGAGACTTACCCAGACATCGGACATGCCGCCTTTGGCACTGCTGGCCGTATCATCATCTCGGTAAGTATTTTATATCCCTCACTAGTGATACCCATCTGTATTTCAGTTTTTAATTCTTTACACTACACAGTGCAATAGAGTGTGATCTTTGCTAACTATTCTTTTTTAATCTCTTTGCATTCTGCAGATAATCCTGTATATGGAACTATATGTAAGTACTTGCAGGATCCACATTCTGGTTTTATTCCTTCTTAGCACATAATTTTTCTGTACAACAAAAAACATGTCTGATAACTAGGGGTTTCTTGGCTAGATGTATATGTAACAAAAGAAATCTATTCTAATTTCCAAAAAAAAAAAACTACTCCGACCATGATGGTGATATGGCCAAGATGTGCATAAATTGCCTATCTTTCAATTAGCACTGTCGAATATTTTTATCTCTTAAGTACAACAGTCCATTAAAACTGATTGGCCTTTAGTCTATTAAAACTTAATGCATATTGGTTCTAATCATTTATCGCAGGCATGTTGCATTGAGTATCTGATATTAGAGAGCGATAACTTGTCAAAGTTGTTCCCCAACGCACACCTGACAATAGGTAGCTTGACTTTGGATGCACATGTGCTATTTGCCATCTTGACTGCTCTTATCGTCATGCCTACCACTTGGCTTCGCGATCTCAGCTGCCTCAGCTTTGTTTCAGGTACCAACTCACTTGTCGCCTCTATTGTTTAGTTGCCTGTTCTTAGTTAGCTGTATCAACGGAATCTTATGGGGGTTCTCATCTTACAATTTGTGCTTCCAGCTGGTGGAGTCATCGCATCTATCATTATCGTCTCCTGCCTGTTCTGGGTTGGACTTGTTGATCACGTTGGTCCAGTCAAGAGTGAAGGAACAGCACTGAACCTTCCTGGAATCCCCATTGCCATTGGGTTGTATGGATACTGCTACTCTGGCCATGGAGTGTTCCCTAACATCTACTCTTCTCTGAAGAAACGGAATCAGTTCCCTGCTGTTCTGTTCACCTGGTAAAACGATCATGTACAAGCTGTAAGTTGTTTTTGTTATACATGATCTCATGCTTTGGTTTATGTTTTTTTGTCAGCATTGCTCTGTCTACTGTTCTGTTCGCTGGTGCTGCAATCATGGGATACATTATGTTTGGTGAATCTACAGAGTCCCAATTTACTCTGAACTTACCCCCAAACCTTGTGGCTTCAAAGATTGCTGTCTGGACTACGGTAATTGTTCTTTTCTGAAGCCTAGATTAGAAAAGGGAGATTTTGGCTTCTAAGAAATGTTCACATGGTGCATTTGATAAAGCATAATCAAGCTCGTCACATTTTGAATACAAAAATGCTGTTATGTGGCAAATAATATCCTTCTGACAATGTGTGCCTTCTGTTTTTCATGCAGGTAACAAATCCAATAACTAAATATCCTTGGACTATTATTTAGTGGCCGATGCACCTTGTTTCCCATACTTAACAATTAATGTTATGTCATATCTTGCTATAATTCTCTTCCACAAAGAAATGCCGGTATCAACTTCTAAGAACCAATTCACTTTTGTGAAATTTTTTTGCTTAATGGTTTTTTTCCTCTGTTGTTCAATAGTTTTGACATGGATCAGATGTTCTGTCCTTAACTATACACACATATGCACTAACCATAACTCCTCTCGCCCTGAGTTTGGAGGAGTTGCTACCTCCAAGTCAGCAGACGTACCCAAACATAGTAATGCTTAGATCAGCGATGGTGCTATCTTCCCTTGTTGTCGCTCTATCCGTTCCATTTTTTGGTAAGTCTGTGTTAGTTTATCCATCACCGGTGTTTCTTCTCATTTTCCTACCTACCTTTAATTTTTTTTTTCCGTTCTGTTTCTGACTCTGCTTTAATGGTTGTTGAGCCTTTTCAGGACTTGTCATGTCCCTGGTGGGATCTTTTCTCACCATGTTTGTAGTAAGTTCACCTTCAGAATCTTTAGAGCCTTTTGTTCCATGATCATTATTCCTAATTTTGCATTTCGTTGTAGGCATATATCCTACCATGTGCCTGCTTTTTGGCTATCCTTAGGAGTAAAGTGACCTGGTATCAGGTAAATGATGTTTCTTCTTCTGCAATAATAACATATTTTGCTTTTACCATGTATTACTTCAAAGAATAGGAGTTCTAAACTTCACTTGTATCAATATACAAATGTTTTTTTCTAGTTTGAACACGTTCTTATTTATTCTCCAATTATTTCCGTCGGAACTTTTCACTTTGCATGGATGCAATTTTTTTAAAAAAAATTACCATGTTCCATGTATTCTTGATCCATATATCATCCAAATAGAAATAATTTACTGAGACTTAAGTTGTAGTATATGTGGGTTTAATGAGCCATATTTCTGTACAGGTAGTACTGTGTGTGTTCATCATTGCTGTCGGACTCTGCTGTGCTGGTGTTGGCACATATTCATCTCTTACCAAGATAATACAACAGTACCAATGAACGTTGCACTTGAATTATCTTGTGCTCGTGTATTTGAAGTAGTAGTTTTTTTTTTGTGGGTTTGATGTAAAATTGTTGTTCCCAGAAACAAGTTGGATAAAATTAGGCAGGTTGTACTACCGAAGGAGTATTTTGTCAGAGGTTGTTTTCTTGATGGCAGTGTTTGCCGGTGAGCTGACCCCCTTGTATCATTTTTGCTAGTATCCTGAGGGCTATGTTATTCAATTTTATTTGATGTTTTATACTTCAAATATATTTTTTTTACTCCAAGAATTTCCTGTCGAATCATGGTGGCTAGAGCCTAGAGCACGGCACCGTAGATAGCGCATCCTTGGTTTGGAATGCCTCGAATTCGGAAGATCTTACACCGAGCACGGCACTGGCTAGGACGATGCCACTTCCACCTCGCCGTCCATTGCCACGCCGGGTCCACGTATTGTACGGGTGAATTAGGTGTTTAAAAACTAAATCTCTAATTGCATATATAAAATTCTATTCAAATTTCTAATCTCTAATTGCATATATAAAACTTAATCAAATTTCCTCTATTTAGATGTGTACTAGGTTTTTTTTGCGTGTATCTCTACCGCAAAGAGTTGTGCACTCATATCGACTCTTACAAACTACGCATGGCAATTTTAGGATAGCTAAATGCCAAATGTGAAGTGTAATTACGACATGCGGAGGGTAAAGGGTTAGACAATACAAACTCCTATCATGATGATTTTTTATTGAGGTAATGCAAACTCCTATCCTGATAATCTTTTACTGAAGTATTGAAAAACTCACGCTTTCCACTAGTCCTCGTTGGAGTCCCTCTCATGGGAATGCCCACACAAGGACTAAGCTCTCAGTCTAGTAACTCCATGGATGGCTAAAGAACTTCCCCTCACATGAGTCTCCGCTCAGGCCTCCTAGATGCTAGTCTCCATCTTCACTAGGTAGATCTTCGACAAATCATTGAGCATCTCCTCCCTCTCACAAGTATGAGCGGTCACTCCACTAATACAATTGAAGGGTCTCACACAAGACTTACCAGACTCAGATTTACATTACTTGTAACGCACAAGCACGTATAGCAAAGCGGTGTGCAAACCTCTATAAATTCTAGGATAAGCACCTAAAGAAATGCACTAAGCAACCTAACTAGCACTAATCAAGGCACAAACCTTTTCTTAATTGCCTTAATTTTCTACTTTTTGTGGATTGAGCACTAGAATGCATGTGGAATGTAAGCTAATATTTTCACTGAAAAAACCAAAAAAAAACTAGATGTTGCATGATTGTTGCAGCTTTCTATGTACCATCTGGAAAATTTATTCCATCTATCTATATATATACTATAAAGAACAAGTATAATCGAAAATAATTCTCACCTAAATCGGGTTCACCGTACTCCTTACGTTGGACCCACTTGTAAGAGTTGAGAATTGTCATGGAGGGTACAATTCCATAAAAATTCCAGGTTTAGAAAATATTTGTGCCAAATTCTCAATGTTTTTTTTGTCACTTCTTACCCATCGATCCGTACTCACCAAAACAATTCCTCGTGTCGCCCTGGGGTGTTGTTGCCCATCAGTCTTCCCAAACCTATCGACGGCTGATCCGCAGCGACGACAGCATCCGCCCTAGCATTGGCCCGGACCGACGGCGCGCTTGAACCTGCCGATGAGAGGCTGCCGCGGTGCTGCCGTCTGTCCGTTGCTCCTAGCCTCCTGCGCCTGTTGCCTTGGCATGATTTAGGGTGTGTTTAAATTAGAGAAAAAAACACTATATACCCAAAAACACCATGGGTCGTGCTGAGAAACGTGTTTTGTAGGTAGAGAAATGAGATGAATAGAAAAAAGCTAGATAAATAGTATTTTTAAAGAATCTTTTGTAATCTATACGCACCTTACTGATTACAATGAGGAGCAGCGACCGATGGTACAGAGAGCAGAAAAAAGAGCATGCGGGACATATAGACAAAGCAGCAGAGAGAAGCGATGGAGAGTAGTTTGTGTATTGCTTTCTTTTGCAATTTCTTCATCAAAAGAAAGTCAGTTTCATTCTGTAAATTCAGCTTTATGAGTTGCAATTTATCCATGGCACGACATGGCTGAAATACATTAAAAGTGAGAAGAGTTGAATTTGGGAAGTAGTTGGTCACTATACTACATTAACAATGATACAACTTATTACGTTATGCTTACGGAATTTTCTAATAAAACAATCCTAGCAATAAGCCAATTTACCCTAAGTGCTTAAACAAAGTTATATGTGAGCCAAAAAATAATTTTAGCAACCTAGGTCCAACCCTATACTAAGCATGACAAGTCTAGCAAAGTAAAATACATGAAAGTAGAAAAGTAAAGGAAGGGTTAAGACATTGATATTATGGAAAAACAGAAAAGGCAAAAGGATATGTGATTGACATGTGCGACCTCTAGACGACAAATGAGGCCCGCCGAGTAATAATTCTAACGGTGTTAAAGAAGTAATCAATATCATCCCGTTTGATCCTCCAACCAAACATAAATGGGACCATTCCATGACAGAAAAGCGGGACAAGACCCATCCTACATTGTCTCACACCCAAACACATATACATGCTTGACATTCCGGACATATATATATAGCTCCGCACACATCATATACGATCTCAATCATAAAAATGCCATGCACGCATCTTGAACATGAACAAATACTTATATATGCTCCTTTCCTTTCTTTTGGAAGTTACATAGAAATTCTGCTTATATTAGCATGTGCTAACACATCCAAATAAGCTATGTGCAATTTGTCCAAAAAAAAGCTAATAAAAAAGGAAGCAACTAAATTAAAGAGAGTACTCTGTGTTTGATGCTAATATGATAGCCCCTACAACATGGGCTGGCAACCGCTTCGGTTTCACGGTACACAACCTTATAGTTGTCTTCTTCTTGTTCAGTCTTCTCATTCTTCTTTGTTCTTCTTCCAGTCCACGAGCGAAGATTTGGCATCTGCCTTCCTGCCTAGCCGCCACCTCGCCGGCACCCTCTTCATCCTCCCTCCCCCCCTCCTCCTCCTCCTCCTTCGTTGACTGTGCTCCCACTACCCGGGCCGGTGGCTACTGTTGACGGTTGGTTTTCCATCAACATATCAGGAATAAATGGAAGTTTTGCATATGGTTCTATGCATATTTTGCTTTGATATAACAATTTCCATAATTTTTGGATGAATTGTGAGTGCAGAGACAAAATAGAAGAAAACTGGAGAAACCCGGGAAACCCCTCGGCCGGCCGGTCGGCCACCTCGGCCTCCTACCGTGCTTGTGATCTGTGTGACTGAAAACACAACTCCAAAGCATCCCAACAGAGGAATTGTTGTCAGTTCATCTAATGGACACCGGAAGGCCTTGCCACGTATCTGGAGGCCCACCAGTCGGCTCCAACCGCCTCTACTCATGCAACCGCCCCTAAGGCGCGATCCAGAGCGTCCACAAGAAAAGGCGGCGCATCGAGCGGCAGGGGGCAGCCTGTCAGCCATAGACCCGGCCGGCTGGCCAGCACTGGCTCGACCCAGGCTTTCTTAGCTATGGTGATTCGCTTAGGCGGTTTCCATCCCAAACCGACGTGCTATTGCTATAAAAGGAAAAGCTACGACCACGCCCAAAACACACACTTGAAGGAGCTCTCTCTACATTTCCATTTTTCATTTTTCTAGAGTGGGATTAGAGTTGGGAGTAGGGTCGAGTTGAGCTTAGCTCAGAGGTTCCAGAGTTTCTCTCAGAGTTCTGGTAAGCTCTTATATCTTTTCCTTTATTTCAAATAGTATCAATAAAGTATTATCTTCTTTATATCTTGAGTCAAGTTAGAATTCCCACTTTCATTTACCCAAGTCTGAGTGACTTAGAGTGGTGTAACTCTCTCTTTTAGTTTAGGTTTTATCTTTTAGTCGGGACTCTTCCTTATGGGTTTTCTCGCCCGGACTAGAGAGCTCAAGTTAGTTCTCTAGGTTGAGGGGGATTTCTCTAAAGTCCTGGAGAGAAATCCTAGTATCGAGTGCAGACGTGGTGTCTGGCTTGGTGCTAGCTAGAAAATGTGTTCCACCCCACGGTACCATTGTGGTATACGGCAGGTGGTGATAACCATGTCCGTCCTTCGTAGTCCACCACGTTCGGGTGTTTTCATAACAATAGTTGCCGGATACTAATGGATCCCCTTCTCATCCCTTTCTGAGATCCATCCCACCAGCCGTCGAAGTAAGTTCTAGTTTCCCGACCATTAGGTAAAGTCTAGGCAAAGGTTAGGGTGACTTTTCTCTAGAGTTTAAGTGTCATTAGGAACCTACGTCCCATAGTACTCCCAGCTCCTTTCCTCCTCAAAGTCTCCTGTGTCGCTGGTCGTTCGCCACCTTCTAACGGCTCGTCGTCCAGACTTGCCAGTCAAGCTTGGCTTGGCCACTATCTTGATACCCTATATCTCCGCGAGATATAGTGTGCGATACTGCTATTAGGGTATATCATTCAACTCAATTAATACTCTTTACCCCGATTGCTTCCCCGAGCAAAGAAATATGATACCTTGGAATACTCCTTGGTGAAATTCTACAACGTGTTATTCTGTGCGCTTGCAGAATATTATTCTAGAGCCTAAGAAACACCAACAGCTATCTCGCCACTGACTTTTCAATGTACTCCGTCACCTTCTACTCTGCCGTCGGCACGCCCCATCGGTTTTCCTGCACCTACCTACGCACCGGCGTCACTGCCTCCCTAGGGCTCTCCTTCTAAGGCGGGCAACCACAAATCGCCCCAACCCCTAAAACCCTACTTCTTTAGTTCCTCTTTTCTTCTTATTGTTCAACGTGTGAGTTACTCTTTCTCTTATATGTTCATGGAAGTAACAATGCTCGACTCTCTGTTTAGATTTGCGAATAAAACAACAGCCCAATACCAGCAAACTTGCTAACTCGCACAGATAAGGAAACGTGTAGATCAATTATAGCAAATAAACTAACTACTAAAGTAAATAATAAAGCTAGCAAGATTCTGAAGAAAGACGAAGATCTTACTTTACTCAAAAGCTTGTTCTCCCGAAGTGGGTACAAGAGGAAGACCGAGACAAGCCTCGAATCCTCTCTCAAAAGCCCTGCTCAAACCCAAGGCCTCGCCCCACACTAAAACTAAATACAACTTTATATGTAGCTCTTTCTCCCTTGGAATGGTGTGTGTTGGGGTGTGAAGGGAGTGCCCATTTATAGTTGCAACAAGGCAATTTTCTTGTAAGGTCGGTGTAGCAGCCGTCATAGCCACCGCCTATGAAGATTGGGATGATCCCATCACATAAATGTGGGAGACATGTACATGCTCGGTATTAGGGGCATATATAGCTCCGCAGATGTCATATACGATCTCAACCACAAAAATGCCATGTACGCATCTTTTCCATTAATAGAGACTTAGAGCAACTCCAAAAGGATAGTTATTCCATTAGCTAAATATAGGCTTTTACATATTCTGTATATTATTAAAAGTATCTAAAAAATGTTTGGAAACCAACAGCATTTGTAAAATCTAGACATGCATAATTCAAACGAGTCCATGTCATCATATCCATGTTTTTCCAATGCCGAACTCAGGCACTGCCTGTCGCCAGACGCTTGATCGCATCCACGCCACGGCTCGCGCTCGAGGTCACACCGCCGCTCGTGATTGAGCTCATGCTGCTGCCCGTGATCTATCAAATCCACGCCTGCTACTTTCCTCTGCATGTGGGCGATTTTCATCTGCTGCATGTGGCCGCTTTCATCTTCATGTGCCGGCGCAACGAAGGCAGGGTGCAAGAGCTGCACTGGATCGAGGGCGCCCGGGCGCGGCTCCAGCGCGAAGGCGGCAGGGAGCTTGAGAGGCACCAGCGCATGGGCGACAGGCCTCGGGACGGCGTCGGCGAGAGAAATTGCAAAGCAGAGGCGCGGGAAAGAGATGCACGCGGAGGAGGAAGGCGCGGGAAGGAGACACGCGCGGGAGGGAGGCGCGGAATTCATAGACTGCGAACGGAGTTGGATAGGCAAATATGCCTACCGATGTTTACGGATTGCCAAAGAAGATAGCTACCGATTGGTTTTGACTAATATGTTGGAAGACATTTTTCTCTTCTTTTTCTTATTTTTACCTATTCATACTCAATTACAAAAGCTGTTGGAGTTGCTCTTATATATGTTCCTTTCCTTTCTTTCGGAAGTTACATATAGAAATTCAGCTTATATTAGCATGAGCTAACACAACCAAAAAAGTTACATGCAATTTTTCCAAAGCTAATAAAAAAGGAAGCTCATAAATTCTACTTATATTAGCATGAGCTAACACTCTTTGTTTAATGCTAATCCGATAACCCCAGCAACATGGGCCCACAACCGCTTCGGTTTCTATTCCACGGCATACATCCTTATCTTCTCCTCCTCCTCCTCCTCCTCCTCCTTCTCCTTCTCCTTCTCCTTCTCCTTCTCCTTCTTCTTCTTCTTCTTCTTCTTCTTCTATGTTCTTTTTGCCCGTCCCCAAACGGATATTTGGCCTTCGCCCGCCTACCTCGCCGGCGTTGCCTCCAACGCCGGTGAGGACCGCCCTCCTTCTCCTTCATTGACCGCGCTCCCACTTCCCGGGACGACAGCTACCTTGCCATCGACTTTTCGATCTACTCCGTCATCTTCTACCCCGCCGCCGGCACGGCCACCGGTTTTCCTACACTTACCCGTTCAGCGGTGTCAATACCTCTTTTCTTCTTCTTATTCAACATGTGAGTTACTCTTTCTCTTATATGTTCATGGAAGTAACAACTCTCAGCTCTCTATTTAGATTTGTGAATAAACAACAACCCAATACCAAGGAAATCCACAATTTCCCTTCCTTTTTTTTTCTTTCTTCAAATGAAGGAAACCAGCACAGCTCCGCTCCCAAATGGAATCGCATTCCTATCTCCTGCTTTCGCGGCGCCTAATCCTAGTACCGCCGCCGAGATTTTCCATTCCCAACCTACTGCTGTAAAACCCGCGAGCCCAAAACCCAGGAAAACCCTAACCCTAAGAAAAGGCGCCGCCGCCCAACCTACACGTCCACCCATTTGTTCCGCGCGGCGCGGCCCCTCTGGGGGGTTGTTTCGTTCAAACCCAACCCAATTGTTTTCGCGAGCGCGCGCGCAGGGCTACGAGAGGAGGAGGAGTGAATGGCTCCGTTCGGCGACGGCGGCGGCGGGGACGGCGAGGCAGGGCGGGGTTGGGACCCGCTGCGCAGTGGTAGCGCGCCTCCGACGATGGAGGGCGCCGCGGCGGCTGCGGTGGCGGCGGAGGGTATGTTTGGCGGAGGTGGTGGCGGCGGCGGCGGCGCGTCGTTCTTCTCCGGGATGGATGGGCTCGGCTTCGGCGCGAGGCTCGACGAGGTCAGCAGGCGCCGGGCGGCCGCCGGAGTGCAGGTGAGGATGTGTTGCTTATCTTGTGCTGATCGATGTTTTTCGTTTTTTTTTTCGGGGGTTTAGATTGGATCGGTAATGTTGGGGGATGCGTTTGATTCGATAAGGTTTCTGTGGCCTCGCAGATTGATCTATTGCTGTAAATATTAGAGATGCGTCTCACGGTTGCTGCTCGGATTATTTCGACTTTTTTTGTGTTCTTTTATGGTTTGGTTCGGATTCTTATTTTTGCCGGTTTGGATCGACTGGTGGTTTTTCTTTGCATTAAACTTTTTCGGACCGAAGCTTCTTTGCATTAAACTTGACAATTTCTCATCTTTAGCGTTTGTTTGGTTCTCGATCCAGAAAAAGATTGTATTTTTACCAGCATTCCGTGAGTTCCAGCTTGTGTTTATCTTTCTTTTTTTAGATTGGAGCCTCTATGTCTGTTATATGATTATGAGGCGGATTTAGATTTACCAGAGGTGCTTGTGTACACACCAAAGGAGTATCTGTCTTAGTTATACTGGAGGCCACGATGTTGCGTATTGCCACTCCGTATTATCTAGATTGCCGACACTTAAGAATTGTGTTTTGCACTTTCAACGCCCAGAACTTCAGATGAATTGCTCTACTCACCAAGATACTTGTTGTAGTTAATTTGAGGGAGAAATATTCAATGTTGCTTGAGACACATTTTTTTGTCCGGTTAGACAATTATGGTTCTTATAATCTAGCTTTACTTTTGTAGATATCTGTAAGTCTTCAGTTCTACAGACTGACTGTATTCAATGTTGCAAGAGACACGATTTTTTTGTCCAGTCAGACAATTATTGTTATAATCTGGCTTTACTTTATCTGTTTCAGCCTTCATTTTTACAGACTGCATTTTCTAGAGCATAGTTGCTACTAGTATGGAAGCAAATATGACAGTTGAGATTTTTTTTATATATTCTTTATAATTAAAGAATATGTAAACCACATGTTTCTTGCTTACCACTTGGCAAGGGGGCAGCTGTTTCTTGCTCATGCTCTTTACTGTTCTTTAAGGCTTGACTACCAGTACTAAACCACGCGTGCAGGGCTTTTGTTATCTTAGTCAGGAAGGAAAACAGTTGCATGTTCGTATATATTGCTTAGAGCTTAATTTTCCATTCTACATTCATGTTTTCATACTTGTTCTGGTGCAGCTGTTTTGCTGACTCTCAATGTTATGTTTGCATGCTTTAATGATTTAATGTGTAGAAAAAAGTTTTCGTAATGCCTCTTATCTCTTAGATGGTTTTGCAATTCTTTTTGTGTAACTTTATTATTTTTATTTTCTGTTGTTGGAAGAGCCTTCTCTATTCTTGTTCTTGTTTGGCAATCTAGATTCAGAGCCGGCGCTGACTTTTTGGTGGCCCGGGGCGGGAAAAAAAAATGGAGGCCCTGTTGACCATAAACGGATAATATGCATATAAAAAATGTCTTGATTTGCCATCCACAGGGAATATAAGATTTGTTTTCTTATAGGTCCTTTCTCCACTAACATATTTGTCTGATTAGGTCCTGTCTCGTTTAGGCCTCTTGGGTTGTTTTTTTACTGCGGTTTGATTGGACTGGAATTCTTATATAACTAGCAAACAGTATATGTTCTACATGCATCTTCTGATGGAGGCCCCTGACTTTTGGGTGCCCGGGGCGGTCGCCCCGCCCGCACTGGCTCAGGGCCGGCCCTGTCTAGATTCTCTCATTATGTATGCATCAAAATAACTTTTGGTTTTATATTGTTTCTTCAGGAACATTTTGGTAATTCAGGATCTTTATCTGTGGGACCACCAGGCCTCCTATTTAATGGTACAGGAGACTTGGATGAGCGTCAGTTTGCACCGAGTAGAGTTCAAAATGGTCTAGCTATGGCGAACTACTCTAAATTTGAAATGGGTCCCCTTTGGACAGATACGGATCCAGACAATGCTGAATATCGCAGAAATGTCCAGAATCGCTTCATGTCAAACATAGAGAAGATGAATGTCCATAGGGATCTTAATGCTTCCTTCATGTCTGATTCTGATCTTTCAGATGCTTTATCTGGGTTGAGGCTGTCAAATAGTAGGGTAATGGATGGCATGAATCACGGTGAGGAGCTGCTAGATGAACTTCTCAAGCGTCAAAGAGATTTCTCTACTAAAATTGGTGTTGATAACCGAACTCCTTTGGTTGGTAATGTTTTTCCTGCACCTTTGTCTGATGTGTGTTCACCACCAATATATGGAGATGGTATCTTACGCAGGCAGACCAGTGCATTGGATGGTTCTAATGTTTCAAGGATGAGTCGCCATCACTTCAATGATGTTGATCACTTATCTTTGGCTGAACAGCTAGCTATGATGCGATCAGGCAACTTGCCTAGAGGAGTTAATCTTTCTCGCAACGCAGCTATGACTAATATGATCAACCCAATGAGCAACAGATACAACAGCGTTAGAGACATGGATTTGGTTAGGAATCGAAGGGCATTCCTTGAGGATCTACTAGCAGAACAATATCTGCAGGATGATAATCTGCTATATAATGATAGAAGGATCTATCATGATGAGCCTCGTGTTCCCTATTCAAGAATGCCAAGATCCGGGTCCCATTTTCATCCAAACCAGGGGAATATCCAATCTCACAGTGATAGGCAATCACGCCTCTTCCCCTTTAATAGGAAGACAACTGGCAGAAATGTCGGATCACAGTTCTACCATGATAATACATTAGCAAACTACCTGGATCCCCCATCTTTGGATAATGCTATAAGTGGGGATGATTTGGATCTGATTGATGTAATCGGCCGTGTTAAGGAAGTTAGGCAAGTGACCACGTGTTTCTTTCATTTTGCAGTTTCTATTTTCCCATTCAAGTTTTCTTCATCTCATTCATTTTTCATCTAATGCAGTATGGATCAATATGGGAGCCGGTTTATTCAGAAAGCACTCGAAAATGCATCACCTGAGGACCGGGAGAAAATATTCCCAGAGATATTATCGAATGCAATTGCTCTAACAACTGATGTTTTTGGCAATTATGTTATCCAGAAGGTATTTTTCTCTATCCTGTTTTGATTATATATATTTCTAGTGTAATCCTGACATTTGTAATGTGATGTTCGCAGTTTTTTGAGTTTGCTACAGAAAGTCAATTAATCCAATTGGCAGATCAACTCAAAGGTCATATTTTGCAACTCAGCCTCCAGATGTATGGTTGCAGAGTAGTTCAGAAGGTAAGTGATTTTTAATGCTATGCCGACGAACCTGTGAGCTAAATTCAAATCATCACCCTTCTGTACTCTGCACCTTTTATGTGTCCTGATTGTTGTGCATTGAAAATTCATGATTTGTTTTGTTTCCCAACCTGCAAGGATCTGAGTTTCTTTTTCCTGAATCTTGTGTACAAATTTCACAATATGTTTGCATGTATCTGTCCTTATTTCAAGCATATGAAGCATGCATTAATCTGGCTAATACCATTTTTCAATAAAATGGATGAGTCTGCAACCTACCAAGCCATATGAAAATGAATTATCTTACTGCATGCACATTGCTTGATGACATTGCAGTTTGGTACATACACTTTTAGCTATGTTCCTTTTATTTTCCTTGACTTTCAGTTTCAATGTTATTTCAAACCTTACATTGATGTGAGAGAAGCTTTATTCTTTTACTATAGTAGTGTGGGAACTTCTTGCTTTTTCTGCCCTCATGTTGGTCGTGCAATTTGTATGTGTAGAATATCTATAATATTGCATCCAATGTATAAAGGCTGCCAGTTAAGCCAGTGATTTACTCCATTCAAGACTATAAGGCATGTTTTATTTTGTCCAATAATTTTTCTTTCACTATTGCTTTATGGTAAAATAAATATAGTAAATAATATATGGCTTGGTTGGTAGCTTGTGTTTAATGACTTCTGTTGCAGAACAATACACTTATTTTCTGCTCCTATGCTAATTTATTAATGAATTTCATTTAATAAGAAATTGAAATCTCTGCTAACAGTTGCACTGCTGGAATGGTTTTCATTGCCAACTTAATTTATATTAAATCTGAGCTCAATGGAAGTTCTTAGTTATATAGCACTGCTGGCGTGGTTTTCATTGCCAACTTAATTTATATTAAATCTGAGCTTAACAGAAGCTATTAGTTATACCCACGTGTGCTTGAATTTTGTACTTCACATCTACTCCCTCGGTCCCAAAAAGAAGGTAGTTATGGGATGCGTGCACATGTTATTTTCTCAACTTTGACTCAAGTTGTAAAAAAAACTTGCAACATTTATATCTTCAAACAAATTTGTTAAAAAATTAGATTGAAAGATCTTTCTAATAATACTAATAATGTATTATGAAATATTAATATTATTTTATATATAATTGGTCAATGTTGTAAAAAGTTTTCTCGGGAAGCGAGAACTACTCTTTTTATGGGACGGAGGGAGTAACAGTTATTATCATCACACTATATTATTTTCATACTTTGACCTCTTTTAAAGTGTCTTCTGTTGATCTGCTGCGCTACTTGATGTAAAGTTTAATCTATCCCCTTATTGCTTCGTGTGCTAATATATGATGCTCAATATTAACAGGTTTTGGAGGTAGTTGATATGGATCGAAAGATCAATATTGTTCATGAGCTCAAGAATTCTGTTTTGAAATGTATTGGTGATCAGAATGGTAACCATGTCATCCAGAAGTGCATTGAGTGTGTTCCTGAAGACCATATTCCATTTGTTATACAGCCTATTCTTTCACAAATTCTTGTCCTCTGTACCCATCAATATGGCTGCAGAGTTATTCAGGTGCATAATTCATTATGTTTCTTAAAATAAGTTAGATGGAATGCATGTAGTAACTACTAATTTGATTGTTGCAGAGAGTTCTGGAGCATTGCCATGATCCAGCTACTCAAAGTGCTATCATGAATGAAATTGTGCAGCAGACCTTCCATTTGACAGATGATAAATTTGGGAACTATGTTGTTCAAGTATGTTATTTCTTTCTATTTGTCCATGGTAGTTTGTTTCGATCACTTTTACAACGTACTAGGGGTAATTTAGATTATTGCTTCTAAATTAGGTTTTGAATGATGGTTCTAGCCAATGTGAGTGTGGACCTAAAGAATTTGTTTGTGCATGTGCAACATTTAACTTGCTGATGATTCAGTTTGGTAACACGCCATAGTTAGTCTTACTAGTATCATGGATTTAGCTGGTGCTAGTGGTATTTATAGCCATGCTTTATAATATTATAACTACTAGTAGATCCTGAAGTAATACAAGAAAAATGACTAGAGGCAAACTTAACATTAAGTATTGTCACTTAAGAAGTACTACAAGACTTTCTACAGTGTAGAAACTGGTCTGGTATTTCATTGACACTTCCATATCTTTCGGAAAAGTGGAAATCTTTGTTCTTATCACTTTTAGGTCTGTAGTTTGTGACATGTCCTATGATTGAATTAATGTGTGTACCATGGGTTTCAAAAGGTCTTAATGTAAGACTTAAGCATATAAGTATAGGATCACATTTGAGATCAATGTCGGCAAATGATATTTTGTAGATTTCACTGTACTGGATATATAACTTTGGTTTGAATTAGAAAACTATAACTCAAATATGGTACATTTTGTATCTGGTTGGTCAAACTGTTTATAGTGTTGGAGTTGATATAAATTATGGCACATGGATTGTGAATTGTTACCACATAAAGAACATAATGACTGCTTCTGGCTGTAGCCTTCATTTCGGTTGTAACAATGAAACTTTATTTATAATATTGATAGCAACTTAGACGTCATTGTTATGATGCCTTCCTCTTTTGTACTGCTTGTTTTTTTATTAATATATTTTTAAAATTCTTTAGCATGTTTTGGAACACGGGAAGCCAGAAGAGCGTTCATCCATTATTCAAAAGCTCTCTGGGCAAGTGGTGATCTTGAGCAAGCAAAAGTTTGCTTCCAATGTCATTGAGAAATGTTTGGAATTTGGAACTTATGAAGAACGTGATAGCCTTATTGGAGAAATCATTTCGTCTGGTCAAATATTTCAGGTTCGTTCTAGTTGCTAAGCTGGTACATCGCATCATTATAGACAATCACTACACCTTTTAAGCCTACTTTATTTATTGGTGGAGTAGCCCATTTTCGTCTCTCAACTATTGCCTCATGCACAGTTTCATTTCATCCTTGAAATACTAAAGTGGCCATTTTAGTCCTTAAAGTTTACTTTTAGGCTCAATTTCATTCCTAAACTGTGAAAATGGTCATTGTAGTCGTCAAAGTTTACTTTCGGGTTCACTTTCATCCCTCAACTATTGAAGTGTCTATTTCAGTCCTTACGCTCATCCTCGCTGACACTCATCCTACATGACATGCTATGTTTTAATGTCTCCTCAGCTATAGCGTCGTTCAGTATGTAGCACACCATATTTCCATTTGAGATCTAAAATAAATACTAGAGGTGTTGCAGCTTAAAGTTGCCCTATGCCACAACAATCCACTGCACCCTGCGATCTGCCATCCATTGTTGTCATGCCCTCGTGCTGCCTTCGATGTAGTAGGTAGCCATGTGTGAACAATGACTGTATTCGCCACCTGTGATCACTGAACTCAGCTATGTCATCCACGTATATCTAACCTCCCTGCCTCAACAAGGCCTACAGTTCTCACTGGCGATTGTCCACCTTCACTTGCTGTGGTGTTAGTGTTCAAAAATCATGCTAAAGAGAAGAGATGATGAGCCAAAAAGAAAAGTTTGAGGACTAAAATAGCTACTTTGATAGTTCAAGGATTAAAGTGAACCAAAAAGTAAACTTTTAGAACCAAAATGGTCATTTTATAGCTTAGGGAAAAAATTTAACACCAGACGATACATGACGGATAAAAATGACTATTCTGCTTTGTGTATTCAGTGTCTCTGAGGCTACATTTGAATATTTTTAGCTAGCGCCTATGATTGTTTTTCACCGCACTAAAAGAATGCACATCTGGTGCTGGTTTCATAAGAGCTATGTGTTCTGGGTGGTCCACTAGCAAGTAGGTTGCAACTGACACTGGTAGCCTTGCGATCTGTTTTGCAGGAATTGATGAAAGACCAGTTTGGTAACTATGTTGTACAGAAAGTACTTCAGAAGTGTGATGACAAGTACATAGAGATGATCGTTTCAAGCATCAAGTTACACCTGAATGATCTGAAGAATTACACATACGGGAAGCATATTGTTGCACGCGTCGAGAAGCTAATTGTTGCTGGAGGTATGAAGAAATCCAATTCGTCATATCTCATTATGAAAAAAAAAGATGACACTTTTCCTGGACCAGATGTTTTTTGGTTTTTAATATTTCTATGTACTTGCTTTCAGAGAAACGAGCAAGGGAGGTGTCCGAGAGTGCTCAACAGCAGCAGTCACCGATCTGTACAGCTGTAGAGGCGCCGTAGATGTGTGCTAATCCCTTTAAAAGTATTGGCGTCAATATAACCTTCAGGTGGCACCTGAGTAATGTGGAGATATATCGTTTTGGTACATGGTTTCATAGGGGTGCTTAGTTGATACTCTAGGAATTATGTTGCTTGTGTATATAATCAAGTTTTTCAGGGAGCTTGAGTCGCTAGTTGAGGATTAGGTTTTCGGCACTGTAAATCCTTTTGGCCATGTACAAGGTTACAGTGGATAATAGATGTACATTGTGCTGGAGGCTTAGTCTTTCGTAGATGAGCGTTGGTATGTGGAGGGTGCTGTGTAATATACCTGTTGGTTTTCTGAATGCGGGTAGGTGTCCGTTGCGAAAAAAACAATTTGGCTGTCCTGTTGGTCGATGGTGACGGATCGGCTCGCGTCTCACCTCCGTCTCCGTGGCCCCGTCCAACCTGCCCGCGATGCGTTCCTTGTTGGAGGCATGCTCGCGCGCGCTTGCTGGCGCCTTGGTGGAGTCGAGCCTACCCCAGGGTTAAAAAATTCGCGGGAACCGGTCCGAAAACCGCGGTTACCGGTCGAACCGCCCCGGACCGGTAGCGGTTCGGGGCGGTTTGAAACCGGTGGAATTCAAAAATTTCAAATTTGAATTTAAAAATTCAAAAAATCGGATAAAAATTCTTAAAAATACTTCATGGTGTGCTGGATCTATTGGTGTCAAAATTTCTCAAATATTTGGTCATTTGCTATTTTTTTCGCGAAATACAAGTTAAATAAAAAAAGAAAAAGAAAAAAGCCGCTCGGCCCAACTCGGCCCAACTCGCGTAAACCCTAATAACCCCCCTCGCCCCCCTCACCCCCCAGAACACCCCCTCACTCCCCCCCGCGCAGCTGAGCTTCAGCTCGGGCGAAAAACCGCCCCAGCCGCGCAACCGCCGCGCGCGACCGGATCCCGCGCCGGTACGAGCGGTTACCGCTCGGATTGAGCGGCTAACCGCTCCGGTTTGCGGCGCTCCGGTTCCCGGCTCGAGACGCCGGCAAACCGCTCCGGTACGAGCGGTTCCCGTTCGGTTTTGGCGGTTACCGCCCGAACGGTTTTGGGGTGTCCACAAAACCGCCTCAAACCGGTCGGTAACCGGCTGAAACCGGTCGGTAACCGGTCAAACCGACCGGTAAACCGCCCAAAACCGATTGCACGTGGGATTTGAATTCAAAATTTGAATTCAACCGGTTTCCACCGGTTCCCGGTCAAACCGGTCCGGTAAACCGCTACCGCCGGCCGACGGTTCGGATTACCGGACCGGATTTGTAAACCCTGGCCTACCCTGCTCGCTCGCCTGCGGTGTTCTACGAGACCATGCAGGGCACAAGAGCATCTCGCTAAATTAAAATTTAGTGTCCAAACTTCAACGGGAATCTCTATACGAGCTCATATTTCCTATGAACCCATCATTCAGATTAAAAAGAAAAGAAAAATTAATAAAGTTTGGTGGAGTCAATGCGTAGGAGGGTGGATAGGAGGTCCTCTTAGAGCAACTCTAGCAATAGCCTCTATTTCAAGCCCCTACTTAGTATAGGAGGGTGGTAGGAGGTCCTATTTTTAGTCTTAGAACAACTCCAGCAATAGCCCCTACTTCCCCTACTTTAAGCTCCTACTTTCTTAGTAGGGGCCGACCCTAGCTTTCTGGGGCTCTTATTTTGTATTCAACTCCAGCAATAGCCCTACTTGCAGCCCCTACTTAAACTATGACAAGTGGGACCCATATGTAAGTGTCTATTTTTTCTGTTTTTACATGACATGTGGGACCCACTCGTTATTTTCATTATTTTTCGTTTATCGTGATCTCTCTCCCTCTCGAGACCTCTCCGACGCATCTAGATCCGTTCCTCTCTCTTGTTCCTCGTCGCATCTCTTCTCTCCCCCGTCGCAGGTCATCCCGACACCTCTCAGCCGCCCACTAGCCTGACGCGAGATGTCCAGCCGCCGCCCACCGACCTGACGCGGGATGCCCCCTCGGGTAGCTCCAGCAAGAGGCCCCCATGGCGGCCGGCGAATCCCATTCATGCATTGGTGGCCTCCGCCTCACTTTGAACTGGCCAGGGAGCCCAAGCCACCGCTCCTCACTTCGAATTCATGGCGGCCATGGTCGATTCAACTGCTCGTCTGCTCGATTCGGTGGTGAAGTTGCTCGATTCGGCGACGGATGGGCTCGATTCGATGGCGAGGTCAGCACCAACTCTTCTCCTCTCTGCTGCTCCGGCGTCGAGCAAGTCCTCGTGGTCGTGGGACAACGGAAACGAACAAAACCGACGAGTTGGGGCTCGCCTACGGACCCGTGGGAGAAGGGGTTGGGAGGGAAAAAGTAAGGGCCTCCTAGAGTACGTCTAAGTAGGGGCCTTGCTGGAGTAAAAAATTTTGTCCTTTCTACGCTTCTACTTTTTGAGTAGAGGCTCAAGTAGGGGCTCTGTTGGAGTTGCTCTTACAACATCTATAGCCGGCCCTCAAATGGGTCTCTATCCCTTGTTTTAGTCTCCCACTAGAGAAATCATCTCCAGCCGGGCCTCTGAGCCCCTATTTTGGGGAGGCCTCCAAATTGTGGCCCGAAGCCTCTAGAAAGGAGGCCCTCCAAATTTAATAACCCCACTGGAGTTGAAAGCCTATAAATTTTTGTGGGCTGACCTCTAAAAGAAATATAGAAGCTCCAATTTAGGGGCCCGGCTGGAGATGCTTTAGGATCAGATTTTAGGAGGGCATGCAAAATAGGATCTCATTTACAATCCCCACTGGAGTTGGTTTTTTTGGCTCTCCCCTCCTAAAATTTAGAGTAGAGACTTGGATAGAGACATCCACTGGAGATGCTCTAAGATGGAGGGTCCTTGTGCCACTGAGGCATGGAGATACCGGCATGGTCAAAGATAAAGGGTCCTAGCGCAATGGCTTGTGCCACTGATGCACGGAGATACCGGCCACTCAGGGGCGAATCTCAACGCCTAAGGCCACTATCTGAGCGCCTAATCAACCCATGCGAGGGCAAAATACCGACTGTTCATACAGGCGAGGCAAAAATGCATGATTTACATGGAACCACATTATGTGGGAGTAGCCAAAGCTAACTAGTGCTATCGGTGTACTACCAATGCATTTGATAGATACAAAAATTGAGTTTATTTTTTGGTTTAAGCTTTAATATGTGAAATTATTTCTACAGGCCTGAAATTTGATAATTTTGTACATGGAAAACAAATAAAAAATTATAGAAAAAGGCACGCAAGAACTTTAAGTTTGATGCTCGGCAGGATGCTTGAGGCAATCAATCTCCAGAACAAATGAACAATCAAGCCCCCGATGCAAAGAATTGAACAAAAAGGTCCAATGCCTAGCGTCTAGGTGAAACTCAATAATGTTCCAATCTTGATAAACTTGGCTCTTTGCGTGAATTGATCTTCTCTTGTGGCAACACCTCCAAATCCTCCCGAGTTCTGTGGACTCTAAGTCGCCTTTGGAACCCAAACCTTGTTGAAGCCCCTCATAGTGATTATGATCTTCTTGGGTCCCCAAATAGGTTTGTTCCACCCCTTTCTTTGCTTGTTGATCAAGTCAGCCGCCACCTTATTATCTTTCTTCTCGAGTAAGTATGGTGTGTCATTTACTTTATCAACCTTCAAATAGGGCTTGGTGTTGGAAATAACTTTCTTCTTTTTTCTTCTCCTTTATTGTTCTTGCACTCATAGGATTTGTGGCATTCTTGTTGGCATGATTAGCAAGTCACGATTACACCCTTGTCAAGATTTTTCACCATCTTGGGACGGCTTTCTTGAGGAGGTTGTTCCTTGCTCTCTTCATTCTCTTGAACAATGAACTCATCACATGTTTCTACAACAACATTCTCAACACAAGTCTCATTGCAAAAGTGCGATCAAGACTCATGAATTAAATCAATGCAAGAGGTAGATGCATCCACTTTAGGTTTTCAACAATGGGTAGAATGGATGGAACATGAGAGAAATCTTTTTCTTGTTCAAGGATATTAATTTTATTTGCTAGCTCATTATTGTGATTCACTATAATTTCAAACTTTTTAACCAGTTCTTCATAATTGGATGATGAGCTAGCCAAATTTTCCTTAAGATTCTTGTTTTTAATTATAAGCATTTAAATTACGGGAGCATATCCTATGAAAACCAGATTCCTATGGAAACTATAGAAACTCTAGCCAGGACCACTGGATGCCCCATCCGATGACTAGGAAAAGTGGTGGGAGTTCTTTGCAAATTTATCCCACCTCTTTTTTCTAGTCATCGGATGGATATCTAGTGGTCTTTGGTGGAGTTTTCATAGTTTTCATATGAACCTAGTTTGCATATGATACACTCCCTTTAATTACGTACTCTTGAGTGCGTTAATTTTAACGAGCTCATGAATGGAAGGAGAGGATTCATCATCACTTACATCGCTATCACTATTAACATCACCGTTGGCTATGACGCATATGCACGATGAACTTGATGAAGCTTTTGTAAATGAGGGCTTTCTTGGCTTTTCATCCATGTCACCCTACTTGCGAAGCTAGTAAGTGCTTGTTTTCTTCCCCTCTCCTCTTTATCCTTCCTCTCTTGTTTGCGGGCTTTCTTCAACAGCTTTGCAAGGATTGGACATCCATCACGGAAGTGTTTCTTCTCACCATAATGAAAGCAACCATGTTTTCTTTGCTTCCTTCTATCATTGTTGAAGATCACATCCTTCATGGTGATTGGAACACCCTTGGAGTTGAGCCTCATTAACATCTCCATTTTCTTGATGGGTTGCTTGGATTCTTCATCAAAAGAGCTATCACTTTCTCGATCATCATCTTCTTCCTTCTCATCATCACTCTCTTCAATTGAACTTGATGACTCACTTGAGCTTGAGCTTGATTCTTGCTTATATGCTTTCTTCTTTTGCTTGAAATGAAGACATCATAGGACGATGGTTGTATATTTCTCTTTGGGAAGAACATTGATGATCTTTCTTAAGATGTCTTCATTTGTCACCTTGGTCAAACCTAAAGCATTTAGCTCATTGACAATAACATTTAATAATACATGTAATATGCTAATTCATTAGGCCACATCTCAAATTGATCAATCCTACGCGTAATCAAGTCATATTTTACTGAATTATATCACTTGTTCCATCATAAAGTTCTTTAAGCTTGGTCCAAATTTATTGTCACATTTTTCTTTATCATAGACTTGATTAAAAACCTCAATTCTTAGAGATTCAAGAAGTATGTTCAATGGCATTTGAGTTGTAGCTCCTTCTCATCGGCCTTGGTGGGGGTTTTTGGGCCGAGCGAGAGGTTTCATTGAAGATTTGTCACTCTCCAAACACCTAACCTTTTTGCTTCAAGAAAAATTGACATACGAATATGCCAATAGGGTTAGTTAGTGCCGTTAAAGTGTGGAGGCCTACCAATATCACTCCTACCCTCTTCGGATGTCATTTTGCTCGTTTAGCGGTGAAGCTAAAGGTCCAAATATGAGCCTCCGGTTCTGATGCAACTTGAAGGGACCATGACACCCTAAGAGGGGCGGGGGATGAATTAGGTGTTCTAAAAACTAAGGTTCTGATTTCACATTCAAAAACCTATTTCAAATTCTATTGAAATGTGCTCTAGGTTTTTCTATGCATTGTTATCTCCACCACTACAAAGTTTTGCACCCTAGGTCCAATTATATACTACCATGGCAAGTTTAGGAATGGTAAAAGCGGAATGTAGTGTAAGTATGAAATATAGAAGGTAAATGGTAGAGAATGCAAACCTCCATATGACAATTTTTATCAAGGTATCAGAAAGTTTACGACCTTTCCACTAGTCATCGTTGTTGGAGCCCCTCTTAAGCGAATGCTCGCACAATTGCATAAACTCCCTTGTCGAGTGACTTCGTGGGCGGCCACGAGACTTCCCCACAGGCAAGTGGATCTCTGCTCGCTCCTCTTCGATTCTCCTCACCACCTTCACTTGGTAGAGCTTCGGCCAACTAGCCGAGGGCCTCTCCTTCCTCTCACAATCACTAGTGACCACTCCACAAACGTGGTTGGAGGGTCTCACAAGACTACGAGCCCCGGATTTACAACACTTGGTGCATGCAAGCAACAGTAAACAAAGATGTGTGCAAACCTCACTAAACTCTAGGCTTATCACCTAATAGATGCGCTAAAAGTAATAAATTAGCACTAAACACTTTTGCTAATTGTGCTGATGTTCTAGTTAGCACTTTTGATGGATTGAGCACTTGAAAAATGTGCGGAACACTTCCCTCTATGCCCTCTATCTTTCCTGAGCTCAAGCACCCTTGAAATGGCTGTGGGATGGGGTATTTATAGCGCCAACCAAAGGAACTAGCTGTTACACAACCATTGCAAACTTTTTGGGCACCACCGACTATTTCGATGCCCCCTATATGTCACCACCTAAATAGTCGGTGGTTGCACACAGAGTGGCCTTCAAACGACCCTAGAAAAAGACTTCAACACCGACTATTTCGATGGTAGCACCAGCTAATTTGATGGTACCACAGACTATTACTCTGCTTCAGCATTATGACCGACTAATTCGATAGTGCACCACCGACTATTACTCTGCCTTATCCGCAACACTGTTTTGAGCACTATTTTGGTTATTTTTGTATCGTTTGTTCATTGATTTTCATCCCTTTTTTTGACGCTTTTGTAATAGATTAGGGAACATTTCCCATCATTTGCATGGATTTAAAAACATCCTTGGAACCTACAAAAAAAATCATCTTGCAAATCATGTTAGTCCAAATGGCTATGTTGTCAATCGATCGCCAACAAACAATGTCCTAAGGCCATTTTCCTTACATGTTCCATCCTATTCCATGTCATCCCATGATACAGACATTAGCGAGGATGACTTGCATTACGAGTATGTTTAGATTTGTGCCTAGATTGCCCTACCAAAAACCGTTTAAGGCGGGTTTTTAGTTTTTCTAGGCTTCTAGTGGTCTAACCTAGGAGGCCTAGTGACACTGACACCAGTGTAATTTAGGCACAAAGATTAAGTAATATATTTTTTTGTAACAAATTCCAAGTATGATACTTATACTACCTACTCCGACCTTAGAGCATCTCGAAGCGGCAATTTTATTTTTTTTCTAACTAAATAGAGATTTTGGAGAAAAAAATACCATCCAATAACCTCTTTGATTCGATATCCAAATATAGATATCCTTTATTCTGGATTTCTCGCTAGCTAAAGGTGGAGAGCGAGGATGAGGATGAGTCTCTATACTGTGCATTTGATACATAAAAGCTATTGGAGTTTAAAGTTTTTTACTTAATTAACTCTTCAAATGATAATTTAGAGAGTATATTTTTGAAAAGCTCTTGGAGATGTATAACTCTCTTGCACTGATCCTGAAGGAGGGCCTCACCATGTCATCGAGTTTGACATGCTTGAGCCTGCATGTAGTGAGCACATCCGTGTGGCTTGCCGTGCAGCCCGACATGAACTGCTCGGCCCAAGCTGAACACTGGGCTGCAAGGCTTCCTCATTGTGAGCTACAAACAATGGTGAGGTGCAACATGGATCTTCCGACGGAAGAGCCGAGCCAGGTGATGATGAAACTATTGTAAGGAATATGGCCCTAGGCCATTATTTTTTTATTTTTGCAAATGATTGATAACATAACCATTTGAACTGACAAATTGTCTAGAATATTCGTACATAATTTTCTAGGTCCCAAGGATACTTTGGAAGTCATCCAAATGCTTAAATGATTAATATTCAAATGATGGTCATTCAAATTGAAGCCATCCAAATTATGTGGAAAAGTATCCTTAGTCATATTCTAGGGCGTTCAAATGATGGCAAAGAAGATGGATAAAAGACCCATGAAGAAACAAGAAGAAGATTGCAAAGATAACAGAGTCACTGACTAATTCGGTGCTCTATGAGAAGACCCACTGAATCAATCGGTGGTGTACAAGACAGTGGGATGACCTCTCTCAGTGTGACTACCGACTAATTCGATGGGGTGAAATTGAGGCACCGAATCGGTCGGTCATTGTGGCTGGAACTCTCAGTTTGGCTCTGGTGGTGACTGATTCTATCGGTGGGGTTAAGATGAAGGGAAATGAATCAGTCGGTGCTAATGATGACTGAAGTTGAAGATCAACTCAGAGACCACCGATTCGTATGGTGGTGAAGAGGAGCAGGCACCGAATCAGTTGGTGGTTGAAAGTGGCCGACCTTTCAGTGGGATAGGGTTTCAATAGCCCTTTCAACGGCTAGCTGAGCTGGCATTGAATTAGTCGGTGGTACGCAGAAAGGTTACAATGGCTTGCAAATGCTAGTTCCTTGGCTTGGGGCTATAAATATGGGTACCCCCAACCATTTGAAGTGTGCTTGAGCTCAAGGAAGATATTGGCAAGTGTTTTACAATCTTATAAGTACTCAATTCACCAAAGTGCTAATTAAGAGATCAAGGCAATTAGCATAGTACTTAGTGCTAGTTTAGACCGTTTAGTGCATCTCTTAGGTGGTTAGCCTAGAGTTTAGTGAGGTTTGCATACCTCTTGCTCTAACAGGTGCTTGCACGCACCAAGTGTTGTAATCCGGGGCTTGTAGTCTTCCAAGATCCTCCAACCGCGTTTGTGGAGTGGCCGCCAGTGTTTGTGAGAGGGAGGAGAGGCCATTGGCTGTTTTGGCCGAAGCTCTACCAAGTGAAGACGGCGTGGAACATTTGGGGTGGGGCGAGCAAAGACCTAATTGCACGTGGGGAAGTCCCGTGGCCACCCACAAAGTTACTCGATCATGGAGTTTATGCCCTTGCACGGGCATTCCCTTGAGTGGGGCTCCAACAACGAGGACCATTGGAAAGCTTACGAGCTTTCAAATACCTTGGTAAAAATCATGGTGGCGGGAGTTTGCTCTTCTGTACCTCTTTACATTCCGATTTTATACTTGCACTACTTTTCATATTTACCTTTTCTAGACTTGCCATGCTAGTATATGATTGCAACTAGGTGTAAACCTTTGAAGCTGTAAAGATAACAACACATAGAAAACCTAGAGCACATTTGGATAGAAATTAAAATATATTTTCATATATGTAATTGGAGCCTTAGTTTTTAAAAAGACAGTAGTGCCCGTGGGCACTGGCTGAGGGGGAGGCGGCTGCCTCACCTTGCCTAATGAGCAGGTCCGCCGGGGATGGCAGATCTTGGTGCCACGACCCAAATTTTAAATGGGTGACCAACACATTCATCATCATCGATTCATAATTGAACATCATCACATAAATATTTGTATGAGTCTGAATTTATGAGTTGAGAAATGCTCCAATGACCCTTTATATGAAAACTAGCACGAATCTTGAAGCACAATAGATAATTAACTCATCAATTAGCAAAAAATCATCCAGTCCACGATCAAGTCCAGCCCTTTGACCAGACCAGACCAGACCAGACCAGACCAGACCAGACCAGCCCAGCCCATGAGTTAGTGCATGTTTCGCGTGTGTAGAAGGGGGCTGCTCAGTTTCTCCTCATGGATCAAATGACAGTTTAGCCTCTCCTAGCATACGAGCAATTTCAGCGTGTATGCAAAATTTTTGGCGTTTCTACAACGTAAATACATTCTGATCAGGGTTTGAGTCCAAAATGCAGGAGGTATAAAGATACGAGAAGCGGCAATGAACTAGGAAACAAATCCATTTCAAGCTGCACCTAGCAGAGTTAGGAGGACTGCAACTGATAGATTGAGTTGGGACGCAAAGAAATCAGCGTGCACGAGAGAAGAGGCCGCTGGCCCTGCCGCCTTCGTCGGCGAAATGGCCATGAATTCTAGTGATTTGAGGCCGCGAACAACTGATGAACGTTACCAATCTCTGCAATCTCCGTTCGTTGCATAGCGGCTGTTTCTGGCGAAGAAACGATCAGGATCAGTAGATCCGATCCTCACACGAAACACTACCAGCCATGTCAACAAGGGTTGGGACTGGATTGTGTTGGGATAAATCAAATAAACCAGTATCAAAATCTACTTTTGGATTTGTTCTGGTTTTCATAGAAAGGTCTACCGTAGCACTTCCTTATGAATTTTGGTGAAAATGCACTGTGAGGAAACATAAAAGGATGCTAGATAAAAATATTTGGAATTTTTCATTGAAGGCCACCTCCTCCCGATTGAGCTCGCCACCGGCCGAAATCCATCGCCCTATTCCGCATTCTGCAGTTTTTTCAATCTTCCACATTACATATTGCACTTCACATTCTGTATTTACTATTCCAAGAATTACAATGTGCAGTTTGTAGGGTTAGACCTACGGATGCAAAACTCTTATATGGTAGAGATATCAACACACAAAGCCTAGTCTATATATAGACAGATTTTGAAATATGCTTTTATGTGTAAATTGGATCATTAATTTTGACAACACCTGATTTACCTCTCATAGGGTATCACTTGGAAGCACGCAACGGTTAGAGATATGTCCATATCTAATTTTTATTTATAGCGTAAGGCATGAGGAGCATCGTCTCACGGCGCATTTATGGTACATAGTATGCTAATTGATATGCGGGTAGCAAGGTGTATATATCATACGTCCATTCATGGTGGACCCTTGTGGTATCCATTATGGCAAGGATCATAAGAAGGTGTAGCAGCGCATGTTTCAGATGCCTTCGCTTGTCCTGCAATCTCAGCATGCCCCTTTTCTCCAGCTGTCATCGGCCTCATCTCTCCAGTGCAATTGCTGAGGACAAGAAGCATGAGAACAGCACACAAAACAATCTTCATTGCTCTTGGCGACCTGATTAACCTGATAGAAACATACAAAGTACCTAGTAAGAAATCAATAATAATGGCACGATAATCAACCTGTATGATTTGGTCAATAATAATCTACAAATTATTGGTTAGACTATATCCTGTAACCTCATAGCATACAAAATTAAGCTATCATCGGCAGTATTTGTATGCTATGAGGTTACAGGATTAAGCTATCAATATATAAATATATAAGCTCACGCAACATTACTTTTATGAAGATATATAAATATTACAAAGAGAAGAATGATATTCCTACGTACTAGCTTCTGTGTCTTAAAATGAAAGAAACTATATTTGAATTAACCGAAGAAAACATAGCTGTCGCTGTATATTGTATCCTGATGCATACCAGAGTTACTTGAGTTGCTTCGCTAGCTATGATATTTGCTTTGGCTGATCTATGCGTTCATTTCTGGCGCACAATTTATAGAAGGTGTAGTAGTACCGTTTGAGTCATGCTTTCTGACGTATTCCTTGTTCGTAGTCCAGTAAATTAGCACGATATGCAATTAGGGATAACACATTATCTCATGGACTCGAAATGACCCATGTGATCAATTCTTGTCTGCCCTCAAGAGTGGAATCATGATGCTTGAGTCAGTTTACTGTGAATTTGCAAGATGATGCAAATGAGCAATATTTTTGCAATACTAAATTATGAGATCTTAACGCTCCTGCTGAACTATTGATTGGGGAAAAAATTGCAAGTAGACCACTTATTTGGAACGAAAGATATATAAAAAATAAATATTTGTATTCTCACAAGGATCATCTAATTTGTACCCAAGTTTCAAAGCGAGTACCTAGATTTTGAACTTTATTTTTTCCCAATAATTTAGATCGTGTGAATTTCGTATGAAGTACCACTCCTGTCCATAAATACAAGGGACTTCAAGATTTTAAGAATATTTTTAGCTAGATTGCAAGATAGACTGGTTGCTATCAGCGCAAGTGTTGGATTATAAATGAAAAACAATTTAGTTTAGTTGGGAGGCCTAGGTACTCAATATCCATTGTATTTGTGGAAAGTTTTTAACCTCACGATTCCTTACATTTGTAGGTGGATGGAGTGGAGGTTTGCTATCCATGTCGTGAAAGATAGAAAAACGATCCATCTTTGAAGTCCACTTTGGCCAAATTATCCGTTAAGCTTCTGCAAACATGTTCAACATTTTGATAGGATTAATTCAACACTTTCCATAAAAATGTTCAATATTCGGTGTTCAGAATTTTAAATTGTAAAGATGAAATATTGAAATTAGAAGCACGAAATTTTGAAATATAAAATTTGAAATGTTGAGTGGCGAGCTTCTTCTATAGTGAGCTAGGTGGCACGAGTAGGAGAGTGAGAGGAGGGGAGAGAGGAAGCTTGAGTTTGGTGTGGATTTAAAGGCTGCGGTAGTTTGCATGAATCTCAAACACTGGAAGGCAGGGAAGATGGATAGGAATTCCGGATGGAGTAGAAACAACTAGTGGCATCCTACATTTGTGGAGGCGTGACTTGCAGATCCACAAACCCTATACGTGACATCCTCTTTCATAGTCATCTTGCGCATCCGAATCAGTTCATTGGAAAACATTTATTTTTGAACATGAAACTATTGCCAAAATGTCGTTTTTGGCCGTCGAACTTAAAAGCCGGGTATCTTGGACCATGAGAGTACCAAAACCATAGAAAATTGACCATCTATATAATTTAAAATGTGGTTTTGCATATATGTATATATATATATAGTTTTAAAACTAGTAAAATATGGTTTAATCCTTACAAATTTATATAATTAAACAGGTGGTTTTGCATATGAAATGACCTTTAGCCTAGTGGTTAGAGCATCTGAGTAGCACCTATCAGACCCAAGTTCGACTCCATGTGGGAGCAAAACTGGGTTTGGAGTAAAAGAAAATTATGTAAAAAATAGATTGGGGCTTCTTCTACTGACTTCGGTAAATAAAAAACTAATTCGGTCTATCCCTACAAAATATTAACATGTAAGTGAAATGGCCTCTAGCCTAGTGGTTAGAGCACCGAGTAGCATCTAGTAGACCCAGGTTTGATTCCCTGTGGGAGCGATGGGTCTTGAATAAAGAAAAATATGCAGAAAAAAGGTTGGGGTTTCCCCTACTAACTTCCATAAAAAAATATTAACATGTAATCTGCCTCTTCAGGCCCAATAAAAAGTTATTCAAATATTATTTACTATTTTTTCTAGTGTTTTATTCATTGTATTGGTGACCATTGTAGATTAGGAGATTGATCAAAAAGATTCATGCTGAGGATATTTTCCACTGATTTCATATTTTTCTTATTTAGAAGTAATTAATGCAGTCATATTATAATATTTCTTTTACAAAATAGACATTTAAGCAAAAGCACCTTAAAAGCTAGATATATTGCCAATGCTGTCCTGTCTTCATTGTTTAATGGTCAAAGTTATCTGTTTCTCAAGTTCGTGTTAGTGATTTCCCAAGAGGTAATCATGGTGATTTGAATTAAAGATCCAAAAAGGAAACTGATCCATGAGGAGTTTAGGGTACTACTGGTCCTACAAGGTGGGATCCCATTGACATGCTCTTTAAATTTGTGCAAAGGGACCTAAGGGAAGTCATTCAACCACGCCTCAAACCCTAGCTGTCATCTCCGCTTGGCCTAGTACCAAAACCCTAGCTGGGCGCACGGTGCTAGCACACAACGTAATTCCACTCCCATACGTGTGGACTCCATGGAGGCATTGTGGCTGTGCTGATCGGCTAAGTACATAGAGATCAATTCGTGGGATGAGATCGGCTACTTCCTTTACAATGATGCACGGTTATGTTGGATTATGACTACTTCAACTATTCTTCCACTGTGCTACACGTCTAGTGGTAACAATTAATGTCCTTCTGATCTACCATTGGCCCGACTCCAATATGTATGATAGCTTCGATTGGTGTGGAGAACTCAATGTTGACAATTCAAAATTCTAATTAGTAACGATTCGAACCCTGCAACCATTACACCATTGCTTCATTGGTTATCTACCAAGCTCAACTCGATTGACATCGCCATGAAGGCTTTCCTTGCAAGTGAATCAAAGAACAGAAGTAAGAAAGTGAAAACACATTATCTAAAATTGGATGTATATGAAGTGGATCTGAGTGAAAGGTTCAAGCTCTCAACTCAAAACGACTAATCGCCACAATCGAGAAGAACAAGAACAAGAAGAGTGGTTCTCAATCATATTAAAAGAACTTGCTTGTCACCACTATTGCAATGAACAATATCTATTTCTCAATGGAAATAGCTACTGAGTTTATATCAAAAGAAATGAGCTAGGGTTGGGTGCTACAGGAAAGAGGAGCCTGTTGATAACCATTGAATCACGCCTTGACCATCAACTTCTTGGGAATAAAATGAAGCTTTGCACTATGTTCGATACATATTTTATTAATCTAAGTTCCACATGTTTTGAATGACTTGTGAATATAGGAGAAGAATGCACAAAATTGATAAAAAATGGGCACAGACCTAGGTCGACGGACGTCCCTTAGGTTGGCTTTGTACCTGCTCCAACTTCCACGACACTGATAGGGTGAGAAAAAGGACGCTTATCCCTTGAGCGATGCATTTGAAAACTGTTAGATCACATGGACTGAAAGACATCAACCATGGATTAAAGGGACCACACTCGGGACAAACACATTCCATCTCCACCAAACCACCTCATGGGTGAGTACTCTTGAGTGTCCAAAGCTAAGATGGAGGAATTGATGCCTTGTCCCAGGCTGTCTGGCCCCACCTAGGCCAACCGACCTCCACTTCCATAGCATAGACAAGAAACCCCCTAAAGTTGTTGAGGTAACCTCCATCCAGAGGCCATCCAAGCCGAAGATGTAAAAGGTGATGGAAATCAATGGCCAGTGGGCCTCCCTAATGTCATCTGTCCCTACTTTATCGTCAACCATCCAACCACTTCAATGAAATTCCTATAGGAATCTTCACACCATAAATTTTGTGCACCATCACTTGTAAATACACACAAAAGGAGCTCTCTTCCACTCTTTCATTTTCAATAGTTTTATTTAGAGCTAGAGTCGAGTTGAGGTTGTTTCGAGATTCTAGATTTGTTATTGGATGCCTTCTTGTACCTTTCCCTTTGATATTTTATCAATATAGGTATCTTCTTGACTTATCCAGCCAGCTTTACTTTTCACATTCATTTATATTCCAAGTTATCTTTTGTCTAGAAGTATTTTCTTTAGCCCTTGTTTATTGGGATCTTACCTTATGAGTATTCTCGCTTAGACTAGGGAGCTCAATTTCTGTAGGTTGAGGAGGATTTATCTTAAAGGCTTCAAGAAAACTCCAAACACCGAGTACAAACATGGTGTCTGGCTTAGTGCTAGCTTGAAGTGTGTTTCACCAATGGAATGGTGTGGTAGGTGGTGACATCCCTGACCATCCCTTGTAGTCCATCAAGTTTAGGTGCTTTCATGGAAGTAGTTACATGCTGCCACCGGACTCCCTTCTTACCCCTTTCCGAGTCCTTCCTCTTACACCGCCGAGGCTCTATTTTCCCAATATCTAGTTTGAAGCAAGGTCTAGTAGCGAGCCTTTTTTCTTAGTTTAGAAGTGTTTAGGAGTCTATCTTGCTCATATTTCTTGCAGCTACTTACTGCCACTAAGTTAGTGGCTGATATTACTAGTAAAGCATATAATTCAATCCTTCGATTACCATATTGTTTCCTTGAGGAAATTTAGGATGCCTTTGAATACTCCAAAGCTACGTGCAGTTGTTGGTGTCAGTTAGCATATAATTCAATCCTTCGATTACCATATTGTTTCCTTGAGGAAATTTAGGATGCCTTTGAATACTCCAAAGCTACGTGCAGTTGCTGGTGTCAACTGACACCAACAACTTTTAACTAATATCCCTTTTTATTTCACTGTTCAAACATTGTTGATAACAATGACTCGGTTAAACCTTAGAGGTGACAACGTCAATTCTCAAGGCTGGCTTCACCCCTACTCCAAGGTGAAGTACTACAATGGTAATTCTATATGCTTGTAGAACATATATTCTGTTGGGCATAATAAATACCACAACGCCCTCAACACGGGCTTAAGGCCCAGTACGATACAAAGCCCGGCACATACCAAAATTGGTGATGCAACACATTGTTGTGGTCACATTGAGTTATCCATGGCGCTTCTGGATCTCAGACCAGAACCAAAATAAATCTTTTGTCATTAGCTTTCCTATCAATGGAACATCTCGTTTTGATGTCGTGTGAGGGAGATAACACCGATTCCATCTTGGGTGCTCTACTGATTCTGAACCAAACTCAAAGTCCATGTTTATGATGATTTGTATCTTGGCTAAGGGCATGACTTGTGAGTCCACTATTGTGATGTCCTAATTAGTAGAGGCATTTTCAGGAGTGGGTGAAAGGATCTAGATACCTAAGAGGGGGGGGGGGTGAATTAGGCTTCTATAAAAATTAAAGCAATAAAACATTCCTATGCAATAAGCCAATTCACCCCATGTGCCTACAAGTGTAGTTTGTGCCTAGCTAGTGTTGAAAGGAGTTAAGCAACCTAGTTCCAATCCTACTCTATCATGGCAATTCTAGGAATAGAAATGCGGAAAGTAGACTTGCTCAAATTAAAGAGAAGAGTAGGAAGCCGATTTTTCCCGAGGTATCGAGGAGTCGGCAACTCCCCCTAGTCCTCGTTGGAGCACCCGCGCAAGGGTATAGCTCCCCCTTGATCCGCGCAAGGATCAAGTGCTCTCGTAGGGGATATCCATTTCCCACTCCGGGACGGCGGATTCCAAACCGTGTACACCTTCTTGGGGCTTCATACAATCTCCACGTGAGCTCCCAGGAACAACACCACCAAGCCGTCTAGGTGATGCCGAATCACCAAGAGTAACAAGCCAAAGATCTTCACTTGACCTAGACTAGACCAAGAGCTAGATGGATGCACACTTGCTACTCCCAAGCACTAAAGAGAGTCCTTAATCTTCTCAAGATCAAGAACACCAATGATTCCAAGTGCCTCTCTTGCCCTCAAACACTTCCCAACAGCAGCTGGATGAACAGTGAAAACGTGTGGCAAGAGAGTCTCCAAGGTATGAGTGAAGGGGTATAAATAGCCCCCACTCAAAAATCCAACCGTTATACAAAGCGCAGAGCCGTCGACTAATTCGATGGTGACACCGTCGAATCAGTCGACGCTTGCTTTCCATTCAAACTTTGAACAGTGTAACGGCTAGTTACCTCACCGACTAATTCGATGCAACAACCATCGAATCAGTCGATGCTACCCAGAGTCATGCGCCACATGATCTTCACAAAGATCAGAGACCATCGACTAATTTGATGCCGCAGCCGTCGAATCAGTCGATGCTACACAGAACCATGTACTCTGGGGTCTTCATGTCTTCGAGCACCGTCGACTAATTCGATGGGGAAACCGTCGAATCAGTCGACGCTACACAGAACACCACACCACCAACTGAGTGGAAACTGAGGGCCGTCGACTAATTCGATGGAGGGACCGTCGAATCAGTCGACGTGACTCAGAGAACTGTGCCAGTGACTGTGTAAGAAAACCAGAGGCCATCGACTGATTCGATGATGCCTCAGCACCTCATCGAATAAGTCGATGCCTCTGAGTTTTGTGCAGTCTTCTTCTCTTTCGAGATCGAAACTCGTCCAATTCGACTTCTTTGAGTTTCTTAACTTCTCAAGGGCTTCAATGCAGATACCTAGTACTAGATTTCACAAGTGTGCACCACACCTAACCTCTAGTCTTGCCTAGGTCAAGCTAACAACCCTCGACCCCCCTTAGTAGTACGGCCAAAGGAAAACAAAGACCTAAACTACTCTAAGTGCCTCTCATCATCCCAACGGCACTTAGAACTAGCTTATCCTTAATCTTCGATCATATCCTTTGCACCAATACAATCATTCGCGAATGATGGGGGCCAAGAATACCGTGAAAGCCCATCATTGCACTAACTTAAACTTTGCCTCTGCAAAACACTTGTTAGTAGCAATGATTATGTTGTCATTAATCGCCAAAACCGAATTAGGGGCCTAGATGCTCTTTCAATCTCCCCCTTTTTGGTGATTGATGACAACACAACCTCTGAAAGGATATGAGAGAAGTAAAAAGAGGTAAAAGACGATGGATAAACTTGAATTGCATGAACTATTAAAGGATAGCGGAAGCAAAGCACATAGTTCATTCAATACAAGATGAGCACTCTAGCATAAGAATAGATAAATATGAGCAAGAGTGCACATTAGATGTGAGAGACATGACATGAGATATATATATAACCAAAAGCACATGTCAAACACAGAGTTTAGGATAGCATAGAATACCTCAAGAGCATCATACATATAAACAAGTGCACAAAAGAAATATGATGCATGAGTTCACACAAAGATCCAAAATACTATGCTACCCAAGCTCCCCCTATCTCTCATATCGTACTCTCTCCCCCCTTGGCACCAAACACCAAAAGACTAAGCGTCGGAGGGCGGAGGAGTGCTCGCAGGCGGGTCCTGAGACGAGGAAGGAGCTGAAGTCGAGGCTGACTGCTGGAGTCTAGACACAGAACGCAGCTGAGTTCGATGAGCCTCTCGGATACGATCAACTGGCACGGTCGAGGTCGGCGCGGACGGAGTAGGAACACCAGTGATCTCTGAGTAAGACGCCTCAAGGTGACTGGACTCTGTAGTAGTGATCGGAGCAGTCTCTGTCATCACAGCAGTCACAGGAGGCGAACTCACAAACTGACTCACAAAGGCTGACGTCGGAGACTGGAAAGCTGTGGAAATCTCAGGCATAGGAGTCTCGGAAGTCATAGGAGCTGGCCGTAACGGACTCGGAGGACGTAGAGGACTGAACTGAGCCATGGGACGTAGCGGACTGAAAGCAGGAAGTGGTGGTGGAGCTAGCGACCCAGGCACAGTCTGACCAAGCTGAGGAGGAGTCGGGTATCCGGCCATAGGGACTGCGGGCAGAGGCACCTGAGGAGGCTGAACACCGGTAGCCTGGTATAGATACTAAAGCTGGAACTAGAACATCTCAGACTGCCGACACTGCTGCTCAACAAGAAACTGAAATCGCTCCTCTTCACGCTGCTCACGCTGCTCTGCTCGGGCGTTGGTAGCGATAAGAGACTCAACAAGCAGGCGAACTGTAGCAGTAAGCTGACTGAGCTCAGACGAGGCCGCAGGAGCAGGGGAAGGCCCTGCTGGAGCACCGGAAGGACCCTCAGAATCTGGAGGAGCAGAGCCGGAACCACCTGCCTCTGCATCATGAGCCCGTGGTGGCATCGGAGGTACTGGAACATATTCTTCATCCGTAGACTCATCCTCTGAACTGGGAATGGTCTGAACGCCCTCAAGACCTGCCTCCTGCTTAGCTTTCCTCAACTCCTCATCCTGAGCTGCAAACTCTTCTTTCTGCTCAAGAGTGAACTGCTGCTGGGCAGCTACTAGAGCTCTCTGGCCGCGACGCTTGTCTCCAATCTTGGCTGGCCTGTAATCAGGGAAGGTGGTCTTTAACTGGGACCACTGCTCGACTGAGCTCATGAAGAGATCCGCTCCTGCTTCCCTATTGTGATGACCAATGCTGCTAGTCAGAATGTAAGAAATGATGTGAGCGTATGGCATGAAGCGACCCATCCGAATACTGTCAGTGATCACATCCTCTATCTCATAGAGGAGAAAGTCAACCAGATCAAACTGCTGCTGCCTGAGTATATATGAAAGAGTCCACTGCTGCAGTGCTGTAATGCCATCTCTGTTGCCTGTCCTGGGTAAAATGGTACGACGAAGAAGCTCAACGAGTAGGCTGCCAACAGGTGTCAAGTCTGCTGGGTGACGCTCTGACGGTGCTGTGAACGGAGGCCTGAAAGCTGGGGAGACCATCTCATAGTCGGGTGTGCGAATCCCTGCAGACCGAGGACGGCGAGGGGGCTCGGCACCAGGATATGCGAGCTCATGGAGTCTGGTCTCAACAGTTGGCGAGCGAAGGATCATCTCAAGGTCTGCACACTCAATCTGGATGTCTCTGCCTCTGAACATACACCTGATGTACTCATGATCTGGATCAACCCAAACTGAAGCATAGAACACCCAAACAACACCCTCATCGTAGTGTCCAGATAGAGTCAGTACAAACTGAAGACCTGGATGGTGAGCAAACAACTGACGTAACTCATCCTCAGTCATATCAATAGCCCTGGTCAGTAAAGAAGTCACCATCCGTCTGTGAGGGAATAGAGTCATCCTCGAGCGGGTGTAGGCCTGATGGAACTTCTGTTGACGTGAAGTCCAGAAGAGACTACCTCTCTTTATGGGACGAACAGGAGGATACCAGCGCTCCAAGCTCCTAATCCTGAGACGCCAGATCTTTGTGGTGGAAGCTTTGAGTAACTCCTCGACATCTGGCTCAGACTCAGAACTCGAGCTTTCATCCTCAGTAGCTTCTTCTTCTTCTGGGCTTGCGAGTGCGTCGAGTGACTGTCTTCTTGGAATGACCAGAAGCAGTACTAGCTGGAGCCTCAGAGGTACTGGCAGGCACTGTAGAGCTGGCAGGAGTGTCTGTGGCACTGACAGGAAAGGTAACAAGGGGCTCTGTCACCTGAGGAGCCCGTGGAGCGCGAACCTGAGCATGAGTCCTCCCAGACCGACGAAGAGGAGCCGGTGCAGGACCCTCTGGAGCAGCCGGTGACCCTGACTGATCAACAATACGAAACTGGCTAGCCGGTTGAGCTCTCCCTCACTCAATATCCTCATGAGCATGAGCAACCCTGAGGACAGTCTGCCACTCTTGAGATAGACCTGAGGCAATCCGACGCTTCTTGGGCTGCTGCTTGGCAACTTTCTTGCCTTTGGCCTTGTCTCTGGCTGGATCTGAAGGAGGTCTATCATCACCACCTGCACCACTGCTAGATCCCACAACACGAGTCATACTGCCAGGAAACCGCAGCAAACAAGAATCCCAACACTGTGTCAAAAACCTCGACAAGGCTTTGCCTTGCTGTCCAGAGAAAGAACCCGAGGCTTTGCCTCAAGCACTGCCACTGCAATATACTGCTGTTACTGCCACTGACACACTATCACAGACCCTGTCTCAACAACCACACCTGCTCGCAAAAAGAAAATATATATAGGGTATAACTAGTTAGAAAGAGATCCTAGGAAGCATGAATTAGATAAGAGTTTAGAAACACGACTATCCTAAGATATGATTGAAATGTAGCTCTCATTAATTCGGATAAATTATATGAGTTATAATCATCTAGAGATAATGAGAGCAAAATATTTCTTTAGCTCTAATTGTGTCATAAGACAGGAATATGAATGAAATTCTACTCATGAACACAAAGAGCATAGGCAAGGTGCATAGGGCAAGATTTTAGTCTGAATTTCATGAATTTTCAAAATTTTAGTTCATAATTTCCTCTCTCTAGGGTTAGGGATTCAAAAGAGAGAGAGAGGGGGAAAGGAGTTAGAGAAGCACCTTGCTTGGAATGGAGGGAGTGGAGAGAGGGCCATGAGCTCGAGGGGGAGTCCACAACGTCGGCGGGAAGAGCGGTTGACGGCGGCGTGGACTGGTGGCGGCGCTGGATGGTGGCGGCGCTAGGGTTTGGGGGTGAAGCCCCCGGTGAGGCACGAGCTTGAGGTGTGGAGCTTAGGCGACTACGCGTGGAGGAGCATCTGAGGCAGCGGCACACGGCGGAGGACAGCAGGCGGCGGCGCTGGCGGCGGAGGATGCGCGGGTGCGGGAGACTGGAGGAGGAAGGGATGTCTGACGGGTGGGTCCCCCCAACGCAGTAGCCAAAAGATTAAAAAAAGAAACTGACGGTCTAGATTCATTGGATTTGAATCAACGGCTCAGATTGCGACGATTTGATGAAGCATCGACTAATTCGATGCTAGATGAAACTGGCGTCGAAATAGTCGACGGTCACCAAAGCCGAGCGCACAGCAAAAGGACGGCCGTCGATTGGTTCGACGCTAGGAGGAGACAGCCGTCGAATTAGTCGATGGCGACGACTGATTCGACACTGTGAAGAATGAAAGCGTCGACGCCCCTGCGACAAGGATTTTTCAAGGAGTTTTTCGCGGAATTTTCTTGTCTCAAGTCCATGGATCCAAAGAGAGGCAAATAAATATGATTCTTGGACAGAGACAAGCGAATCTCTCTCAAACCCTCATGTTTCAAGATAGTTTCATATATGGCCAAGTGGCTTAACATAGTTTTGAAATTGAAAACCAAAGCCAAAGCACCGGAGGACACCAACACCTAGACAGAGCACAAGGGATGATGAAAGCAGTCCATGTTCCCCCTAAATGTATGCCACAACCAAATGCCAACAAAACGACTAAGAGAACACAATGCAAGATGCATGCAAATGCATTGACAAGAATTTAAAGCTAGAATTTAAATCTATCTTGCCAAGTTTGAACCCTTTGTAAGCTTACTCATGGCTTTCACCACTATCTTCCAAAGGTTAGACAAGCTCCTAATGCATATGAGATATACTACACATGATATGCAAAGACAAGTCTAACAACTAATTTTTTTGTGTTTTTCAGGCATATCTATATACAAACAACATAGAGCATTCTAGGTGAAATTGGAGAAGTCAACCACATTAAGCTCATTCCGCAAGTTGCAAAACCTATTTTCATCCAAAGGCTTTGTGAAGATATCCGCCAATTGATCATCCGTCCTTACACCATGCAAAGATATATCATCCTTAGCTATATGATCTCTAATAAAGTGGTGATGGATATCTATGTGCTTGGTACGTGAGTGTTGGACGGGGTTGTTTGCAAGCTTTACCGCACTCTCATTGTCACAAAGCAAGGGTACACTCCTAAGAACTAGGCCATAGTCTAGGAGTGTTTGAGTCATGTAAAGCATTTGTGCACAACAAGAGCCGGCGGCAATGTACTCGGCCTTGGTGGTTGAAAGAGCCACACTTTTTTGTTTTTTGGAGGACCAAGAGACTAGCGACCTACCAAGCAATTGGCACCCGCCGGAAGTGCTTTTCCTATCCACTTTGCAACCCGCATAATCCGCATCGGAATAGCCAACGAGTTCAAAGTGTGCTCCTTTGGGATACCAAAGGCCAATGCTTGGTCAAAATTTGAGATATCTAAAGATCCTTTTCACGGCCTTAATGTGTGCTTCTTTGGGATTGGCTTGAAAGCGAGCACACATACATACACTAAACATGATGTCGGGCCTAGATGCGGTAAGGTAAAGTAGACTACCAATCATAGAACGATAAAGAGTTTGGTCTACCGGTTTACCTCCCTCATCAAGGTCGAGATGCCCATTAGTTGCCATGGGGGTCTTGATGGGCTTGCAATCTTCCATCTTGAAGCGCTTGAGAAGGTCCTTGGTATATTTCTCTTGACATATAAAGGTGCCTTCTTCAAGTTGCTTGATTTGAAATCCAAGGAAGGATGTAAGTTCACCAATCATTGACATCTCAAACTCCCTTGACATCATTTCAGCAAATTTCTGGCATATCTCTTCATTTGTTGAGCCGAATATGATGTCATCCACATAGACTTGGCAAATAAAGAGCTCGCCATTCTCCTTCTTGGTGAAGAGTGTAGTATCAACCTTCCCAATCTTGTATCCCTGGCAATGAGAAAATCCCGGAGACGCTCATACCAAGCCCTTGGAGCTTGTTTGAGTCCATAGAGTGCCTTAGATAGCTTGAACACATGATTGGAGTTGTATGGATCTTCAAAGCCCGGTGGTTGTTCTACATATACTTCTTCATTGATGTACCCATTGAGGAATGCACTCTTGACGTCCATTTGGTAGAGTTTCATATCATGACAAGAGGCATAAGCAAGGAGAATGCGGATTGCCTCTAGTCTAGCCACCGGAGCAAAAGTCTCTCCAAAGTCAAGTCCTTCAATTTGAGAGAACCCCTTTGCAACCAATCTTGCCTTGTTCCTTACAACATTCCCTTGGTCATCTTGCTTGTTTCTAAACACCCACTTAGTACCAATCACTCTAGCACCACTTGGCCTCTCCACCAAAGTCCATACATCATTCCGGGTGAAGTTATTTAGTTCTTCATGCATTGCATTCACCCAATTTGGATCAATCAAGGCTTCTTCAACTTTGGATGGCTCCTTCTTTGAGACAAAGGAGAAGCACTCACAAAACATTGCTTGTTGATTCTTTGATCTTGTCATGATTCCTTTGGTGGGGCTTCCAATGATGAGATCTTTGGGATGAGCTTGAATTCTTGGATTGTGTCTTCTAGGTGGTTGTTCTTGAGGAGCCCTTGGAGCATCAACATTTTGAGCTTGAGCCTCTACTTCTTCTTGTGGAATATGAACATCTTCATGAGGAAGTGGTGTGTCATCTTCATCATTCTTGCTTTCATCCACATCCACTTGAGGCACCATAGAGGAAGAAGATGGTTGATTAATAGCTTGCACTTTATCATCATCTTCCTTTGGCTTGATGACTCCAACTTGCATGTTCTTCATCGCCTCCCTCAAGGGTTCACCACCTACATCATCAAAATTTTCAATTTCTCCTTGGGAGCCATTAGATTCATCAAACTCCACGTCATATGTTTCTTCAACTAAGCCGGTGGCCAAGTTGAATACTCTATATGCCTTGGACTTCAATAAGTAACCAAGAAGAAAGCCAATATCACAACGTTTTTGAAACTTCCCTAGATGTTGGCGCTTCTTGTAGATGTAGCATTTGCAACCGAACACCCGAAAGTAAGAGATATTGGGCTTCCTCCCAACGAGCAACTCATATGGCGTCTTCTTCAAGAGGCGATGAGGAAAGAGCCTATTTGATGCATAGCATGCGGTGTTGATTGCCTTGGCCCAAAACTTCTCATGTGTATCATATTCATCCAACATAGTTCTAGCCAAGGTAATCAAGGTTCTATTCTTCCTCTCCACTACTCCATTTTGTTGAGGTGTGTAAGTTGCAGAGAACTCATGCTTGATTCCAATCTCATCACAATATGCTTCAATATTGGAGTTGGCAAACTCGGTACCATTGTCACTTCTAATCTTTACCAAGGTTACTTGATATTCATTTTGGGCTTTCTTGGCAAACTTCTTGAATACCTTTGCAACTTCGGACTTGTCATGAAGAAAGAATACCCAAGTGTATCTAGAGAAATCATCCACTACCACAAGACAATAGAGATTCCCACCAATGCTAGCATAAGTTGTTGGCCCAAACAAATCCATGTGAAGAAGCTCTAGAGGTCTTGATGTAGATACATAAGCTTTGGTTGAATGTGTGTTTGCTACTTGTTTGCCGGGTTGACATGCACTACACAATTTGTCCTTCTCAAACTTGATATCCTTCAAGCCCACAACCAAATCTTTCTTCACTAGCTTCTTGAGAGTACCCATACCAACATGTGCAAGTCTTCTATGCCACAACCAACCCTTAGAAGCCTTGGAGAATAAGCAAGTGCACAAGCTTGTTTCATTTAAGTTGAAGTCAACAAGATAGAGATTGTTGTATCTAAAGCCCTTGAAGATTTCTTCATCACTTTCCTTCTTTGTGACAACTAATCCCTCATCGGTGAATATACACTTGTAGCCCAAATCACACAATTGACCAACAGACAAGAGATTGAAGCTCAAAGTATCAACTAGTAGCACATTGGAGATGGAGTGATCATTTGAGATATCAATCTTGTCAATCCCTTCAACCTTGCCCTTAGAGTTGTCACCAAATGTAATCTTCTCATGACTTGCACTCTCTTCTAGTGAGGTGAACATCCGGGGATCACCGGTCATATGTTGAGTACATCCACTATCCATAACCCAATGGTGTCCACCGGTCTTGTAGTTCACCTACACCAACAAACTAAATCAAGCTTGAGGTTTAGCTACCCAAACCTTTGAGAAAGTTCGGAAGCTAGAGGTTGATGATGATACAAAGTTTGACTTGTGTGGTTCACTCAATTTTGTGACAAGAATCTTGGGCACCCAAATTTGCTTAGGCCTAGTTGAATCCTTAGGTCCAAAGAATCTCACTACCACCTTCCCACTTGATATCTTGGACACACCATAATGAGCATTGAATGCCTTGGGTCTCAAATGATCTTTCATTTTTGGAGGAGGAGGAGTATTGCATTCATGAGAAAAGTGACCCTAATGTTGACACTCGGTGCAATACTTGATCTTGGGCTTGTAAGACTTGGGTTGAGGTATCTTGTTCTTAGCTTCAACAATCTTGGTGGACAAATACCCAAGCCCTTGAGTGTTATAGTCGATTGCTCTATCGGACAACATCTTGCCAAAGAGTTGATTGCCATTTGTGAGGGTGTTGTAACCGGACTTGAGATCATTCACTTGTTGCTTGAGCCTATGAATCTCACTCATGGCATGCTTGTTCTTGACTTGAAGGTCCACATAGTCTTTGCCAAGTATGCCATTTGGTGACACACCCAACACAAACTTGCCCTTGCATGTTGCACAACTCTTGATTGAATTATTATTGCTAGAGCCTTCACCTTGGTTTGAGTGACTAGCCTCCATTGGGGGATTAGGCGAATCACTCATAGTTTCATCATTTGCCTTCATTGAGGGATTAGGCGAAAACTCAAGCAAATCATCACATTGAATTCCACAATCAACTTGCCCCATGCTTTCCTCAAGAAGATCATCACATTGAATACCACAATTGACTTTCACAATCTTCTCCTCAATCACTTTCTCACTTGATAACACATCAAACTTTTCTTCAAGCAACTTGTGGTGGGTAGTGAGCTCTTGGAACTTGATTTTCAACTCATCATGATCACTAGCAAGCTTAACATGCTCAAGTTTTATCTCTATGTTCTTAGCTTCTAAATCATCATATTTTGCAACTAGTTTTGCCTTCCTTTGCTCAAGCCTATCAATTTTTTCATTTGATTCTCTAATGATGCTAGTATATTGTTTAAGATAAGCAACTAGATCATCATAAGAGGGCTCATCATCATCATCACTATCGCTATCACTATCACTTGCATCTTCATGTTGGGAAGGCTTTCTCACCTTGTTATCACCCTTTGCCATAAGGCAAAAATGTTTTCTTGACTTGGAGCTTGAGCAAGGCGGTGGAGCGATGGAAGCACCATTGCAAGACCGGCAACTCCTTCATCTTCACTTTCATTTGATGAGTTGCATGAGGTGTCGTCGTCGGTGATCCACTCCCCAATATAAGCTCTTCCTTGCTTCTTCTTGGTAGGTGTGGAAGACTTCTTCTTGTTGCCATCTTTCTTGCTCTTGAAGTTCTTCTTCTTGTAGTCACCATCATCATCACTCTCCTCCTTCTTGTAGTTCTTCTTCTTTCTTTTGTCGGGGAGAGGACATTGATGTGCAAGATGGCCGAGCTCACCACAATTATAGCAATCCCTATCCTTGATGGACTTCTTCTTGATAGAGAATTTCTTGATCTTGTGGTTGAAGTCAATTCTTTTCTTGTCAAGCTTCCGAAGCATCTTGGTGGTCTTTCTCACAAGGAGGGCAACTTCATCGAGCTCCTCACTCTTGCCGTCATCATCATCTTCACTTGACTCCTCAACAATCACCTTCTTCATCTTCTTATCTTTGCTAGCCTTGAAAGCAATGTCTTGCTTGATGGAGGAAGATGAGTCTTCATACTTCTCATATTCTTTTGTGTAGCCCATGTAATCTTCATGGCCCTTGATCTTCCCCAACATCTTGGTAATAGTGTGAGAGTTGAGATCATCATAGAAGTAGACAGTGACGATGCCGGAGTACTTGTCACTTGGAAGAGCACTTAAGAATCTTCTCTTGACTTCAAGCTCCTCCATCTTGGTGACATCAAGTTCATTCAACTCCTCTACAAGAGCATACAAACGTGAGTACATGGTACGAGCACATTCATTAGGAAATTTCTTGAAAGCATTAATTTTATCCATAATGACTTTGTGTCTCTCCTCTCTCTCATCCTTAGAACCCATGTGAATCTCAACAAGCTTCGTCCACATTTTATGGGCTTTTGTCTCACTTCTAACTTGGTTGAAGTTTTCCTTGTTGAGACTTCTAAGGAGAGTGTTCCTCGCCTTAGCATTGAGCCTCGCATGAGACACCTCAAGTGGGGTGAGGTTTTCCTCATCAACGGGCGCGGGAAAGCCAACGGTGGTAGCCCTAAGCACATCGGCATCCATGGCATCAAGGTATGCTTCCATACGGATCTTCCAATACGAAAAATCCTTGCCATCGAAAACCGGGGGAGGCCCTTCACTAGACATCTTGCTCTAGGCGGTAAAGCCTATCCTTTGAGCAACGTGGCTCTGATACCAATTGAAAGGATCAAGATGCCTAAGAGGGGGGGGGGTGAATTAGGCTTCTATAAAAATTAAAGCGATAAAACATTCCTATGCAATAAGCCAATTCACCCCATGTGCCTACAAGTGTAGTTTGTGCCTAGCTAGTGTTGAAAGGAGTTAAGCAACCTAGTTCCAATCCTACTCTATCATGGCAATTCTAGGAATAGAAATGCGGAAAGTAGACTTGCTCAAATTAAAGAGAAGAGTAGGAAGCCGATTTTTCCCGAGGTATCGAGGAGTCGGCAACTCCCCCCTAGTCCTCGTTGGAGCACCCGCGCAAGGGTATAGCTCCCCCTTGATCCGCGCAAGGATCAAGTGCTCTCGTAGGGGATATCCATTTCCCACTCCGGGACGGCGGATTCCAAACCGTGTACACCTTCTTGGGGCTTCATACAATCTCCACGTGAGCTCCCAGGAACAACACCACCAAGCCGTCTAGGTGATGCCGAATCACCAAGAGTAACAAGCCAAAGATCTTCACTTGACCTAGACTAGACCAAGAGCTAGATGGATGCACACTTGCTACTCCCAAGCACTAAAGAGAGTCCTTAATCTTCTCAAGATCAAGAACACCAATGAATCCAAGTGCCTCTCTTGCCCTCAAACACTTCCCAACAGCAGCTGGATGAACAGTGAAAACGTGTGGCAAGAGAGTCTCCAAGGTATGAGTGAAGGGGTATAAATAGCCCCCACTCAAAAATCCAACCGTTATACAAAGCGCAGAGCCGTCGACTAATTCGATGGTGACACCGTCGAATCAGTCGACGCTTGCTTTCCATTCAAACTTTGAACAGTGTAACGGCTAGTTACCTCACCGACTAATTCGATGCAACAACCATCGAATCAGTCGATGCTACCCAGAGTCATGCGCCACATGATCTTCACAAAGATCAGAGACCATCGACTAATTTGATGCCGCAGCCGTCGAATCAGTCGATGATACACAGAACCATGTACTCTGGGGTCTTCATGTCTTCGAGCACCGTCGACTAATTCGATGGGGAAACCGTCGAATCAGTCGACGCTACACAGAACACCACACCACCAACTGAGTGGAAACTGAGGGCCGTCGACTAATTCGATGGAGGGACCGTCGAATCAGTCGACGCGATTCAGAGAACTGTGCCAGTGACTGTGTAAGAAAACCAGAGGCCATCGACTGATTCGATGATGCCTCAGCACCTCATCGAATAAGTCGATGCCTCTGAGTTTTGTGCAGTCTTCTTCTCTTTCGAGATCGAAACTCGTCCAATTCGACTTCTTTGAGTTTCTTAACTTCTCAAGGGCTTCAATGCAGATACCTAGTACTAGATTTCACAAGTGTGCACCACACCTAACCTCTAGTCTTGCCTAGGTCAAGCTAACAACCCTCGACCCCCCTTAGTAGTACGGCCAAAGGAAAACAAAGACCTAAACTACTCTAAGTGCCTCTCATCATCCCAACGGCACTTAGAACTAGCTTATCCTTAATCTTCGATCATATCCTTTGCACCAATACAATCATTCGCGAATGATGGGGGCCAAGAATACCGTGAAAGCCCATCATTGCACTAACTTAAACTTTGCCTCTGCAAAACACTTGTTAGTAGCAATGATTATGTTGTCATTAATCGCCAAAACCAAATTAGGGGCCTAGATGCTCTTTCAGTGGGTCACGCCCCTACTCACCCTGAATTTTGTTTTGTGCCCGGTGGCTGGACTGCCACCACAAATCGCTATTGTTAGCTTTGTGAAAGCATCTAGGCTCTGAAATTGTGTCCTGAAAATTAATGCAAACAATTGTGGACTAATATAATTGAGACACGAGTATTGCTTAGTCCTAGAGTTAAAATGGGTAGATTGAGTTCTAGTGGAAGGTATGAAGATAGTTTGGATGAAGCTACATTGGAAAGCTCAAGGCAAAGTGATGAGACTCCGCGGTCCCGATCTTCACGATGTAGGAACACAAACTGATAAATTTCTTGAAGAATCAATAACTAGATGCAAGCAGCTGGATAACTAGTGTAACCTAGCAAATAAAAATCAAAACTAGCCACCTGTTTAATTGGCAACCTGAATCGAGGATTTGCCCAACCACTCTCTCAAAGAACCAACAAACACAACCTAGAATCACTGTACTAGGATCACCAATTGAAAGCCGATGAAGCGGTTGCTTCTGTAATCTCGTGAAGAAATCACAAGAGCAAATGAGTAAAGATCACTCTTTAAATTTTGCTAGTACACAAATGAACAAATGGGGTATATGTTTGATTATCCAAAAGTCTCCTCATATCATAGATACATCTCCTATTTGTTGACAACTCTTAACTATTAATAATCTTTGTCAACAAAAGCATAAACCAATCATTAAACTTAGAATAGAGATTTTATACTAACTCTTTCCACAATTTTTGGTGGTTTGTATTATGCAGGCCTCCACAGGTGAAAATATTAAGAAAACTAGAAAAAGATATAGGAAAATGGCTACCTTACACTGCACGCTTTTCAAAGGAACCAAACGAAGGGCCTATTGAAGTCAACAGAAGCCATCATCAACAAAACACAGAAAAGGCCTAGTCCATGGCCCACCACGCGAAGGCGGTGGTCGGGAACCTGCAGCATGGGACCGGTCAGACCCACGGACCAACCGGCCCATCGCTGACACCCTTGGTGCCAAGCTTTCATGAGGCGGTGCTAAGGCAGTTCCCAAGGTCGGCAACGCCTGCTACCATACTTAGATCATTTAGAACTAACCTATAGGCCTATATAAGTGTGGGTACCCCCTGTACTCAACAATCAGAGCATTCATTTGAATTCCACCATAGAAGAGATAGTCCTATGGGGAAGGAAGAGGAGAAGAGCCTCTGATATATTAGAATTAGGGATGTTTGAGGGAGAGAGTAGAAGGAGATTAGAGGATAATTAGAGCATGATTAAAAGAGAATTTAAGCTTGATTGGATTGTTCTTCGGCTCCTTCGATTATGTACCTCATTGGATTCATACACTTGAGTAAACCTTCAAGTTCATCTTTTGATTACTTTATTGATAAGTTATTTCTTGATATTTATTGCTTATAGGAATACGTGTTCACTATCCTGGTGTACGGGACCCTCGTTGAGGATAATCCCCGTGTGACACTGTGGATAAGTATTTCGGGTGTAGACGTGGTGTCTAGACTTAGAAATTCCATTCGTTTGCCTAGGGTCTTGCCAGTTAAAAGAGGAAGGTGTCAAAGGTGACAACTTTGACATATTGATAGTACTTCTTTCCTCTCTGCCAAGATCTTATAATTAAGGGTCTTTTGTATAAAAGGTCATACTAGGTCACCGAAGCAAGCAAGAGATAGATAGAAATTTCCCACCTTGAGAGCTTTCATTAGAGAAAAGAACAACACTATCTTAAGATTAAATCTCTCTTTCCCAACTCCTAGGGGTAGCTTAGTAAGGAAATAATTATATTTTGTTCCCTGTGGATTTTGATACCCTGAATACTTCTGGGTGAAGTGCTACATTGTTATTTCCACGCACTTGTAGATTAGTAATAATTAAGGAACACCAAAACTATTTATACTAGGAATTACCCTACTAGTTTGGTGTGAATGAAACATAAAGTTTGTATATGTGGTCTAGGTGAAAGGCCGCAATGAATTGAAACTCCCAAGAAGCCTCGCGTGCCTGTTGGCCTTTCTGGCAGTCTCCACTAAAACAGTCATAACTCATTGGGAAGTATGTAGCATTTGATGCCTAGGAAAATAGACTTGATTAGCATTCCCTTAAGTACTCATTCACCTCTAGAGCTTTGGGGAATCAAAAGATATGGTAAATCCTTTTAATGATTTGAACTGGTGGTCCAAACTGATGATGGGGTGATCCTAACCGGTGATGTTGCGGTCAATATTGTTTGTTTTTGCTGTGATTGTTGTGTTCCATCCCCATGCAGTAGCATTCCTTTCATGTAAAATCAATAAAAACCAACAATATGTAACAATGAGGCACTGTAAAGCTCTCATCAAAGTATATGTTCGATTCAGCTAGGAACAAATTCACCTGTTGATGTAAATTTTTAGCTTGGCTTTGTGTAATTGGTCCAATGTTTGGTTGGATTGTATAATTTGTTGCGGCACCGTCATGGGGTGGTGAGTGAGTGACTGGGTTGGGTTGATCACAAAGGTGTATGATAGAGCATTTACATTTTGCCGGTTAAGAGGAGATTTGTGTCTGATAATTGACTGAATTGTGTCTGATAATTGACTGAATTAATAAGCTATATAGCCATACTACTAATAGGAGTCAATTTATTTGCTTGACTATTCTATTGTTCCACTTTACTCAATTGTTTCTATTTCATGGATATAGGATGATCATGTTAGAAAAGTGGAAAAGACCGACTTCAAAATAATTCTTGAAAATGGCTCATCGCTCATGCACTGCAGATTGTATGGCCTTGAAGAGGTGACAATTATTTTGTGTTAGCTAAATTTGATAGTTGGTATGATGAAGAAAGTGTTGAGCGGACTCTTCGGCCATGATGGGTTGACAATCCACCATCCAACTTAAAGCTTGAAAAAAACCTCTACCGCTTCTATGTTGAGCTAGAAAGTACATGGTGGAAATTCTAGCCATGTTGGGCGGATAGTCTGCCTATTAATCTAAAACTTTTTCACATGATATTTGTGGATATGTGTTGAACAACTGAAATGAACAGCACACTCGACGGCAGTCTGCCTTTGACCTATGAAATTTGGATAGAACCATGGTGATTCTTTGTTTGCACAAGCCATTCTCCGTCCGGTCTTGCATGGAGGACCATCTAGACTTGACTTCAATAATTTGGATAGGAACTTTGCAGTTTCTGTGTTGGCGGCTGTGTACATTGGTTCACAGGACCTTATAGCCCCTGGGGGTGTCCGCTACTTACTTGCAAGAGTTCGACAGAAGCATTGGAGTTTCTATGTCCAGGCACAATGTGATAGATAGGCTATCCAGCTCCAAGCCACGGATTGTCCACCTCTATTTTGGACCATTCTGAGTATAGCATCAACTTGTGAACGACAGTAGAAGGGCATAGTCACTAGTAGAGAATCGAGCATTCGTCCCACTAACGTTAGTACCGGTTGTCTAAAAATCCGGTACTAACGTGTCCCTGGGGGTTCTCGAGGGCCCTCAGACCATTTAGTACGGGTTGGTGTTACAAGCCGGTACTAAATTTGGCATTTAGTACCGGCTGGTGTTACAAGCCGGTACTAAATGGGTCCGCGGGGTATAGTTCAAAAGGAAAGCATATATCACTCAATCACAAGTGATGCATAGGTGGGATGGTAGAGAAGGTTACGCGCAAGGCTAGAGGTTGTGAGTTCGGATCCCACGATCCGCGGACGCGCATTTACGCGTGAAAAATTCACATGACTTGTGAGAGCCTCCTAGTGAGCTTACAAATTTTTTTCTTTATTTTTTGGTTCCAAATCAGTTAGTACCGGTTGGTGTTACCAGCCGGTACTAAATGGCCGACCGCACTGACCCTGCAGCCCCGTTAGTACCGGTTGTTGCAGCGGGTACTAACGGGGCTGCCCATTTTGTACCGGAAGCTCGGTACCGGGCGCATAACCAGTACTAACACGGCTTTGCGCCCGATACTAATGCTAGGTTCTCTATTTGTGAGTGTCCGCCAACCTTAAAAAATGTTGAGTTCTGACACATAGCCATTGGGTTTGTGTGGCAGACTATTCGGACACGTAATGACAGACTGTCCCCCAATGCTATGTTTCAGCGAAATTTGGAATCAACAGCTAGTATTTTGAGGTAGCTCCATATATACCCCATGCTCGGCCGTGGGGATGCTCTATTGGCCTCTTGGAAAGCTTTATTGCCGCATTGGAACCTTCTACTGCACAATCTCACAGCCTGTGCATTGAGGTTACATTTTTCATGAGATTGAGAGTATTCTAATGCATTGCATCAATTGGTTAAGCTTTGTGGCAGAGAGTTCTGAAGTAAGCACCATTGACTTGTTACTCTTAGAGGTTGGCACCTCCAAGATAGCTTGCAGATTGTAGAACCATTAAGCCCTTCAAAAATATTACGAAGGAGCCTCGATCATTTTTGTGAGATGTCATGGTGCTCACCTCACCAAAGTGGTGAAGAGCAACACTAGGAGCCAAGGTGTTGAGCAATTCATTGATCCAAGTCGGTTCATAAACCAAGTGGAGTCCTAGTAGAAGAGCAATTGAAGCTTTGAATTTACATCAACGTGGATTAGGGGGTGGCTGGCAAGTCATTGATACCATGGTATAAAATTTGTCTCTTATGCTTAGTTATTTCCTTTCCCATTTCTTATCATGCAATTTTTGTAGAGCATTTACATCAATAGAGATTGAATTGTATCTTGTCACGCTAGATTGCAAACCTTCTCCTAGTATTTTAGGAAGGCAAGTATGATTTTTATTGTATTACTAATTAATTTATTAGAGTATCTATCCCCCACCTGAATGATTTGGAGGCTCTTCTGACTCCAAACCAGTGGCTTAGATCTCTCGTTTCTCCCCCCCCTTTCTCTCTCTTTCCTATCCTCTGCTTCTCCACCACCCACCTCTACTTGAACCTCCTCTCTCTCTCCTTTATAGGGGAGGGGGGAAGATAATGTGGAGAGAGAAGAGGAATCTGAGCCATCTATATCTTAAATCTAGTGTCCAAAATCTAAGAGAGGAGAGCCTATAAATAACTCAGGTGAGGGATAGTAGTCTTGTTATTTTAGTTGAAACTGATTCAGCTCCTAGTTGGTATGCTCGATCCTACACTTTGTCATGAAATCATTTTCCATAGTAGTGCTCCCCGGGTTTAAAATATATAGTTTTTTGCATGACCTGGTACCAAAACTTGGAAAGTTTAGTCTCGGTTTCCTAGTGCCTGTTCCTTAACCGATACTGGGGGGAAGTGATAGGAACTGAAATTAATACTCACCTCTCCATTAGTGAGAAAGGAGCATTTCATATGCAGAAATATAAACATATGTAAACTTTGAATTTAAAATCGTATCACAGCAAGACTAATATAAATACAGCTGCCCTGAAATTTTGAAATAAATTTCTACTATCGTTTATCTGGAACATTCATGGACATAATGTTGTAAGTCACTGACGACGAGATGAGAATATAATTTTCCTTGTCATGTCACTTCATTTCAGTTGCCACTTTTCTGGTGGAGCACAAATGTCAATTTAATAAACTAATGCCTTATTGCTATGTAATTTTCAGTCGTCTAGTCAAAATAACATAGTGGAAGTGGAAGTGGTGCATCCGTCATATTTTATGACCTTTGTTCCAGATTTTCCTTGCAATAAAGGAAATAATTTCATTTACTGTCATAAATGAAAATAGACTAGAACGTCTCCAACTGGCTGTGAAAATATATTATCATTGCTGACTTAAATCCCCACTGCTAGGGAACCGAGCTTTAGTACCGGGCGCAAAGCCGGTTTAGTACCAGTTATGCGTCCGGTATCGAGTTCCCGGTACTAATGGGCAGCCCATTAGTACCGGCTGCAACAACCGGTACTAATGGACGACATTTAGTACCGGCTGGTAACACCAGCCGGTACGCTCCATGCGTTTTGTACCGGCGTGTTACCAGCCGGTACTAATGTGATGCCACACGGCAACAACAGGGGCGTTTTGGGCCCCGTTCATTTAGTACCGGCTGGTAATACCAGCGGGTACTAAATGTTCCGGCCACCTTTTATACGCAGTAGTGGTTCCTACGTATTCTCGTACTCGTAATATTTGCATAATTGAAGCAATATATATATATATGTATGTATGTATGTATGTATGTATGTATGTATATATATGTATATATATATGTGCATAACCCTACGTATTACATACATAACACATATATCGAAATGTTTTGAATTACGGCCATGCTTTGTCTTCGTCTTGGATGCCTACGTCTTGTGGAATTCGCCTTTAGGGTCAATGACCTCGTCTATCTGGAATCCACAAAGTTGTTCCTGTACGGCCTTGATTCTGTCCGTAGGGAGGAGACATTCTTCCATACGCCATTGCTGTCACATTCAAAAAAAAATATATTAAATATTTTGATATACAAGTCTTATGATTGAATACGATCATATGCCTGACATACCTCGAATTCATCTGGCTTCATTGCGCCCGTCGGTCGTACAAACCAGTGAATAACCTCACACATGTAGTAGCCACATAGGTTACTCCCTTGCTCCTGTCTCATACACTTATGTGGAATGTAAAAGTGTTATTAAAAATAGCTATTGCGTATAAACAAATGTCACTAATGATGCTAAATGTTATAATTGAGTTTTTACCAGAAAGTCTAGCTTGATATGGAGTTTCTCCGTATATGGACCTTCATTTTCTCCCCGGAAGCGAGCCCAGTTCATGAGGTCGATGACGTCTTGGAATTCTTCTTGTGCCTTCTTCTTTGGGTCAAGGACTATAACCAAGCTTCTCTAGAGCTATATAACGAAGAGCATCCAATGGAATCTGTGTAGTGAAAGACACATACTATGTTAGATATATTGGTTGCTAGGACATGTGATAATAAGTAAAAGTTGAAGAACTCACTGCGTGTTGTATGGGAACAGTATGAAATCACATTTTTTCTGTTTATCCAAGAATTTCCATATATTCCTCGTGGTCGAGTTTGGGCTGTTCTTGACATTAAATTCGTGGATCACATTTCGGTCCATGAAGCCAAGGTTTTCAAGGGCTAGTTTATAATTAATCTTGAAAACCAGGGGCTATTATAATAATATAAATATTCTAGGGGCTAGTTTACAATTGAAACATTTACATTACAATATAATCTTAGAAAATAGGTAATTGTTATAAAAAAATAAAGAACAAACCACGCAAAGGATTATAGAAATTATCAACAATAGGACTACAAAATGTTTTAACAAAAATCATGAACAACTACAAAATCTCTCTTCTCTCTCATTTTTGGAAATCATAAATTTTTCTAGCTAAAAAGCATTAAATGCAACATACTATACTTCGGTCAACGGGAGAATAAAGTTACTAACCTTTAGAACACTTAGATGGCTAAAATATCCACAAATTGTTGAAAACATGGGCAGCACCTCCTCCCTAGAGCTCTTGGACGTCAAGAACAAGCTCCTCTCGGATGGATGCAATTTGAGCGCCTGCCTGTCGGAAGGAGGAAGAAGGACCTTTTTATAGAATTGCAGTTTAGTACCGGCTCATGGATCCAGCCGGTACTAAATCACAAACGTTTAGTACTGGTTGGTAGTTAGTACCGGCTGGAGGCTCCAACCAGTACTAACCAGAAACGTTTAGTACCGGCTGGTGGCTCGAGCCGATACTAAATTCCCTGCACCGGTTAGAGCCACCAGCCGTTCTAACTATGCGCATTTAGTACCGGCTGGAGCCACTAGTCGGTACTAACTTGTTCTAGCCATTGCCCCTGACACCAGAGCTGTCGGTGGGCGCCATTTAGTACCGGCTGGTGACACCAGCCGGTACTAAATTGGCCCAGTGACGTCGACACATGGTTGTTTTGCACGTTAGTACCGGCTCAAAGTGCAATCGGTACTAACATGACAGGGACGGATGCTCGGTTCTCTAGTAGTGCCCAGACCCTCCAAAACCGGATAACTACCCTGAAATTTTGAAATAAATTTCTACTATTGTTTATCTGGAACATTCCATGGACATAATGTTGATGTCACTGATGGCAAGATGATAATATAATTCTACTTTTCATGTCACTTCATTTCAGTTTCCACTTTTCTAGTGGAGCACAAATGTCAATTCAATTAATTAATGCCTTATTGCCGTGTAATTTTGGATCGTCTAGTCAAAATAACATATACTGGAAGTGGTGCATCCATATTATATGACCTTGAATTTCTTCCATGTTGTACTTATAGACGCTGGAATTTCATAACAAACGAAACTCTATAACTTACTGTCATAAATGAAAATAGACTAGAAGATGTCCGCCATGAAAATTAATATCACCAGTGACTTAAATTCCATAGCCCCAAAACTGGCGGTTAAAAGGGGTTTCGAACCGGCGGTGGTAATGTTTATGTAGGGGTTGCGAAGTGAGGGCAATGGAGCCTTCCAGTGATGTAAAGAGGTTCATAAATTGCAGGACTCAGAATGTGCTTCAATAAGAACCTGAATGTAAATGCTAAATACTTATTTAGGCAAACACAATATTACAATGACTTTACTATACACACAGACACCAAGTGTCTTTTTATCAACTAAAAAAATAGAAAATGCTACAAAATATTAATTCATAATGTCATACTCCATCTCAAAATATAGATACGTTAAACTTTTTTTTAAAGTCGAACCTTTTTCAATGTTGACTATAAATAGCAGATTAATCATAGAGATTAATAACATAAAATTATGTTAGTAGATTTACCATGAAATTGATTATTATAATATATAAATTTCAAATTTGAAATTGAAGTTTAGAGATATTGCTGGTCAGAGTTAAACATATTTGACTACCGTAGCTATATTATGGAATGGAGTAAATAGTAATACAGAAGTTTCTACCATGTATTATGATGCGTTATGGGTAAAAGACATCAGCCACTTTTAGCTGTCGGATATCTTTAATTAGGGGTGAATCGAGTTTTCAGGCTGGTGAATGTCGGAGCACATGCACTACTTTTCTTCCCTATAAGTAGCACAACTTCTATCAAATTTTGTCCAAACAAGATAAGGCCTGAAGTGAAAGCATTTTGAAAGTTGAAGCTGCTGCGACTATTTGATCTTTCGGTATATAATTCTATCTTTCTTTTTTGAATAATTACTATATTATTAGCAAAAGGTGTTGGAATATCTGCATACTATCTTCAGTTGGCCCTACAAAAATTAATCTATTGATTTCATTACCAGCAGGACGACATGAAATTATGAAAACGAAGATTATTTTGTTAGTAGTCATCGGGCTTGCTTTATTCCATTCATGTACATGCGTTCGAAATAAACTTGAAGGGGAAGAAATGTACAAGACGATTCATGAGATGCGCAAACTCGCCAATATTGATGGAAGAGCTGCCCCAGCTGGTGAAGCCATACATCATGTTTGTCCACTTAGGAGCTACCCTTGTCGAGAGCCATGATCCAGAGTTCAAGAAGCACACAAGATTTTTATGGCCACTGAAAATATATCAACACTAGAGAATAATGCGGAATAAATCGTGTAAGAGCGTGTATTTTATTTGTCAAGGGCCGGCAGCCCTCTCTATGAATGTAGTGTATCCTTCTGCTACCTGTTGCCGCCTTTCTGGCTACGTCGCTTCGCGTGGCCTGTTTAAAGTTTTCTTGTGACTAAATTTATGAAACGAGTTATAATATCTTTCAAAATGGAATGCAGTAGTTCCAATGTTTTTCTTTCGTCCCAAACAAGGAAGTTACTTGAACCTCAGTGGATACTTTTGGAAAAACATATGCCACATGTATGGACAATTGAGCACAAGTGAAAAGTCCTTTGGACAAATAAATCAGAGTAAAGTACTTCACCGGTCCCTAAACTTGTATCGTTGTGTCACCCTAGTCCTTAAATTCGCAAATCGACCATTTAGATCCTCAAACTTGTTCGGCTGCACTGTTGGACCCTCCCTGGGCACTGTTTGACACACGGATGGCAACACCCAAGCGCATGGCAGAGCCGTAGGCTCGTCTGCAGCGGCAGCAAGGTAAGGGGATGGAGCGGCGAGCAGGGAGAGGAGAGGATTGGAGAAGGATATGACACATGGGGCCTGCTAGTCAGTGATGTGGAGAGAGGGTATAACATGATTATTTGGTCCATACAAAAAATACAATGGCTTGGGCCCAAAAGCATCAAAGACATAGAAAATAGCACGTCAACTTAAGAATTATAATGGCATCAATCCAAATAGATAAATTTTAATGGTAGAATTCAGAATGGGCAAAATTATAATGGCATGAAACATATTAACCCTACAAACTAGTGCATTCCACCTGGTGGCGTACAACCTTCAGAGACCCTAGGGAGACCTGGTGCACATCCATCCATGGATAGTGAAGCTGAAGTCTCTACTCCTAAAAGGAGTGTAAGGGATGTCGTGTCCCCCAGCTTCACTACGGCCTCACCATGGTACGTCCTCTGGATACACCATACGCCCCCTCAAAATCCTACCGTCCACTGCAGATCAAACGACCACCTCCACACGTTAAGAAAAGGAAACACCAGCCCCCCTCCGCAATCCTCTCCTCAGTTCCCCCGGAAGGCCCCCCTCCGCGCCTCCACGCCCGCAAATCACGTTCCTCTCCTCCCTTCGCAGGCCACCATCGACGTCGCCTTCCGTCACGCCACCGCCATCCGTCACGCCGCCGCCATTGACGCCTTCCTCCTCGCTCCCATGCTTCCATCACTCCGTCGCCGCGCAACGCCTTCCTCCTCGCTCCCGTCCGCTATACCCGCACTCCCCTCCGCAATATACTCCAATCTACCATCGCGAAGATCCTCCAGCCCTACCCGCCACAGCCGTCATGCCTTCCATCCGGCCTGTCACAGCCCACGGCCTCACTTCCCGCCGCCAAGCGCTCATACGGTCGTGACGGCGCGTGAAGGAGGAGCACTCCGCCTAGCACTCCGACGCCGTGGCAGCTCCGGAGGCTGCGAGGTTGATGACACTCAAGAGGCACCAACTCCCCACACGCACGGGGATCCGCATCAGCCCCCAGATCCCTTGCGTCTCTCCCCAACGGCGCCGTCCACGAAGCTGTCTCGACACCATGATTTTTCTATGCTCCCTGCATGATGTGGATGTTAAAAGTACTTATGTAAAAATCCCCATGCAGCAGAGATGAACATATAGTGTGTTGTGACATATAGATTGAGAAACAATATACATATAGTGTGTCCATCGTATCGCTAATTATACATGATTCTGTACTAAAATTCAAAGGTCTCCCAAACGAGTTGAACTCACCATCGCAAGTGCTAGATTCAAAGAAACGTAGACAAGGGATGAAAACAATGCGACATGCAGCTAGGCGCGAGGCGATGACCGATGAGCAGAGGGAAGAGATGAACAACAAGCGCCATGAAGCATACCATGCAAAGACACCAGTCCAGAAATCTTCAAGAAGTGAACGCCGTAAAGTAACCAATATGACACTGGCACAAGTTGAGAGAGTGAGAGCCTGTAAAAAAAGAATGAAAGAATTCCGTGGCAACAATTTGCACCCTGAATCCATTGCCATGCTTAATCCAGAGTTCAGCCCCAAGATTGTTTTCACCCCAACAGAGGGAGGCACGAGCAGGGCGTGCGATTGGACGGTCCCTGAATACAACGGTACGCCAGTGTATGTCTAGTCCTCAGCAGAATTAGACTTAGAAGAAGAAACATACTACGAGTGTACTGGAAACAACACATTAGAGAGACATACTGTGACCCCCCGGTGAGAGATATAAATTGGTGACTCGGCGCAACCAGTATTTTGAAAACACCATTGGAGGGTCGAAGCGATCTTTGGGATTCAGTGCAGCATCTAAAGCTGGTAACGAACATAAGGGCGCAGAGTGATCTGTGGTTTGCGGCATATCTGTTGCGCATCGGTTGTGATACAGAGGAGGTCAACGATAATGGCGACGTTCGTCTTCCTGATGAGATTTGTGTACCGTACACTAGTAAAGGAAGTGACCTTGATAGGCTAATCGAATCCATCTTCCCCACGCTCAATGAAAACATAACAAATAAGGACTACATCACTTCCAGAGCGATTTTGTCTACATGCAATGATTGTGTTGACAAAATTAATATGAAGATGATCGACAGTTTCCATGGTGGTGAGATGGTGTATCATAGTTTTGACTCTACGGTCGATGATCCACACAACTACTACCCATGTGAGTTCCTCAACACTTTGACACCTAATGGCCTGCCTCCGCATGTGCTAAAGTTGAAGATTGGATGCTCAATTATTCTGCTATCGAATATTGATTCTGCCAATGCACTATGTAATGGTACGAGGCTTGTGGTTCGAGGGTTCCAAAGAAATACCATAGATGCAGAGATTGTGTTGGTGCAACACGCTGGAAAAAGAGTTTTCCTGCCTCGGATTCCCTTATTGCCCTCGGACGACGAGATGTTCCCTTTTCAGTTCAAAAGGAAGCAATTTCCTATCAGGCTGAGCTTTGCCATGACTATAATCAAGTCTCAGGGTCAAACTACCCCGAACGTCGGTGTGTACCTACCACAACCAGTGTTTTCTCATGGCCAATTGTATGTTGCCATCTCTAGAGTCACCTCCAGATCGAACATTAAGATCCTTGCATTCCCACGAGATGCTAAGGAGGACACGGAAAATGAGGAGAATGATTCAGAAATCTCCAAAAAAAATAAGAAAAAGGAGAAGAAGAAGAAGAAAAAGGTCCCTATATTAGATGGCACCTACACAAAGAACATAGTATACAAGGAGGTCCTAACATCATAGGCAAGGTAAGATGAACATCACTTGTAGTATATCATGCCTATTTTCTTTAGATGCTTTTACTGTTACTATTATTAACCACTGCTTTTATTTGGTATGTAAGCAAGAGCCGATGCCTCTTCTTCAACATGCTCCAACAACTGCTTGTGTTTTAGAATTCTATAGTAGAGATCTAACAATTAGTAATTGCATAGGTTTGAAAGTGGTTTCCTTATCCTACAATACATGAGCGCATGGAAGAGACAGCGGAGTACTCTAATCTGTAAGGTTAGTGTAGTAATTCCTTGTAATTTATATAACAAAATTTGGGGCACAGTTGTGCTAGACATATATAATATACTTACGCATGCATTTCTCGTGTTTACAGGATCCAACCTCAATGCAGCAGAATTTCGTCACTGATGTCTTGTCGAATGAAACAACTATATATCGAAAGATGCTTCCAGAAGATATAAAAAATATCTTAATCGCATCTTCGATTTAAATTTTTAATAGAGTAAACTGTTTCGTTTTACAGCAATAAACTTGCAATAATGAATAGTCTTCTGGAATGTTCAATGTGATTTCTTATAAAATTGTTGCCATCCCGTAGCAACGCACGGGCACAAACCTAGTAAAGCAAAAGCCCTTGAGGTGTGGGTGGTAGCCACCCCAACAAGCTAACCTGGCGTGTCCCTCAAGATGTTCCACGAACGAACAGTTGCCCACAACGGGCTCGTCGATCCCTTTCTCTGACCCACCCACAATGAAGTCAACCACCTGGCTGGCAGCCTCCTTCAGGGCGTTTAGCTCCGCGTTGAGGCCTGCAATCATGCCCTCGTCAAGAACCATGGCTAACTCCTCCCCCATCATGTTCATTATTGCGAAAATTGCGAGTGTTTACAGCGCGCGGGATCATGTTGCTCTTGCCGTTGCCGACCGGTTGGCCCTCCTCGCACTACTTGAGATTGCCCTCGAGGTGCTCCTTGTCGTTCACATCATGTGTTGCAAACGGCAGAACGCCAATTCACAATCAAACAATAGATGAAAAACATTCACCGGGTGAAAATATGAAAGTGTGGTTTTTCCAGAACGAAATCAACGAAACAAGGAAACGGTACCCCTCTGCGTCACGCAAGGCGACGGGAGGGGCGACTCCCCCACCCGCCCAACAATCCCCTTCCGGCAGCCCTCGCCGGCCGCCGCCGCCACCGGACAACACGCAACGGTGGCAGCCCGGAGTGTGCGCTAAAGCCAGGGACATCCGCAGTCCTCTCCCCTTTCCCTTTGTCCTCTTTTCTTCTCCAATCACAAATTTGAAACTACAAATCCCGGCGACCAGTGTGCCATTCGCGAGCTCTGGAAGCTGCAGCTCGAGTTCCCTTCGCCGGATCCGGTCTCCCTTGGCCCTGATCTGGTCCCTCTCCCATCTCCTTGGCTGTCAGTGCAGCTGCACCGGCCACAGCGGTGGCAGCGTCTTGGCCTCCCCAGAGCAGCAAGTGTGCCGGTGGCCTGGCGGCACGGTGCAGTGCTGTGCCGGTGGCCTGGCGGCGCGGTGCGGTGCGGCGGCAGCGGCGCACTGGTGTGGGCGCATAGCGCCTGCCTACCGCCGCCATCATCTTCAGCTTGGCAGGAGCCCGGTGGTCTGTCCGGCAGTGGCCTGTGGTCCTGCGCCGCCCGTTCGGAAGGGCTAGTGGCGTCGAGCCCCGATGCACCTCCGACGACGACGGCAGCCTCTTCATGCCTGTCAGGGCCGACTCTGGCTCCTCACCTATTTTCTTGCACGGTGGCGCCAACAGTGGGTTGCAGTTTGGCTGTGAGCTTGCTGGCGGCGGGGCTGCATGTCCCCTTCGAGCACTTTCGCAGTTCATGTTGTTTGGTCGCGGGCATGCCGGCGACGGGGCTGCTGAACTCAGGTGCACCGTCTTGTTCTGCGCCTTGACCTCGAGGGCTTTCAGACCAGGGCAACCTTTTGGCAGCAGCGGTTCTCCTATGGGTAGTTTGGTTGCCATAAAAAAGTGAAAGCTTGTACGGCGAGGTCTACGGGTGCCGCTTCCTCCCTAGAGGCGTCCATCTGCACCACCGCCTCCACATGCTGCCTTGAACAAGACCTTCAACACCGGCTACCTTCTTCGTCAATTCCCGACATGGATCGGTTTGTGTTCTGTGTTCCTCCTCCTATACATCACTTTGATGCTTGAATGCCACTGTTGGGTCCTCTACTTCGTCGGCGCTCTCCTTGTTGGGGAGGATACCAATCAAATGTTGGGTGACACTTTACTGGCCATCCCCTCGGAGGGCGTTGGATGGAGGTATGCAGCGCCCAGATGTGCTTTAAATTGGTGTTGAACCAAACTCGAAGGGAGGTCATTGTTTTCGGGGGCACTTTGGCCCAAAACGCTTCACCCCACCATTAGCCCCCATCCTGTTTGCAAACCCTCCCAAATCGTTGGAGGGTGGCACCGGGGCGGCGTAGCGGCGAGGGGTGGTGTGGGATATTGGGCTCAAGTGAACCTGGCAAGCAAGTTGCTCAGCCGTGGCTATGTGGACAACTGGAAGTTTTATTCTAGGCTGTTGGTCAAGGGTGCTACGCTGGCGACTCTACTTTGTCGACAGTCTCCTTGCTGACGGAGATACTTTTCTATGCCGGCCGCCGCCGTTACTGGCCATCCCTCCTTTGGGGTTTCCTCCCCCTAAAGGGCGTCAGATGGCAGTTAGTGGCGCTCGGATGTACCTATTTTGGTGTTGTCTCAGCTTTAAGAGAGGTCATTGTTTCCAGCAACATTTTGGTCCAAGTGCTTCGCCCACCATTAACCCTCATCCTGTTTGCAAGCTCTCCCAATTTGTTGGAGGGTGACAACGGGGCGGCGTAGCTGCGAGGGTGGTTTGGGCACTTTGGCTAGTGAACTTGGCAAGCAAGCTGTTCAGCAGGGGCTCTTCCGACATTGACAGTCGCCATGTGTTTTCTAGTTGTATGGAAGTTGTAATTCTTTGTCTTTCTATGTAATCTTTGTTTCACTCTGTGCGCCTGTTGGTTGAGGTTGTGTGGTTCTAGGTTTCCTCCTTAGAGACCTTTCTATTTTCTCATTTGTAATTTCTCTGTGTCGCCATACAGCTGAGATCTCATGCACTCTCTTCTTGGTATGCTAGGATTCAAACTTGTATTGTGCTGTCTTACTTTCGATCAATGAAAGCAAGTAGGTGAGGATCCTCCCTGAAGTTGTTCGAAAAAAAAATATAAAAGTGCACGTGCAAGCTTTCGCAAGCTCCAAAGCCGCCAGAGCTCCACGCGTACTCCACAGTTGAGCCTGCAGGTAGGCCAGTTCCTTCTGCTTCGACTCCAGGGTGCGCTTGCGTCCTCCAGCTCAGCTCGCGAAAGCACGAGTTCTTGCTCAGCCCTTTCAGCGGCCATCAGCTTCTCCGTCCGGGCGGTTCCTCGTTCAGTCAAACGTACCAATTAAAAAGTGACCAACACAAACTACAAATTACTAAGATTATTGAATTATCTTCTGCTTCCTTCTCATGCTCCAGTCCCACAGCTTCCGATTGTTTGCATGGATTAATTAAATGGACCCTCACATCAGCTTAACGACCACGCCATGACGCGACGACGACAGAGACGGCAGCGAACAACATCTGAAATAGGCCATGCTCATGTCCAGCCTGTCTGTCTTTTTTTAAGAACTCCGGCCGGTTTGTCATCATGTCCATCGAGTGATCTAAGTGCAAATTGTGCAATGGCGCAGGGCAGCCTGCTTTAAGCCCAAAACAGACCATATATACTCACGTCACAATTGAGGATAGCTTTTTTTTTTCCTTTTTTGAGAAATACAATTGAAGATAGCTGGATGGAGAGTGGGGCTTCTTGGACCAGATCTTAGTATGGGCCCCGGGGCTAACCCCCAAGATCCGCCATGACAACAAGATAATGGTAGACGGCAACCCCAAAGGATGCTAAAAAAAAAAAAGACGGCCACCCGAAATTACAACAGTTCAACTCACCAGGCATGCTTCGGCTCATCACCGCGTCGCCTTGGTAGAGGCGACATGCTATGCGTGACCTCCCGCCTTGCCTGCTGCTCAGTAGGCACACCTTCCCGCACGAGGATGGACTAGGGAAACGAATAGGCTACATTATAACTATAATAACTACAATCTGTTGGAAACCCTCACTCTCAATCACGCACAAGAACTCTCTGCTAGCACTCACGTTGTTTGGCACTGGATGAGAAAACAAAGTCACACACACAAAGGTTAGCGCACTGCACACCAGTGCTTTTCTCTATTTCTCCACCACAACTTCACACTAGTTAAATGCTGTCGTATTTAAACACACGTACTAGTAGCCAGATGACCTCCTGTTCAACGACATGCTCAACCACGTACTGCACGCAGGAACCAGTCAAGAAGCTAGCTAATCCCTACACTAATGCATCACACATGCAAAACACTATCAGCTCATACACGTCCAACCAGTGGCGAAGCTAGAGATAAAATAATGGTGGTGCACAGCTTTGGAAATTTGTGCAGGCTCCAAAATTTATACAGTGATTTCAAGCCTCATTAGTGTTAAAAAATCATTAACCCTGGTGCCTGTGCACCAGGCAAAATGCACCTGGCGTCGCCCCTGCGTCCAACGACCACCAGAATACGCACATACCGCTTCCAGCTCCTGGACATGCGCCACGACCACGACTCAGCCAAGCACCTGACCGAGAACTCCTCCACGGCTCTGACTTCGGATCACCTCCGTGCACTGCCACCTGGTTGTCGATCCGCTCACTTCGCACTGCCGATTCGGCCACTACACCATGCAGTATAGGCACACCACTCGCTAGCACAACGCTCACACGACTAATAACACACACAAAAGGATAAGCAACATGATTAAGTCTAACAATCACCCCCTAATCTTGTTGGCTTTATTTTGCACCTCCACATGCCTTCACAGCAGTGTCGCCTCATCATCTGCATCTGCAATGGCAAGTTGCGCCACTGCCTTGTTCATCTTCGTCAGTGCAGGACACTCATCGGCAAAGTGTCCGAACTCACCACACTTGCGCCAGTCGATCTTCGACTTGTCGAACTTGCCATGATACTTCTTCTCACCGACGCCACTGCTGCTGGAACCACCTCCGCTCCTCTTCTCCTCAGCAACTTTGGCCTCCCACTCAGCACGTGTGAGCCGTGGCTCACTGTCCGCAAACAGCAGCTGCGGCTCACCCTCCCTGTCACGATGCCGCCCCTTTGAAGACTCCTCGAACGTCCTCAAGCGCCCGATCGTCTCCGTCACTGTCACTGTCATCTCCGACACTTCCCCCCCATTGCTCGATGGTGCTGATGAGGGGTTGGAACTTGTCGGGGACTGAATGCAAGAGCTTCTCCACGACGACGGTCTCCTCCACTTTCGTGCCGAGAGAGCGAATCTCGTTCACGATTGTGGTAACCTTCAAAGAAAAATCATTAATTTTCTCAGAATCACCCATGTACATACCATCAAGCTCCCTCTTGAGGGTTTGTACTCGGGCCTTCTTCACACGCTCTTCACCGATGTTCATCTCCTCCAGAGCATCCCACGCCTCCTTGGCCGTCTCCTTCTCAGAGATGGCCATCACCACGGCCTCCGGCACAGTGTGGACAATGGCGGCGAGAGCCATTTGGTCTACCTTCTCATCAACACCTTTCTTGTTCACCACGGCAGCCCACACGCCTTGGGCAAGCATGAAGATCTTCATCTTCACAGCCCACACGCCGTAGTTGTTCTCCGAAAGCATGGGTGGTAACATAGTGTCACCCCGCCTCCTTCACGTGTTGCACCACCAGCTTGTTGTCGTCGTCGTCGCCACCACCGGTAGGAGACTTGCTGCCGTCGCCGACCTTCCCCATCTCTCGAATGAGGCTCTGAATACCACTTGTTGGAAACATTCACTCTCAATCACGCACAAGAACTCTCTGCTAGCACTCACACGTTGTTTGGCACTGGATGAGAAAACACAGTCACACACACAAAGGTTGGCGCACTGCACACCAGTGCTTTTCTCTATTTCTCCACCACACCTTCACACTAGTTAAATGCTGTCGTATTTAAACACACATACTAGTAGCCAGATGACCTCCTGTTCAGCGACATGCTCAACCACGTACTGCACGCAGGAACCGGTCAAGAAGCTAGCTAATCCCTACACTAATGCATCACACATGCAAAACACTTTCAGCTCGTACACGTTCAACGGCCACCAGAATACGCACGTACCGCTTCCAGCTCCTGGACGTGCCCCATGACCACGACTCAGCCAAGCACCTGACCGAGAACTCCTCCACGGCTCTGACTTCGGATCACCTACGTGCACTGCCACCTGGTTGCTGATCCGCTCACTTCGCACTGCCGATTCGGCCACTACACCATGCAGTACAAGCACACCACTCACTAGCACAACGCTTACACATCTAATAACACACACAAAAGCATAAGCAACATGGTTAAGTCTAACACAATCTAGAGCTCTCACCTAAGATACTTGCGAGTAAAAGATCTTAGGTTATAACCACTAGACGCGCAACACAACGGAAGAAGTCGCGCGTCAATGTCTGTAGAAGAGGTAGACTATCATGCCTCATGACCCGCTTCACGTCCTCGTCCTAGCAGTCGGGTAGTGCCTAGTCTACACGTGCAGGGATGGAACGTCGGTGTGGTAGCACCACGCGCATGGCTAGGGTGTGTGCGTGGGCTAGGTGAGGAGAGGTGGAAAGGGTGTGAGCGGAACTAGTGGTCGACTCCCATAGCCTCCCTCCCAAACACACATATATATATAGGGCATACTAATATGCTTTCACTATGTAGGCCCATTAGTAACCCTAATCCATCATGAATCAATATCCTTTGGGACTTTAATCTGAACTATAATTTGTTGACGCCCTTTAAGAACTCGTTCTGGAGATGTGCTAAAACCACCAAATACTTCTGGCGTCCTTCCTCAGCGAGATCTTCTATGTTGGCAGGGATATCGTCTTGATCAATGTTGGACCCCATCGAGCTAGGGTCAACCAGATCGGTTATAAAAATCAGATTTTCTTCACTAGCGGAGTCGCTAAAATATGTTGACACCTTTTCTAGTCAACACACGAAAAGCGATGGATCGTGCGGTCGTCGAAATCTCCTCGCTGGAGCTCTTAGACAGGGAGTTAGACCGTCCGTACAAGGAGTCAAACCACCTGTCACAGGGGGTCGGACCACCCGTTACAGAGAGTCGGACCGCATGTAGTAGAGGCACCACGAAAGCCTACGATCGCCACCCTAGGAGGGACCCCGTCAGGGATGGCGAGCCTAGGGTTGTTCTAAGGTCAGCAAGGCCACTTAGAACGTCCTAAAACGTCATGAAGACGAAGATGGAAGAAGGGGGATTGGAAAAGTTAGGGTTTGAGATAAAAAAGTAAAGGTAGATATGTTTATACAATTGGATAGAGCTCCTCAATCGACCATGACCCTTTATATTTATAGGGTGGGGAGGTCTTACCCCGTAAGGAAGTCCTTTTACAGATCTAAATCGTGAGAAATCTCTAATTCTACTCGGACTCGGAGACAGGTGGTTAGACCGCCTGTGACAGGCAGTTAGACCGCCTGGTGCATTGCCAGACCGGCTGCAGGACCAACCCGTCAGACCACTAGTAACAGGCGGTTAGACCGGCTGCCTAGCCAGATCGGCATCCTTGCCATTTTTTGCGATTAACATATGCCCCCTATTTTTTTGGTAAAGCAATGCATACCATAAATCATTAATTCAGTCTAAGGGTGACCCTCTATGGTCGGCCATTTTATTCTAGGGGCGATATTACATACTGGCCAGAACCTTTCAAATAGTTGGATAATTACTCTTCAAGTGCTCTTGGCAATTGAAATCCCAAACTTATTGCTCCTCGTTCCTATAGGTAGAATAGTCTTCCATCAACTTGAAAGGATTTACTTTTACCCTCTTCTGATATGCTCGAGCTACTCTCTTTTTATCTTTTTCGATCTCCTCCAAAACCTCCAAACGCTTGATGGTCACTTTATCAATATTGTCCATCACCAAAGCATAACATGTATTCAACACAAGAGCGTTTTGCCTTGCCAATCTATACGCAGCCAGATTCACCTTATCGGGTAAAATGGCTTCTCGACCACAGACAAGCTCAAACGGAGTAATCTTGGTAGCACCATATCTAGAAATATGATTTATTGTTTGACTCGGCTTGACCATTAGCTTGAACATAATATGGAGATGAATTGAGCAATTCAATAACATAGGATTCAACAAAACTCACGTACCTCCTTAGACATGTATGACGTCCCTTGATCTGTTGTCAATGTCTGAAGAATCCAAATCTATATATAATATGCCCGGTAATAAACTCAATCACCTCTTGATGTGTCATATTCTGGAGGGAAACAACTTAGTTCACTTAATAAAATAATCAGTGGCCACAATCACAAAACAATGACCCTTCGACGAAGGAGAATGAATTCTAATAAAGTCCAAACCCCATCCTCTAAAAGACCAAGGTTTAATAATCAGATGCATCAATGTAACAAGTGCTACGGAATCGGCAATTATAATAGGCCAATAAAAATAAACCCGCTTAAGGAGCCACTTCATCATGCGAGCCGATTGATGTGCACCATAAATCCTTCATAAACCTCTGCTAGTATCCTGCAAATAATCCACCAGAGGCTTCCTCTAAACACGAACATCGGCCTCAACAGATTGAAAAACAACCATGGCTGAACCAGGTTTTTCAAAGGTACAGGCTGTTACGCCGCTTGTCGTGGCGGTCAGACTGGCTCGGCAGATCAGACCGGCTGCACCTAGCGGTTGAACCGCCTGTTCCAAAGCAAACATGTTGGCTTCGCAAAGCATCGGCTTCTTTTCCTGAAAATTTCTCTTCTAAATATTATAGCCCGATGCTTGCTGTGCCAACACATTAGCTCTAGGATTCTCTTCTCTTGGTACACGATAAATCACAAATTCATCAAAGCAAGTTATAATGTCTAAACATTTATAAAGATAAATATTTAGGAATTCGTCTAAACATTGACATGCTTTGGATACTTGTTGTACCACAAGTAAAGAATTACCATAGGCTTCCGCATGTTTTACTCTCATGTCATGTAAAATCTCCAATCCGAATAATAAAGCCTCATACTCGGTTTGGTTATTTTTGCATCTATGATCCAATCGGTTAAGAGCTTCAAAAACAATATCGTTTGGTGATATAATAATAACACCAACACCACAACCACTTTTGCAAACAGATCCATAAAAATGCAATTTCTATGGAGTAAAAGTAATATAGCCGACATTTAAATCAAGTTGCTCATTAATTCTACATTCATCAATAAAATCGGTAACGATTTGTCCTTTCATAGATTTCAAAGGTTTAAAGACCAAATAATATTTATTTAAAGCATAAACCCATTTGCCGATTCGACCACTTAATATTGGTCTATGCAATATGTATTTAATAATGTCAGCTTGACAATCAACTATGCAAGTATCTGATAGTAAATAATGCCTCAACTTGGCATAAGCATGATGAATATAACCTTTCAATGAAACCATACCTTGTTTTGACATCCAATAATCTTCTACTTGCATATGCAATAATATATTCCTTCCCTTCGGTCTCTTGAGTCAAAACAACTGCAATAACGCTTTCTTCGACTGTAATATATAGTTTAAAAAGAAACCCTCTCCTAGGTGCCCGAAGAATCATGAGGTGCAAACAAACATCACTTAACCACATCAAAAGCTTCTTGCTATTCTGCCCCCAAGTAAATTCAGCATCATCTTTCAACCGATGTAAGGAGTAAAAACATCTACATAGCTTCCTCATGATCAAAATTAGGATGATCAACATCTTCCTCCATAAGCATATAATCACCCATGTAAGGAACATCGGTATCCATATCCATGTGCTTAGGAGACAAACTGTAATCAACAAGTTGCTCGTTGTCCTCAGCATTAGGAACCAATGTCAACTCGCTATCACAAACCATGCGAGCAGAAGAAGAATTGTTCAACAATATTTCTATCCCAACCGGTGTGACCGGCTGTGCAAGCGGTCTGACCGCCTGCTCGGTCGATTCTGCAGCACTGGCGGTCTGGACCGCCTATACAACTGGTTGGACCACCTGTACTACTAGCTTCAATTGATCATCTGTTTGGATTCTTCACTCCTTCTGAGGTATCATAGGTCTATACTTGTTGAAAAGCACTTGCTTTTCTAGCTCTTGCTTCCTTCTCTCTTGAAAACACAACCTTTGAAGTTTCCTTCTCTGCGTACGATTCAAACCTGGAGGACACCATTTAGGAAGAAAGTATTTAGGACTCATTGAGGCTAACTTCATGACCATCAGCAGCGGGAGTCCCTGAAATGGACTTCTCAACCAAATTGTTCAAAACAATCGGTCTTTTGTTCCCATCAAGTGTGGTTGCCTTTTCTGAGTCCATATTCATCTCTTGAACCTTCTACTCCTTCTTCTTAGGCCGATAGACCTGCTTTAGAGTAGGTGTCTTCCTCTTCTGGGACAGCCGATCTAGATTGCCGGTAACAGACGGTCTAACCATCTGGGCCCAATGCCCCTGACTAGATTGACGAAGAGCCAAACAGTCACGAACGGATAGTGCAATCTTGTCCAAAACATGTCTTTTGGGTTCCCTCCAACCAGAACGCAAAGAATTCTGTGACACCGACTGATACAGCACCCACATCACACCATTGTCATCCCATATCGGACTTAATTCCCAAGACACATGGTGACGCTGCACTGGCTTGAAAGATTCACCTTTATGTCTTATAGCAGTTTTTTGAGGCGATGATGGCCTCTCTTGTTGTGTAGGTGATTTTACTCTTTTTTTAATGGCCGATCGCTTGGAACAACCTTTTGCTTGGAGTACTTATCGAAAATCATATCGAATGTCACCTTTGGCTTGATACCAGATCCTCTGTCCTTGGACAAACTCACTTTAAAAGCTTCAATCTCTGAATGCTTTGTTTTCAATGCCTTTGAACGTTTATGGTGTAGGTCGGTCTGACCGCCTGCTGCAGCCGGTCTGACCGCCTATGGTGGAACATGCCCAGACGACTGTGGTCTAGGTGAAACGACCGACCTTTGCGCCCCATGTTCAGAGGCTCCCAATGTGACTTTGAATGTCTCCTTTCAATTAGAAGATTTCTCACATGTCACTTCACAGATCAACTCCTTCCCTATCAAAGTGGGTCTTTCATCTCCCACCACCACATTCTTCCCTTTGGTTGATTTGACTCGATGTGGCCGAATCAAAACCTTAGGTTGCTGCAAATCCAAGGTACTGATTGGGAAAGAAGTTTTATCCACCTCCATATTATGAAATCTCAAACGACCTTTATTTATAGCCGATTGAACTCGCCGACGGAAAACATTGCAATCATTGATAGTATGCGAATAAGAATTATGAAATTTACAATATGCATGCCTTTTTAACTCTTCCAATGAAGGTATAACATGAGAAATCTTAATGTATCCAAGTTTACGCAATTCATCAAAATGCTATCATATTTAGATACATCAAATGTAAATTTTAATTCTTCTTGCCGACTCTTATGAGTTGGCCTAAGAGATGAACAAGAATAAGCCTTAGCTTTAGAAGGCCATGTAAATTAAGCAACATAAACATCGTTATCATCATCGGTCGAAACATCGGATTTATAATCAATAGCATGCATATTAGACCAACAAGACTTAAAACCCTCCTTCCCTTTATTCATTCGGTTTTTAGCCACTTTAGCTCAAATGTGAACTTGAGCAACCAAATAATAATCACAATTATCAAATTTCTCCCTGATAGAGAATGTTAAACCCTAAAGCTTAATCCAACAAGATCAACATCAGAAATTGTCAAATCGAAACAACGGTTCTCAATTTCTTTAAATCTTCTAAAATATTGAGAGATGGTTTCATCCCGACCCTGTTTAACCGATGCTAAATCCTGCATCGTTGTTCTGTACGTGGCATTAGCGGCATCCAGCACACCAGCATGGCTATCAATAGCCGAATTTGGCATAACGGCTACCAGTGTAAGCCACCCTGGAACAACTATCTCAGCACCAGTAAGAGCGGTTTGACCGGCCGCTAAAGCGGTTTGACCGACCATACAGGCGGTTTAACCGGCCGAGGCGGTCTGACCGGTTGAAGTAGGCTAACCTGATGTACTGGCGATCTGACTGCCCGCAAGCGCCGACCCAATTGCAATGACCGTGTTCGGTCTTGGCAACTAGATCAGCAGCGGGGTCTGACCATCAGTGGAATTAGGCAACATACCACATAACCTATTATCAGTATTAGACGATGGTATGACGGGTACATCACTATTATGAACCGATTTTTTGTTTGCAAGTATCTCTAGTGGATCTAAGCGTGCAGAAAGTTCATCAAGACTAGCTGTACTATTCACAACAATCACAATAATTGTATCAATAGGGGAAGACAGTTGTGAAGATGAACTTTCAGTGTCGATTACCTCAATCTTATCATCGCTCATCTTGAAAGATGGCATCACAAACTCTTGAACGTGTGTGACCGTGTCATGATCCTTCTTGAAGCCCTTTAAAACCACCAAATACTTCTGGTGTCCTTCCTCATCGAGATCTTCTATGTTGGCAGGAATATCGTCTTGATCAACCTTGGATTCCATCAGGCTAGGGTTGAGTAGATCGATTATAAAAACTTGATCTTCTATGTTGACGCCTTTTCTAGTCAACACACAAAAACGCTAGATCATGCTGTCATCGAAATCTTCATCGGAGCTCCTGGACAGGGAGTCAGACTACCCATACAGGGAGTTAGACCACCTGTCACAAGGGGTCGGACCACCTGTAGCTGAGGCGCCGTAAAAGCCTATGAACGCCACCCCGGGAGGGACCCCGTCAGGGATGGCGAGCCTAGGTTTGTTCTAAGGTCGGCAAGGCCACTTAGAACGTTCTAAAACTTCATGGAGACAAAGAAGGAAGAAGGGGGTTGGAAAAGCTAGGGTTTTAGATAAAAAGTAAAGGTAGATGTGTTTGTACGATTGTGTAGTGGTCCGCACCGGCCACGACCCTTTATATTTCTAGGATGGGGAGGTCTTGCCCCGCAAGGAAGTCCTTTTACAGATCTAAATCCTGAGAAATCTCTAATTCTACTCGGACTTAGGTACAAGCGGTCAGACCGCCTGGCGCATTACCAGACCGACTGCAGGACCAGCCGGCCATACCACTTGTAACAGGCGGTTAGACCGGCTGTCTAGCCAGATCGATATCCTTGCCATTTTTGCCATCAACATAATTATTGCCTCTTGGGCGTAGCACCAACAATCTCCCATTTTCACTAGAAACAATCATATAAGCAAGATTTTTAAATATTCTAATCTCTTAAGTGTGTCACCCATTAGGTTCATATGTAGATGGTCATGAACAGAAACCATTTCTAAATCATAAGTGAATAGCGGCATAATTATTTTCCAAATGCACATAAATATCATGTGGGTCAAATCTTAGATATACTCATTTACTGATACTTTTGCCACACGATAGTAGTCAAGCTCAAGACTAGATGTGTGCCACCCTTGTGATAGATTGACCATTCACTCGATCACATAGTGAATCCAATTCATCAAATACTTGATAATCAATGTAAATGATAACCAATTCATGGAACAAATAACAATTTATTCATCATTACATAAACATACTTATGGCATAAAAACTCAAATCATTGATGTCAGTATCTACTACCCATATATCCAGGGGCGGATTTAGGCCTAGGACCACTAGAGCCACGGCCCCAGGCGTGGCCCAAATCGCTCCTTGTGTTTTCGTTAAATTTTCGTAGCCCAGCTGGAGTCGTGCAGAGAGGCCCTGGTCGTGGCCCATCAGTGAAGGACTCGTTCACAGTCCACCAGTCCCCGCCGTCTCTGCTTCTCTCCGCCAGTTGGCCTGCTAACGCGTCAAGAGAACTAGAAGGAACGTGCGTGAGCGTGACGGCATCTGCCGCCGCTCCCCGTCCGTCTTGTGCGTGCGTGTCCCAACTCCCAAGTGGTCAAGTCCCAGTCTCCATCGCCAGCGCACTTCCGTCTCTGCAGTCTCCTTTTTGTTCATCAATTATTTGCATCTCTATAAGCTCCAATTCAATTGGTCTGGAGCTTGGTTTATCTAAAAAAAAGTTCTCGAGCTTGGTCGGCTCAAGCTTCCTGCCGATTCTTTAATGCTGAAAATTTTCCTTTCAATTTGCTAGAAGCCTAGAAGGAGAAGTTCAAGCAGCGACCGCCAAAAAAGGTTCAAGCAGCTAGAATTCTCATGTACCAAAATGCTGGAGGAAGCTCAAGTTCTTACTTCTTAATCTATATTTGTTTTCATTGGCTTACACACAAAAACCTGAAGTACCAAATTTTTAGGCCTGTGGAAACAATTGCACACACTAAAAAAAACTCAATTTCTGGTTCCCCAGTTATCTACCAAACATATTGATAGTATATCGAGTACCATGACTTCAGATGTAGCTGGCTACTTCTCCACAATATGGTGCCATCTTAAATCTTGCATTTTTTTTGAAGTGGCATAAATCTTGCATTTATGTGAACTTACAATATTTTGCCGCATGGGTTGATTAGAGCAGCCGCAACAGACATGGCAAATAGCCACCTGAGGTGGAACCTGAGAGATGGAAATAAATAATTTATGGCGCTCTCTCTACTAGAAACGCAGTTACCCCACCTGCTCCCCTCTTAGCTCCTTGGGCCGTGTGAAATAGTCTACTGATTTGCTTGTCGCTGGTGAGTACTCTCTCTCTTCCTTTTTCTCCTCCACATCAGACATAAGGTGATCACGCTAGCGATTTCGCTAGCACATTGGGCATGCCCTTATGCGTTCAAATAGTGGCCCTAGGCGTTGAGATTCGCCAGCTCCGCCACTGCATATATCTCTTGGGTAGTGGGAGAGGATTCGTCAACGGATCAACAACATTTAAATGTTCACGTCACCCTTCCGAATGATAACGCAGATGAGGTGATAGTGCTGCAATATATGTTTTGAATTCTGATATGTTCTTCTCGCTCAATTCCTCACCGTTGAGGTGGAAAACAAAATTGGATTACGATATTGAGTCATCTTTGTCTGTTTGAAACCTATCATCGGGTGCTTCTTAGACGCACCTTTTTACCCTTGTTTATCTTCAATATATTCCATGAATTCGATATCTAAACTATTGACCATACTCTATGTCCAGACCCTTTTCACAATTGCATGTGTTTTTTGAGGATTTCTATTTACCCAAAATTTTGAGCTATTTTGGAGCATAAATGGACAGGGCTTATGACCAAGGACAACATGGAGAAAGACGAAGGCCAGGGGGCCAAGGAGAGGGCCAGGTCGGCAGGCCCATGGAATTTCTAAGCCCGTACACGCTCATCTTTGGAGAACTATCCGACAAGAATGTTTAAAGGCAAGCTACCTAAAGATAAGATCAAGTGACTTCGGGATCAAGGCAAACCAAATCAAGATTTAGGAAGTATATATCTCTTGCCCATTTTTATCTCGATGTAATTCCCAAGCAACCTACGTCCAAGCCCCTACCGAAGGTTCCAGAAGGCTCGGGGAGAAAGTTACCATGAGGCGACTAGGAAACAGGCCACACTAGTCTACCTAGAGCCGATTGGGCCAGCCAACCCAGGCCATTTTTGGGGGTGCCCCAGTCTCTCGTTTGACCTAGAGCACCCTTGGGTTATAAATAGCCCTGGTTCCATTCACCATGAAGGGAACAAATTCTTCATTTGACGCAAGGAGCAGATACGCTAGAGGGAGACCCTTAGGAGAGCTAAGGGTTGTGCTAGCTGTGTAGGGTTCTAACCGACATGGGAATTCTTGAAGGAAGACCACGTCGTAGATCTGGAGCTAAGATCATGAAGATCGAGGTATGATTCCGATACTGTTTTTTTGTTGTACAATCATTCATGGTAAAGTTATTTGTATTTTCAAATCTTTAGGGATCAAGTCACTAGTACAGAAAACATTTTACAAGACACTGCAAAATATTTTCTGATACGCTTACAAAAAATAACCGCCTCTGTTAATGGGTGTGATTAACAGAGGCGGTTACATTCATTTTAGGACGCGGTTACATTTTGACCGCCTCCTAAAATCGATTAACTGAGGCGGTTATTATAACACAACCGCCTCTGTTAATCGACCATTTTCAGAGATGGTTGGGTTACAATAACCGCATCTGTTAATCGATTTTAGAAGGCGGTCAAATGTAAACGCCTCATAAAATAAATGTAACCGCCTCTTAATCCATTCTCAAATTTCAAATTTGTGTTTTCTCAAACTATCTCGAATGGAGAAATGATCAATATGAAAGTTGTAGCGTTCAAACATTGTAGTTGGCAACTTTTTCATTTGAAATCATCTTGTCCACGAAAACTACGTTTGAATGTTCTCAAATTTAAAATTCAAATTTCGCAAAAGACTTGAGATGAAAAAATGACAAATATAAAAGTTGTAGATCTTGAAGAGTTATAAAACTCAGTAGTTAGTGCCTCTTCCGTTATATGGTTTTGTTCTTTTTTTTTATTTTGCTTCTTCCTCAATCAATTTTGAAGATAGATTTCTTGGGGTGTTCATGTATCCATGGTGGCTCGGCATTCATATTGGATCTACCAAGTGGTTCAACACATACTTCGTGAACATGCCCTTAAGTTACCACACCGACAGGGAGCACCATGATAGGGTGTAATCCCGTGTAAGGTAGGGCTCTCTAGGGTTTGACCGGAGGTCATGATTCATTATTGAGATTCACATCTATCTTAATTCACTCTATCTAGCTCAGAGATACAACATCTGCATGATCTAGGTGATCTATATCAGTTATTTCTAACTCCCTTTTGCTACGTCTGGTGTTTGGTGCTTATTAGATTAAATTAGTTTTCACCCACCTCGCGTGATAAAGGATTTATATGTTATTTAGATTGTTTCTTACATCTTTATTTACACAGATCGAGAAACCTTGGGGGAGTAACGTAAGTGAAAGCGCAACAACTGGTTCATGCACTTGCGGTTCACAATTGAAGCGTATAGGGGCTGTGAACAAACCATTTACATCAAGCTCATCCTCGTCCCCAGATACTAGAAACACATCCTTATTTCTTCTGAAATATTTAAGGATGTTGTTTAGAACTGTAAAAAGAGAATCACTGAAGTCTAATTGATACATGCTCGTAACAGTTGAGGCATAGGAGACATTTGACTGCATGCAAAGCATGGCATACATGATAGATTCTATAGCTAAAGCATAAGGAATCACACTCGTACTCTTTTGCTCATCTGGTGTCATAGCACACCGATTCCTGCTTGGAGGGTTACATATGACATTGGCAAGAAACTTTTCATAGAATGGCAAGAAACTTTTCATAGAATCCTTCGTACTGAACCGATTCAATATCTAACACTTTGTAACACATTTTTTAGCTCTTGTAACACTTGGACATTTTTGCAGTAACACTTTGTCAGCAGAAAACATCAGAATAAAATAACAAAAAAAATTTATGCGCTACATGGCTGGCAAGATTTGAACCCATGACCTCTTCCTCATGTGTAACCTCCTCTACCACTACACCACAATGTCACTTGTGTCAAAGTTCTGTTTTGGACCCTCACATATTATACCAGGTCGAGTGTAAAGTACTTATTTGATGCCCTAAACGAATTGAAATTAAAAGGTTGTCAACTACAAAGTTTCATAATTTTCTGAGTTGCAGAATTTTTATTTTGGTAGTTTCTCAATTTGATGTCTTTTATAAAATTTGAATTTCTAATTTCAAATAAAAAGTTTATGAACTACAAAGTATTTTAACTTATTGTGATATACCACTCATTTTGTCCGTTGCTCTAGCCATGATCATTTGAAAAACTCAAATTTCTAATTTGAGGAATTCAAGCGTACTTCTCATTGCCAAAATTAATTCAAATTAAAAAGAGTTCAAATACAAAGTTGTATAATCTGAACATCTACAACCTTTATTTTAAAAAACGTTACTATCACTTTGTTGAAATCAAGAAATAACCATTGTGTCATTTATTAAAAAGATGTGTCTAAAAAGACAAAAGAGACTACTAGGCTAACACTTGTTAATTTTTGGTTCAGACCTGTGTTTTTCTTCTTCATGACTACTCTCCATCAATTGAGGTTGCAATATGTAACATTGCAACACTTTAGGTGCAACAACATTTTATATGTGTTTTTTACAATATAACGCATTTTGTAACACTTAAGGTGTAACTTAATTTTGTGTTACTATAATTTCTATTGTAACACTAAATTATAGACGAGCATTTTGTGCTACTAACTTATTCTGTAGCACATGATTTTGTGTTCCTATAAAACTTCTTTGTAACACATTGATCAATATGTTACAAGAGTGTGTTGCAATATATGTGTCTTGTAGTAGTGCTATCTCTATAGATATTTATGCCCCAAATGTAAGCCGCCTCTCCTAAATACTTCATGGAGAAAACTCTTTTCCAACAAGGATTTAATGGTTTTAAGCATTGGAATATCATTTCTGATCAGCAATATGTTATCCACATATAGGAATAGAAACACTAGTGCACTGCCACTGGCCATTTTGTAAGCACAAGGCTCTTTTGCGATATTTATGAAACCAAACTCTTTGATTACTTCATCAAAACCAATATTCCAACTCTAAGCTTCTTCCTTCAACAGTTGGTTTAGTGGTGGCTTAGCGGTCGCACCTAAATAGTCAATGGCCTCAGTCCAACTGAGAAACCCGGTAGCTCTGATTGGTTCAGTGGGGTCTTCCATGGAGTACTGAATAAGTTGGTGGAGGTCTCGCTGAATTAATTGATGATACTAGCAGATCTAAAAAATGTTCTCTATAAAACTAATGAATGGTCTGGTGCTTACTAAAGTGAACCCTCGAATAAATCCGGAAAAATTACGTGGAGATAAAAATGACGAGGCACAAAACTTACGGAGGCACCAAACGGTTCGATGGTGAAAGGAGGTTGTGACCAAATTAGTCGATGGTCACTACACATATAAAAAATAGTAAGCAGTCCAACCATCTAGGTAGCACAGACTGGTTCAGTGCCAGTGGAGGGGTGCTGACAGTTGTTAACCATGAAAAATCTTTGCCAACAAGAGCATAAATCAATCATTAAAATTAGAATAGGGCTTTCCTACTAACTATTTCCACAAGTTTTGGTGATTTATGTTATACAGGCCTCTACAAGGGAAAATATCAAGAAAAGAGATACATGAAAATGGTTGCTTCATGCTGCACGTTTTTCAAAGGATCCAAATGACCAACCAATTGAAGCCAACATAAGTCATCATCAACGAAAAATAGGAGACCCAGTCCACGGCCCACCACGTGAAGGCGGTGGCAAGGAACCTACAGTGTGGGACCGGCCGGGCCCACAGGTTCTTAAAAATTCCATTCATTTGTTCAGGGTCTTACCAGTAAAAAGAGCAAGGTGTCAAAGGTAATAGCTTTAACATATATCTAGTACTTTCTTCCCTCTCTGGTGAGGCCTTAGAATAGTGGTTTTTATAACGTAAGGGTCTTTTGGATAGAAGATCATACTAGGTCACCGAAGTAAGCAAGAGATAGATAGAAATTCCATACTAAGTTTTTTTCATTTGAGAAAAGAACAACACTATTGTAAGTTCAATCTCTTTCCCATCTCTTCGGTACACTGAATACTTCCGGGTGAAGTGCTACATTGGTATTTCCGTGCGCTTGTATATGTAAGCGTTAAGAAACACCAACAATGGGCATCACCGAATTAGTCACTGGCCCAACGCAGACAACCTACATGAACACCAAAACTTTATCCAATCAATCTCTTAGTTCGTGCAACGGACAAAGACGAATCTCGAGTCATGGATTTAGTACCCGAAGGGAAAATAGATATAAAAGTCTCAATTCACAACTCCATTTATTCATGTGGAATCAAGAATCAAAAGAAAAACATGAAGAACACAAAGAACTTGAAAAAACATCGAATGCACCCCAAATACACAAAGATCTTGGAGGGAATTTGCAAGGAATACAACCATAAAGGCCCTATGAGTAATTCCCCGAAGAAAACTTTAAAAGATTCGGACCAAAAACAAAGAATGAACCTTCCCATGAAAATCTCACGAAAATAAGATGAACACAATGATTAGTCACTAGATAGTGCTTACAAGATTGTTCGAGGTTAAGTGTCACCCTTCATCTTACCCTCTTCTGAGGCTCACTAAACCTAGGTATTTATCTCCTAAGCCTAATCTCCCATCATTAAGCTCTTCTGAGGCTCACTAGGGAAAAATCAAAAAACTATGTAATGGAAGAGATGTTGAGATTTCAGCGCTCATTTCTTACCTATAGCGGTGCGCCAATGAAAAAACCGCCCTTTGTCTAAAACTTAATATACATACCCACGCAGGGGCAAAATAGTAAAGACTCCAGCTTTTTCATCGAACGGACATGTGCCGCCTCGGCTTTGCTTAACCTCAACGCAAGCCCCATGATGGCACTACATGACCTACATCTCGAATGTTCAGTCTTACAGAGTCCACCCTTGGTTTTGAGGCCCAAACAGGAAAACATGTTGTTCGGGTTGTTTTGAGGCCCAACGTGACTGATTCCCCGCTTTTGAGGCCAAACAGGTCATGCTCCCTTCCACACCACCACACGACATCATTGGCTCCCCGTTTTTGAGGCCACACTGGTCCTCCAATGTTGCATGTGTCCGACCTCCCTCCAAGCTTTGAGGCCTTCATGTTTTTTGCACTCTCGATCGCCGCACGAGCCGCCTACTCAACTTGCCCTCATCTTCGTGCTCGATTTGGCCAACACTATCTTCATCACCATGTACTCTTGTTCATTTGTGCACCATGCGAGCCACACATGACTTAGCCTGGTATCTTCGGGTCCTCGGTCCAAGCCTACTTGCATTCCACCCTTCACCATCTCAATGCTTAAACATAAACCTTTCACTTGAACTCATCCTTTACCACTATCCGTCGGCCTGAACCTTTCGCCCGACCCACACCACACACCACTGAACACCACGTTGCACCCTGCACCTGAACATCATAAGCCAGGAGCACATCACACACAACGGTTGCCAACCACACCATTGGTCCTCAATCTCCTCCTTGATGAGTGCATTTACAACACTCCTTGCAAATTGATGATTTAAGCAATAAAATAAAATTAACCTTGAGACTCATATGAATGGTCAAAAGCCAAGAGAAAGGCAAAGAAAAATCATTGAAAGAGAGAAAATCTAAGTCCCCTAAGACAAAGCCAACAACTCAACACAACTAACATAAAATCACATGATCCCCTCATGTGAACAACTAAAGCTCCAATCAAAATACTAGGCCATTCAAGAAGTAGAAAGGGCTCAACACCAACCAATAAGGGTGGATCAAATCCAAGCAATATACAAGAAGGACTCGAAAGCTCAAATGATGCAAAGCCCCCCGCCCCTGAAAAATATGCTATAAAGTGCATGAACCTCAACCCCCCTCCCACACACACAGACCCATCTAAAAGCAATGCAAACTCACCCTCATTGACACAAACTTCTCCCTTATGCAGATTAAAGAATTTTGAGACAAACTCTCCCTCTTGTTGACAATGCAAGATCAAGCTATATATGAAACAGGGTAAAAGCATGCCATGAAGGAGAAATGAGACCTATAAAGCTTGTCAAATAATCCTTAAGAATATACAAATACTGCAAGTGAACTAAGGCAAAGAGAAGTGAGTAACATGCAAGCACAAAAACCGAAAGGAGAATATTATGATATTTTTTGTCGTAAGAGGATATTATGACATCGCCAAGAGGCAAAAGCACAATTCGAAAGTTTAGCAATTTTATAAAAATATGATCACATGAGAAACTATCTAGCCATGACAACTCAAGCAAGATTAAACTAGATAATAAAAGGTCATACAAGGATTACTTATTCTCAAAACATAGGATTATTGTTTTTTTGACCGAAGTCAGTAGGGGAGCCCCCTGCCTATTTTTATTTTTATATATATATTTTTACGTGCCAGGCTAGAGTTTGAGAGTTTGAATCCCACGGACCACGCACGCGCATTTACTTGTGAAAAATTCGCGTGACTTGTGACATGCGATGCGTGAAAAATGTGTAGGCCTCCAGGCGTGTTTACAATTTTTTTCCTATTTTTTCTTTGCTCGAAACCAGTTGTTGCAACCGGTGCTAACGGGGCCGCCCATTTAGTACCGGAAGCTCGATACCGGGCGCATAACTGGTACTAAACCGGCTTTGCGCCGGGTACTAATGCTAGGTTCTCTAGCAGTGAAAAAAATTATATTAGAGACCACCGCCCCAACAAGAAAAGACGACTGATCATAACAGACTACTCAGGAAAGAGTTTATTAATTGTTAACCTTTGCAAGACATTCCTATTCATTTTAAAACTCACTGAGACCAATCACTACTTTTGTGGCAATGCAATAAACATAAAAGCATAAACATGCATATCATTTGCTTTCTTTCGTGTTTCTTTCATTTTCAAATTTCAACATAGCAAAGATAAAAACCACTTTCATGGTTGAAATCGTCTAAGGCTAAGGTGTTGGCGTGATACTTCCTTGAAAAAGTGTGGAAAAGCTATGTATGAAATTCTTAGATTCAGGACAAGCTATAATGGCTGCTGACGGGGAAAGTCAGCAATCACTTGGAGCACTAGCTCTGCTACATAAATTGTTAATCGCCCCGTTTCTGTGCTTGGGGTGTCAAATATCATCAGCAGTACGGTTTACAACCATCGGAAACACATCCAATTTCATCACCCTACACAACAAATTAATTAAAACACTACAGAAAGCCATGGCTCCGACGGCAAGTGGGGTGGCCTTCATGGTGAGCCAGCTTCGTGGGCGGTGGTTCATGCTCTACGGGTCGTTCCTGATCATGTCGGCGGCCGGTGCGACATCTATCTTCGCCGTCTACTCCAAGGATATCAAGGCTAGGCTTGGCTACACCCAGGAGGAGCTCAACACCGTTGGTTTCATCATGGACCTCGGCGCCAACGTCGGTGTCCACGCTGGCCTCATCGCTGAGGTCGCCCCTCCCTGGCTCGTCCTCTCCATCAGTGCCTTCATGAACCTCGGTGGCTACCTCATGCTCTATCTCTCCGTCTCCGGCCGTGTCGGCTCCGAGACGCCGGTGTGGCTTGCCTGCCTCTACATCTTCATCGGCGCAAACTCACAGACATTCTCCCACACGTGCGCCCTCGTCTCCAGCGTGAGGAGCTTCCCGGGGAGTCGTGGCGCCATGCTTGGCCTCCTCAAGGGCTTCCTCGGCCTCAGCGGTGCCATCTTCACGCAGCTCTACCTCGCGTTCTACGGTGGCCGCAGTGGTGCCGACACACGGTCACTCATTCTGCTCATCGGATGGCTCCCGGCCATCGTCTCCGTGGCTTTTCTAGGCACCATAAGGGTCATTCCAGCCACAAAGCAGGCTGCTTCCGCGTTCCGTGAGTTCCGCGCGGTCCGTTGCTTGCTGTACCTGTCCCTTGTCCTCGCTGCGTACCTCATGGTTGCCATCATCCTGCAGAAACGGTTCAGTTTCAACTCCACCGAGTACGGTGTCAGCACCGGCATCATTCTCACCATGCTTCTCGTGCCTCTCGCCATTGTCCAGCGTGAGGAGGCAGCGGCTGCCCTGATCCATGAGACGTCTGATATGGCCTTAGCTGAGACGTCTGTGGTGGACGTGGCGACCGAACCGACGCCACAACCTGAGGCGTCCACGTCGACGGCCATGAAGAACCCAGCGAGCACAATGGTGAGAACGCTGCGTTCTCTGAGGCCGAGACCACCACCAAGGGGCCAAGATCATACAATCCTTCAAGCACTGGTGAGCGTCGACATGTTGCTCCTCCTGACAGCTTCGGCGGTCGGAGTCGGCGGTATGCTCACAGCCGTGTACAACATTGGCCAGATTGGGGAGTCCCTCGGCTACCCTCAGCAGAACATTACCAACTTGGTCTCCCTCGTCAGCATCTGGAGCTACCTCGGCCGTGTCACCTCTGGCTTTGGACTCGACACGGCTCTAGTAAGACACAACCTCTCAACTCCACTGCTGATGTTCGTCGTCCTGCTCCTAGCCGTACCAGGCCACCTGCTTGTGGCCTTCGGCGTGCCGGGTTCGCTCTACCCGGCATCAATGGTCATTGGCTTCTGTTATGGTGCCACTCAGCCACTGGTCCTGGCAATCATATCAGAGCTGTTTGGACTCAAGTACTACTCGACGCTGTCAAACTTTGGACCCACCGTGTGCCCTCTCGGCACCTACATACTCAACGTCCGAGTCGCTGGGCGAATGTACGACATGGAGGCAGCACGGCAGAGCGTTGTCGGCGGCGGACATGTCATGGCAGGTAAGGTTACGACGTGCATTGGTGTCAGGTGCTACAGGGAGTCTTTCCTGGTCATCGCCGTGGCAACCTCGGTGGCTGCAGCCGTGGTAGCGACGTTGACATGGAGGACTTGGGAGTTTTACGCTGTCGTGAAGAACAGGAAAGAGCAAAGCGGCGATGGGCGTCAGGGCGTGAGTTGTGTTGCTGGTGAGGCAAACCAACATACTTTTTTGCTGTAACATGTACTCCCATGAATGATGTCATAAGTTATTCATGTGTTTTAAGGTATAGTTGTACTTGTACTTCCATGAATGGTGCCATCGATACATTATTGTACTTGTACTCCCATGAATGACGCAATCGATACATTATTCTTCAGCACCAAGCATATTCTTCTTGATCTCATGGTACATGTAATTGCACTCCCATGAATGATGCTATAAGATGTATTGATGTGCTTTTAAGGATCCTTATTTGTGTTTCTTTTCTCTGGAAATTTTCTTATGTTTTTTTATTTTCTCATAATTAACAAATTAAAAGAAGCCATCGCTATCCGTCCCCAACGTCACGGCTACTCCTGCCCAGCTACCAAATTAAGGTACGAGAAAGGGACACACGAATTCTGTTTTAGCTTCCTGGAGCCTTGGATGGTGGGGGCAGGAAGGTGCATTCATTGTGATTATTTGTACTTTGTCAAAAGAATCAAAAGAAGTTATTCACAAACCTACTCAATTTGCCAAGTATTTCTTGTAATTATTTCTACTCTTTCTACAGCAGTCCTTTAAACATTCCAAGCAATATATAGAACTTGTACAAAGAGGAAGGTGCTACTCCCACTGATACCTCATAAGGTTCGGCCACTGACATAATTGAGCAAACAAATAAGGAAAAAGGAGGGCATGCAGTCTACATCCTGTGTTTTTGAATAAAATGCATCGACAAAGCACCATCTTTATCTGGCATGGAAAGGAAACTGTAAATAATAAAACTGAAAGTTGACAGTAGTGGGTTACTTCGGTTGGTGCTGGTTTGTACTGCATCATCACTGATTGTTTTTCCTAGTCAGCCTGCAATGCAGCCTAGAACTGAGGATTCAGAATCAGAAATATCCGGCATTCACCGAACATGTGTGTTAAATTAAAGGTCCGCATTCATTGTCGTGCATGGTAACGTCATGGAAAGGTATCGGACAAGTCTAGGCACAAAATCATGGTAGCAGCCGGTTTCTTCATTCTTTTTTCTCAAGAAATAATTGTCAGACGCACAGCATGGACAGTAGTGTTATAAGGATGTTTGATTCGAGATATTCTCAGCAGACCCTGAAGTGAATCCATCATAGACATTCGAAGATCAGCATAGATATGAGGATTCAGAAATGTCCAATGGTCATCGAATATGTGTGTTAAAGCTAGGCATTCGTTATTTTTTTCTGCGGGAAAAAAGCTATGTATTGATTATTGTGCACGGTAGACACAATATGAGCATCCGTGGAAGATCCCACGCCGCCGCCCCCATGTCATCGCTCCCTTCGGCGTCGCCCAAGCTCTGCAGACCCGTGCAGAACCCTAGCGTGTCAACAACCCTCCCCTACCAACAGGGGCAGGCCCACCTAAGTATTTAAGGGTATTCATTGAATACATTTTACTTTTACAAAAAAAATCTATACCTATACCTATTTCTAAAGCATATAAGAAATCCTTCATGCGTTCTGCCCTTTTTTTCGTACGTCCTGACAGGTGGGTCCTACCTATCAGCCACGTGTCAGGCCAGCTCCTGTCTACGCATTATAAGGTGTTCCCCTAGGCTTTGGTCAATTCGATTCCATGGCAATCTAGACACGAAATCAGTAAATCATCTGAATCCTACTCCTACTACAACACTTAGTGGATCGGAGATCGATTGGGAACAAGAACAAAAGGTGAAATAAAAAAGAAAATGACGAGGAACATCAAAAGAAGGTGAACAACTTCTGTGGATGAAAAACCATCGTCATGGCACCGACCCGCAGCGTGCAGAGTGTTGGATAACTATCTTTAATAGGCCATATTTTAATTCCAAAGGTTATAATTAAATTCACAAATATTTGCATGACTATGGTGAGTGAAACAATCCATGTGCAGGTGTTCAAATTTAACATAGATTTAAATAAGAACACAAATAAAATAAAGGATAGCAGTTCGGACATCGAAATGTACCCCGGGGCGGGACCTTTGCCGGAGGCATCGGTTGCGCCGTTACCAGCTGGAGGAATACCATCCGAACTCATGGTGTTCCTCGACTGGCCTTGCTCGAAGTAGTCGTACAAATTCGATGCAGGAAGATCCGTTGACGCAGTGCAGTCTGTGCGCCGGAGTTGTACAGGAAGGAGACGCGGCGCAGTGTAGTCGTTCGACGGCGGCGGAGTGTCTAGGACGGTGAACCGTACGCCAGTGAAGACGCAGTGGTTCTGGGCGAGCAGTCGCGTGACGACGCTCCCCAGAAACCTGAATGTTCCGGTATCCCGAGCAGGATCTCGAAGAGGCAACGGTGTCGGAGGCACCTGCTCTCGCCGGTGATGTGCACGCAGCGCCGGCGATGGGGAGGCAGAGTTGCAGCAGAGGAAGGAGGAGGAGTAGTGTCTCAGATCTGAATCTCAACGGAGAGGATGGCCCTGTTTATATAACCCTCGGGGGGAGACGAGAGGATGAACCTGGACGGGAGAGAAATGGGAAGGCTGAATTATGGTATCATTGATTGCCATAATCAGCCATTCCAATTACCGCGTCTTCAATTTCCATAACTAACAAAAGAGAGACCCCTCCCCCTCCCGCACGCAAGTCAGGCTCGGCACGTCACGTCACGCCTCGCCACGCCACGCCACGCCACGCCCACGCCCACGCCCACGCCCACGCCCCGGCTCGGCGAGGCGAGCGAGCACGCGCGTGTGGCACGCCAATCTCCCTTTACCGGCTTCACAAGAGGTGCACCAAAGGTTGACTCTTTAAGTCGGTTGAGATTCTTTTCCACTACCAATATGGTTTTAACCATAATAACTATAACATTAAAAGTAGGCTATAATCCTTTAGAATAAATGGAATAATGGGCCAGGCCCAAATATTCTAACAATCCACACCAAGGATTCTAAGCCGTACTTGAAATGTTCTCAGATCCTCTTTGATATACTAGTATTTGATGGAGACTGTTAAGTTGAACTTCCATCTAGAGCTAGGGCTACATTCGTTCACAACTGAACAATGGACTATGCCTTGAATTGTCAGTTTTGTGTAAACAAGTTTCACCAGAGCTCTACACTGATACTAGGCTGTAGGAGCATCCCCGCTGTTTTGGAGCTTATGGGTCATACTCTATGCCTTTCATGAGTTTCTAGAGAGCACCCAGATCTCATAGACTATGACCAGTAGTCAGGCTCATATAGGTGTGTTCCTTAAAGATGTTCTGTAGGACAACATCTCTGTTTCAATGAAGCAATTGCCTTGTTCCATGAAACCACTTAGGACACATTAAGGTATAAACCATCCTACCTTACAGATTTGAAGAGAAATGCATCTTCTCATGGAATGAGCCTTTGTTAAAGGTTCTCTTCTCTCAGTTACACTAAAGCTTGTTCCACCATCCTGCTTCACGGGATCTCCGATCACACAAGATAGGTTTCAGCTATAGAGTAACTCACGTGGGTCTCAAGCCCAATTCCAAAGATGCATAGTCTATCACATTACGTGAGAGACCCTTTGTGAATTGATCTGCCAGGTTCTTAGCCGTCTGAATATAATCTAAGGCTATAACTCCAGAGTTTCTTAGTTTCCTGACAGACTTTAACCGCCTTTTCACATGCCTAGATGATATCATGTTGTCCTTAGAACTGCTCACCTTGATAATCATAGTTTGATTATCACAGTTCATCAGAATTGCCGGTATCGGTTTTTCAACTATCGGCAAGTCAGTAAGGAGTTCACGAAGCCATTCGGTCTCAACTGTGGAGGTATCCAATGCTGTGAGTTCTGCTTCCATTGTTGACCTTGTTAAGATGGTCTGCTTGCAAGACTTCCAGGAAACAATGCCACCTCCGAGTGTGAACGCATAACCACTCGTGGCCTTGAGCTCATCAGCATCTGATATCCAATTGGAATCACTGTACCCTTCTAGAACCTTAGGGTCCCCGGTATAATGAATTCCATAGTCCATTGTTCCTACTAGATAGCGCATTACTCTTTCAAGAGCTCGCCAATGATCATCGCCCAGGTTTGAAACGAACCGGCTCAATTTGCTCACAGCATATGTGATGTCAGGCCTCGTAGCGCTGGCTAGATACATCAATGAACCAATTATTTGAGAGTATCTTAGTTGATCTCTCGTTATTCTTTTATTCTTCTTTAGTATTAGACTGGCATCATAAGGAGTTGAGACAGACTTGTAATTGTTGTAACCAAAGCGACTCAACATCTTCTCCACATAGTGAGTTTGTGACAGAGTCACCCCATCATTTCCATCCTTTACCAGCTTGATATTAAGGATAACATCGGCCTCTCCCAGATCTTTCATCTCAAAGCTCTGTGAGAGAAATTCCTTGACTTCCTTAATCATATTAAGGTTAGTCCCGAAGATCAGTATGTCATCCACATACAGACACAAAATCACTCTATCACCTCCACCAAAGCGATAGTATACATCTTTGTCGGCTTCGTTTGAAACAAAACCAACAGAGGTTAGAGTTTTGTCAAACTTCTCATGCTACTGCTTGGGCGCTTGCTTGAGACCATACAGAGACTTCAACAGCTTGCACACCTTTCCCTCTTGACCATTTGCCACAAACCCATCTGGCTGATCCATATAGATCTCCTCTTCCAACTCCCCATTTAGGAAAGCTGTCTTCACGTCCATTTGATGAACGAGAAGCCCATAGGAGGCTGCCAGTGAGAGTAGCACTCGGATAGTGGTCAATCGAGCAACAGGTGAGTAAGTGTAAAAATAGTCCTCTCCTTCTTTCTGGGTATAACCCTTGGCCACAAGCCTAGCCTTGTACTTGTCAATAGTACCATCAGGCCTAAGCTTTTTCTTGAACACCCATTTGCAGCCCACAGGCTTGCATCCATTTGGGCGATCAACAACCTCCCAGGTACCATTAGTCATGATAGAGTCTATTTCATTTCTGACAGCTTCCTTCCAATAGTCAGCGTCAGGAGTTGAATATGCCTCTTTAATGGTCCTGGGCGTGTCATCCACGAGGTATACAATGAAATCATCACCAAAAGACTTTGCAGTCTTCTGTCTCTTGCTCTTTCTAGGAGTTTCATTGTTATCCTCCTCAGGATGTCTCACATGAGAAAGTTCATCGTGTACAATCGGTTCGGCGAAGATATCATCCTCGATAATCTCTTGCCTAGATGAACTTGTTCCATCTTTTATTGGAAACATGTTCTCAAAGAATGTAGCATCTCTGGTCTCAAAAATTGTACCGACCGCCATGTCAGGTACTCCAGAGTTCACTACCAAAAATCTATAGCCAACGCTATGAATAGCATAACCAAGAAAAACACAATCTACAGTTTTAGGTCCAAGTTTGAGCTTCTTGTTGATAGGCACACTTGCTTTGGCCAAACAACCCCAAGTACGCAAATAAGAGAGCGTTAGCCTTTTCTTTTCCCATTCCTCGAATGGTGTCTTTTCTTTATTCTTTGGAGGCACACGGTTTAGGACATGACATGCTGTCAATATAGCCTCACCCCACGATTCCCTGGAAAGTCCCGAGGTATCCAACATAGCGTTAACCAAGTCAGTCAAGGTTCGGTTCTTTCTTTCGCAACCCCGTTTGACTGGGGAGAATAGGGAGGCGTCCTCTCATGAATAATGCCGTGTTCTTCGCAGAATAAATCAAAAACCTTTGAAAAGTATTCGCCACCGCGATCCAACCTAATTCTTTTGATTTTCCTTTCAAGTTGGTTTTCTACTTCAGCCTTATAGATTTTAAAGTAGTGAAGTGCTTCATCTTTAGTTTCCAACAAATAAATGTAACAATATCTAGTGCTATCATCGATAAGTGTCATGAAATATTTCTTTCCACCTTTTGTCAACACTCCATTCATCTCACAGAGATCTGAATGAACTAATTCTAGAGGTGCCAAGTCTCTCGCCTCAGCAGCCACGTGTGGCTTGCGAGTTTGTTTTGAACCGACACATGCAAGGCACTTAGAATTCTTAGCAAAGGTAAACTTTGGAATTAAACTCAAATTTGCAAGTCGTGACATACAACCAAAATTAACATGACAAAGCCTCGAATGTCAAACATTAGATTCATCAACGTTAATAATATTGTTCACTACTTTATTACACCCATCATCAAGAGAAAAGCGGAACAGACCTTCGCTGTCATAACCTTTACCAACAAAGGTTCCAAACTTTGACACGATACATTTATTTGACTCGAAAACTAATTTAAAACCATCTACAGTAGAGAGCCGCTGACTAGATTCTTCTTGATGGTGGGGACATGCTGCACGTTCTTTAGCTGCACGATCTTTTTCGAAGTAAACTTCAGATTGACCGTACCAACACCAAGAACACGCGCATGAGCTCCGTTCCCCATCAACAAGGAGGTAGTCCCCCCGACCTGGTATGAAGAAAACAAGAAGATGTCAGCACATACATGAATATTAGCACCAGTATCTACCCACCACTCGGGTGTACATATAACTGAAAGAACTGTAGGTAACTAATTACCATACCCCGATGTTCCTCCAGGCTCGCTAATGACCATGTTTGCAGACTTGCCACCTTTGCGTTGAGGACACTTTCCAGCAAAGTGGTCCTTACTCCCGCACACGTAGCAGACTCCTTTTTCCTTCTTGAAACCAGTGGTTTGTTTAGCCTTCCCGGGATTCTGTGGCTGAGGAGGTTTCTTGCCCTTGCCCTTGTTGTTGGTGCGAGCATTAATATTCTTCTGAACAAAGTTCGCGCTCCCACCAACAAGTGCCCCCTTGTTGCGTGTGTCCTTTGCTCTCGCCTTCTCCTGCACATCAAGAGTGCTAATGAGTCCATCAATCGTGAACTCCTGCCTCCTGTGCTTCAGAGAAGTAGCAAAGTCCCTCCAAGAAGGTGGCAGCTTGGAGATGATACCTCCGGCCACAAACTTGTCGGGCAGCACACAAGGGTTCTCTTTGTTGCAACAACCGAGGTCTTTTGCCAGCACGTGCAACTCATTAGCTTGTTCCACCATAGGACGGTCTTCCACCATCCTGTAGTCTAGGAAGTGCTCCATGAGATACAGCTCACTGCCAGCATCAGACACCCCGTACGAGCATCAAGGGCGTCCCACATTTCTTTCCCAGTCTTCTTCTTAAGAAAGGGATTAATGAGGTGTGGGGCAATAACACCAAGGACGCATCCGCGGAAGAGACTGTCTTTAGCCTCGAACGCACTTCCCTGCTCGGAAGTGCATTGTTCGGGCTTCCCTTCCGCCACATCCATGATGCCCATGGTGGTTAACCACAGTACCATCCGTTCACGCCAACTCACAAAGTTTGTACCATCAAACACGTTTGGCTTAATGGATGAAGCAAATTGAGCAACCGAAAACCTATCAAAATAATTATCACTAAAATCAGGTTTCTGGATTGTTGGATAACTATCTGCAATAGGCCATATTTTAATTCCAAAGGTTATAATTAAATTCACAAATATTTGCATGACTATGGTGAGTGAAACAATCCATGTGCAGTGTAGTCGTTCGACGGCGGAGGAGTGTCCAGGACGGTGAACCGTACGCCGATGAAGACGCAACAGTTCTGGGCGAGCAGTCGCGTGAAGACGCTCCCCAGAAACCTGATTGCCCCGGTATCCCGAGCAGGATCTCGAAGAGGCAACGGTGTCGGAGGCACCTGCTCTCGCCGGTGATGTGCACGCAGCGCCGGCGATGGGGAGGCAGAGTTGCAGCAGAGGAAGGAGGAGGAGTAGTGTCTCAGATCTGAATCTCAACGGAGAGGATGGCCCTGTTTATATAGCCCTCGGGGGGAGACGAGAGGATGAACCTGGACGGGAGAGAAACGGGAAGGCTGAATTATGGTATCATTGATTGCCATAATCAGCCCTTCCAATTACCGCGTCTTCAATTTCCATAACTAACAAAAGAGAGACCCCTCTCGCAAGTCAGGCTCAGGCTCAGGCACAGCACGGCACAGCACGCCCACGCCCACGGCGAGCGAGCGTGTGTGGCATGCCAATCTCCCTTTACCAGCTTCACAAGAGGTGCACCAAAGGTTGACTCTTTAAGTCGGTTGAGATTCTTTTCTACGACCAATATGGTTTTAACCATAATAACTATAACATTAAAAGTAGGCTATAATCCTTTAGAATAAATAGAATAATGGGCGAGGCCCAAATATTCTAACACACAGCGCAAGACGTCAAGAGTAGCTCGGCTGGGCACGACTACGGACGCTGGCGTGGCAGCATCCTCCAACTGCAAGCCAGGAGCCCTGGAGCACGTTTCCCAAATCTGAAGAAACCGACCAAGTAAATAAATTGAAGCCATCAAATAATAGACTACCACAGGAGATGGGCCGACGTACCACTCCAACACTGAGAACCACATCGAGCGCAAGCATCTGAACCATTTCAACCCTGGCCTTTTCTTCCAAAGAGCATGTCCCATCTCTCGTACTTTAGTAACGAGCGCGAGCTCGAGGACATGGCCCTGAGCAGCACCAGTCGGAGTCACACGTCCTCAAGCACGTGTCGCCGACGAGGAAGCCGCCGCTGGCCGACCTTGACGAAACCTACAGTCACGGATTCCACGTGTGTGAAACCGAGCGAGGCTCGATGGGCTGAGCACCCACAAAGGTGGCACGAAGCTCCGTCGACTGGAGCTCGGCGGCGCCAGAGAGCGCTCCACACCGCCGCCATGCTTGCCGCCGGCGGCTGCAGGAAATAGATAGGAGGGGGAGAGAGGAGCTAGAGTTTCGGGGGCGCGAGTGGCCGGAGGGTTTGATGCACCCAGGGACGACAGGAGCCGTCGGATCGGCATCTGGCTGCGCGTGAGGGTGCCTTCCCAAGCCCAGGCCCAGGTTTTTAGGCTCGGAGCCCAGGTGAGGAGGGGTTGTGCGGAAATGGACCAGGCTAAATTCAGCTTGGGCCTCATTTAGATGGGAAAGTTGGTGGAAAATTAGAGGTGTAAATAGTGTATTGGTAAACGTGTATGCGAGAGAAGATGTGACTCGATGTGACTAGAAAGTTGGTGAAAATTGGTGAACTAAACTAGACCTTGCTTCCAGAGTTTTGTTGTCTGGTTAAAATGTTGGGGTTCCTTTGCCTTTTGAGTACTAATCGGGGTTAACAGTGTTGGAGCATATAGTAACGGGCTAAATTCGCTAAAAAAAACATACTAACGGGCTAAATTCAATAAAGGAAAAAATAATAAGTTTTTCCTTATGTGCCAAAAGAGTTATTAAGCTACTGAGATTAGCCCCTCAAAAAAGCTACTGAGGTTAGCTCTGTGTTAAACTGCTAATCGATAGCACCAAACCACCAGAACAATGTTTTTTTAGTGTTGTAATAAATTTCACTTTATTTAAAATACAGTTATTAGAGCAAAGAAAGACCATCCACCACTGTCGGTTACATCTCATGATATTTTTGAACAAATATAACCACATTCCATCCATAAGTTAACCCATCATCTGTGTTATATAGGTGCCATAAAATATATAAAATATTATATTTTATTATCACGGCAAAAAACACATGGTTTGAAAAAAAAAGCATACATCCAAACATGGTTTTGTAGTAACAAAATCAATTGATGATATGTTTACATAGTTTTCACCCGTGCTAACTCACCGGCATGTTTGCTTGTGAGTATATGTTCATATATATGTATTACATAAAAATAAGAGAAAATACTAGCTTCTTCTCTTCTTGGGCTGAAACAGCCAAATTAGGCCCACTGCTCGCAGCCCACCAGCCCGTAACGTAATTTTATTACGAAGGGGGTAATCAATACCGTTACTTATGTTTGTTTCCTCCTAAGCTGTAATCCCATTACACACAATCGGATACCGTCGCTATACAAGTTTGATTCCCCTCCTATCCCACCGTAAACCGAAGACGGTGGTACATAGGGATGCATGCAGCGCCACTAGCCAGCAGACAGCAGTGATCTTCCAAGCGAGATGATGAATTGATGATGGTATGCACCTATTTCCAGTTATCGAATAGCATTACAGTGAGCAAAAAAAATTCTACAACCATCCATTCCATCGCTAATGCAGTGGTGCGACGTGCGGGGGGACAAGCGGGGCGATCAGGCGATGACGCGACGACGGGCGATGTGTGACTCGCGATGGAGAACGATACGCGCTGAGCAACTGCAGGCATGGACCTCTACTCATTCCGCAAGCACGAATACTACGGCGACAAACATGGACGATTATGGCGGCAGGCAAAACCATCGCTCTGCAAGTGGATGGCCGCTGTTGATGACTACACTCGGAAGACAATCAAGCATGAGATTGGGGAAACAAAACTAAGTAAAAATAAGCTAAATATCATAATGCCACATCGTCCGAACACACCTTCTTAGAGAGCTAATTAGCGTGTTGACTCTGTTGAGCAACCTTAACGGCCATAATTTAAACTTTTCTATAAATACCACTGCTAGAGAACCTAACATTGATACCAGGCTCAAAGCAGTGTTAGTACCGGTTATGCGTCCGGTACCGAGCTTCCGGTACTAAATGGGCAGCCCCGTTAGCACCGGCTGCAACAGCCGGTACTAACAGGGCCGTAGGGTCGGCGCGGTCGGTCATTTAGTACCGGCTGCTAACACCACCCGTTACTAACTGATTTCGAGCAAAAAAAATAAAGAAAAAAATTTGTATGCCCACTGGGAGGCTCATGGCAATTTTTCACATGTAAATGCGCGTGGTAACACCACCCGTTACTAACTGATTTCGAGCAAAAAAAAATAAAGAAAAAAATTTGTAAGCCCACCGGGAGGCTCATGGGAATTTTTCACATGTAAATGCGCGTGGACGGTTCATGGGATTTGAACTCACAACCTCTTGTCTCATGTGTAACCTCCTCTACCATCCCACCTATGCATCACTTTTGATTGACTGGGATATGCTCTCCTTTTAAACTATACCCCGCGGACCCATTTAGTATCGGCTCGTAACACCAGCTGGTACAATGCCAAAATTTAGTACCGGCTGGGTTACAAGCCGGTACTAAATGCATGGGGGCCTCGGGAACCCCC